>CAOKZL010001834.1:0-610430 GCA_948472985.1 Iguana delicatissima
CTTTTAAAAAAACCCTTTTAAGGGGTTTTTTTTTTTTTTCCCCCCCTTAAAACCCCGAAAATTTTAAAAAAAAATTTTTTTTTTTTTAAAAAAAAAAATTTTTTTAAAAAAATTTTTAAAAAACCCTTAAAATTTTTTTTGGGCCCCCTTAAAATTTTTTTTTAAAAAAAAAAAAATTTTTTCCCCAAAAAAAATTTTTCAGTTTTTTAAAAAAAAATTTTTTTTTGGGGCCAAAAAAAAATTTTTTTCCCTTTTTTTTTGGGAAAAGGGGAAAAAGGGGAAACCCCCTTTTTTTTAAAAATTTTTTTAAATTTTTCCCGGGGGGAAAAAAAAAGGGGGGCCCCCAAAAAAAAAAAGGGGGGGGTTTTAAAAAAAAAAAAATTTTTCCCCGGGGGAAAAAAGGGGGGCCAAAATTAAATTTTTAAAAAAAAATAAAGGGGGGGGGCCCCAAAAATTTTCCCCCCGGTTTTTGGGTTTTTTTTTTTTGTTTTTTGAAAAAAAAAAAAGATCCCCCTTTTTTAATTTTCCCTTTAAGGGGGGGGAAAAAAAAAAAAAAAAAATTTTGGTTTTTAAAAAAAAAACCCCTTTTTTTTGGGGGAAATTTTTAAAAAAAAAATTGGGGGGGGCCCCCCAAAAACCCCCAAATTAAAATTTTAAAAATTTTTTGGGGGGGGTAAACCCCCCAAAAACCCCAAAAAAAAAAAAGGGGTTTTTTAAAAGGAATTTTTTTAAAATTTTTTTTCCCGGGGGAAAAAAAAATTTTTTTTTTTTTTTTTTTAAAAAAAACCGGGGGGAAAGGGGTTTTTTTTTTTTAAAAAAAAACCCCCGGTTTTAAAAATTAAAAAAATTATTTTTTAAAAAAAATTTTTTGGGGGGAAAAAACCAAAATTTTTTTTAAAAAGAAAACCCCCTTTGGGAAAACTTGTTTTTTTTCCCCCCCCCCTTTTTTCCCCTTATTTTTTTAAAATTTTTTGAAAAAAGTTTTTCCAAAAAATTTTTTTTTTTAAAAAAACCCCCCTTTTTAAAAAAAAAACCCCCCCTTTTTTTTTGGGGGGGGAAAAAAAAAAAAATTTTTTTAAAAATTTTTTTTTTTGAATTTTTTTTTTTAAAAAAAAAAAAGAAATTTTTGGGTTTTAAAAAAAAACAGGGCCCCCAAAAAGGAAAAAAAAAAAAAAGGGGGGGGGGAAAAAAAAAATTTTAAAAAAAAATTTTTTTTTTTTTTAAAAAAAAAAATTAAAAAGGGGGGGAAAAAAAAAAAAAGGAAAAAGGGGAAAAAAAAAAAAAACCTTTAAAAAAAAAAAATTTTTTGGAATTTTTTTTTTAAAAAAAAAAAAAAAAACCCCCCCCCAAAAAAAGGGGGAAAAAATTTTTTTTTTTAAAATTTCCCCTTTTTTTAAAAAAAACCCTTTTTTTAAAAAAATTTTTTTTTTAAAAAAATTTTTGTTCAAATTTTTTTTTTAAAAAAAAAAATTTTTTAAAAAAAAATTTTTGGGGGGGGGTTTTTTTTTAAAAAAAAAAGGTTTCCCCCTTTCCCCCCCAAAAAAAATTTTTTTTTTTTCCCCTTTTTAAATTTTTTTTTTTTAAAAAAGGGGGGGGTTTTTTTTTAAAAAAATTTTTTTTAAAACCCCCCGGGCTTTAAAAATTTTGGGGGGGGGTTTTTTTTTAGGGGGTTTTTTTTTTTTTTAAAGGGTTTTTCCCAATTTAAAAACCTTTTTAAGGAAATTTAAAATTTGGGGGAATTTTTCCTTTTTAAGGGGGGAAATTTTTTTTCCCCCCGGGGGGGGGTTTTCCCTTTTTTTTTGGGAAAAAAAAACCCCCCTTTTTAAAAAAATTTCCTTTCCCCCCAAAAAAAAAAAACCCCCCTTTTTTTCCCCTTTTTTTTTTTTTTTTGGGTTTTTTTTTAAAATTTTTTTTTTTAAAAAAACGTTTTTTCCCCCCAAAAGGGGTTTTAAAAAACCCCAAAATTTTTTGGGAAAACCCCCCCCCGGGGGAAAGAAATTTTTTTAAAAATTCCCTTTTTTTTTTTAAAATTTTTTTTTAAAAAAAAAAAAATTTTGGGGCCCAAAAAAAAACCCCTTAAAAAAATTTGGATTTTTAAAAAAAATTTTTTTTTTTTTAAAAAAAAAAAATTTGGGGGAAACAATCCAAAAGGAGAGTTTCAATCTTTCAAAAATGCCACCAGTAATGTTCATCAATTGATGATTTATTTTGAGTAGAAATCAAAGTACAGTGCAGAGCATATAAAATTCTCATAAGACCTGGGTCAAGGCTGTTTGAAGGATCATATCACCCTAAATAGCTCTCCACACTGGAGTCTATATGTTCATAACAGGTTTTTGTCTTATTCCACCTATTTTCTCAGTTTTACTTGATGGAACAAGGCAAAGGGCCTCTCGGCGGCTGCTTCGAGATTCTGGTCATTTCTTCACTACCGTCAGCCAGCCATTATGAGCTTTAAAACACCTCTTGTGGAGTTGGTAGTTTGGTTTACCAGGTGGACTTTGGGTGTAGAGAAATTCTCAAAGGACCTGTCCCTAATACAAGTCCATATTTTCATAGGAAATTACCCAAAGTTGCGGAACAGTCTCCTCATAACAGTGTAGGGCGGAAATGGCCTCTGAAGTTCCCTCCCTAAGGTTGGTAGGATTGTTCCCTTTGTATTTTCCTTCCAGTGGAAAATTAAACAAAAAACAATGGGCTTTTCATGAGAAGTCACTATCTTCTATCCTCTTCTGTAGAGCTTCAACAACTCCTACCCTTATTACATTTTCAGGATTTTACAATTTTTTCGTTTTCTTTGTTCTGTTGGGTTTACAGTGGTTTTATACCTAATAATATATAGTCTGTGGGTTACACGTGCCTCCAATTTTTGCACCAAAAGTGATTTTTCAACAAAAACGGCCCAGAACAAGTGAATGACACACAACCCCCCTCACCAAAAAAAGGACTGTGAATGACCTTTTTGACCATTTCAAGCCTTCAAAATTGTTTAAAGGCTCACATGAATCTTTTCTTTTCCAAACAGGAAGCTACCTGATGGCATGGCGGCCTAAATTCAATAAAAACAATCTAAAAAGAGGTTGATATGAGCACTCAGAAACTATTGACCATTTTGGTTATTTTTGTCTACTTAAAGAAAAAAATGGGTGGGATGTTGGGCAGAAAAAAAGGAGGAGATGAAACTTCCTGGAGAGTCACAGAGGTGGGGACACTACCAGTCCCTGGCAGCTCATCACCCAGGTTTTGTTTGTTATGTTTTCCTTTGCTTTGCTTTTTTTTACCTTGCTGATGGCTTTATTCTAAGTTGTGTTTCATTATGTTCTGGTTCAATGTTCCATTGTTTTCCTATTTTCTGTCACCTGGATAGGTTTATTATTGGGTATTCTAGAAGTTCAATAAATAACTTCATTTAATGATCCCACAACAAAATCTGGAGAAATAAAGAAATGGGGAGAGAAAATAGAAGAAAGAGTATCTGATTTTGCTGTTTATCACTGTGAAAATAAAATATCTCCTTCTATGGTAGCAGCTGCAGCAGATGCACCTGCTACCATAGAAGAAATATTTATTTTCACAGTGATAAAACAGCAAATGCCATGATCTCAGATATACTCTTTCTTCTCTCTCCCCATTTCTTTATTTCTCCAGATTTTGTTCTGTGGGATCATTAGATGAAGTTATTTATTGAACTTCTAGAATACCCAATAATCAGAATTCTCTGGGTGATCTGAAACACATTAAAATATAAAGAGAAACAATGGAACATTCAACCAGAACATAATGAAACACAACTTAGATAAAGCCATCAGCAAGGTAAAAAAAAGCAAAGCAAAGGAAAACATAACAAAACAGCACAAAACCTGGGGTGATCAGCTGCCAGGGACTGGTAGTGTCCACCTGTGTGACTCTAGGAAGTTTCATCTCCTCCTTTTTTTGTCCCCCAACATCCCACCCATTTTTTTTCTTAATACAAAAATGACCAAAATGGTCAATAGTTTCTGAGTATCATATCAACCTCTTTTTAGATTGTTTTTATTTGATTTAGGCCATCCATGGGTCACTTCCTGTTTGGAAAAGAAAAAGATTCATGTGAGCCTAAACAGATTTTGAAGGCTTGAAATGGGTCAAAAAGGTCATTCACATCCCTTTTTTTTGGTGAGGGGGGGTATGTGTGCCATTCACTGTTCTGCAATATTTTTGTTGAAAAATCACTTTTGGTGCAAAAAATTGGAGGACACATGCAACCCACATATATGTATATATTCCTGGTATAAAACCACTGTAAACCCAACAGAACAGAAGAAAACAAAGATCTAAAATCCTGAAAATGTAATAAGGGTAGGAGTTGTTGAAGCTCTACAGAGGATAGATCATGAGCTTCATGAAAAGCCCATTAAGTTTTTTTGTTTTAATTTTCCACTGGAAAGAAAATACAAAGGGAGCAATCCTACCAACCTTAGGAGGGGACTTTCACAGGTCATTTCCGCCTACACTGTTATAGAACTATTATCTCGCTTTCAACATCCTCACTGTTCCTGGATTTGCTGTTGAGGGACAGTCATTTAGAATTCTCAGCCAGAGAGCTCTTTGGCCTCAGTAAACTACAAACCCCAGAATTCCACAAGGTGTTAAAGGTAGAATAATAGCACTATAAACAGGGTAGTGAAAGAAATGACCAGAGTCTCAAGTAGCCACCAAGAAGGCCCTTTCCTTTGTTCCCATCAAGTGAGACTGAGAAAATAGGTGGATAAGAAAACACCTCTTATGAACATCTCAGAGCTCATATTGGCTTATTTAGGGTGATATGATCCTTCAAGCAGCCTTGACCCAGGTTATAGAGTTTTATATGCTCTCACTGTCACTTTGATTTCTACTAGAAAATAAATCATCAATTGATCAGAGGAACATTACTGGTGACATTTTTGAAAGATTGAAAGCCCTTGTTTACCTTTTTGCATAAAGAAACAGAATAATATAACTATACATTTTGATAATTAGTAGATCTGACTTACAGAAAGAAGTGTATGAAATACTTATTAATTAGTTGGAGAGAGTAAGGTATTATATATAACCTTATCACCACTGATAAGAAAATTGGAAGTCATTGTAATTTTTCTTTTTTATCTTTAACTGTCCATTTATTTCTTTATCTTTCCCTCCTATTTTTTTCTTTCTTCTTTTCATATGTATTCTTTTTAGGTCCATGGAAACTTAAAAAACAACAACAACATAGAAGTGGATTGGGAACCAGTGGAAGTGTTGCAACAAAGGAGTGGACTTTTCCAGGTATCTCATCTGTATGCTGATATCTGATATTTGTTTGTTATGTATTTATTACTAATACTTGTTTTTACATGTTCCCTTGCCAGGGCTTGCTGTCAAAGGAGTTATTTTTTATGTGCATGCTACGAAGTTAGACCATTTGGACATTTAAAAGGTTGTTGGTGAAAAAGTAAATGGGTTCCCTCATCTAAAATTTCCATGAAAGGATATCTATAGTGGGTCAGTTTTACAAAGATTGAGAGAGAGAGAGAGAGAGAGAGACGTTCTAAGACAGAAAAAAATAAGGAGTGCTTTAAATAACTTTTTTGCAGAAAGTTTAGATATATGAAAATATTCCAGTGAAAGTACAAGTGTTCTCAGTATTGTAATGAAGGCACATAAGTATGCTTCTACATTTGATGAAGGAATGTTCATTAGTCTTCACTTCAGCTATAATATGGTGAAGTTTCCTCATGAGATAGTTAGCTTTTCTATTGGAACACTCAGTTTAATTGTTAGTTACCATTTTCAAATCTATGTAATAATACTAATTAGGTTCTTGGAGACTTCTTAACTGACCTCAGAATGGTTTCACCTCAAGTTTTATTTTAAAAAAAAAAAAAAAAGTCTGAGATTATTCCATTTAGTTGCAGCAAGATGCCATAGACGTTTGTTAAATGTCAAGTGAAACAAACAACTAGATATATCAGGAATAGGGACCATGATGCCCTCTAGTGGTTGATGGAGATAGTTTCCAGTAATGTTGAATTAACAGCCCAACCCTGGTTAGAGCTGCTGGGAGTTGCAGTCCAACAACATCTGGAGGGCTACATTCTACCTCTGGAATGCCCCAATATTCTACTGTAATATTTCAAAGAAGAATGCTCAGGCACATTTCTCAAAAGTATAAATAAACTCTTTGAATAAGACTCAGATGTCTGTTTAACTATGGCAGCTCTTCCATATTATGACCCACAGGTTATGCAAATGACATGTTAGCCGATACACCAGACACAACAGACAATGGAAACAAATCATAGCAGAAAATGCTATTGTCCTAGATATCAGTGTATAAATAGCATCTAGTTGTTCACTATAGAGCAGGCAGAAACAAGCAAAGAATCTTCATTATCCACAGTGCAGTTTATTGGTGGTCAGTAATCCAGCACAGTTAGTGTCAATGTGATATAGCACTTTGATAATTGGACTATGACTCTGGAGACCAGATTTGAGTCCCTGCTTGGTCATGGAAATCTAATAGGCAACCTTGGAAAAGTCACACTCAACCACAGAGGGAGGAAATGAGAAAAAAATCCTCTGAACAAAAATGTGGGTTACTCAGGGGCCCACATGTGATGCCAGTACCTCCACATGACAGAGGGGAATTAATTCATCCCAAATTAGGAGTACTGTGAGATGGGGTTAACCTAAAAGAGATCTTTCCACCAATGTTTACAGCCAGAGATTGAAAAATGAGCTAAAATGTGTATTATTGAAGGTTCAGTCACACACACAAACGATCCAAACACTCATATACTCACATAAGAGCTAACTGAAGGAAAAAGGGAGGAAAGTTGTGCTTAGAAGAGTTTTCACCAAATGGGTGATAATTACTGATCTGGAAAGCAGCGAAGAAAGCAACAATGTGGCTTAGATGAACACCTAAGGACAGCACTATTTTGGGAATTGGAGTGACAGTGGGGCAGCCAGAAAGCAAAGTGCTGCACTGCACAACTTAAACAGAGGGTTCTTATACCTGAAATCTACCCTGTAGGTAGGGGTATGAATAGGTCTCCCTATCCGAGTGGACAACGGGAATTGCAAACACGAACAATGGAGTCTGGAAGAAGTTAATGACTTTAGTGTTTAGGTGACAAAGAGGTAATGGCTATCATAATAGCTTTGTATTGCAGAGAGGTTAGGGGGACAATGCAGGGAGACATTCAGCTGTGAGGGAACAGGGTTGTAGCAATCGTTGTTTTGGTAGAAACTTCCCTTGGATGTTGTATACTCAGAGATGTTCCAGCTTCATTTTAAGCCAGTTATCTCTGGAGTTGCTTGGTAAACTACCTGACAATGATTTTGGCTACATCTAGAGGTGGTGTTTGGCTGACCTGCTTTGGAATCATCTGTGTTCAGTCAACAATTTCCCTCTGCCCAGCTTGACCTTCCAGTCACCTTAGGTTGTATTTTATATCAATCTGAATTAATGTAGTTGCCAATTAAATAATATTTGGTCAAAGCATATCAATCTTGCGGGGGGAGGTTCACAGGGCCATAACAATAGTCATGGCATAATGTAGTTATATCTTGAGGATTAGAGTAAAATGAATAAATCACAAGTAACTCTTTCTAGTTAGTTACTTTCATGTCTGAAGTTTGTTTTGTGACTATAGAACAGTGGGTAATACAATGTGGCCTAAGAAGAGTGTGTCCTTGCCTTAAGGAGTTTTTAGTGTACAGCAGGACAAAAAGTTGTAAGAAAAAAAGGGGGGCATGAGGAGAAAATAGCAATGTCCAGGAGTAACAAGACACATAATAACTCTGATCACAGGTAAAAAAAGTAAATTAATTAGGGATGGGCCAACTGAACCCTCGAATCCAATCCTGCACCAAAATAGGCAAAGCAATTCTTTCTGATGTATACTAGAACCAAATAGTTTGTAGAGTCTCGGGACGCCAAAAACTGGGAGAGACTGGGACATCTGAAAACCTAGGAGACCAGACACACAAGGGGAGATGGCAAGTAGGTGAGTTTTTCCCTTGCAGTAATAATGGCCTTTGCTAACAATTTCAGAAATTGCATCTGGGGTTTTATTCTAATATATTTAAATTGAATATTTAATATTTAATATTTAGTTCATACTATTTTCTATGCTGAAAATCTGCAGTCAGTGGATCTGACATCTATCAGAAGTAGTGGGGTAGAGGGCAAGTTCACACAATCTAATCCAGTGATGATGGGCACATGTAGTCCAGTGTACCTCCTTCCACAAGATATGCCTGCTCCGGGTTGTCTCCCTCTGCAAGGTAATAATCTCTGTTCTTTTGACTTGGAGACTGGAGGGTAGGGATTGGAACGATTGATACTTGGACCTGCCAGATTTCACTTGAAAATCCCTTGCAGGTCTTGAGACTGGACAGTGAGGGTAGAGAACTGAGACTGCACTAGAGGCTGGTTTTTGTTCTTTTTTTAAAGTGCCTTGTTGCAGGACTTGAAGGTTGACTGGAAGGGCAGTCTTAATATTTCAGAGGCAATTGGAAAGTTTCCTTTGCATAGCTCAATTGCAAAGCTCTTTCATACAGTCCTGGGGTTTGCAGTTTTACAAGATGTCACAGCCTTCTCTGTCAAAGTGTGCTGGTGCATCATCAAACTACAAACCCCAAGATGCCATAAGGACTGCGCAAGAAAATCCAGTTTTGACTTGGATTATCTCTGCACTGTAGTATGTGGCCCTGTTTACAAAGCAGGAAAATGTGGGATTAACCCACATTTTCCTGCCTGTGTAGAAAGGGCCATCATGGCATTTTCACTGGGGAGATCCTGAGGCAGAACTATAACATTTGTCCTGGCCACATTTTAGAGGGAGGTTTGCCTTTGCCTAGGCTTTTGCTAAGGCCATGAAAGTGAGTCTTGCCCAAGATATCCTTCTTTTCTTTGCTTTTTAAGCCCTTTTTTAAAAAAGATTTTGAAAGATTCAAGATTCATGAGATTCGTGGATTCCCAGAACCTCCTCGGGATTCTCGGATTCAGCAAATTCTGGATTTGTCCCAGCCCTAAAATTAATGAAGTATACACTTGATTGCAGCAGGCACAAAAGCTAACTTGCGGCTACAGATTGAAACACAACTACCTGGGACTAAATTCCATTGCATTCAGAGGAATTGCTTCTGAGAAGGCATATGCAGGATTGCACTGTCTGTCCTATCTGATCAAGATATTAAGTTGCTGAGGTCCTTCAGACAACAAGAAGTACCTCCTGTCTCTTTATGACAAACTTGTTATTACAAACTGAGAGTCCCTCTTCCACAGAAGGTAAGTAAAGCATTTCTTTAGGGTCTACAGACTTCTGACAATATTTTAGTCACTGTCGGCTCACTCAGAAAATCTTTGTTATAGCAGCAAAAAAAAAAAAAAAGGAAAAAGTACAATTTTGAGATAGGCATTGAAAGTGTGTGTGTCTGTGCCTTCAAATCACTTGTCAACTTTTGGTGAGCCCATGAATTTCAATAGAGTTTTCTCAAGCAACGAATACGATAAGTGGTTCTACCAATTCCTTCTGAAATACAGTCCACAGTACCCAGTATTCCTTGGGACCTCCCATTCAGGTACTAACCAGGGTTGACCCTGCTTTGCTTCCAAGATCGGGGGGGTCTAGTTCCAGAGAGATGAAGCTATTTTGCCTTCTCAACTATGTATAGCTGAGGCTAGAGAAAAAGTAAGTCACAGGATGCGGGAGGGGGCTTTCCTTATTGCCAGGCAAGCCTGAAATACGAACACTTATTAGAAGTTCTGAATTGTGACTAGGAATGGCCCTGACCACGCAGTGACACAGAATGTGATTGCTGAAAGATTAACAATGGCGAAAGCAGCTGAGAAAAGGATCCCAGTCGACAGGCCCTGACAAAAGGCATTTCCACTCTGTTGGTCCAGAGCTCATCCAACCGGATTTTAACAAATGTTCCTGCCTACCTTGTAAAATATTGAAATACTTTTTTAATTCTCTCATGGGAATTTCCAAATACAGGAAACAGCTTCACCTGATTACACTTTTCAGGGTGATGAAAATAGCTGAAACACATGCACGCTCACCAGAGTGCGTGTGTGTGTTTATGGGGGAGGGTGTTATCCTGGCTGGCTGGCTAGGTGCCAGTGCATGAAAGCAAGTCACCTTCTCCAATTGTAATGCAGATGACAGAAAGTAAAGGGTGAATAGCAGCTGAATTAATTAAAACAAATGAGCCAGAAATACTCAAGCAGGATTTCAGTTTCAGAACAAACTTTGGCACAATGATCCAAATTGTCGGCTTCGAAGGGAATGGAGGGATTAATTAAATGGTAACAAACACAAGGACAGCAGCTCCCATCAACCTCTATAGTAAGTTTACAATAGCCAAGGTTGTGTAAACAGGTTCACAGGGGAGCCCTTTCTTGCAAGCCCTTCTTTCTTTTGAGTTTCTACTTCAGTCCTTGTATTTAAAAGTCTTTTAAAGGTTAAATGGTAACATAATGGGTTAAGAAGTGTAAGAAAAAAAATGTTATCATTTCATGTTATCATTTCAATGTGATATCACTACATCATAAAACTCATTTGTTAAAATGTTGATTACACAAAAATATCGTTCTTGAATAGAAGATAGCACACAATTATAGCAATTCCATTCGAAACCTGAGATTTTTAGTTTGGTGAAGTTCTTAGATTTCTTTGCTAAAGAGCTATAGTGCTGTAGCTCAAGGGAATGGAGTGGAACTTTCTTTTACAGAAGTCTAAGTAGTTCATCAAACTATGAATCTCAGGCTTCTGTATGATAATGCATGGCAGCTAAAGTGGTATCAAATTGTTGTTAGTTGTGTAGGGAAGGCTACATTCAAGAATTCTTCTTAAAGAATACCACATTTTGCATGTTTTAGCCTGTATGTTTTAAATGAATACTAAATTTCTCCTTTGTCATCCATACATAAATGCATGATATACTACGTACTAATGATCACTTCCTCCTATTCACATGGGATTAAAAACTAAAGGCCAGCTTACTGTCTGGGAACTCAAACGCTAAATGTTTGCTCAATTGTGCCTATAATGTAAAGTTGTTCAGAACTGTACTGAACAGTTTTATAAGTTACTCTAGCGTATTTACCCGGCATTGCCTGGGATTTTATTTTCCTCTTAAGAACTCACCAAACTGTCTTCTCTAGTACCAGTAACTTTTCCCCATATTCCCCAATCCAATCTGTATTCAGAGTTGTTAAAATACAGAGGTTGGGTTCCTGAGAGAATATACTGCCCTCCTCCTTCTTGCTGCTGGGCCTTATTTCCATGCAACTGGCCTATTCCAGTACCTGTAATTTTTCCCCATATTCCCCAATCCAGCCTGTATTCAGAGTTGTTAAAATACAGAGGTTGGGTTCCTGAGAGAATACACTGCCCTCCTCCTCCTTCTTGCTGCTGGGCCTTATTTCCATAGCAACTGGCCTATTCCAGTACCTGTAAATTTTCCACATATTCCCCAATCCAGTCTGTATTCAGAGTTGTCATGTTACCCCACTGGCATACCCTATCCCGGGGACTATAACTTTGATATCAAATATGCCCGCCATGCCAGAGAGGTTGCCCAAATGGGTATGTAGACAAGGAGGTTGAACGACTGAAAATAGGTCAGGCCAGGAAAATCCCCCATCACGTTCACCTAGGAGACTTCAGGCTAAACAAATCTGCACAAACAAAAGGGTCCTCAGCCAAGGAATAGCCAACTTGAGTGGATTATTGGGTTTTCCCAGGCTGAGCAACTCCGACGTTAGTAAACGTCCATCTACACTGCAAGGTCCATCGGCATAAACCAGTCATGCAAAATACCAAGTTGCTATTGTGCAACATTGCTTCCTTTATTTTGGCCATTGTTCTTCCTGGGAAAGGGCTTCCCCTCAAGGTACATTCTGCCCTATAAGTAGTCCCAGTTTTTGAAGGTCTCTTCAGAGAACTCCCGGCCACGCTAGCAGACCGGCACTCTGTTAGTCAAGTCATCCCCTCAGCTGCCACTCTTCACTGAGCTCCATTCTTCTTGTCACTTCCTGGACTGAAGACTTTAGGATAGGTGCAGTATCACCACCTTTACGCCTTCTCTGCTGAATCCCCTATCAATTTTCACCTTTTTCCTTTGTCAATAGGCCTTGTGTGCAGGAGTGAGTGAGTGCGTTGGTGCATGAGAACACATTTATTAATAAAATCCACTTATTGGTGCATTTGTCTAGCTTTTCACTTGGCTTGACCCCATAAAAATTGGGTAAAAGATCCTTCTGGCTTACCCTGCCCCTTGTTTAGCTACAGCCAGTGCTCCATTAATTTCCCCAATCTTTGCATTTTTGGAGTGAATCACGGTGTTCCCCCAAGGAACTCCCAGAAGTCAGGGTAACAGTAAACATAATAGAGGTTTGGCTTCTGAGGGGATACACTGCCCTTTCTCTTGCTGCTAGGCCTCATCTCCATAGCAACTGGCCTGAGGCCCAAGAGCTCTTTGGTTGAGAATCCTAAAGGCCCCTCCCTAAACTGCCAACCCCAGGATTCCATAGAATCTTCACAGCCAGCCAATCATATGAGGTCTTCTCACCTCACACAGCCAATCGCATTAGGTCTTTGCTTGCCTGACACAGACAGACAGACAAACTTTGACTTTTATATAATGGATAATCTATCTAGAATCACTAACACTGCTTTCTCACCAGTTCAATAAAAAGAAAGAAACATTTTTCTGAAACTCTGGGATGTAGTTCCCAATTTTACCAGCAGATGGAAGCCAGTATTCACTAATGTTTTCTTTGTCCTCAAATAAGAGAGAACTCTTTTATTATATGTCCTACAGGTTTTGCTGAAAAAAGCAAAGTTCAATGCCATAATACAAACATAGTACAAATTATCCAGATGACTATATGATAAAATAATACCCTGCACTTGTATTTAGAAGTACATCACAGTGTGTTCAGTAGTGATTAATGATCATTAAATGCCACATTGAAGCTCTGGGTCTACTGTCCATGTTATCTGAATAGCCAGAAAGTGTTTTGGTTTGTTGTTCTTTGCATTCTTTTAATAATATCTGAAGAAAATATGTCATTGGTACAAACAAATAGGAATATCTTGATTCTAGTTACAGCAGGTAATTGCCGGACTCTTGCCAAAGTTGAATTATATGTTTGGTTTGTTAACACACTGCTTCATGGATCATCTTTTGATGGGATTCTAAGGCTGGTTCATCAGAAGATCTGAGAAGGAGGTGGGATAACAGCTGTGTGTGGCAAGGGTGGACAGTATTTCAAAGCTGCATTTAACTCAGACAAGCAGTAAATTTGATTTAACTCTAATTTCTTTTCTCCTACAGGGAAACTGATACATATTTTCCATGCATTTTTTTAAAAATCCACTTTAAAAAGGCATATTCACTATGTGCACACTGTTCCCAAATGTACACATTTGCAAGTACTTTGCCAACTGATGTTTAATTTCGTGTATATTTTCTACCACCATTCCACATTTTCATGAGCAACTTTTATGAGTATTATTTTTCTGAACTGGAGACATAATTCGAGTGTGGATTTTCAGAATGAACTGTGGTCTGGGTTCATAATGACTTTTTTTTTTTAATTTCATGTTGAAATATGAAATAAATGAATTTATCATATTTTTCTAGTGCTTGATCTATGTAACTATGGCATTTTGACTAGAAGGTTGTTAATTAAATTAGATTCTGTTAATAATAGGTATATATCATATGCTTCCAGAATAGAATGATAGTTACTTGCTAAGCCACCATGAGCCATGCAAATGCTTCCCTTCAAATGTTAAGAGAAGCAGAGGTATAGCCATGTATCCAGCTTTACCAGGACACTCCACAGTTTGAAGGTATCTTGTGTCTCAAGAACTCGCTCAGTCAATTCCAGTTTAGAAAGAAAGAACTGTAAAGACATAGTGCAAGTAAGTGGTAGTACTTGGAAGGAAAGTTATAAAACACAGAACTTTATAAAAGTAACTAGTTGTCACCATCCTACATTTAGCTACGCCATATTAAAACATTTATTTATTTCTCATTACTTAAAAATGTCTACAATAATTGTGCTACTCAGTTTTTCACACACACATGCATACTCCCCCCCAAAAAAACAACACTGAATGGAAACAAAATGCTGCAAGTTACTGATCTGTGGCTCAAAACACAGTTAAAAAGTATGCATCCATTGTACACCCATTGCAATTCAGAAAGTAACTGAACAGTTGCAGTTATACCAGCAAAAGGACTGATATTATTCTTCACTATATTACAATTCTGATCTTAGTTGATATTAAAAAGGAATTAAAAACAATCAGGCTGTTCGTTGAGGTTCCTTCCAGGCGCTGAATCCATAATTTATATCTGCTGTTTGATCCCTTTTGTATTTTGTGTTTTGTTTGTTTTGCCTTGCTAATGTTCAGTCATTGTGAGTAACACTGGATCATTGGATCTTGCTACTTTTCTTCTAAAAATGTTTCTTCTAAAGGTATGTTCTTCAAACTTCTACCTGAAATAAATGGTATGAGAAAATAGAATTAAAGTTAAGAAATAGCTTCTAATGTTCTTATGCAGTTCGGCAATGAAGAAATGAAAAGGAGAGGCTGAGTATTGTGTAGCTGATCTTCCTCCTGGCTATAGCTGGGTTTTAGTAGCCACTTGGACCCAAGGACATTTGTGAAGACACATACTGAAACCAGGGTTTTTAGTCGTGGTTGTACAACATGACAAAAATTTGTATCAGCTGCATACCCTTCAACATTCACAGATGAAAACTGGGACATATGTGGCCAAGGAAATTCAGAACACAGTCAAAATAGCAAAATTTATTAATAAGGAAGAACACAAAAAATAGTATTAACCCAAAACATAGGTGACTCTGAGGTCCACTCATGATGCCTCTGCCTCTGTGGAACAAGTGGGAATATTAGCTCAAAGGAGACATGTGCAAGAGGGGGGTAACCTAGCAAGATCTTTTAAATCTGTGTATATCGGTAATAACAAAGGAACACCAGCAGACATTCAAAGAATATTTGCACACAAGATCCAAGCAGTCTGGCAATCACACAAGCCTAACAAAAGGAAAGGAAGGAAACGGATAGAGAGAAGTTAGGGTGATGTGGGTCATATTTACCTATCTGGAGAGAACAGGTGTGGCCAGACTAAGTGTCTGAGGGTAGTACAAGAATGGAAACTGGAGCAACAGAGTGATGGCCTATGTCCAGAGTTCTGAAGTACAAGTTGCCTGGCTTGAAACCAAGGTTTAAATACTCTATTTCTGCCCTGAGGAGGAAAGTGTTAATGAATCATAGAATCATAGAATAATAGAGTTGGAACAGACCACAGGGGACATCCAGTCCAACCCCATGCAATGCAGGAACACACATGAAAGCACTCCCAACATATGGCCATCCAACCTCTGCTTAAAAACCTCCAAAGAAAGAGACTCCACCACACTCCAAGGCAGCATATTCCACTGCCAAACAGCTCTGACCATCAGGAAGTTCTTCCTGAGATTCAGGTGGAATATTTTTTCCTGTAATTTCAATTCATTGCCCCTTGTTCTAGTTTCTGGAGCAGCGGAAAATAAGCCTACTCCCTCCTCAACAGGACATCCCTTCAAATATTTAAACATGGCCGTCATGTCCCCTCTTAACCTCCTCTTCTGCAGACTAAACATATCCAGCTCCCTAAGACGCTCCTCATAGGACATGGCTTCCAGACTCTTCAACATTTTGGTTGCCCACCTCTGGATGTACTCCAGCTTGTCAATATCCTTCTTGAAATGAGGTCCCCAGAACTGGACACAATATTCCAGATGAAGTCTAACCAAAGAAGAATAGGGTAATACTTTACCTCCCTTGATCTACACACCATACTCCTATTGATGCAACCAAGAATCATGTTGGCTTTCTTGGCTGCTGCATCACACTGCTGACTCATGTTCAGCTTGTGGTCCACAAAGACTCCTAGATCCCTTTCACACATACTGTTATCCAGCCACGTGTCGCCCATCCTATATTTGTGCATTACATTTTTTTATGCCTAAGTGTAGAACCTTACAATTCTCTCTGTTGAAATTCATTTTGTTAGCTTTGACCCAGTTCTCCAGTCTGTGAAGGTAATTTTGAATTTTGATCCTGTCCTCTGGCATGTTAGCAACCCCTCCCAATTTGGTATCATCTGCAAATTTGATCAGCATGCCCTCTATTTCTTCATTCATACAGATGTTGAATAGCCCTGGGCCCAGGACAGAACCCTGTGACACCTCACTTGTCACTTCTCTCCAGGATGAGGAGAAGGCTTGGTGAGCACCCTTTGGGTTCAGTTAGTCAAGTAATTACAAATCCACTTAACATCAGCCCTGTCCAGCCCACATTTTACTAGCTTCTTTCCAAGAATGTCTTGGGGAACTGTGTCAAAGGGGAAATGGCTCTCTGGCAGATTAGACAATGGAGTCCGGATCAAGCTAATGGCCTTAGCATTTGTTGACAAAGGACTGATGAGAATCATGATAGTTGCTTAATATTTTATTCCAATTAATATTTGCCAATCAAACAATGTCATGGAGTGTGGGTGTACAGCCTGATAATAATAGGAGAAACTGCAGTAGTTTGCTTTTGCCTGAGCCTGCTCGAAAGGGCAAGATCCACCCCCTCTGTTTTTCTTCCTGCTGAGGTTTTTAAGTATAGTAATATGGTGATCAGGTATTTCATATTAAGAATTCTCTGGTAGTTTTCCAAAACTTGGAGAAATAAGATGAAAACAAGCATTTTTTTTTAGAAGAATTTTCTTCAGGCTTGGTGTGACTATGCCTCAGAGGAAAAGATAGCTGCCAAAGCCCATCTAATAGGGGAACCAAACCAACAGACTCAGAAATGATGAATATATCTATCCTTAAATGTGCCCATCTTGTTTTTGCTCTAGTATTTCACTCCCACATACCTCATAATACTTTGCTGAAATTGCCATCCATTAGTCTAAAGATCATTTTCCTCTACAAAACAGACTTTTGTCTTTCTTCTCCATTTTCTGTGTGCTTTAATATGTGTTTTTGTCTTGTTTTACTTTGAACTTATGTTACTGTAGTGAGGTGCCAGATTGGCTTCCTGTTACACATTGTTTCACCAGTCTTCACTCTCCTTAGTTGTCCTTACTTTCTGCTTTAAGGAAGGACTACATATAAGTACTTTTCCCTTGCGATTTCATCAAATGTGGGAGGCAAGGGAGGCTGCTAGTTGCTGGAGTGATGACTATAAAATGAAAGGCAGAACAATGAAACACATCCCTCAACTGTCTCACAGTTAACGTTAAGCACAAGAACCCAACATCCTATCAGCACGTAATTCACCAAATTTTCATCGCCTTTGTGTCTGTTTTCTATCAATTTCACTGAGAATTGCTGGGGAAGGACTGAGAAGACACTTTCAGGACATAACAAAGTAAGGTACTACATTTGTTTGCCCCAAAAACCACATATCAAGTGTTGCAGTCTGAAGCCATTTCAAACTCACTTCTAACCTGTACTCTTAGCTTGGCATCATTAGTTTCCCCTCAATAAAGATTGGTTTCAAGCACTTGCCATTTTGGCCAAAGTAGCTGATCAGGTGTTGACATACCACTGCTAAATATTTTTGGATGAAACACATGACTGGTGGTGACACACATGACCAACCAGTCTTGAGTCTTAATAACAGAGTAGGTGATGCAACAAGGCATGAATCAGGAATTGGTTTATCTACTACCTGAAACAATGGTTCTTTCCATCTCTACAAAAGAAGACCAGTGGTGATCAATATTTAAACAATGGATTCCCACTATGAAAATAATAGGACCTCCAAATTCTTGGTTGCCATGAACAACTGCCTTTTGTTTCTTGACACAGTTAGCCTCTATATATTTTTTGCAATCATTTCTCTTTCTGTCTCTGTCCCAGCAGTTCACTCCATCTCAAATTTAAATTGGTTATTTAAAAAAAAAAAATAGAAAGACATCTCTTGGAGTCTTTGATGAGGTAACATTAATAATGCATGGCAAAGAGGTTTTGAAAACAGTGCAGCGCAAAAGCTTGTCGAAGTTAATTGAATGCAAACACCACACACACACACACACACACACAAATAAGATGTGGGAAGTGAAAATCTCGCTAGACAAAAGAGGATTCCACAACAGAGTTTTGAAAAAGCCAAGTGGAAAAAAAATGATAATAACAGAAGGTTGGGTGATACAGTTCTTTGGTATTAAAATAATAGAGAAAAATATAATGCAGTGTGAAAAAGTCTTGTACCCTATTATACAATAGGAACTGTTTCACACAGTAACGAGACTTGGTGTAGGAACAATCTTATTCCATCCCCTGTACTAAGTATATAGTACCATGTCGACACAACAATGTAATGCTTAGTTTGCATGGTGACAGACAAATCAATTTATTTCTTGTATATGTCTCTTCAGCATGTATTCACCCATATGCAGTGAATGTCTGTATTCCTGTCTCTGCAGTAATCTGTGATGTTTTCCAATTTCATCTGTCAAAATGTATTTCCATGTCTGCATTACTATGTAATTCTTTTTTTAAAAAAAAAAACAACGAAGGGGTTAAGTTTTAACTAAGTATTTCAAATAGATTTTCCTACAAAATGTTTATTAATCTATAATGAGATAGGCAATGGCATGGGGACCAAGGGCCATAACCTACCCAGTTTAACCACACACTGTACACCATCCCCAGCCAGCTCATATACTGAAAGTCATTCCAAGTGCTCATCAGAAGTGGCAATGTATTAGTTCTTGTTGCTATTTTGAACAGAATTGTGATGAAACTGAAATATTTTGAGGCAATGGAAGGTTTAGAGTGGGTCTCTGAACATGGAGTGTTGCACATACTTTCTGCATGGTTTTCGTTGCCTAAAAATCATGTCCTTTTTTTGTTGTTGTTTTAAGCAGTATTTGAGGACTTTAGGATGATTGTCAGGGATCTATCCTTGACCTAGTAGCTCTCTTTATACGTCCAGGTCTTGTGCACTGAGTTCAAGCACTGTATGTGCTCCTACTCTAGCTCACTTGATCCTCATAACAACCTTGTGAGGTAAGCCAAATTGAAAGAGAATGGAAGGTTGAAGGTCAACATGGCTCAGTGAGAAGGACAACCTGCTTCGTAATGCAACACTCTATCCACTGTACTACATCAATGCTTTTTTTTAAAATGTATCTTGATACATCCTTTAGGTGGAAATTAATTCATAATAGCACAGCCAAAATCATCATTATCCAAATGATATTATTTATCATTACCCCTCCCCTAAATAGCTGTCCCTAAGATAACCTTGTTAAAGTACTTAAAATACTCTCTACCTTGCAAAATCAAAACTAGAAAACAAATTTTATGTCATATGTCATCATGCTAAAATTGATAGACCATTTTAGAGTGAAAGAAGGAAGGCAATGATGTAATAAATTTGTGCAAAATGGAATTTCCTAAATTAATTACCAGAATCTATAGATATGGGTCATATTTTTAATTTACAGTAACAAGGCTGTGGTGTGACTGGTTAGTCCAACATTCTTTGAATTGAAATTACCTAAAATTAATTAACATAATTTTATAATGATTATGAATATTATAATGCAAAATAGTTTATAGTTTATAATAAATATACATTTTATAATTTCCTTGCAAAGAAACCAAGAGAAAATGAACTACTGAAAACTTTTAATTACTACCACAGTTCTCCATTTGAAAGGGAGAAAAAATTGCAATCAAAACAAGGAAGAAATAAGAATGGTAAAATTTCAAAGTCTAGAATAACAGCACAAATGAATGGCTACAGAGTACATAAGAGATCTTTAGCAAATGTTTTTGTTTGACATTTATAGTCTGCAGGTTAAGGAGGTACAATCTATATTATGCCATGCTTGAGAAAACACTCCGGGCAATGTAGGCATAAGTATTACCTTGGAAAGCCGCTTGAAAAATGAACCTTAAAACATGTTTTTCATGTTTGCCACACACTACTATTTAATGAGCTTGTTGTAGAAGGTTTGACTTGGAATTTGTGGATTAGTTAAATTGCTTAACCAAACATCACTGCCTGCTTGGTAGTTCTCTCCCTCTCTCTCTCTCTCTCTCTCCTGTTTCCTTAAGGAAAATCAGCAAATACTTTTTCTCCTCAGATAATTGTTGAAATTCATGTGCAATTAATTATACTTTTAAAGCAGTCTTAAAGAGTTCTATGTTCTGAAAGGAGTATTTCCTAATCTTATTTCCCTCTTAATAAAATGCTGCTGATTCATTTTATTTAAGAACATTTCAAACAGACCTTTAATGATAATTATTACCTTCAATCAGTCATTTTTTAAAAAAAAAAGTCAGCTGTGATCTGTTGCAGTGTTATAGGATATCACAAAGACTCTCAGTGATAAAGGGAGGAAAAAAGTGTAATAGAATACTTCCAACAAGTGAAAGATCCAAATGAAAATGTGGTTCTAGGGATACCACCTGTTGCTTCTTCTTCTTTTTTCCCCCTATAGCTAACACACACCCCTTTTTGGCAATTATCTACAGCTTTAGTTCTACTGAAGGCATTGTGGCTTTCTTAATTGTAATGCTGGTTAAGTGTAAGAACACATTTTACTCAGCACTGAAAACAACAACCCACTGTTCCACTCTTACCATAGTTCAATTTAAATATATTTATCAGGTGCCAAGGTGTCATCATACTATGAACCTCAATGGCCTCATTATCCTCCACTAACCTAGAACAGGAATATGAAGACTCACAACATGATGGAAGTTCTTTGTGTGGAAGACCTCATAATCATCACTGTG
Organism: Iguana delicatissima; assembly: GCA_948472985.1. Lineage (NCBI taxonomy): Eukaryota > Metazoa > Chordata > Lepidosauria > Squamata > Iguanidae > Iguana > Iguana delicatissima. Next base: position 20,849 of record CAOKZL010001834.1, read on the forward strand.
TAAATGAGGGGTGGGGCAATTCATCTAATATAGTCTTCCACAGCATCTTCGTGGCAAATTTATTTTTAAATGTTTGTTTATCGAAACAAGACTATACAAGATGTTTGTGTTTTTCTCTCTTAATCTTCAGTGCTTTGAAACTAGACATCTGGGATGTTTTCCATCACTAGCCATATATACTATATATCCCTTTTATCAGTTTTACCAGTTAGAATTTGTGACTATCCATGATTTGGATACTTCCCAGAAATTTAGGAATCAGTGATCTATCGTTGGATAATATTGTACATTCAGAGCAATGCCAAATTTTGTAATTGTGCTACTGTGATCTTATCTACAGCTATTTCATTGAGGCGTCTTATCATACCATTTTGAACTGCTTTCACAGTACCTATCCTGGTTGGAACCATAGTTGTTTTCCTCTTCCCAGAGGAGCTGAATCTCAAATTATAGATCTTGACATTTCATCTTTTCCTTTTGTTTGTCTTTGATTCTGCCATCAACCCACAACAATCCTGAAATTTATTATTTGATGTGGCAATCCCACATCTAATTGTGTTGCTATTGCTGTTGCTGAAATGAATAAAAAATAAAAGCTAATATCACAATTTCATTTGTCCTACTTAATGAGGAAACTATTTCAAACATTTTAGGTATATATGAGTGATTGTCTTCAGTTACATGAGCCCTCCTTGTATCCCTTACTATTGGTAAGAATTTTTGGTGATCTTCAAGAAAATAAGGTAATTTCTGTACTACACTGCTATGGTAGTAGCAGTACTCCACTTTCAACATCCTGTGGAATTCTAGGGGTTTATAGCTAGCAATACTGAGGCCAAAGAGCTCTCTGGCTGAGAATTCTAATTACTCCTCCCTAAACTACAAACCCCATGGTTCCATAGGATGTTGAAAGTGGAATAATAGCACTATAACAGTGTAGTGCAGAAATGGTCTATGTTACAGTGAAAACATGTCAGAGAGGGAGGGAGGGAGAAGGAGAGAGAATATCCTTGCTTTCTTTTTTGCACTAATTACTTTGTCCTACAATATCCCAGGTTTAATGGTCTGCAGAAATCTGATGGGACTCATAATTGCTAACAACTCCAACCATCCCTTATGATTTCCAGCAAAACATTAGAAGAAAAGGCATGACCATCCCCTTTGCTTATTCCTTGTGGTGTAATATTCTAGCAATCATAAAGTATGTGATTACATGGAAATTAATTTAAAAAGCTGATGAAGAAAGATATTGATTTCTTATGATGAGTTTGTATCATAAAATAACCAAGTCTTTTGGTAAAGTCAAAGAGCATGATCCAGCCAAAGGTAAGCACTTTGAATTCCTAGGTATTTCACTAGTATGATGTTTAAATTTAGCAAGATTATACTCTGAGAAGTTCCTTTGGCTGGAAGACAATCAGCACACATATGAGGATGTAGGGCTAAATCTAAAGTAAGTTTACAAGGGACAAGAGTGAGGTAGCAGAGGCCCAGAGATTTTACCAGTTACACATACAATAACACATTTGTTTTTGTCATCTCTACGCACATTACCACTAGCACATCTTCCTTTTTAACTGGGCATGAAATTGGATTCCCACTTTCCTTCTGCTCCAGAATTAGAGCCATTTCTCCACTACACTGCTATAGTACTATTATTCCACATTCAGCGTCCTGTGGAATTCTGACATTTTCTGAGGCCAAAGAGCTCACTGGCTAAGAATTCTAAATGCTCCTCCCTAAACTGCAAATGCCAGGATTCCACTGTAATAGTGTTACGTGGAAGTGGCCCAAGTGTCTTTTGTGAATATATGACTGTTTGTTCCTTGCATGTCCAATGTGTTTCTGAAAGAAAGAAAAATGTTTTTTAAAAACTTTTCCATGCAAAAATACCCACTTTCTAGATAGACATATGAGTTTTTGTGTAAAATGCATATTCTCTGCACAAAAACAGCACTCTTACAAAAAACAAAACAAAACAAAAACAGATGGCTATTGGGAAACTATTAACATGCACACACACACACACACACAAATGTGATTTTACACAAAAACATGTTTGTCACGCCCCCCAAAAAAACTTTTTTCCAGATGACCATGTGTTCCTTGTGCAATATGGTCACATATTTTTTTTACTATCACACCCCAAACAATTCTGCAGAAAAAGATAAATGGGAATAATTATTGTGCGTGTACAATTTGTTTATTTGCTTATGGCATAAAAATGGTTGGTGCCAAAAAAGAGAACAAAAATGGGATGATTTTTGTTGTTTCTAGATTTCCACCACCTATGTAAATGAAATGAAATAATATGTTTGTAAATGTAGGCTTGTCATGAAGAATTTGGGTCTGTTTCTTGATTTCCATTTTAATGGGAACTAAAATTGAATGATATCAGCTAGAATTAAAAAAAAAATGTCAGAACACTACCACATAAGTAGCTTATAGAAGCCTAGTACAACTTGTGCTCATTTCTTTTAGTTTAATTCCTATTGGAACTGGATTCTGTCTCAAAAATAATTTGCCACATGGGATATGCAGACCAAGTGTTTGTAAAGCAGAATAGCAGAATGTGCTTAACTGTTGAGGAGTGCCTTTAATTACTCAGGGCCTAGCTTGGTCTTTCAACAAACATAATTTGTCCTTATATCTCTGACGGAAGTGCACAAGATATTTGTAGTTCAGACATGTTTCTGTATAAGCAGCCTACATTCCATTCTGTGGAACATTAATATTTTTCTTGTTGATATTACCAAACATGAAGAATAAAAACCTCAACCTTTTATTTAGCTTTGCTCAGTTTTCTTTTAAGGGAACATTATCAGACATAATTAAAAGACGGTTTGACTGAGCAACCATATGGAGTCCTGTGAACAGCGTCAACCAGGTTGTCTGCGTTCTGGTCTTTTTACAATGCATCATAGATAAAGCTTAGGTGATATACAATTACATTTGTAGAGAACAAGATGCCAATGAACCACAGGTGTTCTGTGGTTGCCATATGATGATAAGGTCAAAGCAACAAAGCAAACCTGAATTAATCATAAAAAATGACCTCATATTGTTTTGTTGCATTAATTATATTGGAAAATCCAATTACTTTAAGAATAAAAGGAATGAATAATGCTACAGAGCTTAAAGAAATCAGTTACGAGCACAAACAATTACCAGGAATACTTAGGGCTTCAAAAAAAAGTTTCAATTTTGTAATTATCCTGTTTGGAAGAGAGATTGAATATAGGTTTGTATTCAAAAGAGTAGGAATTGGAATATCTGTATGCATGTGTGTGTGTGTGTGTGTGTGTGTGTGCGCGCATACATACATACATACTAAAATTCTTTCCCAACCCAGAAAACTGCTTATAGGAATCAGCAAGAGAGACTTAAAAATATATATCCAAGAGGGCAAAGGATACAATCTGTGTGAACTTTATTTTATTACTGGTTCAGCAAGCTCTCACTGTTCATATGTTGCTGGAGTACAACCTCCATCAGCCCCAGCTGGCATACCCAATTGTGAAGGGTAATAGGAGTTGCATTCCAGCCATATCTGGAGTGCCCCAACTTGCTCAAACATTCTGAAGACTGAGGATTGATAAACATAGTGCACTGCTCAAATGGATTAATCTTAATTTCAGTTTTGTAACCATATGTAGCATTGTCATCCCTTTGCTTTTCCTAACAGAGGCTTATAATGTGTCAAAACATCTTGATAAAGCTATTCATTTTTTTGGACATCCTCTTTATTGAAACTTTCCCAGAATCAGCCTAGTGAAAATCCTAGAATTTGGTGGTATTTTTGAGCTGTTTGTTTTGGCAGTTACAATAACAACTGTTGAAGTTCACTGAAGTTCCTTGCTGGAAAAGAACTGAATGGTTATGTTTACATAATGAGCAAAAATGGATTGACTATGATTTTACTGAGTAATACCTTAAATCTGAGCTAGAGTAATGATGACCTTGCCAGACATGAAGTGCCTCATGAATCGCTTGTAGGCAATTTTTCACAAATTTAACAGTAACAACAAAATGTTGTTAGTCTGTCAAGTATACAGCAGTAACATTCAAAAGTAACTCTTATGAACCCACTAATCCATGGTATGGTTGGCTGTACCATCACACTATGGTTCTTCCATTGCTGTGAAGAGCAGTGTTCAAAAATGTGTGGGAAGAGAGTTTTGATTTAGCAAAATTTGAAAAAAAAAAAGTGGGAGAAAAACAAATATCAGTACTTTTGCACCACCACCTTCACATATCTGTCCTATTTTAAAGCTGCTTTCAGTGAGATGAGAGCCAATGTGATGTAGTAGTTTGAGGGTTAGACCATGACTCTGAAGACTAGGGTTTGAATACTCACTTAGCCATCACAACACACTGGGTGACCGTAGGCAAGTCACACTTTCTGAGCCTCAGAGGAAGTCAAAGACAAACTCCTTCTGAACAAATATTTCCAAGAAAACTTTGTGATAAGTTCACCATTGAGTTGCCACAAATCGGAAATGGCTTGAAGGCACGCAGCAACAAATCAGTGAGAGGCTAGGTGGAAACCTCTATGTCCTAAAGCAGAGAAAGAAATGAGGCACACACATTAGAAAGGAGGAAGCAATGAATGTGAGGGTAAAAGTGAATGATATTTATAAGAAAGAGGCACTAGCAGACTTGCATTTGCAATTCACACTGTCTGGTACTGCTGGTGTAATCAATCAATCAATCAATCAATCAATCAATCAAGATTAGTGAGTTCTGAAGGTGACAAAATATTGTTAGGAAGTAAAAAGTCAATATATAAGAGAGACCATCTGCCTTCTAGAGCCAACATGAGGGAAACTAACTCCTTAGTTGTTGTCAACCAAGGAGCTGAAAGAAGGAAGCTGTTCTTCCTAGAGGTTCACGGCCTCCTCATATTTTACCACTGAGAAAAAAAAATCATCTTCCTGAGATGTTCTCTTTTGTTATAACCGTCTGGGTAGGGCAGCACATGGCTGTTGGCATCAGGCATATGTTATATAAGTTTTCATGAGAAAAAAAATAACAAAATAACTGATCATGACTAATTCCTGTTGAAAGCTTCAAATGAAGGTGGTGATAACTAATTTCCAATTGTTTCCACAAAGATTTGACCATGAGAATTTTTACTGGATTTTCCCTAACATGTCCCCATAAATGTCTAGGAACTATTCTTCTTTATAATATCTTTTTCTCTATATATACTATTTTGCTCCACAAAACCATTTTCACTAGATGGCACTCTGAGTTAAATATCCTATGCTCTTATTTCTATATTGTGCTAAGTCTCCTTAATTTCAGCCATTTGTTTTAATATTCCCAGTTCATTGCATCTGTTGCCATAAACTAAGGTGCAGAAATGGCATACGCTTTATTATTTTTACCACTTTTATATACACTATGTATGTGTAGTCATAATGGTCTCAAATGATGAGAAAATTAAACAGAGAATCCCAGAAGCTGTCATCCTGCCATGATTGTTGCTGCTAGTTAATGGGCCATGCAAACACATCTAATTTGTCATCACTCACATTTTTCTCTAATTGTTCTATAATATTTCTGCTTTAGGAGCTTATTGAGAGATAATTCATAAAGTCTATATAGTGCAGTTCTTAAAAAAATGTGATGGAATTATTGATCTATCTTCATAGTGCATAAAAAAGTCATCTGATGGCCTATAAAAACAGAGAGACACTTTATTTCAAATTAAATTTCTCATGTAGGCTCCAGCATATGAAAACTACCAGAGATGACAAGCAGAGTTCAAATGGAAACTTTCAGGACATTGAGAATGAAGACTATATGTGATTTAAAGGAAGGCTTGGAAAAATTTCCTGTGCTAGATTTGTGAAACAAGTGAAGCTGTGTGAATGCCAGGTGAATTCCATCAGTACCTTTCCTCTAGTATCTTCCAGCCTTAGGTATGAAAACTCTATGTATTACACCTGTTGTTGTGTGCCTTCAAGTCATTGTGAACTTATGGAAGCCCTAAGGCAAATCTATCACAGGGTTTTCTGGGGCTGAGAGTATATGAGATGCCCATGGTCATCTAGTTGTTATCGCCGTTTGCTAGACTGACTTTGGAAGATACTAGATATCATTTTTGATTTCACAATTCGGCCCCATTATGCCACCCTCAGCCAAGTGTTTGCGAGGCCCCCGGACAAGCACAGAACTAGGCATGGCCGTTGATTGCTGAACATTTCATTCTCCACCCAGGCAGGCCAGACTCAGCCGGATCGTCGCTTTAGGAGACCTCCCTAGACAGACACCTCATTAAGGATGCACACTAATATAAAGAACTCCCTGCCCCGAGCAGGCAACTTGGCAAGTAAGACGCTTAACTGTCAAGTACACTGCATCTGCATACTGGCCATTCCATTGTCGATTCGGAACTAACTCAATCATGCTAAATTCTGATCTTTCGGAGATATTGTCTCATGCCCAAACCTCATTGTTTTTCCCCAAGTACAGATTAGCCTATGGTCATATTTTCCCTATAAAAACCCCCAATTCTGAGACCTTCCTCAGATCACTCCAAACTTCCATCCAGCCTTGCTGCCACTTCATCCAACGAGCTTTCTCCTCAGTCTCATTTCAAGACTGCGCACCTACGGATTCCGCAGTGATCTACCCCGGGCTTCGGACAGGTGTAGTATCACCCAATTCAACAATCCCTCTTAAAATTCCTCTATACTGCTACCACTTTTATTTTCTATAGTTACTTGTGTGAGTGTGTTGCATACACTGTTTGCTTGTATTAAATAAAATCACTGTTATTATTTCATATTTGGTGTGCTTCTTGACTTGGTCTGACCCCGTAGACGTTGGGTTTAAAGATTCCACTGTGTTGCCCTGCCTCTTGTTTTGCTAACTTGTGCTCTGAGCTAATTTTCCCCACTAAAAGTTGAGCACGTTTGGAGTCCCTCGCGGGACCCCCAGTAAACAGGGTAACATAGTGGCTTCCCATGGCTGAGCAAAGACTCAAACTCTGGTCATTGTCTAATGTTCACACCATTGCACCACATTGTATGTCTAACTGAATGGAAAGAGACTTATGACTGAGTTAGATGTGAATAAGGCTGCCGCGGTTAATTAGACTTCTTCACAATTTAAATGTGACTACTGCACTTTATTTGTAATGGTTTTGTGGTGCTCCTGGGATACCTTCCACAAATTATACTTCACATAGTGTAATTTTAGTTCCTTGATTTTCTGTCTTACAAAGTTGCCACCAACTTTAAGGTAAAATGGAATTTTGAAGAAAATCTGGGGAGCTTACTGTTAAAAAAATGTCCCAAGTCATAAAAAGTTCAGAGAAAAAAAAGAAAGAAAAGAGTTCATATAAACGTAAAAAATATTTCTCAGGGTGATAAGGAGAACCATACTTGTTTCTTTGCTATTACTAGTACCTTAGTCAAGTTCCTATTAAAAAGTGAACTAGTGTCAAGTTCCTATTAAAAAGTGAACTAGTGTCAGAATTAATTTACTTCTATTCAACACAGTAAATCCAATTGATCTCTTTATTTTTCATCTGTGTTCATAAAATCATAGAGTTGGAAGAGACCACAGGGGCCACTGAGTCAAACCCCCTGCTATGCAGGAGCACACATCAAAGCATTCCCAACAGATGGTCATCCAATCTCTGCTTAAAAACCTCAAAAGAAAGAGACTCCACCACACTTTGAGGCAGCATATTCCACTGCCAAACAGCTCTGACCATCAGGAAGTTTTTCCTGAGGTGGAATCTTCTTTCCTGCAGTTTGAATCCATTGCTCCTTTTCCTAGTGTCTGGAGCAGTGGAAAACAAGCCAAATCCCTCCTCGACATGACATCTCTTCAAATATTTAAACATGTCTATCATGTCCCCTCTTAACCTTCTCCTCTGCAGACTAAACATACCAAGCTTCCTAAGCAGCTCCTCATAGGACATGGCTTCCAGACCCTTAACCATTATGGTTGCCCTCCTCTGGACATGCTCCAGCTTGTTGATATCCTTCTTGAACTGAGGTGTCCAGAACTGGACACTGTATTCCAGATGAGGTCTAACTAATGCTAAACATGGTCAAACCTAGGCCCAGAAGCAGATGAAGGGCCTTCCCACCATCCCAACTACCATCGCTGTGATCTCACAAGGAGAGAAGAAGAAGCAGGCAGAGCTCCATCATGCCTAGGCCCAAAAGCACATGAAAGGCCCTCTCTCCATACCAACTGCCACTGACCTGGCCACAGAGGGAGAGAAGGACTGAAAGTATCTGCTGGACTTAGTCTCCTCCCTCACTGCTGTTCCTTTTTCCTTGTATGTCCTGTCTTATTGAAATTGTAAGCCACTCTGAAAGCCTTTGTGGCTGAAGAGTGGGATATAAATATTCAAATAAATGAAAATAAAATATTGTCCTGGTATTGACGTTACTGTGGTGTATAGTCCGAGCCTGAAGTCTACTAAATATAATTTGATATCAAAAGATTGGCCATTCCAAACTGCTCCCCTCCAGGTGATTGCAAGGCCCCCGGACAAGCACGGACACGGACATGGTCGAACAAGCTGAAAAATACAAGACAAATTCAGGCAGGCCAGTAATTTTCCAGCATGCAGCTTCAGGAGACCTTCAGGCAAGTACACTTTAAACCTAAATTATGTATACACCAAGCATACAAAAGATTCTCTGCCCTGAACAGGCAGCTTGACGAGATTAGCACTTCTGACTACTCAACTGTCAAGCACTCTCTATTTGCATACTGTCTGTGGTATTGACAACTCCGCCAAAACCCAATCATTTAAAATACTGACCTTTTGGAGGCTTTGTCTCCAACCTGAAACCCATTGTTTTCCCCGGGAACGGACTACCCTACAGGCACTTTTCTCCCTATAAAAACCCCTAGTTTTTTTTCTTTAATGTTTATATTGTTATTAATTAAAAATTGCATTCCAAAGTAACGGATTTCCATTGTTCCCCCCAATAGAATCTACATATAATATATGCAAACTATAACAATGGATTTTCATATTACCCACCCTCCCCAAAAGAAAAAAGAAAGAAAGAAAGAAATAAAAAGAACCCCCCCCCCCCAGACAAGAAGCAGTTTGTTGCATTAATTGGGAAAATGATTCCCAAAATAGTTTCAACCTCCGGTCATATCCTTGACATAGGCATTGGTTAAATTCATTTCTTAACCTTTGTTAAAAAAGAAAAAAAAACTTTTGTCAGTTTACTCCTTCAACTATCTCTTTCCACATAGTTTTGCAGAGAGCCATTGCATAATACATAATACAAATACATCAACTACGAGAATACACAGTAGCAACTTCCTTTGTTAATTATCTTTAACATACTTATAAAGGGGACGCCATAGTTCATAAAATTGCTTAGTAGTTTTATATTGAAGTAAGAAGGTGAGCTTATCCAGTTCTGCTATCCCACCATTCCTCCTCATGGGGAACAGTTTTCTTCTGTCAATGTCTAGCCAAAACTATTCTGGCTGATACAGTCATATGCCATGCTAATTGTTGAGTATGCTTATTTAATGTACATAAATTTACCATGCCCAGTAAGAAGATTTCTGGAGTTAGGTCTATATTGATACTCAAGACCCTTTGCATTTTAGTTCGAATTTTGGACCAGAATTTTTAACCTTATCACACCCCCACCACTGATGAAAGAACGTTCCCCTCTCTTTGTCATACTTCCAACAAGAGTCCTTGTTATGTTTTGACATTTTTGCAATCCTAACTGGTGGAAGATGCCATCAAAACCATAACTTATTGACATTCTCTTGGAGGTAATAAGACTTAGTAAACCTAGACACATTCTTCCATACTCTGGACCAGTTATCTAAATCTATAGCATGGCCAACATCTCTGGCCCATCTAATCATATAATCCTTGACCACCTCATCTTCCAAATCAAGCTGAGGCAAATATCAATAGAATTTTGACAAAAGACCACGTTCCCCACTTTTCATAATCAATTCAATTTGGGAAGATTTGGTTACAAAGCCTCCTTCTGTAAAATCCTTTTTAAATCTCTCTTTTAACTGTAAATAAGAGAACCATTGTAAAATAATTCCTTCCTCTTCTAATTGTGAACTGTCCTTCAAGCAGATCTGGTCATTTTGTTAATGAGTTAAGTCCTTGAAGTTGATCCATTTTATATCTCTCCGTAGAGTTTGAATAGAAAAGGCTTCAAGCGGTGATGGCACCATTGGGATTCCCAAACCTAATTGGTTTCTAATTTTTATCCAAAAATCCAATAAAGATCTACAAATAATATGGTTTCTGAATAGTTTTGGTGACTCTTTTCGTTGATACCATAAATAATAATGCCAACCTGGAGGTAAATCATGACCTTCTAGGCCCAGCAATCTGGGGTTATCCAACAGAAACCAAGGTTTAATCCATATCAAACAGCTAGCTCCATAATATAATCTAATATTAGGTAAAGCCATCCCTCCATTCTCTCTTTTATCTGTCATAGGTCTCATTTTACTTCTTGACAGTCTCTTTTGCCATAAAAATTGAGATATGCTTTTCTCACACTCCTTGAACCATTTGGTTGGGATATTAATTGGTACCATTTGGAATAAAAACAAAAGCCTTGGCAACACCCTCATTTTGATTAGAGATATCCTACCCAGTAGAGACAAATCTAGTTTTCCCCAATTATCAAGTTTTTTTCTGAATTAATTTCCATGTCAATTGGTAATTATTTTGAAATAGTTGGCTATTATTGGTAGTAATCCAGATCTCCAAATATTTGACTTTAGTGGCCGTTTGAATCCCCAATATAAGTTCTAACTTTTTAACCTCCTCTGTTTTCATATTTTTAGTGAGTATCTTAGTTTTTTGCTTATTAACTCTAAACCCTGCTACTCTCCCATAACTATTCAGGATTTCCAATAACCGAGTGACTCAATGAATAGGATTTTCTAAATATAACACAATGTCATCTGCAAAAGCCTTGTATTTATGTTGGCCTTTGCCCACTTTGATACCTTTAAGATGGTCATCGTATTGAATGTCTCTGAGTAGTACTTCCAATGTCACTATAAAAATTAGGGGTGACAGCGGGCAACCTTGTCTAGTACCTTTCATAATAGGAAAATTCTCACATCTTTCAGAATGGGCCTTTCGATCAGAATATATCAATTTCATCCATTCTAGAAAAGTCTGACCAAAGTTCATCTTTTCCATCACTTCTAACATAAATTTCCAATTCAGGTTGTCAAACACCTTCTCTGCGTCCAAAAAAAAGCAAAGTTCCTTTCCTTTTGTTGTGAACATGGAAGTATTTGATAACATCTATCGTTGATCTTAAATTGTTTCTCATAAAACGGTTCGAGAGAAAACCACTCTGGTCCTCACCTACATAAACATGGAGAATCTTCTTTAAACTCTGCAACAGAGTTGCACTAAAGATCTTATAGTCCTCATTAAGAGGAGAAATGGGCCTAAAATCTTTAGGAGTCGAGTACTCTTCCTCCGTCTTTGGGATTAATACTATGCTTGCCTCTTTCCAACTTGGAGGAATTGAGCCTTCACTAATAGTCGGGTTTAACATCTTCTGCATTGGTATCAACAAAACACCCTGAAAGGTCTTATAATAACTTGCTGGTAGGCCGTCTGGACCCGGTGCTATGTTAAGTTTAGTCCATTCAATTGTCTCCTTAATTTCAACTAATGATATAGGTTTATTCAGAACTTCTCTATGTTCAAGAACCCCTAGTTTTGAGCGCTTCTTTGGATCGCTCCTGGCTTCCATCCTGCCTTGCTGCCGCTCCCTTTTCCGAGCCTTCCCCTCAGCTTCCACGTGCTGAGAATCTTCGCTCCAACTGACTATCTTCTGGCTACCTGGGCTACAGGATCAGGTGTAGTATTCCCCCTTAAAAATCTTTCTCAAAATCCCCTTTCAATTTCCTTCCTTTACTTTCTTAGGTCTGTGTGAGTGTGTGAGTGTGCGATGACTGTCTTTTAAATAAAGAAATAATTATAAGTTAGTTTTGCTTGGTTTTTGACTCGGCTTGACCCCGTAAACATTGGGTTTAAGATCTCACTAAGTTGCCCTGCCTCTTGCATTGCTATAGCTTGCGCTCTGGCTAATTCCCATTCCCCAGTATTTGGAGCACATTAAGGTATCCTCCACGGGACCCCGGAAATCAGGATAACATTAAATTATATTACATTCCTAGCCACACATCTATTGTTACTGTTATGCTTATTGAATACTGGGGACAAGTGTCAGGAATAAAGGGACTGCCTTCTCCCCCCGCCCTTGGTATATCTTTGATGGACACATCATCCTGCCACCTTCACTCAACACAGATTTTTATTTGGTTTTCAATATGTTTTACTTCTTTATTTCTTTATTTTTTTTTAAAAAAATGGTCCCTAATATGCCCACCTTCCAGGGTATAGGAGTCAATGTTGTCCTGTTTTTGCCCCTTTCCTGGCCATTTTACATTGAACTCATTTTTTTTAAGTGACCCAGAAGCCATCTTCTGATCCACTGACCTTTCCCCCCCCAATACCCCTCTTGGCCCCAAAACAATATCCCCCATAATCATAGGGAACATTTGGGAGCAAAATCATTATTTTTTGTAATAAGTCAGATAAATTTAGGAGATGGTGGCCAACCCTGAGGACCTCAAAATGGCACTTCAGAAGACAAACATCCCGTGAGCTGTGCTTTTCATCTTCATTTTTAAGACAATGGCAAAGAAAGGCAGTGTAAGAGTATTTGAAGTGAAGGAGCTCAAAAATAACTGCAGGTCAATTTTGTAAGCTGTATTTGACATTTGCAGTTATTATCTAGGTAGCTGTTTAACTGAACATGAATGGATATTTAGGGCAGAAGGCCCTGAGAGTCAATGCAATATAGATTAGTTCTTAACTTGGGTCCTTTTTGCATCTTACCTGGTGCTGCTGGCGTCGCGTGGAGATTGCGCAAAAAGCTTCCTCCAGGAGAGAGTCATGTCCCCTGCACTTCCCTCCATACCAGCTCCATACTGCACAGATAACTCTACCCCTTCCTTCCGCAGTGCAGCTGGGTACTTTCCCAGGCTGCACTGGGGTAGGAAGCATGATGGCTGTGCTTCCTGATGTTCCACATGCAAGGTAAGTGTAGGAGGAATGCATAATCATGCATCATTTTCATCAAAGAGCCGAAAATGATATCATGCACGATTGTCGTGGGATCATTACAGGTGCAATGTGCAATCATGAGAACGTCATGCAGAACCATCCTCGTGATTCCAAGTCACTCCCGTGGCCATTTCACATTCAAAGGTGTGTGTGAAAAGGACCTTGGAGTCCATGTAGGGTTGCTGTTCATCCTGGAAAAAAGGGGAAATCTTTATTTAAGAGACTAAATGTTCCAACTGGTTCTGGCCAGATGGTGCAGAATGTCTTTGATTCCTCAAAGGCAATGGTGACAATGGTGGTAGTAGTAAAAACCATGTGCTGGCCAGTAACTTTTCCTGTGCTGGAGGCTCCAGATACTACTGCACATGTGCACCGGAGTGCCCAGAAGGCAAGAAGGTGAGAGGAGAGCCCAAAAAATGAGGCAAAACTCCCAGTCCAGGATTTGTGTGGTGAGTGTGGCAATGCTGCTTGATTCCAGGGCCAGGCAGTGTGATGAAGCTTTGCTTTCAAGCAACCATGAGAATAAAAGGATGTCCCTTTAATCTTCTGGCTGCTTGGAAGCAAAGCGGTGAGAGTCTCAGTGCTCCTTTGGGGAAAACACAAAAGAAATACCATTTCCTTCAAAAAGAGCATAGAGAAAGTAGAAAGGTTAGGTGCTTCAAAACCAGCAGCAATACTCTCTTGATGCTCCCTTAGAGGGAAACAATATTTATTTTGCACTTTCCTCCAAAGCAGCACTGACACCTTTACTTTGATTGAAAGGGCAAAAGAAATTATTTTTTAGGCCTAACTCCTATTAATAACCTTCCTTTAGGAAATTCCAGTTTATTCTACTCTCCTGGCAGTTGAAAGATCTCGGCATACTATTCCACAGACCACTAACAAGACTCGTTTGCTTTGCTTTTTCTACTGGAAGAATAAGAGATAAGAATGAGCAACTTTAAACAAATAATGTAAATAACTATGAATATATAAATAACTATGTAACATTTAATTCCAAATCTAAATATTTAAGAGTTGAGATAAAACTTGTGGGTTACAGCAGATCCCTTGTAAAGAAAAAGTTAAGAACCAGTGCAATATAATGATTATAGTCTATGATCCCTTCTAAGCCATGAAGTTCATTTGATGGTTTTGGACTCCTCACTTCACCCTAGCATATATTACATGAGTCTTGTGGGCAGAATATGGATTGGGTGAAGGACCATGTGGACAGCTTTGGGCTTCTTAGAGGAAAGTTTTTTTAAAAAAAAGTAAAAACAGTGAAAACACTATTTCACTAAGTTGAAATCTATTCAGAGAAAAATCAAGTTGAGAGGATTTACCCATTGGTACTCTTCCATGACTCATGCCTTATGCACAAGGACTAGTATTGCTGGATAACATTCAGCTGATGAATTCTGTCTGCCTATCATTTGATTTCTTTTGCAGTAAGAATCAAAACACATCCACTCTGAGATTGTTCAGGGAGGATTCATGTCTTTATTTTCCATTAAAAATAATTCATTTATAATAAACCATTTGTACTTGTCTTCCAACCTCCTCCCCCCATTTCTGTTGCACATTGTTGGTCTGTCCTGGAAGTACTATTAACCTATAGGAAAGCTGGAGTATGGAATCCTCAACAGGAGGCTGTCCTCTGTGATAAATGAATCTTCCTTTGAGTGAACCACATATTTGGAAAGGAGAAGAGATGGGATTTTCTAACATTGTCTACAAGTCTAAGAGATAAAACAAGAAACAGAAAGCTGAGAAGAAGTGAAGTCAACTCTGAAACTATCTGTACGTGAGGCAACCACAAAGCAAACAAGACAATGATGGAACAGGGAACCCTAACTGCTCATCTCTGCCTCTGACACACACCTCCAGGGCAAAAAGTCACATACTCAAGCACAGTTGTACATTTCTCAACCTCCAACAGGTGAATAATAATGTCATATTTTTTTTTTAACTGCTGTCCAGTTTCTAGGGGACAAAGAACATGTTCACTTGCAAGAGATGTACTTGATAACAGCATCACAAAACATGCATAAACACCAGAGGAACTGCAGATTGAACAACAGCTGCTTTTTTCCAAAGTGTAATTATGTGCAATTTGCTCTCCCTAACAACAAAAACCGCTATGTGGGTTACAGGCTGCTTTCGTGCAGACTGGTGGCAGAGTTCCCAAATGTCTTGGCAATGATGCAAGGGAACAAATAACCTCAGAAGTCATCTGTATCAACAAGGCTTCTTTTTTTTTTTTTGCAAGCTCTCAATCTATGAAGAGTTTAATAAGGCATTAATTTGCCTCCCTTCTGCACTGTATAAGGTTGCAGGCAAAGAGAAGACTTTACTAGTCTCCATGAGGGAGGAGTCCTGGTAACTGTTCAGGAGGGCTTGGACAATGAATAGTCTGTGCCTTTTCCTCTACCTGCTTCAACATTGTGTCTTCCTCTGTAGTAAGGGACTGTCTTCTCAGTCTATTATAGTCTGATTGTCAGTAAAGGCTTTTTGGTTCAATGTGCAGGGTTTTCAGGACACTATGGGTGATTTTCACATTTATTACATTTTGAAAGGTTTTTCCCAGGAGACAAGCACAGTGACAGATACAAGGAAACATTTTTTCCCAGATATACTTAAAGGTTTGGGGGAATTTTGTGTAGATATTTGCACCTCAGAATATGAAGCTTTTTTATTTCACACTGGATAATTAATTGCCTTTTTTGGTGGAGGACTTGAGAATGAGCCATCTGGTGATTCAGTCTAAAGGTGTCAAGTCTAGGAAGGCCTTAGAGTTCCAGGACCTTTGCTTAGGTCTTTGCAACATAACGCTTTCACCATTCATTCATCCAAAACAGATCAGGACTGCAGGACTAGGTCCTGTTTGCAGCTACAGAACTGCAGTGACTAGTCACTATGCTTGGTGTATAGTTTTCAGGACTATGTTCAAGTCAGGAGATCACAACCTGACCTTTTGTTTTGCCATGCAGATTTGTTGCCTTTGACTAAATATCAGTTCTGATCCATTACATTGAGGTCCTTATCCTTGCTGTGTTTTAAAGTGGTCAAAATTGGTACCCATTCAATCCATATTAGGGCTGCATCTACCATGTCAGCACGAGGCATAGGTCCCCATCTTATTTAGAGTTTTGGGTGCTGGAAGTCTTTTGCGTACCAGAGAAATATATACATTCCTTAAATATTAATATGTTTTGCTGTTTACTATTGTTGTTTCTTTCACATTCTAGCTTAGGACCAGTGAGTCATCATGTTCTGATCTGCAGTCATAGTATGGTCTATTGCGTGGTGTGTAAGCATGTATTTGCCATTTCAGATCCCACCTCGGATTGAGTGTTTTGGCTATGATTGAGTGTCTGGGAAAGATGGGGCCTTCAATGGCATGGCTGAATCCCAATGTTGTTTGAGGAGTGCCAAGGATCTCTATTGCGTGCACTGGTTGTTCATCTGGGGGTAATGACATCAGTTTGTTGAAGAACAAACCCCTTATTCTGCAAGCCATTCATGATATTTAAATCATACAGTACAACTGGCCTTGTCTGGCTACAATGTGCTCAGCCATTTTGCCCTGGCAGGTGCGGTGAATGAAAAAGATCTGAGATACATTGACGGAGCATGGAGTAGGGTAAATATGGAAATTCAGAATGCCTTGCAGAAGGAGTTGGGCTATTTCTTGCCCTATTCTTTTGATAATTTTTCTAGAAGGCTGATCTCTACAGAGCTGTTAGTATTTCACTTGTCAGATGCAGACAATATGTTATTCTTGGGAGATCTACAACAAAGAGTGAGGGTCTTTTTGTCCAGCCTGCTGATAGATAGGGGATAAGCAGACCCTTGTCCTTTATCCTTGGATGGTGGTGGAGGAGACAAGTTTGAAATTGGTGAACACCTTTAGCCCCCTTGTGGTGAACAGAGTAGGTGTGGAACTGTCTCTTTAGGTCATGTAGCTAGGGAGGTGGGGATGGAAAGCTTCCTTGAGATTGGCCTGAGGGCTAAGCCATAACTTTAAATCATTTCACTTGGGGAAAGGACTTTCAGGTAGGAATTCCAATTTCAGGCTGATTGGGGAGCAACCTAGATTTTGGGTTCTTCTTGGGGTTTAGGTGTTTTGTCATGGGAAGCTGGGGAGGAGGTCTGAGTAAGACCACCTGTCTCAGCTGTTTCCACACTAAGTTCTTCTCCCTTTTTTGAAGCTCTCAGAGGTTAAAAGATAAACAGGCCTACAACTGAATCAAGTGGCTCTTTTCAACCCAGTCTCTGTGTCTGGTCTCTTTACTTCCCTGGTTGGTGAACAATTCATCTCCTTCCTGCTCTGCTCAGCATTGTGAGCAGTCTTTGCTAGCCTCCGTGGGAGAACTGGCCTAGTAACTGCTTCATGGGAACTTTTGCCATTACAGAGACCATGAGGGAAGAATTGGAGGATTTATAAAGTCCTGGTGCCACTTCCTCTGATGCCTCTTTGCCTGGTTTTGTTGATCTACTCTCCCATTCCTGATACAGTGTAAACTTTACATTCCAGAGTGAGGTAGGATTTTTTCCCCTTTTTCCACAAGGTTTTTTTTTTCCTTCCTTACACTATTAACTGGGGTCTGTGAGAACTGGCTTTCAGTGGTGCCTTAAATAAGGTAATGTAGGTAATGGGAGAAACAAGTAGAAATTTGGTGAGCCTCTTGAGCTAAGAGTCGTGAATCTCTGTTCCTGCCAGTAACAGCTGCTGTGTGTTT
This sequence comes from Iguana delicatissima, assembly GCA_948472985.1. NCBI lineage: Eukaryota > Metazoa > Chordata > Lepidosauria > Squamata > Iguanidae > Iguana > Iguana delicatissima. The sequence goes on from CAOKZL010001834.1 coordinate 38,717, forward strand.
TAGTCTAAAATTTGAGCAAGCTAAATAAGATGCTGGACCTATTTTGCGGGTAAGGTTCACACTTTAGTTCCTTAGTCTAGACTATGAGTGGATTTATTGCACACAGACATAGAAGCCACCTGCTGCCAATAATTGTAATGATTATACAATCAATAGGGCTTTTTATAGGGTTTCAATCCTTTTATACGAGGATTCTACCCTTTACCCCCCTTCTGTGTCACCAAATGTGGGAGGTTTCCACCACTATCCCACCAATTAGCTGTTTTACATTTGGGAAATCCCACAAATGACACCAACTGTGAGGATTTCTCTGCGGAAATCTCAATACTGTGGCCAAGTATGGGACTCCTACTCTTTAACCCACCAACTGTGAAGACGTCCATGGTGCTTACTGCACTTACCAGGAGTAAGGGCTTTCCCTGATCCCCACCTCTGTGACAGCAACTTTGGGTACTAAGTTCCCCTCAAGTTGCCTATGGGGATTTGTGAAACTTCTACCTTCAATGGATACCACCTCTCCATATTTAATCCTGCCACCACAGACACCTTGTCTGGATCTAAGATCTCAGACAGATAGCATTTCTAAAGGCCAAAAGTATATATAAACCATAAAAAAAATTTATTTACAGAAATCAATAATAACATAGCAGGTTATTTATATGTCATATTTAAAACACCACAGTCTTTCACACACATTCATCTTAAGTCAGTGGTTCTCAACCTGTGGGTCCCCAGATGTTTTTGGAGTTCAGCTCCCAGAAGCCCTGAGCATTGATCATAGTGGCTGGGGCTTCTGGGAGCTGAAGTCCACAAACATCTGGGGACCCACAGGTTGAGAACCACTGATCTTAAGTTAACTCAGACCTTTACCTACCACTCAAGTCCCTTCTCTTGATCTAATCCTCATCTAACTCATATCCCCTCAAAGTTTTCTAGCTTCTAGAAGCTTCTAGTTTCTTCAAGCCCCTGACTAACTGAACTCCTCACTCAAACCAAACTCCCAAATGTCATCCCTCAACTGCCACTCAGCAGGCTTATGCAAATCTCCTCAAACATTCCACCAATCAGCATTCATTTCAACATCCCGTTCCCTCCCCCTCCCAACAGCTACTTAACTCATACTCTATTATACACAAAATAACATTTGCAAATACAAATCCATGACATCACATGATTTCTGTCATCTAAATACTACCTGCTAGAAAAAGGAACAAAGAGGTATGTTTCTAAACTACTGTCCACGTCACACTTTGAATATGCTGCAATGCGTTCTGAACAAACCCCTGCTCATGTACAGCTTTTGTTGTCATTCTATATTAAGATAATTACATATCCTCTCCTTACCTTTCCATTCTAACATTTTAAATAGCCACAGTGCTATTTTTCGCTATCAATCTCCCTTTGCAATGATTGCATAGAGTGACAGGAGAAGCTATAATGGGCAAGAGTTCTCCAGCAACCATGTCATATAGAAGAAAAGAGGGTGACTTTTGACCTTTCTCTCTCCCCAAGTCTGACTTATCTCACTTTGTTGCTATGGGGATAAGGTGGAAAAGAGAAAAGTTTTGAAAGTCATTGTGAGGAAAGGGAGGGAAAGTGTGATATAAATGTAATCAATAAAGTTGAGTAAATATACATGAAACCTATGCAGGACGTAATTGGAGTAAAATATAATTAGACAAAAATCTGAGCATTGTAGATTCATATGGTGTTGCATTAATTTTGAATTCCTAGATTAGCAATCTTGCACTAGAAAACTGGGATTTGCGACTGCAAGCACAAGCTGGCACTGTTCAGGAAAAAAAAATGAGATGCAATCTTTTATGTACACTTAAATGAGAATAAGATCCTTTAATATTAGAGATGGAAAGAATATTTGAAAATATTTGAGAATGTGTGTGTGCGTGTGTGTTTCTCTCTCTCTCTCTCTCTCTCACACACACACACACATTCTCAAATATTTTCAAATATTATTTCCATCTCTAATATTAAAGGATCTTATTCTCATTTAAGTGTACATAAAAGATTGCATCTCATTTTTTTTTTCCTGAACAGTGCCAGCTTGTGCTTGCAGTCGCAAATCCCAGTTTTCTAGTGCAAGATTGCTAATCTCTCAAGAGAAAGAGAGAGATGTTTCTCTACTGTTGATAAATTGTGACAGAAATCCTGGACTGATGAGAATCTTTGCAGTTGGGGACTTATTTATGCAGACTTACAGTTTGGCAAATAAATAATTGTTTTCTGTACAGGAAACCACCTCTTGTAAGTGGAAAATAATATTTCAACTTAGAAATATTGATTCCCCTGCAGAAAAGGCTTTTTTCTGTGTTTTCTATGCAAATCAACGGTTCAAGAATTTTACACAGAATAAATCTCCAATTATACCCATTTATTCTCAGAAAACTGCATTTTCTGCATGGGAAATAATATTTCAGCACAGAAAATGCTGACTTTTTAACCAAACAACAACATGAGACTTTTTCACAGAATTAGCCCATAACTGTGAATAGCCTTCAAAACCTGTGTGGTTTTTGAAGACTTTCTTGCTAGAGGTGGAAAGAATATTTTCAAATATTCAATTTTTTTTTTCCAAGTTTTGAGAAACTCTGATGAGAAGAATCCTGGATTGATGAGGATTTTTACAGTTCAGGTTTTTTTCTATTTTTGCACAAAATTTGCATGTGGTTGGTTCAGAAAAAATACATTTTTGTGCAGGAATTACTATTTCCATTTTGAGGTATTATTTTACATGCAGAAAAAGCTTTTTCCTATGCAGTAAATTCTGTTTTCTATGCAAAACAATCAGATATTAATTTTGTGCAGAATAAGTTCTGAATTGTGAATAGCCTTTGAAATTTTTTTTTTTTTGAAGATTTTCTCACAGTGAGAAGAAAATTGCTGAAATTGTTACCCCTGAGAAGAAACTTTGTGAAGGATTTCATCCCTAACTAATACCAATAAAACTTACTTCTAGTAGACATATACAGGATTGTACTGCAGTTCATGTAGATGAGAAAGGTGACATGCCCTCCTTAACAGCTTGATTAAGGACAATCTTTTATCTTCAAAAGTGAATTTTCCAACAGAACCAAGACTCAAAGTGGTTTACAAAAATTAAAACAGATGTGGGGTGAGGAACAAAACAACTATAGAGAAATGTACTGTTAAATGTTAAAATCATAGAGAAATGTACTGTTAAATGCACCTTCTGTAGAATGAAACCCATTTAAAAGATAACCAATAATAAAACAAAACAGTAGAACAGCATATTGTTGAAGCATGGAAAGGTTTTTTCTTGCTGATCAGTCTTTGTTGATCAAAATCATTCCAGGAAAAAAAAATCTGTCAAAAATAGTATCTGGTAAGAACACATACATCTCTTTGAAGACTTCACAAAGGACTCCAGCAAGTGAGCTCTCATTAGTTAGGGTTAATGCAGTGTGTATTGCAATTAAACAGCTGGATGTCATAAAAATTAAGCTTCATTTTTAAAAGTTAAGTGTGTAAGCTTTGTAAGCAAATGTCATCCAAGTGATAAATTTAGATTTGATAGATAAAGAACTTGGAGAGACCTGTTATGTTAAAACCTTTAATCTTGTAATCCTCACTACTAAGTTAAAAGGTCAGGACTGCCTATACTATAATATAATAATAAAAATGTTTCACTTTGATTTTTCTTCTTCTTTTATCAGCAGGATTATGTTAAGCTCTTTTTACCTTTTATTGAACAACATTTGACCTGAAAAACCCTTAGTCCTAACCATCCAATAGGCACCTATCTGTTCTTATTGAGAAATAAATGAATACAGAGGTAAGTCTCAGCAATTGAATGAAAATTAAAATATTCAGCATTTATTTATTTATTTTTGTAGAGTACAGTGAATCTTTACCCAAACTGAACTTTATATTGTCCTGTGTACTCCAATTGTGGATATTTATTATTTATTTAGTGGGAGGCAAGCAAAAGGAAAACCTGTTCCCCCCACCGCATAACATAGCTTACTAAAAACAGCAGAACAACCCAAAATTAGAAAATAATATTAGAGTTGTGCAAAACCATTTCCCTTTTGATCTATCCTACAAGGCAGTTGAGAAATCACAGTATTTAGTCCGTCTGCATGAATGATTTCCCTGAACCACTATCCACATTTGAACCAAGAGGAGGAGGGGTTTGATGGATTTAGGGAATCCAATGCATACCTACACACATCATTTGGGACAAACAGTGTCTTCTCCCTCTGTAAATAAAGGAAAGGAGAAGGTAAATATCTTGCAAATAGTTGTTTTCTTCTCAAAAAAGGATCACAAATGTTAATCTGAATAAAACTTATGAATCAATATAGTGCTATCTAGTTTGTTGTTACATGAGATTCCTCACAAGGTTTGGAAACTATGAAAAATCTGAAGAAATAAAAATAGTAACAATTGTAAAGTAAAACTACACATTTTTCAAAGATATTTGCAAGTTGGGACTTGTTCTGTGAAAAAAAATTAATGTGTTTTTTTCCCAGGGAAATCACTATTTTTGGCATAGGAAACAACCTTTTCCATGTGGAAAATTACATTTTGAAACACAATTATTAATTACCACAGAGCAAAAAATTAAACATGGTTGATTAGCATTGAAAACAATATTTTCTATGAAGGCATTAATATATCTGCACTGAAATTTTATTTTCCATTTTAAAAAAAGGAAAAAAAGGTGGTTCTAATTGGGGGTTTATTCTGCATCAAGTTTGCACATGGTTGATTTGCATAGAAAACAGCATTTTCTACTAATAAATTAATATTCTGCATTGAAATCTTGTTTTCAATACAGAAAAGGCTGTTTCCTACATAGAAAATGTTGTTTTCTGTGCAAAACAACTATGGCCCTTTTGTCATGTAGGGGGGCCAAAACAGTGCAGTGCACGCAGGGCGCGGAGCTTAACTGCTTGCATTTTGCTCCGTCCCTGCTCCGTCCCTGCGGGGAACGTGGTTCCGCCGCTTCACACGGCACCAAATTTTGGCGGCATTCGGCGGCGCCCAAAATGGTGGCTGGTGGCTTCTGGCGGTGCTCTGCCAATCAGGGCAGCGAGCCAACTGGAAGCCCGCCCCCAGGCAGATCTGCAGAGACACACTGCCGCGTCTCTGCAGATTCTCACCAGGAGCTGCCACGGATTAGTGCGAGTGAGTTTGATAAAAACCACCTGGGAAGGTGTTTTTTAAAAAACTCGCAGTGCCACCCCTGCAGCTGGGCTAGAGCAGTTGGAGGTGTGGCGCCTCACCGTTTCCAACCATGCTAGCTTATCCCGCAATGTGAACAACCTCCGTCCCTGGGTGTCGCACCACGGAGTTTTACCCCCATGTGAAAATGGCCTATGACTGACATTTGTACAGAATAAGTGCAAACTGTGAAGATTCTCATAAATCCAGGATTCTTCTCACAGTTTCTCAAGATTTGAAAAAAAAACAAACAAAATACACGGCTTTCTATCATTTTTTGAATGTGTCTGAATGTTCTTTCCCTCTCTTGGTAACAACAATTCAACAACAAATTCCTCATATTACATACAATTGTCTAAATTAAAACTAGAATAGACCCAGACATTCTACAGCCTACCTAAAGCAAAGCCACTGTATTCAAAATCAGTTTTCACCAAGAAGTTCCATTCATTTCAACATGACTGCTTGAAATGAGACTAAATTTGAATTAAGCTGCATAGTTTTGTTGATGTGATTCATGCGTCGAGCAGGCATAGTCAGGCTTCAAAACAAACTGTACTGGTGGATAACACAAGCATAACAAGCTTCCTCTGTGTGTGTGTGTGGGCGTGTTTGCTTCCCAACACAATAAAGGTGGTGGGACTGGTGATAGGTCATGGTAATGTGATGTAGCAGGAATAACTAATTAGTTTGTTCCCCCTTTTCCTTATTATTGATTCCAGTCTTAACCTTTCCTGCTGGACTGGTTTAATTACTTCAGGGTTGCAGTTCTCACTGTGACATTTCAGGCTGTTTATTGTTATTATGATTGCATTGTTATATTGTGAGTACCTAACAGTAGAAACCTATGACCTCAAAATATTAAAGAAATGTAACATATGCAACTTTGCGCCATGTGTGTAGATTGCTTTGAAAGCTTGAGATGTACTACAGAAAATAGATGTTAGAGTGATATGCATATTTATAGAGAAAAACTAGCAGGCCCAGGAATTAATATTTCTGTGGTGAAATCTTGTTTTTCAGACAGAAAAGGCTGTTTCTTGCACAGAAAAGGCTGATCACAATTAGGAATTGGAAGAATATTAGAAAATATTCAAAAAATGGTCAAACAATGTTTATGAGGTATCATGAAACCATGGCCCTTTTTGCACACAGTTTCTTTTGCGAGAGGGCCCCTTGAGTGTCGCGTAAATGGGAGCGGCGGTCTGTACGACGCACTCCCATTTACGCGACACTCACGAGCCTAACACGAACCACGCACACACCTTTTCATTTTCGGCTTCAAGCTAAAAATGGTGCGCGGTTGCGCAAGGCTCCCGGGGCCCACACTTACTTACCTGCGCTGCAGTATGTCGTCCCAGGTGTGCCGCTTGCGCTTTCTCCCCCAGCGCAGCCTACAGCTCCCAGGCTGCACTGCGGAAGGTAGGGGCGGGGCGGTTGCGTGACCAGGAAGCCAGGTGCGGGACAAAGGAGCAGCGAAGAGAGCGCCTCACACAAGAACCTGCTTGTGTGAATGGTAACCCTCACCTCCGCGATAAGGTAACGTGTGGAAAAGGCACATGATGAGAAGAATCCTTGACTGCCAAAAATCCTCATAGTTCAAGACTTATTCTAAGCAAAATTCACCTACTGTTGTTTTGTGCAGAAATATTATTTTCTGCACAGAAAATGCTGTTTACTGCACAAAAACAACACAAACCAATTTTGTGCAAACTGCTTCAGACTGCAGTCTTCAAAAATTTCATGCTCTTCAAAGGCTTTTATCACAACAAGAAGAAAATTGTGAAAATTACTCTTTGTTTCATTCAGGAAGAAAATTGGTGAAGAAATGCACAAGAGTTGGGGATGTCTGATTTATGAAATGACAGATATGAATTTCTTTGCCCAGAAAATTTCCCCCCTCCCATTTTGCCTTCATTTTGAATAAAATTGGTTACTTCTAAATGTGTTTCTCTTTCACAAAGTTACATGTTTGCTCATTTTCTTCTGTCAGTTAGGGTTAGGGTTTTGGATTTTTGTTGTCTGTGTGTGTGTGTATGATGGGGGAGGGCGAGAGGGAGAAAGAGAGATTATTTGTATATGTATGTGTGTAGTTCATTGTTTGCAGTGCTTGTAATTTTAGTTATTGTTATACTGAAACCCCCTTGCATATCATTTTGCTGAAAGACAATTTATAGGCTTAAGAAACGAATGGATAAACAAACAAAATTACTAAACATTCCGTCTATTTAGCTTTCAATGAAGCATTAAGTCTTCCAGCAATTATTAACACTTCCACCCATTTTCCACAAAGGAACTGACTACCTTTACCCATTGTTTGTACTAGTTGAAAGTTGTTGTCTCCCCTCACTCATTATTATTTTTATTCAACTTTAATCAGGCAGAAGTCTCAGTTCCTTTGGTAGGAACTTTGATGGATTGAGAGCTGCACAGTGAAGGACATCCTAATCTTTCTGTTTTGTTGTTTATAGTAACTGCACTGCATGAATTGCGTTATACGTTTATATTATTTCCATTCCAGTACTGAGTAATTATTTTGAACTAATCATAAACAATAACTGTCTATCTAGGAATAAGGCATACCCTTAATTCTTAGATTGAACTAATTGGAAATTATTTTTCAAAAGGAGATATAAATATGAATTCTTGATAATATGCTTATTGTTTGATGTAATGGCCAACACAGGGGTGTGGATCTCCAGAAGTCATTGGAAGTCATTAGACTGCACCGCTCAGAACTTCCAGCCAGCATATGGAAGATGTAGTTCAACACCATTTTTCCACACCATGATCCAATAATGAACTTGTCTCATCACTCAGATATTCTAAGCTCATTATAACATTTATGTGTGTGTATATATATGTGTGTGAGAGAGAGAGAGAGAGAGAGAGGGGGAGCGAGACAGAGAGACAGAGAACTGGATTCCCCATTTGGCCCTGGAAACCCACTGGGTGACTTTGGATGCATCACACACACTCAACTCAAGAAAACTTCATGATAGGGTAACCTTAGGGTCATCATAAATTGGAAATGAATAAAAGGCACACAACAACAGCAATGGTCTATCTAACAGTATAGTTTTTGAGGTAAAAGCCATGAAAAGGAAAGGAAGAATAGTCCAGTTCATGCAGGGGTCTAGAGTGGTCTTCACTCAATTTTCTGCTTCCTTCTCCATTTTGTTGTCTTTGCACATCCTTAGACTTATGGGTGGGGAACATTTTCAATAGGTCCAGCAAACTGATCTAATTCACTTCAAAATACAGATCATAATTTTTTTTAATTGTATCCCTCTCAAAATAATGCAATCTAGTTCTTGATCCAAAAATTATGTACTAAATGGAGAAGATTTTTTTTTTTCTGTATACTAAACAACCTCATATAGTTATCCCACATGTAAGGGGGCCATGAGGACACTGCTGGTGTTCCAGTGCTGAGATTATAGGAATAAATTTTGCCAAATTTATTTACTACTGTGAAGTGCTAAGGAGGAAAAAACAGAGAGATGACTGACAATCTAAAACCTTGTATATTTTATAGTCACTCACAATATTTTTTCTTTCTTTCTTTCTTTGTGCCTGCTGGACAAGTTCACAACAGCCTTCTTCCTCTTCCTCTTCTTCTTCTTCTTCTCTCTCTCTTTTGGCATTTTTCAATGATTAGCACATTTGTATCTTTTAAAAAAAGATGAAGGGTGTTTTTGGCACAAAAATTAGTGAGCAAAATGAAACAACTTTGAACAAAGAACAATGCTTGCTTCATACAGGTAAAAAGCCTTCATTTTGTGAGCAACAGGTTTTTGGGGCAAGATAAATTTTTTTGGCAAAATTTCACAGTCATCGTCATTTATTTAATTATTCATTTGACCATTTATTTATTTGTTTACTTAGAATGGGACATTTCAACATGTCAACACTGTTTTTCTGATGTAGAATGAGAAAAATTTTGACTATTATTTTAAACCCTAAATAAATCACCATAAATCTCAGTAGTTCCATTTACCCATTCTGAGAGTGGTTCTCTGGACAGACGTCTATGGTGTGGGGATCACTCCAGAAATTGGTGCAAACAAGGGAGTATTGCTCCTGGAGCAACATCTCATGTTGACCCCAATGAAATGGCCTAAATTGTACCCCATTTCTACAAGTTAGTTCTGCAAATGTACCCCAGTTCTGAAAGTAAGTTGCACTTGTAATTTTAAGTGGGGTTCTTTAGGCATCATCATCATCTTCATCATCATACTACTATTATTTCTTTAAAACACAACTAAAACATATTAAGGCAAAAGGCAAGGGCACCTGTATAGCTTTATATTAGGGAATGGCATGTCTCAGAGTGATGTATTAAAGAAAGCTGCACTTGAGATGTAAGGGAAACTGCATGGGGAAACTAAATGCAAGGTTTCATGCATTCTGAATGGGAAAAATGCATAATCACTACTAAATACATCTGAAAATGGAATGATCCTGAAATAGACTGATTAATTGATTTTATTAAAAACAAAAACAAAAAAGCTTAGACTGTCACCAGATTCCAAAAGACATGAGATGAAGAAATATCTCAGAAATATTTGGAAATTCAGAATCATTCCAATAAGAATAGCATTTTTTTAAAAAGTCCCTGTGCCTAATTAAATGTGACAGTAATACTCATGTATCTTTTTTGTTCAATTACTTTTCTCCCTGTAGTTATTTTCCTCCAGACTTGTTGAAATGTCAACAAAAATATTACCTTGGAAGAGCTTTATCAATTAATAAGGCCTCTGAAGATACTATTTTTTGCAGGGAGATACAATAGTTAAAAAAAGCCCTGAAAGCACAAAATCAAAATGTTGATTGGAACTATTGCAACATGACTGGATCACAAGGATTTACATTTTACCATTGCTATCAGAAGCAGCTGAGGTATGATCAAAGGTATGATGGGAAAACATATGATATTATACTCCCAGCATTGGTAGCCTGTGGTCTGAGCAGGAAGGGGTGCCTCATACCACCATTGTAGGAAAGGGATATTTTCCTCCCACATCAAGATAGACAACAGTAGATACCATGACATTGGGTAGAAACCATAAGAGAAAGAGGAGTTGAAGAAACATGCAATTGCCATTTGTGAAGCCTGTTTCATGATTCAGATTGATTATTTGTTTTGATACCACAATTAGAGGCAAAGCATTACCAGGTTCCCAGCAGTTTCAATTTAAAAAAAAAAATCAATGTTTTCATACGTAGTTCATCCCATTTCCCTATCTTGAGATGTTCCAATCACCATGATGTGCACAGTGCTGACATTAGTCAGCAGATAAGCCAAGCTGAAGTAAATTGAGAATTGAAAGCCACAGGGAGCTAAGTCAGCTCAAGTAGAGTATAGTTCATTATGAGAAAAAAATCATCTTAAAAGACAAAAGGAAATGCATCCACATTTTTCACAAGCACATGGGAAGCCTATTTTCCACACTTGTTGTTCTCCCTATGCCTCCCTCAAGTGCACTGCATGCTTGTTTGGGGCAGGAAAGTTCCACTAGTCTGATATATGTCACCATTTCACCTGGCAAAGTGATAGAACACAGTGCTCTCTACAGGACTACAAACAGTGCTATCCTATTATGTATATCTTTGCCCAACAGTTTTTGTTTCCAGTGCTTTCGTGTACACAGCTATGTCAACTACTTTGTAAAATTAAAGAACAGCAACATCTACTTTCCCTTTGTGCAACCACTATTACACTGATGCATAGTAGAGCACATTAATTACTATTTTGAGAGGATGGAGATAGCTGATTTTCGTCTGGAATAACTAATGGAGAGTTGCTGGACATGTGGGACAATATATTTCCAGTATTTATATTATAAGCTTCACATATAAGATTGAGATAGAATCAGAAGTCATGATAAACCAAACAGCTCTGTAAAAATGAGATTTACTTATGGGCAATAATGGCAGGCCACACATAGTGTAACAAAGCTTTTAATGTGCAATCTGACAAGCTTCAAAGACTTGGTGTTTTCAAGTGCTTATTATGCAGATAACTATAATTTGTGAGAAAATTTGTTTTAAAGAAATTGAAAGCCAATGACATTTAGTTTCTTTTTCACCCTATTTTATAAGATCCTTCAAATTTTTCAAATCAAAATAAATAACTTTTTTTGCATAATGTTTCCTATGAAACATTGAGAATTGTATTGAAGATAATAACTGTGTGCATTTATCTTTCATCATCTTGACACCAAGTTGTTTTTAATGTATTTCCACACTGGATGCAGAACAGGAATTGACAAATGAAAATGTTTTGAACTTTAATGTAATTGTTTTGATAGCAATGTTAATATTTATAGTGTTGTATGACATTAAGATCATACAGCATAACTGACCTAATGTGGCTATAATGTGGTCTGCCATTTTGCCCTGGAAGGTATGGTGGGGAGAAGGAGACACACAGTGCATTCACCAGGCACAGAAATTAGTGAATAGGGAAATTTGGAATGCCTTAGTGAAGGGGTTGGGCTGCTTCTTACCACATCTGCAGATAATTTTCCAGAAGCCTGAGCTCTTCAGAGCCCAAAATGTTCATTTGTCAGGTGCTGGCAATGTGCTATTCTTTGCAGATCTCCAGCAGGAATTGAGGGTCCTTTTGGCCAACCTGGTGGGGGATAGGAGCTAAATATACACTTGTCCTGTATCTGAGGGTGGTAGTGGGGAAACATAGGAATTTGGTAAACACCTACAATACCGTTTTAATAAAGGAGAGGGCTCTGGGATTGCCTCTTGAGGTCATGTGAGTAGTGAGGCGTGGAAGCAGACTTTCCTTGGAGCTGGCCTGAGAAGTAGACTCTCACTTTAAATCATGCAGCTTAGAGGAGGGAGTCTCAAGTTTGCCTCACAGTTGTAGGCAGCTGGGGAGCAACACAGCTTCTAGGTTCTTCTTGGAGCTCAGGTGTCTCACTTGAGGAAACTGGGAAAGAAGTTGGGGTCAGTCCACCTGTTTCAGCTGCTCTCACACTCAGCTTCCCCTCCCTTTTTAAAGCTTTCAGGAGTTAAAGAATAAATAGGTCAGAATTAAAGTGCCCTATTTTTCAACTCAGTCTCTGTGTCTGGTCTCTTTATTACCCCGACTGGTGAGAAATTCTTTCCTTAGGAGTGTTAAAATTCACAGTGGCTTACAATACTTCCTTACAAAGGCATAGTGCCAGAGATCTTGCATAGTTGGAAGGTGGGGGAGCAGAAAGGTAAAAAAATGAGGGACAGTGATTTGCCCAAAACTAGTCATAATTTTTTTTAATACTACGTTTTATTAAAACAGAAAAGATACAGACCACTACAATCACATTAATCTAAACTAGATCTAACAACATACAACACGCAAATATCAAATATACACAACAAAGGCCCTTTCCGCACATGGCGTGGGAAACGCTCCCTGCCACTACTCACAAGCTTTTTGGTGGGTCCGTTTCAGTCCGTCCTGACGAGGAGCAGTGCGAGCTTGTCGCTTTGCACTGCTCCAGCATCCAAAATGGCAGCTTCTGGTTGGTGGAGGCTCCCCACCAACCGCTGAAGCTCACCAGCCTAAAACCCGCCTCTGGCAGATCTGCAGGCTCACACTGGTGCGCGCCTGCAAATCTGCACCGGAGCGCAGGAACGGGGTGGCACGAAGTGGTGTGCTCCGTGCTGTTGAAAAACCTGTAAAAACAGGTTTTTTAAAAAGCACGCTGAGCGACCACTTCAGGTCGCTCTGGAGCGGACTGAGGTGTGGAATTGCAACAAGTAGTCCAACCCAGTCCGCTCCCAAGGTGCGGGCGACCTCCGTCAGAGGTCGCACTGCACCATTCTACTTACCCTGTGTGGAAAGGGCCTTAATATTTACGTAACTTGAAAACCAAAAAAAAAAAAAAGGAACTTCCTCCTTAAGTGAGGTGACAGCATTGCTATATTCTCAAAGAATATAATAAAATATATAAAATATATCTCCTCATTATAAGAGAAAGGAAAAGGTTGATTAATCTGATTATCTAACATAGAATTTATCTTACTGAATATAATGTCCTCTACATCAACCTCTGATTATTGTATTACCAATATTAATATTGACAGATAGATCCTTCTAATCTACAAAACATAACACTAATGGTATTCCTTCAGATCCCTAATCTACCAATAGAATCAATAGACATCAAATCTTTTTCTTCTTCATCAACCAACCTCCCACCGCAACATTTCCCGAGGGGTACCAACCACCAATTAATAATTTGAAAGATATAATAGATAATGCATATTAAATTTGCTTAAATTAGTCTAGTCTAAACTAATCATAATTGAAATGCTATGTGAACTTTAATTTGAGCCATCACACATACTCAATAAACATGTTTTGCTTGTGGGTAGGGAGAGGATATGTAAATAGACTTTACATAGCTACTCAACTGACATGATCACAATTATATCACCCATTTAATTTGTATGCTGTTAACCTATCCAATGTGTCTGAAGATGAGAAGGTTTATTTTTGTCGCAAAAGTGACAACTGTTTTTTGTTTTTTTCAGTTTGGAATATTTTTGCAAAAAAAACCTTGCAAAACCTTCAAAAAATTTTCCACAGAAGACAGTACATTTTGCATTATAGATACTATCTTCTGTCTAACGTTATTTTCATGTTAAAATGCAAGTAAATAAAAAGAGAGAGAGAGAGAGAAAACCCCTTCCTTTTGCAAACAACATTTTCTCCAAAAAGTTCCTTTTGGAAAGTAATCTAAAAATGAACACAGAACTTGTCCAATCTAGCCCAGTGGAGGGAAGGCTCTCTAAATTCTTTCTTTTTGCATGCAAGACTGGTATAAGTAAAGATTTGCATCTCTAGCAACAATACCCAAAATTTATTTCTCAGTGTTGCAGCCTTTCAAATGGATTACATATTTAGGAACATCCATCTTTAAAACACAATTACAATTTATATTATTGATCACTAATACTCCAGTAAGAATCAAATGCCCTAGTCTTTTCCAGTGGTACCAGTCAGTCATTACAAACTACTCAATATTTGCCAAGTGGAAAGAGAACAAAGAATTAATATGGAAATGACAGTGCTCAGCTGCATAGGGTGCAGTATGACTGCCTTTTAACTCATACATTATTCATATCAGTTATTTTATATCTACTCTGGCACCAAACACCATTTTCATTGTGGGAAAATCACAATCAAGCCAGGAACTGGAGCACCAAGATTTATTGAACTGTTCATCAACATATTTTGGGATGACTCTGATGCTGAAGTTATACCTTAATGAAGTATTAAATAAATAAGCATTTCAATTTTGCTGCACCTTCAGTATTTAACCGTATTTCTTCTGAGTATCAACAGTGTCTACAGTCATGCTTAGAGATTGAGAAGAAACAGTTTCCAATGAACAATTACTTGTAATTGATTCCTTCCCCTAGTTGCCATAGTTTAGCTTAACCAGTACTTTTCTTTTTTTTAAAAAAAAAACAAAAACTTTTAAGGTTTAAAAAATGGTTTAGGATGTCAGAATCTTGGGTGAAACTTAGTTAAATTCTGCACAAATTTCACATAGTTTGTGCATAAAACACCTTTTTATAAGCAGATATTTTGTGCATAAATATTATTGAATGCTATTTTATATGCAGTAAATGCAACTTTCTATGCATAAAATACCATTTTCTGTGTGTATCTTTTCCCCCCAAAATGTTTTATAAATTGCACCAAGGTCATTTCCAGTTGGGCAACAAAAAAATAATATCTATCTATCTATCTATCTATCTATCTATCTATCTATCTATCTATCAATCTATCCTATCTAATCTCTTTATCTATCTCTCATCTCTATTTCTTTATCTCTTTTATCTTCATCTTCTTTCAGTTGGAAATCTGGAAATCATCTACACTGGAAAATGTACACCACCACTAATACTATTCAAATACTATGAATAAGCCAAAATCCAATTTCCAGTTCCAACTAGAGTAGAGCCATTGGCTCAGCCATTACTTGTCAATTTTACACTAGGGATGGAAATTCTCAATGTTCCCACTTCCTGAGAGATGTAGAGGAAAAGGCATTGGTATTTTTTTCCTTTCAAAATATTTGAGATATTTTTTTTCTCGCAATGGACAGAAAACTCACCACAACTTATCCTTGGAAAGTTCTATTCTACTCTAATTGTGAAGCTTTTAAGGCTGAAGAGAGTTGACAAAGTTGTGTTGTTCTGCTGTGCCAAAAATAAACAAGCCAAAAGTTCCCATGAATTGTGAGAACTTTCCAAATGCTGTTTTTCTTCCTATTGGTATTTACCAGCTTGATTGGGAACACCAAATTTCAACCACATTTGGAAAATTATCAAATATCCATTCCATTCCTAGTTCAGACGTGCATGTTCAAGCTATTCAGGGGCCCTGTTCTAGTTCAGTTTAGCAACTGGATTTAGGAAATAGTGTTCAATCCCTCATAGTGAGGTACAAAGTATGTTTATAGCCAGTGAGGCCAGAATTACCTGCTTTTGAAATAAATGAGGAAGAGCAGGGACAGCTATTGTATATAGGCCAACTCACACAAAGATCACATTTCAGTGCAGTTGTAAATGGGGAAAAAATAGCTCGTAGCCAGCAATATATGAAATGGCTTAAATCCCACTATAATGCACAGTTCACAG
Source organism: Iguana delicatissima (assembly GCA_948472985.1). NCBI lineage: Eukaryota > Metazoa > Chordata > Lepidosauria > Squamata > Iguanidae > Iguana > Iguana delicatissima. The sequence goes on from CAOKZL010001834.1 coordinate 54,578, forward strand.
AGAAACATGGCTTTACAATTCTGACCAGCATCTTATCATCTTTCAGGATGATAAACCTTTGATTACAATTCCATACAGTGTATTTTTGCTGTGATGTTGACAGCTGAATTCAATAGCTCAAGCCATGCTGGAATATCCTCAAAGTACTGCTTTTCACCAAGTTGATAGCTATACTTGGAGAAAAGAACAATCAGTACTGTATTAGAATGCTATCAAAGCTATAATGGGTTATTATCTGTCTCTTTAAAACCAGACAGCCCCTTTCGTGCTGTGCACTATTATCTGTCAGGGTTTTTCTTTTCTTTTCTTTTCTTTTCTTTTCTTTTCTTTTCTTTTCTTTTCTTTTCTTTTCTTTTCTTTTCTTTTCTTTTCTTGGAAATGAACCAAAAACTTTTGCAGTGGTATGTAATATAGATCTTTAAGTATAAAAAGATTCTGACTACAGCACTTTTTTATTCTTTTAAACAGTGAGTTGGTAGCAAGGCTTGGGTCAAGCAATGTGATGTACTATATATATCTGAGAAGAATTTTTTGAAACTGACAAAGCCAGCTCAGTGTGTACTCATCTAGAAACCCAAGAAAGGACTCAGCTTGTATTGAAAGTTTCACAGCCTGAACTAAGGCTATTTTTCTCCCTCTTTCTCTTCTTCTTTTACTATAAATCCTATTAAACTTACCTCCCCATGTTCAGCTAACAGAATCCAATTGTGTGAAAATACCTATACGTCTAGATATCTGTCACTGATGTCATTGACCTATGGTACAGAATGATAATTTTAATAGTTAACTTGCAATCGAAGAATAGTAAACTATTATAAACATCCCTCTGTACCATAAAACAGTTGTGTCCTAAGCATCCAAAGTTCAGAATGGGAACATTACTTTCTTATAAGAATATGCAGGACATTTTCCTTCTGGAACATTCCAAAAGCTTGCACGCACACCTTTTTCTAAAAGTTACATCATCCTAAGTATGAATGTCTTATAGGTCAAAAACATCAGCGACAGATATCTAGAGTTATAGGTATTTCCACACAGTTGACTAGTATTCTTCAGGTAACAGGCAGCATATAAATGTTTTAAAATTAGTAGAAGGTTGAGAAAGAGAGGGGAAGAGAGGAAAGCAGGGATATTGTTAGTCCTCTCTCAAAACCCATCTCCATCAAGCTTTGTCTCTCCCCACCTGTTATCCAGCAGCCCTTTAATGAGATGAGGAAACTCCTAACATGAAACACTCAGTCTTTCTTCTTTTCCCTGTTACCCTGATTTCTGGGGTCCCTTGGGGGACACCTCAATGTTCTCCCCGTGATGGGGAATGGAAACTAGCCAGAGCACAAGCAATAGCAATGCAAGAGGCAGGGTAACCTAGCAGGGTCTTTTACCCAGTTTTTACGGGGTCAGGCCAAGCCAAAAACCAAACAAAAATGTCCAATAAATGATTTTATTGAATGAGAGTCTCATGTCCCAACACAAATCACTCACACACTCACTCAAGACTAAAAACTGGATAGGGGAATATTGAAGGGGTTGTAGCTGGGGTAATACTGCACCTTTTCCTGTAGTCCTTGGTCTGGGAAAAACAGCAGAGAAGTGGGGTTCAGAACAGAGCTCAATGGACAGAGAAAAGGTCTGTTGGGATGACCAGGAGTGATCCAAAGAACTGCTCAAAATCCAGGACTATTTATTGGGGAAAAAGTACCTGGAAGACTAATCCTCTCCTGGGGAGAACAACGGGTGTTGGAGCGAGCTCCACAATGGTAATTTCCTTTGCGTGATGGGATTGCAGCTTGTTGCCAAAGTCTCAGGATCTTCAGCTGCATTTGTTTGTGGTGTGACTTCATTTAAATGGTTCTCACTTGATAGAATGTTTGCTCAGCTTTGATGCTGACACACTAAACCCCTCAAGTTGGTTTCTCAGGGCTGAGGACCCTTTGTTTATTGTGGGTTTACATCTCTTGAGGTCTGCTGGGGCTACGTGACTGGGGATTTACTGGCCTGACCTGGTTTTTGGTCATTTGACCATGCCTGCCTATGTGCTCATCCGAGGGACCTCTCAGGCACATGGAATCCTATTTAATATCACATTGTAGATCCCGGGACAGGGTTTCTCTATCGGAGTAGCATCTCCTACCTGTCCTGTTGTCTCTCATTTTTTTATGCTGTATTTTTAGATTGTACGTCTGAAGTCAACTACTGTTTTATATTATTTTTACTGATTTCTGGATTATTCTAAGAGTCTTTCCACATGTAGAACAGGATGTGATGCTTGCTTTTTCTCTCTCATATAGGTAGGGCAGTTTGCCAAATCTGATAAAGCATCCTGTCAGTTCACAAACATACCTCTGCCTCCCATTTTAAACACTTCTTCTGAGTAAAAAGTAAAGTGTTTCAATGATTAATTAAAATCCCTTTTTGACTTTTATGGCAGTATGTTTTTGGTTGGGTGTTAAATACTATATATTGCTCAGCTGAGACCAAATTTATAAAAGTAAACTATCATCATTATTAAAATAGCAAACAGAACAAAGACTTGGAGTTCAATAGCAATAGCAATAGCATTTATTTCCATACCGCCTATCAACTAAGTCAGTGGTTCTCAACCTGTGGGTCCCCAGATGTTCGTGGACTTCAGCTCCCAGAAGCCCTGAGCATTGACCATAGTGGCTGGGGCTTCTGGGAGCTGAAGTCCACGAACATCTGGTGACCCACAGGTTGAGAACCACTGAACTAAGTGTTATCTAAGTGGTTTACAATGTATTTTTAGCTAATTGCCCCCCAACAAGCTGGGTACTCATTTTACCGACCTACGAAAGGATGGAAGGCTGAGTCAACCTTGGAGCCTGGCAGGATCGAACTCACAACCTTGTGGTTGCAGTAGTGGCATTTAACCACTGCGCCACCAGGGCACCAGTTCATTTACAGTCTGAAGCAAATACAGTTCTTTAAAGTTCTTTTTAACATTTCTTTATGTCTTGAAATCCTCATATAAGCACCAATAAAACAAGCAGCCCTTTGGCTGTGCTAGATTTGAAGTCTCATCCTTCAAATCTAGGTCATACCTTCTGAGCAGATTCAAAAAAGGTTTGATTTCTCTCCTGGATTTCTGTCTAGGCTTTCCCTGAGAAACAAACCCTACCACTCAGGCAACCCTCCTTTAGATGACTGAGAAACTTTATTCCAAGGCCATTTCCACACCACACTCTTATAGTACTATTGTTCCATTTTCAACATCCTGCAGAATTCTGGGGTTTGTAGTTTACTGAGGCCAAAGAGCTCTCCAGCTGAGAAATCCAAATGCACCTCCTCAAACTACAAAACCCAAGATTCCATAGGGTGTTGAAAGTGAATAATAGCACTGTAACATTGTAGTACAGAAATGGCCCAGAGCAATCTCTGGCTGAAGGACTGCTAAAAATAACATTCGGTGTGTGTCTTTTATATATATTCTCCTCTCAAGCCTCCAGCACCTTCCTCACACTGATGGGCTGGGTTTCTCTCTTGAACAGCTATTCTGATTGCCTGGCAACCTGTTGCTGGGTTACTCAGGCACTCAGGATAGCCACACCACTCAGAACTCCATCAAAATGATGTTATATTTACATACACATCAAGCACAGTAAAATTTACACAACACACTTTTCCCCATTATGGACATTGTGGTGGCAGAACTGTGCAAATAACATAATAAGGCTCTGATCCCACATGATGCTTGGTAGTGTGAGGGAGGAGGTGCCTTTGCTGGTGTCCAATGGAGACAGGACATGATCACACTCTTTAAAATGAGAGAATAAACAGTTTAGCTCAGGATCCTTCTTCACAAACAATATTTGTGTTCTGATCTCTATATTAAGCTGTAATACATTTGCAACTGAAAACCTGAAAACCTGAAAAGTTCTTTGATGTTCTACCTGAAAAGTTGCTTCCACACTTACGTCAAAATTCAATTTCAGTGATGATTTCAGTGAAGACCTAGAATTGTGGAAAGCTCTTTACCTATTGTGAGGAAAGACCAACTTTTCCACATATCTTCAGCATTTTTTAAGTATTCTTTAGATAGCTGTAAAAAATAATTTTAAGGTTCACTTTATTTTATATTTGAATGGCACCCCTAACTCTAGTTCAAGAGATTGGTTAGATAATTCTCCATATCTCCATATTCACAGTATTTTGTTTGTTAAAGATGAGATATGATTTGGCTGCAAACTTATGATCACTTACCCACTAAATTCAGGGGGAATGCACTGTGACTTGCTATTTTGCACCCAGTGAACTGATGTGAGTTGAACCCTGTTTCTTTATCTATATATGCACCCATGCACCCATCCTATCTTTGTACACATTTGTTCTTTTGAGTATTAGAATGGATTAGAAACACTTTTCTGCATATCAGCTTACTATAGTCCAAAAAGTTGATCTAAATCATAATCAGTGTACATGCTCATAATAGTTATGATAGTTACTTTTTAATTTTTAATTTTAATTTTTAAAGGAAATTTTACATGAAAAAATGTAAAGTAAATAAATCAATAGCATTGGTTATAATAGACGTGACCTATGTTTTCAGGGTAGATCCTGAAAAGAAGAAGAAAAAAGTAGTAAAGAGGGAGTATAAAAGAAGAACAAAAAAGGAAGAAGAAAGTATAAAAGAAGAAGAAAAAAGGAGTATAAAATTCCAGTATATCTAGATATTGTCAACAACTGACTTTTTAATTTTAAAGTCAATTGGTACGTTTAGAAAAAACTCACAGTTTACTCCGTCCCGACATTAAGTTCTAAATCCTATTGTTAGTCTTGATTTGAGTAGCCCCATTGTGTTAATCTGATCTATCTAAATGTCGATGCACCATTTAAAAAAATGATTCAGTGGGTCTACTCTAATGGATACTCACCAGGATCCCACCCTGTATCTCTACAGAAAGTAGGGGTACAATAATATGAAGACTTCTCCAGATTCTCTCTCTCCTTCTGCACTTAAAAAAGTTGGTTTGTGTCAGTAAGAATGCTGTGCTAGAATCCTTTCTGACAGGCTTGGTTTCCAGAGACAAGAAGCATTTCCTCTAGTCTTCACGTATTGAGTTGTCGCATCATGTAGAGAAACTGAAAACTCACTGGTCTCATGCCAAATATTTCTATTTCAAGTGTTTCTCAAAACTTCACCCTTTTATATTTAGAGCGATACAGGCTGCAACTAAGCAACCGTATCCTTCTCTTGGTTTGTCCTTTTGTTTGGAGGAAAAAAATAGTCAGAGATCTGCTTTCTGGTTACTATATTCACTTTCACTCTTTTTTAAAAATTAATATTTGGGAAACTTTATGTGTCCAAATAGCTTTAGATAACCATGATTAATCAGCTTTCATCCAAGTCACTCCAAGTGATGGTCCTTTTCCTGTACCAAAAGCTGAGCTTCTAAGCAAGATAAAAAAAAAAAGCCATATTCAGTATTTTCCAAACATTAAACAATGCTCTTCCAGAAAGCCACGCAGCATAGACAAAATACAGATAAACAGGAACTGTTGACTCACACAAGACAAACAAAGGAGATGGAAAAAATTATCCCAGATAAGCAAAAAAGTTGAACCCCTTTGACATGGCACCAAGCCAATGTACCAGATGGCATAAATATCTGGGGATCTCATTGTAAGACAGCAATGATTTATTACCTCTCTCTCAGAAAAAAGAGAAAGCAACTCTTACACATACAAACACATATTGGAATTAATTGATAAAACACTTTTATCTGTTCCTACTCCCTGAAAGAAGAGTCAATAGCAATTCACAAAACTCTTACTGACTGACATTCCTAGAAAGGCATAGAAGAAGTAAGCAGTTCCAGCTGTGTCTGTTTTAACTACATTTTGTTCTGAGGAGAGGTAATTTTATCAGCTGAAAATAACCCTACAGGAACTGGTCTGAATATAGTCCTGACAGTTTTGGTTGTTGGCTTTTGATGCTGTTTAATTGATAGAGAAACCATAATCACATGACCAAACAAAATGAGTTCAGGGCTTAAATTTAAAAATTAAGCAGTTATAAATCAATAAGAGCTGGAAAGGTATACTTAGCCTAAAAATCACTTAGTCTTTGCAATAAATGGTTTTAACTGCTTAGAATGGAATAAACAACATTCTAGTACTCTGGGGATACTAACAGGGCCAGTAAGCTATCCTGCTGCCCGAAGCAAAATGGCTCCTTCATCTACAGAAGACAACTAGACTGGCAGTTCAATCTCAGGTAACCACCTCCATCATATCTAATATCAGCAAGCTAGCTTAGGGGTTGGGGTTGGGGTTAAACTGCTTAAATTGTTCAGTTCCTCAAGAGTGCAGATTGACCAGCAGTCTTCTTTGGTCACTGCTCCCTTCCCACACTGAATGTATGTTGCCTGATGGCAAGGCCTGCCATGAATTTTAACGGCACATGGTATATACAAATGATTGTGTTTTTTAAAAAAACAAACAAAAAAATAAAAAATGTGCTCTGTCCTACACACTACTATGAAGGAATACAATTACTATGGTCTTTTTGTACTTTTATGCAGCAACTACAAAAAAAATCTGTTCTGATGAGAGGGATGGGTTTAGGTTGGGGTGTAGGAGGTCTATTTTGAGCAAGGACATCGGAAGGGTGCCATATGTTCTGCATACATCCTGCACATGTAGGTACATTTTATCATTCTGCAGAATCATGATATTGCATTATGTAATATCACTTATAGGAGACAGGTTTTATCCTGAGTGCTATGGTGTTTCCCTCCCCTACAGGAATAAATGCCAACATTCATTTCCATAGGAGAAGCTACAGATGGTAAGAATATCAGTAAGAGGGTATCTAAATCTTTTTGCTACCCATGACAATTTCAAGCACTAAAAATCAATCAAAGAATTGGAAGAGACCACAAGGGCCATCCATTCCAAGCCCCTACTATGCTGGAACATACATCAAAGCACTCCCAACAGATGGCCATCTGGGCTCTGTTTAAAAACCTCCAAAGAAGGACACTCCACGACACTCCAAGGCAGCATATTCCACTCTGAGGAATCTTATTATTAACATAACTTCAGTTTCTCATCTGAACTATAGATGCGTATTTCAGTTGAAGGAGGTCACCCAGTATCTCCAGGGAAAAGACATGTCTTCCAACAATTTCTCAGAGCTAGTTAATCTCGCCATCATTAATGGTGAGATTAGCACACTACTTATTCTTCTCACATTTTTTTGTAAGAGTTTTTTGTTTGTTTCACTTTGACTTTGGGAGAACCTGAAAACCACGTTTAAGTCGTATTGTGTCTGAAACAGTGGGACAAGTTCTAAACCGATTTTATTTTTCTGTATGGCATGTTCCTAATTTAGTCATCCCAATGAACATTCAGTACCACTTAGCAATCACATATTCATGAATTATTTTGTTCACTTATAGAAGTTGAATAAACAAGCAATGGTGTTTTGTCTCTTTTATGCTTTGTACAATAGCCAGATTCTTAAGAAACTATATGGAAATATTCAGCAAGTTTACAAGCCAATATTTTTCATAAACAGGCTTAACTATTTTCATGGGAACTGGTCTTCTCATTCTTGCCTCCCTCTATAGAAATCAGTGTCCAGCTTCCGAATTAGAAGTACTGGTTTGAAGTCATTGGAACAACATAGAGTTGCACAGAGTCATAGAAACATGTGCATGAGGAAAAAATAAGTTTGAAAAGGTTGCTGATGTTGTTAGAAATACTATTGAAAGCTGATGTCAACATTTGATTTATTTCCATGCAAAACCAACATTCAGCTGATGTTGTTGTTGTTTTTTTCCAGAATTGTATTACACTTGGGGGTATCTTCTTTAGTTTTAAATTAGTTTTCCAAAATAACTGACTTTTCTGTATGTATATATGTAGGAAGGAACAAGAAACAAAAAGAGGAAAAAGAGAATGAAATCGTAGTTGTCAACTGATGCATGCTGTATTGAATATTGTATTGTGTACATTGACAACCCATTCTGGGTACTACTGACAGAATAAAATCTGAATTTTGATCTTTATTTCTTGTCTGCCACAGTAACAGGTAGAATACAGTAATGTTCTGTGCCTTCAGAAAATGGAACTATGGAAAATCCTCCTTTTATCTTAATCAGAGTGGTTCCATTCTTTTTTTTTCCAGAAACACACATTCCCCCAAACAACACTAAAATGAAAGACAATGGGTTCATGTAGAAGAGAAGAAAGTTTCAGGAGCTCCCGAGAGTTTCCAGTTCTTTTTCCTTTGACTTTACCTGCATATTCATCTTTCTATATTGAAACTTTTTCTTGAAAGATCCTAGATTTCCCTCTCTCCCCTTCCCTTTGTTTTTTCCTCCTCTCTCTCCTACTGATAACATGTCACATCTAGACTCAGACAATGTTTCAAAAATTGACATTCATCAGTATCCACTCAGACCGTTTTAATTATGGTCCTCCTTCCACATTTGCTTTTTTGACCTCAGCAAATTTGATTATTCATAAGTGTGTGTGCACCTTCTCCCTCCCCATTCTCATCCTCCCCTTCCCTTGCATTTTGCTGGGCATGGAGAAGGGAGGCAAGGGTGCCTGAGAAAAAGACAAGGGAATGAGAAGAGGCTTATGTGTGTGTTCTCCCCTCTAGAGCTACCCTTCCCATTCCCATGCATTTGGCCCTGGCAGGAGAATGTCCATCAAGGCAAAACACAAAGGATTGGGGGGAGGGAAAGCTTTCTTTCTGGAGCACCCCCTCCCATTCTCATGCATTTTCTCCCACTGCAGAGAATTCATGCTGAGGCAAAATGTAAAGGAATGGAAGGGGAGTGAGGCTCACATGAGCCTTTCTTTTTCCCTCTGGAGCTTCCCCTCCCATTCCTGTGCATTTTTCCCCAATGCAGAGAGCATATAATGAGGCAAAACACAAGAGAATGGGAGGAGCCTCAGAAGGGAATGGGATGGGGAGTGTGTGGAGGGACTTGTTAATGGTTTTTCCATTTTTGTGTGGATTCTGTGCCCCAAACCCTCATGAAAGTGGAAGGGGCACTGTATTATTCAGGAATTATAGCCAAATTGCTTTAGCAACATTGTACTAGTTAAGTAATAGGATCACTTTTTTTTATTGCTACCTTCCCTCTTTCCATTGCTTGATCTCTGCTGAATCTGAGTCCTAGAAACAGTCACTGTGTTTTATGGCAATGGCAATTTCAACTAGCTTTGGTATAACACAAACAGACAGCCATGTACAGGTACATTTCATTTTGGAAAATATTGAGTTAATTTAAACTGATCTGGACAGTGGGAATGGAAAGTCCCTTTGTAATGCCTGAATCCTTGAGGGAAGATTTCAGCTTCAAGATTGGGAAGATATTGTGTAGATGTCCAAAATACAATTGATTTGTACAGGAACAAAACCTGGGACTTTTAGGGACCTTTTCTTCTCTTGCTCAGTTATACATATATTATCCTTTGAGATTTTGTGCTTATTTTTTTTTCTAAAAAAGGCTCCACACTGACTTTGTTAAGTGAGGTAAGATAAATAGTAATTACACACACACACACACAAACACAATATACATTCCCATGTTAGGTTGTCTTAGCTTGTAGTGGACAGAGTAAAGTACATATTTTCAAAGCCTTGTGTGATCTGCATATCTCAGAGCTCCTCCAGATGAGCACTACTCCTTTTAATTGTTGGGATGTTATGTTGCAGCTGTTCTCAGAGTGGTCCAAGTGGACTATATGAGAGCACTGGAGTAAAAATAGACAGAGAAATAAATAAAGAAACATTGTTGTAGGAGTTTGCTACAGACTACCAAACCAAGAAGAGACGGAGAATGACGCTTTTCAGAAACAAATCTCAGAAATCTCAAAGATGCAAGAATTAGTACCTATGGGGGATTTCAATTAGCCTGATATCTGCTGGGAGACTAAGTCTTCTAAGCATAGGCTCTCCAACAAGTTCCTGATTTCAAAAAGCAGAGTTAAAAAACAAGGGCGTTGGTAATTCTGGACTTGATGCTAAGCAATAGGGAGGAGTTGGACACTTGAATCAAAGTAGTTCATACTTAGGGGGAAGTGACCTTGTAATGTTAGAATTCACATTTGTGGGACAGAACAAAGAAGGATATAATAAAAAAATTACCTTGGATGTTTGGAAAGCTGATTTTAACAAGCTTAGGGAATTATTTGGTGTAATCCCATGGCTAGACATGTTAAAGGAAAAAGAAACCCAGGGTGGATGAGAGTTCTTGAAGAATGAATTGAGGAAAAAAAATAGCACAATTTCAAGCTATCCCATGGAAGAAGAAAAATGGGAAATATTTGAAAAAAATGTGGCTGCACAAAAAACGCAAGGAGCGTGTGAAAAAGAAAGGAGTATGTATATAAAATGGAAGGAAGGACAAATCACCAAGAAAGACTAGAGATGCATAGTCCAAGCTTGTAGGAATAGTATAAGGAAAGTTAAAGTTCAGATGAGCTGAGACTGGCTAAGCAGCAAGGAGCAAAGAAAGCATCTATTTCAGGTGCGTTTGAGGCAAGAAAATTGCAAAATGCTAATAGCTTACAGTGAAAAGGCAGAATTATTCAATATCTATTTTTCTTCAGATTTTTCCCCAAAGAGAGCAGTTTAAATTTTTATGCAGTAGCAGAGACTTTGGCAAGGGATCTGGATGGCAAATCAAGATTGATAGCAAGTTAGTCAGGAATCACCTAACCAAAAGAGTTCAAATTAATCCTTTTTTTTTTTTTTTTTTTAAATGAGCCACTAGTTTAGTAGATGGTGAGAATGTTATGGATGTCATTTATCTGGATTTCCACAAAGCAAACTGACTAAATGTAGAATAAATTGAATCACTGTCAGATGGATCCATAACCAGTTCGAAAATCTTGTGCAAAGTGCCATCATCAGTGGCTGAGCTTCAGACTGAAAAGTGGAATATCTCAGGGTTCTATACTAGGGGCATTAGCTTTCAACATTTTTATCAATGATTTAGATGATTGGGTGGAGGGAAAATGTATCAAGTTTGCAGATGATACAAAACTGGGAGGGGTAGCTAATACCTCGGAAGACAGGAACAGGTTTCAAAGGATAAACTAGAAAATTGGGCAAAAATTAATAAAATGAATTTCAATAGAGACAGATGCAAAATTCTACATTCAGGCCTACAAATGTAAATGTACTCAATAGGATAGAAAATACATGGCATAATAGGACAGGAGATATATGGTTCAGCAGCACTACATGCAGAAAGGAATGTAGGATTATTCTTATTCATAAATTGAACATGGAACCTAAATTGAGACAGCAGTGTGATGCTAAAGCAAAGAATGCAAATGGTATCACAGTGTGCATTAACAAAAGCACAATTTCCAAGTTGAGGGAAGTAATATTCCCACTGTATTCTGTGCCGGTCAGGCCTCATCTGTAGTATGGTGTTCAGTTCTGGGGAATTCTTTTTAAGAAGATTCTAAACATGTTGGAGCAGGTTCAGAGAAGGGAAACAAGGATGATAAGAAGTATGGAGAACAAATTGATGAGAAAAAAATTGAAGAAGTTTGGCGTGGTCAGTATGGTGAAAAGAAGACTGAGAGGTGGAAAGATTATGCACTTTCAATGGCTGTCACAGAGAGGAGAGGTCAGATTTGCTCTCTTCAGTTCTAGAGGGTAGGACCAGATCTAATAATTTGAAATTATAGGATAGCAGATTTTGATTGAATATTAAATGGAAATTCTTGACAGTAAGAGTGGTTCAGCAATGGAATCAATTGGCTAGAGTAGTAGTGGTGTCTCCTTCTCTGGACCTCTTCAAAAAAGAGTCTGGACAGCTTCCTACTGGGGAGGCGTTAGCTGGCGATCCTGCAGTGGCCAGGAGGCCTTTCCCAACTCCATGACTTTATGACTCACCTAGACATCCAGTCAGGCATCATTCATTCCTGATTCCTACCCCCGCGCCACACTCCTCTCATTTACTTGAAGAGAAGGAATGGGGAAATCCTACCTCAGGTCTTTTAAAATACCACAGGTAGTTCCAGGAATTCACAAGAAATAGAACAGAACAGCAGCTCCATGTTTTGGATCTTTTAAAACATCCTAGCATATAAAGGTGCAACTCTCAAGTTTTTTCAGAAGTCAGGATAAACACTGAGCAGTTTCATTTATCTCCTAGACCTTCACATGCTCTCTTTTCTTTTCAGTCTTCACACACTTGTGTGCATATCAGCCAATGATCTACATATCCATACATTTTTATCCCATCTTTATGGAGAGTGCAGGTCAAACCATCAATGACTAAAATGTGCTTGGTGATGACCCATCTCTGGCAGTTTTCTCTGTTTTCATTCAGAAATCCATTTTGTCTTAGTTATACCTCAATCTACTAACATTTTTAAAGAGTGTGAAAATTCACATTGCTTTCCCCCATTTTTTTTTTGCATTTTTTTGTGTCAAAATGTACATTTTGTACACATCTATCTGAAAATACATTAGATTTATATATATGCTTAGAAATATTTTGCAAAATTCAGAGAACTGCATTGTCATACATATTTTAGTGCAATCATATCTAGTGGCTTAAAAATGAAGACTGAGAAAATCCTTGAATTACCAGATAACTCTGTCCAAGTTGTCATTGAGGTAGAAAATATGTTTGGTCTGTCAAACATCAGCCTGCAGGTGGAGTTTCTTCTGGTTCAATGCTTCTTAGTAGAAGTAAGTTCCACCAGATGGTAGAGATAAGTGTTCTCCAATATAGTCTTCTCTATGATATTCAATTATTCATTTATGTCCAGAGGAGAGAGCAGAAGGTAATCTGGGTCTGTGAAGACAACTTTGATAGGTGTTTTTGCAGGACTGTGGGGCTGAGTTGTTTGCTTATTTCTCTGTGTTGTTTTTTTGTGTGTGTGTGTGTGGGTTTTTTTTGTGTTTGTGTTTGTGTGTGTGTGTGTGTGTGTTTTTGTTTTGTTTTTTGCTTGCGCTGGCCGTGTGCTCTCCCTGAGCTCACAGCCTATTGTCAGCTAACTGTTTGTTAGTTAGTCAGTTAACTGTCAATCAAACTAGGAAGAGTTAATCAAGCTAGGGGAGGAGCCAGCTAGGGGAAGGAGGCTTTATTAAGAACTCCCAGCAGTCTTCTTGCTGACTTCCAGAGGAGAGAGCAGAAGGTAAGCTGGGTCTGTGAAGACAACTTTGATAGGTGTTTTTGCAGGATTGTGGGGCTGAGTTTGTTTGCTTATTTCTCTGTGTTGTTGTTTTTTTTGTGTGTGGGTTTTTTGTGTGTGTGTGTGTGTTTTTGTTTTTGTTTTTGCTTGCGCTGGCCGTGTGCTCTCCCTGAGCTCACAGCCTATTGTCAGCTAATTGTTTGTTAGTTAATCAGTTAACTGTCAATCAAACTAGGGAGAGTTAATCAAGCTAGGGGGAGGAGCCAGCTAGGGGAAGGAGGCTTTATTAGGAACTCCCATCAGTCTTCTTGCTGACTTCCAGAGGAGAGAGCAGAAGGTAAGCTGGGTCTGTGAAGACAACTTTGATAGGTGTTTTTGCAAGACTGTGGGGCTGAGTTTGTTTGCTTATTTCTCTGTGTTGTTTTTTTTTGTGTGGGGTTTTTTTGTGTTTGTGTTTGTGTGTGTGTGTGTGTGTGTGTTTTTGTTTTTTGCTTTTTGCTTGCGCTGGCCGTGTGCTCTCCCTGAGCTCACAGCCTATTGTCAGCTAATTGTTTGTTAGTTAGTCAGTTAACTGTCAATCAAACTAGGGAGAGTTAATCAAGCTAGGGGGAGGAGCCAGCTAGGGGAAGGAGGCTTTATTAGGAACTCCCAGCAGTCTTCTTGCTGACTTCCAGAGGAGAGAGCAGAAGGTAAGCTGGGTCTGTGAAGACAACTTTGATAGGTGTTTTTGCAGGACTGTGGGGCTGAGTTTGTTTGCTTATTTCTCTGTGTTGTTGTTTTTTTTGTGTGTGGGTTTTTTTGTGTGTGTGTGTGTGTGTGTGTTTTTGTTTTGTTTTTTGCTTGCGCTGGCCGTGTGCTCTCCCTGAGCTCAGAGCCTATTGTCAGCTAATTGTTTGTTAGTCAGTTAACTGTCAATCGAACTAGGGAGAGTTAATCAAGCTAGGGGGAGGAGCCAGCTAGGGGAAGGAGGCTCTATTAGGAAGTGCCAGTGGCGCGCGCCTATGGCGCGTGCACTTTCATTCACCTACTTCATTCCTTCAAGTTCAACCATTCAAGTTTAGGAACAACCAATCCTTATAGCGACTGAACAAATTTAGGAAGAGTTCAACTGAGCTTGGGAGTTAGCTGAGCAGACATAGCTTATACAGCTCAAATTAAGAAAGGAGGCCCAGTTTTTGTTTTTGTTTTCTTGTTCTATTCTCTGTATTATCAAGTATGGAAGGGGAGGGAGCTGCTGCTGTCACCTGTAGCACTTGTGGCATGTTCCTTTTCTTGCCACAAGATGTGGTCGGGTACACCTGCAGCAAGTGCAAGCTGGTCACCTTCTTAGAGGTCAAGGTGCGGCAGCTGGAGGCACAGGTTTCTAATCTTCGTCTTATTAGGGAAGGTGAGGACTTCTTAGATAGGGCAGAGAGGACCTTCCTGAACACCGGATATGTGGAGGAGCTGCCTGATGAGGAAATCAGTTCCGTGAGCCAGGAAAGCGATGCTTGGAGGAATGTCACACGGAGAAGTAGAAGGGCCAGGAAGGAAACAGAGACTCTCAAACTACAGAATCGCTTCAACGTTCTTGGTGCTGTGAATGATGAGGAACACCAGAAGGAGGGAACACAACATCAGCAAGAAGGAATCCAACTTCGGCAACTGCAACTTCAACACCAACAGGACAGCATCCAACATCGGGAAGTCCAGCACTCCCGGCCTCAACACAGTGCCCAGGCAATCCTGGAATAATCTGCTTGTCGAAGAACCCCGGACAGGCCTCAGAGGAGGCGAGTTCTGGTGGTTGGAGACTCCTTGCTCAGAGGAACCGAACCGGCAGTTTGCAAACCGGACAAGCTCAATCGAGAGGTCTGCTGTCTTCCTGGGGCCAGGATAAACCTCGTAACAGAGAGGCTAGCCAGGCTGGTCAAGCCCACTGACCGTAAGCCCCTCGTTTTGGTTCATGTTGGAACCAATGACACGGTGAAGCACAGCTTTCACCACATCACAAAGGACTACGAGCTTATGGGGAGAAAGCTTAAGGACCTTGGTGCGCAGGTGGTCGTTTCATCAATCCTCCCTGTTCAAGGATATGGTGCACGAAGGGAAAGGACAATAGTAGAGGTCAACAGCTGGCTCCGCACATTTTGCCACCGCCAACAGTTTGGCTTTTGGATCATGGCTTGAAATTCCAGGAACATGGGCTTCTGGCAAGGGATGGGCTGCACCTCACGAAACTTGGCAGGAACGTTTTTGCAAACAGTCTCACAAGGAGGATTAGGAGGGCTTTAAACTAAGTACAACTGGGGAGGGAGACAAGATTATTCAGGACAAGGACTCGGCAAGTTCAGGGGAAAAAGGCCCAAATGATATTGGCCAAGTAGGGAGAGCATCCATTCGTGGGAGGGGTGGAAACAATGCTATGGGACTTGCAGGAAGGGCACGGGGACTTAAGTGTCTCTACACTAATGCACTGAGTATGGGAAACAAACAAGATGAATTTGAACTCCTAGTACAGCAAAATAAATATGATTTTATAGGCATCACTGAGACCTGGTGGGATGAGTCTCACGATTGGAATGTAGGAATAGAGGGGTATAGCCTATTTTGTAGAAATAGACCAAATAAGAAAGGAGGAGGAGTAGCCTTATATGTCAAGGATGTTTTCACCTGTGAAGAGATCCATGACTTGAACACCGGAAGCCAGGTCGAGAGCATCTGGGTAAGAATTAAGGGAGCGAGAAACAATAGGGATATTATAGTGGGGGTTTACTACAGACCTCCAAGCCAGACTGAGGACCTCGATGGCGCTTTCATAGACCAAATGACTGCACATTCAAAAAGGAGAGATAATGGGAGATTTCAACTACCCGGATATATGTTGGCAGTCAAACTCTGCAAAGGCGGCAAGGTCCAGCAAGTTTCTTACTTGTCTTGCAGACAATTTCATGGTCCAGAAGGTGGAAGAGGCGACAAGGGGATCAAATATTCTGGATCTGATCCTGACCAACAGGGAAGACCTTGTTAATGACGTAGAACTGGTTGGATCTTTAGGAGAGAGTGACCATGCCCTATTAGAATTTTGTATTCAGTGGGGAAGAGAAGGCAAGTGTAGCCAGGCATTCGTCTTAGATTTTAAAAAAGCAGACTTCTGTAAACTGAAGGAGCTGCTGGTTGAAATCCCCTGGTCAAGAATAGTCAATGAGAAAGGAGTTCAGGATGCATGGGAGTTCTTTAAAAGGGAGGTACTGAAGGCACAGGCTAAAACTGTGCCATTAAGGAGGAAAAATGGAAGGCATCTGAACAAACCGGAATGGTTGACTAAAGAGCTCTCAGCTGAGCTAAGTATTAAGAAAAACATGTACAGGAAATGGAAGAAGGGGGAAATCACCAAAGAAGATTATAAGCAAGTAGCCAGGAGATGTAGGGAGAAGGTCAGAAAGGCTAAAGCACAGATCGAACTTAGGCTGGCCAGAGACATTAAAAACAATAAAAATGGCTTTTTTAAATACGTCCGCAGCAAAAGGAAAAAGAAGGAGACGATAGGGTCACTGCGCAAGGAAGATGGTGAATTAATAACAGGAGGAAGAAAAAAGGCAGAACCTCTCAACACCTTCTTCGCCTCAGTTTTTTCCCAAAAGGATGAAAACACGCAACCTGGCAGTTGGGGAGCAGGTGAGGAAGTGGGGGAAATGCAGCACAGAATAGGTAGAGAGGTAGTACAGGAATACCTGGCCACACTGGATGAATTCAAGTCTCCAGGACCAGATGAATTGCATCCTAGGATTTTAAAAGAACTAGCAGAGGTCATTGCGGAACCTCTTGCTATAATCTTTGAAAACTCTTGGCGGACCGGAGAAGTTCCGGCAGACTGGAGGAGGGCAAATGTTGTCCCCATCTTCAAGAAGGGAAAAAAGAGGACCCAAATAATTATCGCCCAGTCAGCCTGACATCAGTACCTGGAAAGATCCTGGAGCGGATCATCAAACAGTCAGTTTCTAATTACTTAGAAAACAATGCCGTAATTACGAAAAGTCAACATGGATTTCTCAAAAATAGGTCATGCCAGACTAATCTTATCTCTTTTTATGATAGAGTTACTTGCTTGATAGATGAAGGGAATGCTGTGGACATAGTATATCTTGATTTCAGTAAGGCCTTTGACAAAGTTCCCCATGACATTCTTGCAAAGAAGCTAGTAAGATGTGGGCTGGACAGGGCTACTGTCAGGTGGATTTGTAACTGGTTGACTGACCGTACCCAAAGGGTGGTCACCAATGGCAGATTCTCATCCCGGAGAGAAGTGACTAGTGAGGTGCCACAGGGTTCTGTCCTGGGCCCGGTGCTGTTCAATATCTTCATTAATGACTTGGATGAAGGAATAGAGAGCACGCTGATCAAATTTGCAGATGACACCAAATTGGGAGGGGTTGCTAATATGCCTGATGACAGGATCAAAATTCAAAAGGACCTGAACAGATTGGAGAGCTGGGCCAAGGCTAACAAAATGAACTTCAACAGAGAGAAATGTAAGGTCCTACACTTAGGCAGAAAAAATGGTATGCAGAAATATAGGATGGGGGACATGTGGCTGGCTAACAGTACGTGTGAAAGGGATCTAGGAGTCTTCATAGACCACAAGCTGAACATGAGTCAGCAGTGTGATGCGGCAGCCAAGAAGGCCAACGCAATTCTTGGTTGCATCAATAGGAGTATGGTGTCTAGATCGAGGGAGGTATTGGTACCACTCTATTCTGTATTGGTTAGACCTCATCTTGAATACTGTGTCCAGTTCTGGGCACCCCAATTAAAGAAGGATATGGATAAGCTGGAGCAGGTCCAGAGGAGGGCAACCAAAATGGTGAGGGGCCTGGAAGCCATGCCCTATGAGGACAGACTTAGAGAGCTGGGTATGTTTAGTCTGCAGAAGAGAAGGTTGAGAGGGGACATGATAGCCATGTTTAAATATTTGAAGGGATGTCATGTCAAGGAGGGAGTGGGCTTGTTTTCTCCTGCTCTTGAGACCAAGACAAGGAGCAATGGATGCAAGCTGCAGGAGGGGAGATTCTGCCTGAACCTCAGGAGGAATTTCCTGACAGTCAGGGCTGTCCGACAGTGGAATGTGCTGCCACAGAGTGTGGTGGAGTCTCCTTCTTTGGAGGTTTTTAAGCGGAGGCTGGATGGCCACTTGACGGGAGTGCTTTGAGGGTTTTCCTGCATGGCAGGGGGTTGGACTGGTTGGCCCTTTTGGTCTCTTCCAACTCTACATTTCTATGATTCTATGATTCTATGTTTGTTTATTTAAAACAGTATTCCCTATATACTTTTATATATGATGGACTCAAAATGGGTGACCAAAATAAAATATACTACATGGAATAAAAACAGTGAAAACTGCAGTCAATGGCTAATTTCAGATTACTAGGACAGTTCTGGTGGTCTACTATTAGGAATTATTTATGTATAGAAGAAAATTCTGTCATGAAAGTTATCACCTATAGTTTGAAACAGTTAAGGCTAGATTGGCTACTTTAGGAGACGCTAAGCTAGTTTGCAACAGCAGCACCTGGTTACGATTCATCCAAAGAAAGCGGTTTACCTGAGTAGAAACAAACTGTACATCACTGGATATTCCTTTACAGTTTCCCTTGCCTGAGTTTCCACATCTGCTCAGGCAAGCTGTTTCCCAGCTTTTGAAGCAGCTTGATTAGTCAACTGTAAGAAATGTACCACTGAAAACTACAAAGGAACTCCCAGCTGTGGGTATGTTTCCCTTCCATGCATGTAAAAGGCTCCTCTGGCTCTCACCACCCTCATCTTTAGCACATACAGATTTTCCCATTGAGTCTGGAGAACTGTGGTGATAAATATGACATCCTGTACATTTTAAGGGTGGGAAGAAAACGTCATTCCCAAGATCGAATAACAGTGCCCAGCTGTTCTTTGTTGGCATTATATACATCCTTCTGCCAAACAGATGGTTGATGCTGTCTCTGGGATGTGATGGAGAGGGACCCAAGAGGGAATTAATGTTGTCAGAGTTTACCATACTGACTTTGTGTCATTGAACAGACACATAACTCCAAGAGGATTCAACAAGGACTATGTGCCTCCATATGCTAGTTCTGGGAGTGGTAATTGTCTACCCTGACGTGTGTTCAGAATAATTTTGTGTATGTTAGCATTTGCTATTAGGAATAAGTTGGTTAAAACTTCTCAGTAATATTCTCAGTAGTACTAGGTTCCAGCAGGTTACTTACTGCAGACAGTTCTGTTTTTATTACTGTGTGGTCATACCCTTGAATTTCCTTGGACTTCTAATTTGTACCTGTTGATTTTGTACTTGTTTGTTTTCTAACTGTAGAGACGATTTGTGACTATAGCAAAGTTATATACGTGTCTGTATCTAGAGTGCATAAAAAAAAGACAATCTCCTTATAGAAATATACTTAAACATAGCCTGCTCTGGTTGAATTAGAGAATATGAGGTTAAGGAAAACATGTTGGATAAATTCTCCCTATCCCTTCAATTCAATTGCCTTTTATGTGGCCTCTTCTCTCTGCTGCTCTGACAAAAACTTCTGGCTTTATCGGAGGTTAAAACAACCAGTTAATTAATTCATTAAGTTATTATCTCACTAGATTTTTGTAGCATTTGGTCTTAACTCACTAGATTACCCAATTAACACTGAAATTACTTCTACACTTCAAGAAGTTGAATAATTAATTGGAATTTGTTAGAGGGGATGGTTTTTCCTCTGGCAAATTCAGTAATACAAGAAGATCCATGGAGAAAAAGAAGAAAAGGAAATGTATGGTTTATTGCTAGGCAGGATAAACTGTTTACTCCATCATTTCTGTCTCTGGAAAAGTTATGGACCCATTGGAAGAATAGTTGGGAACCAAAGGAGCAGGGAGAAGGGATCACCTGAAGAGGAATAAAAAGCTAAAGGGAAATACCATCCTAGCTTGAAATAGAATGTGTTAAGATAATTTCATTTTTTTTCTTCTGTTTTCCACCTCTCCCCTAATCCAGTGAGTCAAATGTTTTGAAGAGATTCATGGGGTTTGAGTAATTAGATTGGAGACAAAAATTACGGTCACCAAAGCCAACTCTCTAGTCATATCTACCAAGAACTAAGTCACATTGAACCTGTGATAGATAATGATGCTGTGATTGAGGAGCAACTGATTGATTGTGCAGGGGGCTGAGCCAGTGAGTGAGCAAGTCAACCTGCAAACATCCCCTGCACTGGAAGGTCAAACAGAGACTCAGGTGCCCCAGCCAGCTCATGACAGAGAGGGAACCAGTAGTGATGCAGAGGAGTTGCAGCCAGCTGTGCCCGTCAGCCCTCAATCACACAGAAGGCTGAAACGGGCTCCTGAGAGGGAGGCTGTTTGGACTAGGCTGAGGAGACACTAACAAGCAGCACCTGCTCACAGAGACTATTTAAGTCTGCCAGTGTGGCTGCTCCTTGCTTGCAGCAAAATGTTAGCAAGCCCTCACAACCTTTGTGTCTCCTGCTCCCTGAAACCCTCCAGACAGATCTCTGCCTCCTGAAACTTTGGACTGGACCTTGAACTGGTTTGGCTTGTGTTTTCCTGGTGTTTGGTATATTCGGACTCCCCAAGTGTTCTTGACCTCTTGTTACCACCGTATACTGGCTTGGCCTTTGGTGAACCAAAGATATCATTTTGATATCACAATTTGGCCCTACTCTGCCACCAGCCAAATATTTGTGAGGCCACCGAACAAGTGTGAAGCTAGGCATGGCTACTATTTGCTGCTCACACCAAACCAAGCCAGAGATTGCAAGATCTGCTTTAGGGGACCTCCCGAAACAAACACCTTCATTACCAACAAAGAGACCCTCTGCCCTGAGAGGGCACCCTGGCAAGCTGAGTGCTTAACTGCCGAGCTAGCCACATTTACATACTGACCATACTATTGTCAATTCGGAACATAACTCAATCATGTAAATTCTGACCTTCAGGAGGCATTGTCTCCAACCCAAAACTTATTGTTTTCGTCCAAGACCAGACCAGCCTACGGTCGTTCTTTCCCTGACAAAAACCCCCAGTTCTGAGAGCCCTTTGGAACTCTTGCTGGATCGCTTTGGACTTCTACACTGCCTTGCTGCCGCTCGGTTCAGCGAATTCCCCTCGGCCGCCATGCTGGGCTTCCTTTTCTACAATTGGCTTCCCCAGGACTGCAGGAAAGGTGGCGTATCACCCATTCCCCTTGAATTCTATTTTCCTTTTCTGGATGGAGTGTGGTTGTGTTGTTCTTGATATTGTTAAATAAATCCTATTGCTATTTTGAACTCACTGACCTGACACTGTAGACCAGTGGTTCTCAACCTGTGGGTCCCCAGATGTTCGTGGACTTCAGCTCCCAGAAGCCCCAGCCACTATGGTCAATGTTCAGGGCTTCTGGGAGCTGAAGTCCACGAACATCTGGGGACCCACAGGTTGAGAGCCACTGCTGTAGACATAGGGTAAAAGATCCTCACTAAGTTACCCTGCCTCTCGTTAGCTAAGAGAGTGCTCCAGCTAATTCCCCCATCTTTGCTCGGTTTGGTTTGTTGTTTGGGTGCCCCTCCCAGGACATCCCGATATTGCTGGCTGCAGCCTGGCAGGGAGAGATTCCTGACAGGACCCTTCTTGTATATTTATTGCTTTCACAGTGCTGGGCACTTGGATAAATAAGAGTAAAGCTTTCCTCAATATGCCCTCCCCTCCCATCTCTCTCTCTCTCTCTCTCTCTCTCTTTTCCCCTCTCTTCCTCAGCCTCTCTCTCCTACTGCCTTCTCATTTTGTTCTTCATCAACCCTTTTTGTTCAGTGGATCACCCTGACTAAGGAGTTTGGCAAGGTTGAAAACTGGAATAAAAAAAGATACAGCTAGCTAAATGCATATCTTCCTATCACCACTTAGGTGCTTTCGTCTCTCTCTTTTCTCCACATACACGTGCATACACACACATGGATACACACACACACACACACACACACACACTCACTCAGAATTAAATCACATCTTGGCAGAGCACACACACACACTGAGAATTAAATCACATCTTGGCAGAGTACACTTTTAGATGAGGAAGCAGAAAGCATTCATCGATACAGTTGTGAAGAAAAAATGTTCTGCAAATACTCAGAGCCACTGAAAACATATCTAACTAAGACTTATCGTCCCTTGATTCACTGACTGAACTTTGTGGCCATCCACTTTTTAGTTCACTCTAAAAGGTTTATTGTCACCTAGCTAAAATTAACCCAACATTCTTTATTAACTTTTAACACAGGGATGGAATTCATGCAGCTGTCCTGGACTGCATAGTCAATGGTGAGGAATTTTGAAAGTTGCAATTCAACAATGTCTGGAGGGCTGCATAATTCTCAATCCTGCTTTCACTTCCGTAGTAAACAAGGTGTTGAAAAAGTGTACATGTTATTGAGGGATGGTGAGAGTAAAAAAAAATTAAAAAAATGAGGAGATTGAGAGATTGAGAGGGAAAGAGAGAGGTGACAAAACTCAAGTGAAAAGACTGTAATACAAGAACTTTATGACAGGTTTTCCCAGCTTAAGGACTTCGGGATACATTCATTGGACTCCCACTACCTCAAGGTAATAATTATATAATGGACTTCTTTGCAGGGATTAGTAGTCAACCATTGTTTCAAATGTCTTGTGATAAAGGTTTGAAAAAGTTACATTTTCATTGTTCTTGTGTGCCATCAGGTCATTTCCAACTTATGGAGATCCTAAGGGAAACTCTTATGGGATTTTCTTGGCAAGATTTTTTTTTCTTTTTTTTTTGAGGGGATGGGGTGTCTTTGCCTTCCTCTGAAAGCATTGCCTAAGTTCACCTAGAAGATTTCCATGGCTGAGTGGGGCATCTGAGCCCTGGTCACAGCCCAAGACTCACATCACTATACCACACTGGCCCTTCTAGGTTACAGTTCCAAGAATTCCAGCAGCCTTGCTGGCCGGGGTAGGCGGTGGAAACTGAAAGTTACATAACAAACAAAAAACAGGGTATTTTCCCCCATGCTCTGCTTGAGATATTACATTGTAACCTCCTTCTGCCTAGTAAGGGGACTTTTGAAATATTTGTCTAGGGTTGTCTTAATAAGCAAACAGACAGACATTTATTTTCTTAGGCACAGGGGAAAATGGGTTGAGCTCTACTAATTTAGGTTGCATGGATGAATTCCATGCAAATACTTGGATAAACTGCTGCTCTCCACCAATACAGCAAAGGCAAGTGCTTTTGTATTTATTCCAGAAGTATATCAAGCATCTGGTTTCCTTGTGCAACTACAGAGTTCAGCCTGAGCTGGAAGCAATTAGCCCCCCCCCCCACAAACACACACTGAACATTATGAAAAGGGAAAATAGGTTTGATTGAACATGAGGTCTGTTCTGTCACAGAGTAGCCTACTCATGTTCCATTGTTGAAATTATTATTCCAACCATATTGCTCATCCTTTGACTAGCAGTTTTTTTGTGTCCAGACATCATTCAACAGTGAACTACCGTAAATCTAGTTTAGTCATCTCCCTACCCTATATAAATAGAATGATTGCCTACTCTACTAAACCTACCATACTGAACCTGCTTTGGTTTCATGCCTTCTAATGAGCAAAAGGGTGTTGCCAAATTCTTCACAATTCTTGGGTGTCTTTTGTTCTCTCTCTTTCTATTTATGCTTCATATTCTATTTATAACCCTTTTTCATTGATGTTGTACAGAACCAAACATCTCTTCTGACTTCTTTATTTCCCAGCAGGATTTCTTCTTGCAGACTGGAATTTTCAAGAAGAGAAAGAACACCATTAGTCTAAGGTTTTCTCTTGTCTGATGCTCATCAATTTTAATATATTTACCTCCTAAATAATGAATCTACACTTATGCATACAGAACTGAGTTCTCTCCTAAGTAGAGCTGTGTATTCCTGGATTACCTTAGGAGTACATTACCCTCCTTTTAATGAGTGAACTATTTTATTTTAATTGGCTGAGGACCAATAATATCTTCCCTGATATCTTTTCCATAATTAATGTAACAACAAGATATCAAATTTACACCAACATCCCATCAATAATATATTTTAAAAAAAGTTAATGTGTCAAATACTGGATTTTTAAAATCCCAGTAAAAACAGCTTTGGGCAAACAGCAAGATAAAAAATCTTTTTAAAATACATACATACAGACATACATACATAAAGTAGAATAAAGATGATACCTTGGAAATGATGACTGTGCTACCATACACACATTTGCCAGATGAGACACTAAGGAAAATAAATAGCTGAAGATCGTAACTTATGTTTAATTATAATATTTTGGCTACCTATGTAAATCCTAATTCATTTCGTCATCACATGACAAATTCTAGAGTGACAGAATTTTCTCCTTCAAAATGGTAATTTCCCCCCTCTTTGGTCCATCTTGGAGAGATATTATGCATTGTCAAGGAAAAAAAATGCATTTCTGTAAAAATTCAAAATTAAAAACAAAAACTGAAAACTGTTGCCTTGTTATATGGACCAAAATCAGGAAAATATAAGGCTAAACACACACGCACGCACGCACGCACACACGCACACACACACACACACACACACACACACACACACACTTTGTTTCTTTGAATGTCACAGTGGAGTTCTGATACTTCAAGATGATTACTAAGGCCATTTCCACACAGGTATATTGCCCACGCTAGAGCGACCTCTCCTGGAGGTCTTCTTCACCGGGGGGTGCGCTAGAGCAGTTAAAAAAAGTGAGGTTCTAGATCTCAAACTGCTCTAGCGCTGCTGCGGGGGTGGCGCTGTGAGTTTTATAAAAACCACCTTCACAAGTGGTTTTTATAAAACTCACCCACGCTGCCCCATAGCAGCCCCCGGTGAAGAACTGCAGAGACGCGGTAGCGTGTCCCTGAAGATCTGCCCGGGGGAGGGCTTCCAGCTGGCGCGTTGTCCTGATTGGCGGAGCACCGCCGGAAGCCGCCGGCCTCCATTTTGGGTGCCACCGAGCACCGCCGAAATTCGGCAGCATTTAGAATGGTGGATCTGCGCTCCCCGCAGGGACGGAGCAACCTGCTAGCGGGTAAGCTCTGCCCCTGCGTGTATGGCCCCGTTTCGCCCCCCCCCCGTGAGGAAAGGGCCTAAGTCCTTGGGAAGCTATTTCACTCTACCAAAGTGGCCGATCCTGTCCAAAATTTTGTCAGTGTTGAAACTATTTTCCCCCATGCCCAGTCCTTGCTGTACAAAAAAATATATATAGATATGTTGGATTCTAAAGTCTCATCAGTTCATTTGGATAATGAAAATAGCTTTTGAAAATAACAACAACAGCAGGAGCAACAACAACAACACAGAATTAAGTTATTGATATATTGTTTTAGGGAACTATTTACATAAGGAAAGAACATGTAGTTCCTGAAGACCAAGACCAAATTGAATCAGTCATATAGCTTAAATGTCTGGCAGTGTACCTACATTGATGGTCAGGATGGGGGGTAGGTAAAAGCTCTTCTTTCTTACCAAGGTGCACAACCTCAGCTGGAGGCTTCCAGGTACAGCACTGCCCCCTAACCACTAATTGGTTATAGGGGTTCACCCCAGTGTAGTCTTGCCGTCCTTGTGCACACAGAGAAAAGGACGATTGTTGATCCTTAATGGACAAGGGTGAAGTCTGCTTCCTCTTCAACAAGTGTACAAGGGCAGTTGGATGCTGCCCAAATCCAAATACACTCCCATGACCAATCAGGTGAGTCAAAATTGCATCTGAGGACCTCTAGCTCCTTTTATGTACTTAGAGCAAGGGTACTGTACATGCAGCTCCTGAATGACTCTCCCTGGCATGTCTAAACATGCACTTCTACTAGACTAAATAGGGGTTATACCAACATAAGCAACCAACAGGATTCTAGTTCAAGTGGTGAGATGACATTTTGTTGGAATGTAGAATTCTTATGTTAAACATGCTTATACATACGCCTCCTAATGATCCCCAAATACATCCTCAAGTGCTCTGTAACAAAACACTTCCTGGTGTTTTTAGCTTCTGTGATGATTCAGATGTTTCAAGAGCTGCTAGAAAACCAGAGTCTTCAATGACAACCAGTGAATAACTAACTAACCTCTATAGATCTGAAGCCTCAGTCCCTGGAGCTCAGTGAACAGGAACTCAGATAACAGGTAAAGCCAACAGGTGTTTTGTGCGGGTGTGGTGGAAAAGACAGCATAAGGTGAGCTTGTGTCTGTTGGACTAAACCTCTTTAGCTCCAGAGGGTCTTTAGGGAGAAATAGTTGAGAAAGCTGTTGTGTCAATTGGGTTAAGATTGTTTGTTTGTGCCAGCTGGGAAGAGGTTTGATTATGTGTTCACTAGTATTCTATTATTCTATTGTGATTTGATGAACTTGTGTATTTTGGGTTAAACTTGATTGTTTGTGTGAGCTGAGTGGAGACTTGCTTTTGTGCTCATTAATGTTTTATTGTTCTTTCCTGTATAAGCCCAAATCTTTTGCTTGAGCACATGGTCTCATGGGAACAGGGCATATGTTATGAAGAAGTGGGATGGAGGCCAGGTTGGGGGAGGATCTAGCAACCGCTAACTTTTTATATAGCTGCAGTACCATTTCATGTTGCTTGGTGATCAAGTAAGGCTACCAGGCATTTTACATGGGCTTTTAGAGGGGGAATTTTGAAGAGAGGCCCAGAGCTCTGTTTCAGTGTCTACTTAAGAATACTGAATATGGATGGTGAGGGAGCTGCTGCAGTCACCTGCAACAGCTGTAGTATGTTTGTGTTCTTGACAGATGATGTGGTAGCTGTACCTGTAGCAAGTATAAGTTGGTTATCCTGCTGGAATAGATGGTCCGGCAACTTGAGGCTTGTGCATCTATTCTTCAGCATATTAGAGATCATGAAGTTTTCTTGGATAGAGGAGAGAAGACATTTATGGATGAGCAACATATAGGGGATGCCTCTGAGGAGGAGGTCAGTTTTCAAAGACAGGAAGTAGACATTTGGAGGAATGTGACACATAGAAACAGTAGGACCAGGGATCATTCTGTGAGCTTGGACCTACAAAACTGATTTGAAGCTCTCTCCCTTATTGGTTACAATGAGGAACAGAAACAAAATCAACAGTGTCAGTTCTCAGAGACTTTGAAGTGAAACTTGGAATATTCAGATATGGAATGACCCCTGTCAATCTCCAGAGAAGATGTGTGATGGTGGTAGGGGTCGCCCTGGGCAGGGGAAGAGAAGCAGAGGTTTGTGGACTTGCAGGATGTTTTGAGAGGTGTGCTGTCTCCTTGGAGCAAAAATCTGTGATGTAACAGACAGGCTGATAGGACTTGTCAAGCCCACTGACCATTACTCCTTCCTTTTGGTCCATGTCGGAACCAATGACACTGGAAAGAATAGATTGCACAATACCACAAGAGATTATACACTCTGGATATGAAGCTGAAGGACCTTGATGCAAAAGTTTTCATTATGTCTCTCCTCCAGTTAAAGGACATTGCCCCAAAAGGGAGAAAAGAATAGTGGAGGTGAACCACTGGCTCTGCAGATGATTCCACTGGGAATGATTTGGCTTCTTGGATCATCGTCTGTGGTTTCATGAAGATGGACTTCTGGCAAGTAATGGGTTTCACATCACAGTTGTTGGCAGGAATGTTTTTGCTAAAAGTCCTGATCAGGAGGGTTTTAAACTTTGTTATATAGGGGACACAGACAATATTCTTGAGGGCAGGAGTTCATCAAGTGCTGGAGATAATAACCCAAATGTTATAAGGAGAACTGGGTGAATAGTACAAGTACCCTTAAATAAGTAGTTAGGTGGAATGATCCATGACCATAGATGTCTCCATACCAATATATAGATAATGAAAAATAAACAAGATGAACTTGAACTCTTAACACAGAAATACCTGGCTACTCTAAATCAAGTTTCCAGTGCCAGATGAACTATATCCAACGGTATTAAACGAACTGGCAGAATCAGTCTCAGAACCACTGGCAATAATCTTTTTGAGAATTCCTGGGGAACAGAAGAAGGCCCAGAAGACTGGAGTGGGGAAAGTATTGTCCCCATCTTCAACAGGAAAAAGAAAAAGAAAAAAAGAAAGAAAAACTCAAAGACTTACCACCCAGTCAACCTGACATTGATATTAGGAAAGATTCTAGAGCAGATTATTAAATATGCACTCTGTAGGCACTTAGAAAGAAATGTTATGATCACTAAAAGTTGTGAGTTTCTCAAAATCAAGTCATGCTAGATTAATCTTATCTCTTTATATAGATAGAGATTGAGAAAGAGAGAGAGTTACAAGCTTGGGGATGATGAAAGGAATGTTTGCATGCAGCATATCGTTATTTTAGTAAGGCCTTTGACAAAGTTCCGCATGATATCCTTGCAAACAATCTAGTAAAATATAGGGTAGACATGCTATTGTTAGGTGGATATGCCGTTGGTTGACTGATCAACCCAAAGGGTGCTCACCAATGGCCCCTCCACATCCTGGAAAGAAGGGACTAGTGGGGGGTCCACAGGGTTCTGTCTTGTTCACAGTATTATTCAACATCTTTATCAATGACTTGGATAATAGGACAGAAGACAATCTTATCAAATTTGCAAATGATGACAAATTAGGAGAAGTAGCTAATACCCCAAATGACAGAATGAGCATTAAAATTAAAAATGAGCTTAACAGATAGCCTGGAGAAGAGAAGGTTAAAAGCTGACATGATAGCCATGTTTAAAATATTTGAAAGGATGTCATATGGAAGATGGAGCAAAGAGATTCTACTTCCTCATGTTAGGAGTTGTGAAATATGGACAGTGGAATATGCTGCCTCAGAGTGTGGTGGAGTATTCTTTTTTGGAACAGATGCTGGATGGTCACCTGTTGGGATTACTTTGATTGTATTCCTTCATGGCAGGTGGTTGGACTGTATGCCCCTTGTGGTCTCTTTCAGCTTTATGATTCTAACTTCTGACTGACTTAAAATAAATCAGACCAGAAGTGATTAGGATTAGTTCTTCTGTTAATGAATCATGTATTATGCGTATGACCCAGTGAAACACTGCTTTCCTGCTGGATGTTATTAAAAGAGAAGGAAAAAGATTGAATAAAAAGGTGATAAGCCATACTTTTCCACACACATTGGAGACATCAGTAGACCAGAGCAACTGAAACTTGTTCTAATTTTTTTAAAAAAAAAAAACTCTTATGTTGTTCCTGAGAAATATCTTGTGACTTTGAAGCTGAGTTCTAATACCTTCATCAGATTTTGCAGCATGATGTTATCAGTATGGTTATTTTAATCCAGCACTAAGGAATTATAGTAGCTCAGTCCAGAAAAGCACATTTTTTTTTTCAAAATCTTCTATCATTATCCAGAGATTCAGTAAAGAATTGTAGTCTAACTGCTATAAAATGTGATTAAAAAAATAAACAAATATTATAACTGGGTACTTAACATAATATGTGTTGTTTGACGTAAATTATTTTCTTCTAATATAGAGCTGAAAGGGTAAAAAAGGTATTAGTCTTCTGTTAATGTCTATTGTACATTATTGCAATCAATTAAAATAATTCCTCAGGTAATAGCCACTTATTGTAGATTTACATATCAGAACTATAACCTATTTCATGGCAAAGCACAAGCTGACTCCAGCACTTACTTTAATTTATATAAGCCCTATCAACCTCAGCCATATGGGTACAGGTATATGAGTACAGGTAAACCTGCCTCCAAAATAACTGTGCTAGCCAAAAAATGGGTATTGATGTACACTGAGGGCTATAGCTGAGCTAGAATTTTATTTTCAATATTTATCAAATATTTATAAGAGGGAGAAGAAGAAGATGGAGGAGGAAGTGCTTGTATTTTTGACTAACCACTGTTTTTGTTTTTTAATATTTGTATACTGCAATTCCCTGCGAGCCTCTATGCAGCACTGCAAGTGGACATGCTCTGGTACAAGCAAATGATGAATGGATTTTTTTGTGTGAAACCCATCACATTTTAAACATCATGGCTTTAGTGTAATAGTATTTATCTTGGGTTTTAATCCACATTTTTTGAACACTGTGCTATTCACATCCACGTTTGACTAGCATTCCACACATGGGTCACAACCAAATCTGTATATGCTATATAAAAATAAGTAATGGCTTCTGCTTGGAAATTTGTATACATGGATTTAGTTTTCTTATTACAGCATTTTTAAGAATTATTATACTGATTGATATTCATTCAGATTTTTAAATTTGTTTTAGCTGGCTTTTTTTTAAACTACAGTTTGTGATTAACAAATTTTCTCGTGGATATAAATGAAAGATTAAAAAAAATATAGGCATAACTTCTGAACTGTAAAAATTCTGTTTGGTCTAGGATTCTTCTCATTAGAGTTTCTCAACACTAAATGCTAAAAACTAAACTAAACTAAACTAAAATATTTGTTTAACCTGCAGAGTATATTTTACAATGCTTTTTTGCCCCACCTCATTGAGATAAAATCACTGAAGATAATATTTCTCATTCTCTTTGACCACACGAGAGAAACAATAACTTATTAGCTTGCCATCTGCTGACAGGAGGCCTCCCCACTACCACTCTCGACCAACTAAGCTAGCTCTGAGAGAGAGAAGACATCCAGTATAAAAGCTCAAAATGGGATTTACAACAATAATACTTTCATCTCTATTTGGCTTACCAGGAACTATGGGAACTTGCAGTCTCATTGATGTCACCTAGTAAGCCACTGTGAGTTGAAGAGCTTTTATATGTCAAAGATAGCCCTTCACCAGTAAAGGACTTTGAAAAAATTGCAAGCTGCACATCTTACGGATATGATAATTAGGAGATATACAGATATATGATAACAATATCTATAATGGACTGAGGCTTTTTATCTCCCTGAAGCATAGAAAACTTTATGACAAGCTTTTCTTGTTTTATGGAACTCCTCTGTTTTGCTGTGAATGTAGCTCACCACATTCACATCTCCTCCAAATTTAATTGTATTGAATTCAGAGATGTCACAAAAGCCCAGGTGTCTCCTCTCTCAATGTCAATAACTGCTTCTCATTTCATGAATTTAATCTATGCTTTAATTCTATTAACCTTGGCGTGCTTCACTGGTCCCATAGATGCTGTAGAAATCATTATTTCTCATCTACTTTCATCTCTTAATTCTGGATATGTGTCAAGATGTAATAGAAAAGACAATACTCCTGTTAATCCCAGTCAGTTAAATGTTCCTGTCGACCTCAATTCTTTGTTTTTTTCCCAGTGTGTGTATGTGTATGCTAAATTCAATGCTATTCCTACCTACACTAGATTGATTGGAAACAATTGGATATAAATTTGTAGTGGCCAGCAAGTCCTGTCCGTTTCAGTGGGACTGCTCTAGGTAGACTAATGTTGGAATTAGTTTATTTTCACAGTTTTTTAAATTCATACTTTGGTATTTTAAACTGTCAAACTCCTAATTTATAACAATATAAAAATAAGAGCTGGACCAATCTTATTGTCTAGATCATGAGCAAGGAAATGAATTGCAATGTTGTTTATGTTATCAGGACTTGTAGGCCCTTTGCATGGCATTTGCAAAATGCCATGCAAAAGGGCCTCTGGAGCATCATGCAATTGCAAGGAGCTGTCCGCATGACATCCTCACAATTCTGTGATGCTGCTGGGGCTGGCAGGGCACCGATCATACGCTATTTCATTTTTGGCTTCTAATCGAAAATGGTGTGAGATCGCATATTGCTCCAGGGCCCCACGTGCACTTACTGTGCGTGTGGAGCCTCTGGAGCCGCAGCACTTGCACTTCCTACCCCAGTGCAGCCTGGGAAAATCCCAGGCTGCACTGCAGAAGGAAGAGGAGGAGCCCTCACACTGCCTGCTCACTAGCAGGCAGCGGCTGTGGAGCTGAAGCAGCAGGGACACGAGAGCCTCTTGGAAGAGGCTGCTCGCTTGATTTCAGTGCTGCAAAATGGTAAGGTGCGAAAGGGGCTGTAGTGATTTTCCCAGTATAAATGCAGAGACATAGGACCCTATTGCACTACACTGTTATGGTGCTATTATTCCACTTTTACTGCCATGGCATCATTCTGTTGAATTCTGGGGTTTGTAGTTTGGTGAGGCATTGGAGCTCTCTGGCTGAGAATACCTCTCCCTAAACTGCAAATCTCATGGTTCCATGTGCTGTTGCTATGGCCGTTAAAGTGGAATAATAGTGCTATAGTAGTATAGTGTGATAGGGCCCATAGTTCACATCTGTGCTTCTAGGATGGTCTTATTCTTGTTTTTCCACCCATGTCATGTGTTGTTCCTGGATACTACTTTTGCCTTGCCATGCCATGCCTTACCTTTAAAAAAACAAAAACAAACAAACAAACAAAAAACCCTGATTGAGTAGATATTGTAATTTGAGAAAAAAATCCTGCCATGATTTCTAAGCCTTTCTTTCATTGATTCAAGCAGATGCAGTTGTATCTGAGAGTTTGGCTGTAGACAACAGATTTTGTTTTGAAGAATCTCAGAACTGTGTGTGTTCCAGCTGTCTTCAATATTTTTGCACTGCATCTGTTATCCCAGACTTCTGTAGAACTGGAAGAATATAATTAGAAGTAGGTGACTCAGTGTATTTCTGCCCTGTGTCAGTTTTCAGACAAGTAGCCATGTTAGTCTCTTGCAGCATGAAAAACAGGAAGAGAAGGAGAGAAAAAAAGAAATATGGCAGCACCTTCTAGTCTTACTGGTTTTCATTTTAGCTTGAGTTGTCATAGATAGAAACCCACTTCTTCAGATGAAGCATCAAATGATATTAAGGTATAAAGCATATATATACCGTTGTGGGAGTGGGATAGAATGTAATAGGGTCCAGACAGCTGCAAATCATGTCCCTTGTGTACTTTTCTCTGGTCTTGTGCCAGTTTCTTACACACTCAGTCATAAATCTGTTCTGCTTAGTTTCCACATCAGTCTGAGGAGGGGGGAGCAATACAGTTTTTCCTTAACATGTATATGCAGTTTCTCCAGTATACACAGCTGTGTATACAACCTAACTTACACATTTCTAGGTATATACCTTTTTTTGCATACTTTTTTTTTTTTTACCTTTTTTGAGAACTGCACTGCATAATCTGGTGAAGTGCATAGTTTAAAGGATAACTGTTATGATCTGCACAGTAGTCCAGGAAATATGAACTGTGGATTAAAAATGTGGTGATATTTGCCCCAGTGGGAAAATACATTTGATGAGCATGTCATGGGACACTTGGGGAAAGACTGGGCAGAGTATGACTCATTCCCTAAGGGACCATGGAGTAAAGGGCTGACGCATGACAATGAAATCATGACAAGGGGTTGCATCAGCTGAAGGTCCTGAGTGATTACATGGAAGCAGGTGCATATATAAGAGGGACATGAGTGCTTACTCTCTCTCTGCATCCTGCATCTCTGCATCTCGTCACTCTGCTCCTGAAACACTGATGCTGAAACTCTGATGTTGAATCTCTGCCTGCGGATCTGTGTATTCTGTGTACAGATGTATATACTACAACTTTGAAGATTAAAGCCTCAAGGCATTTTGGATGACAAACTCTGTGTTCGTGAGTTTACTAACAAGTGGGTAGTGGGATCAGAGCTGATGCTGTAGTTGTACTCTGCTGACACGCTTGTTGCTGTTTTGGAAACTCTGCTATGTTATGCTTGCCTCTGGGACACTTTTTGTCCAGAGAGCAGCAGTTCCAGGGAGGATTTTGTGCTGGTGCTGTAAATCAATCTCCTGTCACGAACTAGGTCATTTTCATTAAAAACTAACATATTTACCTGGAATTACCTAGCATTTTATTTTCTCATAGGTAATACTTGTTAGAAATACCTTAAGAATTATCTTACCTTATCTTATGAGTTACATGTGGTTGAAATACACAGATTTGAGATCCTGTGTCTCTAATTCCCCAAACTGCTTTCTCCAGTATCTGTAAATTTTCCCCATATTCCTTAATCCAATTTGTATTTAGAGTTGTTAACATACAGAGGTTTGGTTTCTGAGTAATATAATGGCCTCCTCCTTCTTTCTGCTAGGCCTCATCTCCATAGCAACTGGCCAGGTCCAAGAGCTGTCTGGCTGAGAATTCTAAAGGCCCCTCCCTAAACTGCAAACCCCAGGATTCCATAGAATCTTCACAAGAAGCCAATCATATGAGGTCTTTGCCTGCCTGACACAGATAGACAAACTCACAAATTTTAAATTTTATATATTAGATATAGAGCTAATCATCTAACCATATCATAGAATCCTTGAAGCCTTTTTCACTGAGAGGCCAGAGCAAATGATTCCAGGGGTAACAAGTTACACTGGCTAAAATTCCATCTTCTGCACAACTATTAAAAATGCATAAGCTTTCTCTGCTTCCCCCCACCCCAATCTGGCCAATCCCTCCTCCCACACACAAATCAAGATTAGACAGCTAGATTTTTGGCCAAAGTAACGGTGGCTCTGTACTCTATGATATTGTGTTAATCCAGCTTCTTATTTCAGAATGTGGGGACATGCATGTAATTTGGATAGAAATATTAAAGTAAATTGAAATCCAAATGGCAGTGGTGAGAATCTACATGAGCACAAAGAGTTACTAGGACTTCAGTCCAGACTGAGCTCTCCGTGCTGAGAGAGGGGGGAACTATATCTTCTAAATTTGATGAGTCTTATGTCACCATTTGCCATTCTGACTCAATCATTACCTCCATGTGCATTTCACGTGATGAACATGTGATGCATTTGGAATCAGAATTGGGCTGCAGTGCAAAGAGACAGACAAGTTTGAAAAAACAGCCAATGAGTCGGCCCCAGAACTGATTGGACACATCTGTTTGAATGTCCTTTGTGGGCCTAAAACAGTCTGTGAATCTGTAAAATTGCCACCTAGCTCACCTTGAGGAGAGGATTTAGTTTTAAAATTATTTAAAAATGAGGAGGTGGAAAGTTGATGCAGCTATCCAAGGTCCAGCGAGGAAGCCATGTAACCTTCTGGACCTTGGATAGTTGACTGTTTTTCTTTTAAGCATGCTTAGAAGCATGGTTGAAGAAATTATCCGAAAGAAATTCAATTTGCATAAAATTATAAAAAAATTCCTCTATTGGTCTGTTAGAAACACATCCAGCAGTCACAGAAGTATAATGGATTTATTACTCCATCCAGAAGTACTGATGAATCTTTAAATAAGTTAATTCAAAAAGTAACTTTTTGAGACTTTTGCTTTTAAAAAACCACTATTTATGTTACTGTGGAATAGTAGTTGCCTAGTTAATACTGAAAAAAACAAAACAACAACCTTTCTTTGATACTGATCAGGTCAACTATGAAACTGATGAGGTAGAGGCTAGTGCATTTTTGGTGTTACTTGTATATTAAATCAGAATGCTTTAATTAATGGCTGCATGGAGTTATTGGTTTGTCCTTGCAACAAGTAGCAGTTTCAGAGGATGAGATTTAGATCAACAAAACATTCAACGAAAGAGCTAAACATCCTCTTCCCATAGTTCTACTACTACAGCCCTGCTCAAATTTAGATCTTTCTAGAGTTTTCTAAAACTCAGTAGGCAACTTCCTGAGATCCACTAGCCACACTTGCCTCCTATTGACTCTAGATTATCAGATGACCTGCATTCTACCCACATTTTCTAAAAATTCAAATGTCCTCAACAGTTGCTTTGACTTATGAGAGCAATTTATCCATGTCCCAACTCTAGAGCTGTTTTAGGCCCAAGGGAACAACCCCCTGGAAGAAAAGAAGTTGCCTCCAGTTTTGATAAAAGACCCCTTCTGGGCTTAAAAACAAGTCTGGTGGTGGTGCAGAGGGGACCAACATAACAAAGTTGCCTTTTATCCCTTAAAGAATGCAAAGAACAGTTTGATTTTTTGGTGGTTCCTGGTGGTCTATAAAAACTGCATGTCACCCATACTGGAACTCTTTCCTACCACCCTATGCTTCTGCTTTAACAGTTGCAGCAACATGATATGAAATCCTGCTATTTGTAGTTTGGTGAGGTACTAGACCTCTCTGGCTAGGAACTACAAATGCACCTCCTTAAACAATATATGTCAGGATTCCATCAGATGGAAATACAAGACTTAAAGTGGAATCATAGTGCTATCACTGTTTGGTGTGAAAAGGACCTTGATGAAAGTATTAGCATAGCAAAAAATTTTGATACCATGGAACTCATTGATGATTGCCCAATCAGTCCATGACAGAAATAGAATTTGAGTTAGAATTCGAATTTGAAGCAGACTATAACTCCCTCAATCTTTCTCTTAGCATGTTGGGGAAATCTGGGAGCTGTAGTCTGAAAAGTAATTTTTCCAAGTTCTGAGTAGAAGGGTGATCAAGAATAGTCTGGACTTGACACATGGCAGACTGCTCATGATAGCCATATGGCATACCTTACTGTACTTTTAAATGTATTTTTCTATCACTGATAATATGCTGTCAAAGAGAAGACACTTTGAAGAAGAAATTGCTACAATCTCCTTGACATAACAGTAATGACTGCACACTTAAGACACAGTTCCTCTAGACAATGAAGGGGCTTAGCCTTCTCCTTGAACACTACAAGCAAGGGCTGGTTTCAAAGACATCCATTTTCTGAGTGGCTGACATCCCATTGTGTAGAACAATTTGATTTCCCAATCCTCATTCATTTGATGAATAAGCGTTCGTTGTGTTCAGCTCTTTAGAAGAGTCTTCTTGGGACTGACACACACACACACAAACAGGGAGGATACTAAAATCTGAATACAGTTAAATGGATCAGTATTTGAGCGTGTCAGGTCCTACAGTTGCTTGCACATTTTGGATGCTTAGAGATATCCTGCATTCAGAATTTTAGGCACTGCATGGGAGATTGGCTATACTAACATAATTGTTGTTGCTGTTGTAATCGTTGTTCTTGTATGCTTTTAAGTTGTTTCCTACTTATGGTGACCCTAAGGTGAACCTATCAAAGGTTTTTGGGGAACTGAGAGTGTTTGACAC
The DNA here is from genome assembly GCA_948472985.1 of Iguana delicatissima. NCBI lineage: Eukaryota > Metazoa > Chordata > Lepidosauria > Squamata > Iguanidae > Iguana > Iguana delicatissima. The sequence continues at coordinate 91,789 of CAOKZL010001834.1, forward strand.
ACCCAAGGTCATCTGGTGGGTTTCCATGGCCGAGCAGGGAACTGAACCCTGGTTTCCAGGGTCATAGCCCAATGCTCAAATCACTACACTGTGCTGGCTCTCACTAACATAATTAGCTTCTCCTAAAGGCAAACACGGGAAATCCTCAGTGGGGTTGGAAATCTAAACTGAAAGAGGGCCCCATACAAAATTACAGCCGTGGAACTACTATTACTCAGAGAAGGGAAAACATGTAAGATACTCATATCATGTCATAAGTTTGCCCTTCATGGTAAATTGCAGGTGGAAATAGTTTTAGGGATCATGGCATGGTGGACAGTTTCAAGTCTTTGCCCACCATTGCTTTTATTAATTCTAAGGCCATTTCCTCATGACACTGTTATAGTGCTATTATTCCACTTTCAACATCCTATGGAATCCTGGGGTTTGCAGTTTAGGAAGGGGCATTTAGAGAGCTCTTTGGCCTCAGTAAACTATGAACCACAGAATTCCACAGGATGTTGAAAGTGGAATAATAGCGTTATAACAGTGTAATGCAGAAATGGCCTGAGACCCTACATCTGCCTGAGAAGGGTAAAAAAATAAAACAAAATAATAACAAAAACACTGGGTTATGAATCCAGCCATAGATCTTTCGCCTAATGTGAAGGTTTCCTGTTGCAGAAACATGACAATTATGTCAACATGAGTACAGACAAGAGTCACTAGGGACAGGTTTCATTCCATGCTGATCTGCTAAACAAATTGTAGGACAAGGTGTCAACCTATCTCCAGAATAAATATGTTTGCTCTTTCTGTGTGGAAGTATACTTTACAAGTGGTAGGCTAAAAAAGGAGAAATGGAATAATCAATTGTAAAAAGTATTCTGATCGCAAGCACAAGATCTTCTTTTGCAGATCATGAGAGAAAAATGTCTTCTTCCACATGAAGTGACAAGGCAAACCATTCCTCCCTAAACTAAGCTGAGAGTGAAACAGTGATAACGTGACATCTTTGAAAAATCCATAGCACATGTTTTTGCAGTAACAGCACACATATACATACTACAAAAAAAAAAAAAAAGTCAGAGGGCAGAAAGTATCTTTCTATGTGGGCAAGCTGTGTTCCACATTGATGACAATGTTTATTTTTGAAAAATAAACTAGGAGGCTGAAAAAGGGGGCTTCAAGGATGCATGTACTGATATAACTGAGTTAGCATATCTTTGTATTTATATCTCTATGGCATACATGAAATGTCAACATACTAGTGATTTTACTTTTCTGTGGTGTTTTCTTTTCCTGCAAGTGACATGAATTACTTTCTGTGGTACATAGAGAATAGTTCCAATAACAATTGGAACTTGCAGAAATAATTTTGTAATCAGCTCTTATTGTTATCATGCAGCTGGAGTACACACATCTCTCCCTCTCATGCACATTGAATAAAAAGGACTATTGCTACATAATGAAGAACAAGAACATCACAAAAAGTGTCCTTGTTTAGTCTCACGGTTCCATACTGATAGCAAAATCTCCCTATCTTCACTTCTATTGGCACACCACTCAGCTTTTAGAAACCTATTTTGCACAGGCAGAAAATGATAAAGCTGAGGGTATTGCAACAACTAGCTAACTTTAAAAAACAACAACAACAACAAACTTTGCACAGCTAACTCTAAAAGTAGAATGCCACCAGTTAGAATATGTTTGTTTCATTTATCTTCTTATGTATTTCTTCAATATTTTCAATTTGTGTGCCCTCCCAATTCTGTAACACAGAATAAACCAAAATAATAAAGCATTTATAAGAGTGCAGTACAGTCACCCCTAAGTTCATAGTACTTACTTTGGAAATGCAATAGAGCAAAAGCAGGTCATAGCCCCCTGACACTCTGTGTGTGCGTGTGTGTGTATGGTTTGGGCCTTTAACTGTATGTGCAAAAACAATGCCATCTGGGACAAAGTCTCATATAAAGGGTACTACCACAAGGAATAATCATCACTAGCCTAGCTTCTAGTAGTTGCAGGAGGAACACCATAACAGCCCTGCCAATCATTTGGCATAGGATGGACTGTAGCAGGGATCTCGAGTTGCAGAATTTCATTCCAAAGGTATTGTAGGATTTATATGTCAGTTAAAAGTTCACAGTATGTGATCTTTCCTTGTTTTTTCCCCCACTAACATCCAGGCTGTGACATTCCAAATCAGTTACAGCTTCTAAGCTGTCATCAAGGATTGTGTCCAATAAAATGTATTTTACAGATCTATCTAGGATGTTACTAGAGCATGACCCACAGAGATCAAACAATCCCAATCCAGGAACAGATACTGATTGTGAATGCAAGAAAGCTGAAAACAATAGAAATTTGAAGAACATTCATTGTAATTTAAGAGCCCAAAGAACCTGTAAGATCTCCTTGAGAGGCCTTTCCCTCTATCCCACCATCTGTTCAGCCTCATTTGGTGAGAACAAGAGATCAGGCTCTCTAGGTGACTGCTCCCACTGGAACTCTCTGCCTAGGGAGGCTAGGAGGGCTTCTTCCTTGCTCTCATTCTTCCAGTAGGTTAAAATATTCTTACGCTACCAGGCTTCTAAAAACTGTTGGGGATGACCTTTTAATGATATGTTGTACTGTTTTATGGTGCGTGTGTGTGTGTGTGTATGATTAAAATGAAGGAAGGGTGCAGGAGGAGTTGAGGAGTTGCTGGAAGGGTTGTTGATAAGTCGGAGGAAAGGATCAAATTTCAAAATGACCTTCACAGATTGGAGAGCTGGGCCAAAGTCAACAAAATGAATTTCAACAGAGAGAAATGTAAAGTCTTACACTTAGGCAGAAAAATGGAAAGCACAAATTTAGGATGGAGGACATGTGACTGGATAACAGTGATATAGGTATGAATTAGAAATAATAAAGTAGAAATAAAGTAGAAGCTGGGGGCTTAGGTCAGAGGAACGGAGAAAGATTTAAGAAGGGTAAAAAGGTCATGAGAGCCAATATATCAGGTAGCTAGGATGTTGATCACGTAGCCAGGGTGTCGTTTATTGACTGGCTGCGGTAATTGCAGATTGTAGATAAGCACTTTCTGGGGTCTGAGTGCGGGGGTAATTAGCTAGTAACAGCATGTGGTATTTGTGACCCCGGAGGGGCGGACTGAGACATGCCTGCGATCTTTGCCTGTGATCTTTGTGTATGCTGTGAACTTTGTCTATAAAAGAGCTGTGAAACTTGAATTCAGAGCTTTTTGGTCTTTTGGAGACATCCAGCCAAAAGCCCGCACGTAATAAATTACTCTTTTTCTTGCTCTGTGGTCTCTGTGTTCTCCGGGCTCCTGCAACATAAATACATGTGAAAGGGATCTAGGAGTCTTGGTGGACTACAAACTGAACATGAGCCAGTAGTGTGATGTGGCAGCCAAGAAAGCAAACACAATCAATAGGAGTATGGAGTCTAGATCAAGGGAGGTAATGGTACCACTCTATTCTGCTTTGGTTAGATCTCATCAGGAATACTGTGTCCAGTTTTGGGCACCTCAGTTCAAGAAGGACATTGACAAGCTAGAGCATGTCCAGAGGAGGGCAACAAAAATGGTGAAGGGTCTGGAAGCCATGACCTATGAGGAGTGGCCTAGGAAGCTGGGTATGTTTAGTTTGCAGAAGAGAAGGTTAAGAGGAGACATGATAGCCATGTTTAAATATTTGAAATGATGTCATGTCAAGGAGGGAGCAGGCTTGTTTTCTGCTGCTCCGGAGACTAAGACAAGGAGCAGTGAATTCAAACTTCAGGAAAAGAGATTCCACTTAAACCTCAAGAAGAACTTCCTGACCATCAGAACTGTTCAGCAGTGGAATATGCTGCCTCAGAGTGTGGAAGAGTCTCCTTCTCTGGAGGTTTTTAAACAGAGGCTGGATGGCCATCTGTCAGGAGTGCTTTGATATGTGTTTCTGCATTTCAGGGGATTAGACTGGATGGCCCCTGTGGTCTCTTCCAACTCTATGATTCTATGAGTCTATAACTCCTTAAATGTTTTAATCGTATTTTAAATAGCACTTTTTTATTCTTTTATTGAGGTTGTTCTATAGTTTTAAGGCAGTATTCATTTTTTAAGTATGTTGTAAGCTGTCATGAGTTCCATTATTTGGAGAAAAATGGGGTTTATATGAATAAAATAAAATAATATGTCTATTGACTTTTTTTAATTTGGCAAAAAAGTTTCTCCACAGTCAAGAGACCCTAAAGACAACAGTTTTTCACAGTTTTCACTGAGTATTCATACATCCTAAAATGTTTGGGAAAATTATTCTGTTCTGAACACCATTTTTATATGAAAAGTTTATGTTTTCTACATTTTTTCTCTGTCTGAATAAAGGGAAAAAGAGAAAGAGAGAGAGAGAGGATGGCGGGGAGACACTGCTGAAGATCCTGCCTTGAAAAATTTACCTTTGTCATTTAAAAACAGTCCTCTATAAATCACCTTTGAAGCCCTGCAGCTCTTCCATTATGGACATTTCTGAACTGTGGATAGAAGAGCAGATGCATTCAGCCTTCTTCATGTAGCTGGTTGCACTGTGAAAGGAAGCTGCAGGGACCCAAACCCAGCCTGAAATAGATTTGTCACCTTGTGCAGTATCAGACATATCAGTCATCTTCTGGGGATAGACCAATCTCTCAGTTTCACTTCTTCCTTTGATTTTTAAAAGCCACTTCTACTGATTTTAAGAAGAAATGGATAAGTTTGGGAAAATTTTTAACAGAAATAAGCCAGAAGACTTTTTGTACCATCTATATTAGCTAAATTCAGCATTTATAGCTACTCTCTTTATGGTGGCAATCATGTTGTATCTCCCTATGATACAATTCTTGAAGATGAAGAGCCTACCAGGAAAAAAAAAAGCATTCAGTTTTATTCCTCTGTTTTGGTGACCTTTACGCTAGAGATCAATAGAGATCGCTAGAGTCACTTCAGTTTGGTACAAAATATGTTTGTGAAAGTTATCGAGTTTGTCAAAGGTGAATAGCCATAATAGATAAATGACACAGAAGCAGCATTTTCATTTATGTCAAATAGTGGGACTAAAACATAGATTTTAACACTTTAATTGTTAAGTATATGAATATGAATTTGAACAACACAAACTGTTCTATAAGGCTACAAGAGCCAGGAAAAAATCATTAATTAACTTGTTAAATAAATAATGAATCAGATTTTTCCACTCCTAACTTGGCTTTACTTCACAGATTCCCTGATTAAAACTGAAGTTAATCCTACACTTTATTAAATTAATTAATTTAGGTTGTAAGAAGTTGTTAGGTGGTAGGGTAACTCTCCCTGCCACATTTGATAAAGCTCTTCATATGTATTGGTTTTAGTTTTAGGGTATTTTCCCTCCTATATTATTATGTAGGTTGAGTAACCATAAGCCCTTTACTTCTTTAATTTCCTTATTATTCACACAGTTTATGGTGTTTGGATAAGATAGTGAAAAGTTTTCCTCAACCTACATTTAATTTTCTTCTTTCTTGACTTCTTCCTCTCTGTCTTTCTCTTTCCCCCATTCTGGTTCTCATATGCACACCCACATCCTGGTCACACACCTTGATGATTAAACCAAAAAAAAAAATAAAAAAAGATTTAGTTGGCTGATCGTACGTTCTTCCCCATATTTCTTCAGAAGTAAGTCTTACTGAATACAGTGAAGCTTACTCCAGGTGACTGAGTATAGGATTGCAATACCAATGTCTAATGTGCCTGGGGTTTTTATTTTTTAATATTATTTTTAGTTCTTTTTTATGACAAATCTGAGGAATCAGGAAGTCTTCTAGCACAACTAGAGAGGATCAGCAAGGACAAGCTGCCAAAGTACATGTTTTGGTCTCTTTTAGTAAGCATGCATTTTATCAGTCCCTGAACTTTTGTGATTCCTTCTTGAACCTCTCCTGCAAACATATCATGTGTAAAAAGTACAGAAAGGACTATGTAGAAATATCATTGTATTACATTAGCCTTACCATACAAAGTTAAGAGATTTAAACAAATAAATATTGAGATATAGAGAATAATGGATTGGTAAGCAACCTGATCTTTTTCAACTGGAGATGCCATGGATTAAATTTAGGATCCCTGACTCCAGCAAGCAATACATGGGTTCCACCACTGATCTGTGCAGATCACACAACTTGATCATAAAGTGGGATGCAGAGAATCAGCTAAACAGGGGGAAAAAATCTACATTTGTTTAGAGGCACTCAAAATATTTCTGACTAGAAGTTCTCTGTTAATGATTTACTGATTTTTATATCTGTCCACTTATTGCTGCATTTGTTCTCTAGATGAAATAAATATGACATTTCCTACTAAACTTTAGTGTCTCGCCCTGTTAACCTTAACCTTAAGCAAACAAAGAGCTTGAAAGGTGAATTAACAATGTATATAGCACATGGGGAGGAATGAAATCAGTGACAAAACTTACTCAAACAGGTTAAAGGAAAAAAGCCCTTGCTTTAAGAAAAAACATTTTCCGAGCTTACAGTTTCTGAACATCTTGCACTCCCACCACTACCAGGCAACAATTATTTTATGGACTTTGTAGTCTACCTGGGAGAAATAAGATAGGGGAAAACAATTTAAAATGACAAAAATAACAATTATGAAGGATTCAATAATAAACTATGGCTCAAGACTCATGCTGACAACCTCGATGCCATGCTCTGCAAATCCTATTGCCTATTTGAAAACCGTGGCTGGCATCATGTTAAGCCCATATGAATGTGTATACTAGACTTAAGCATTCATAATTGTTTGATATCCATGTTTATGATCATAGCACAATTGCCACAATCACAAATATTACCTCCCCAACTAACAGCAGCTGCACCAAGCACTATAATCCTGTTCTGCTGGCAACCGGGTGAGAGCAAGACTATGTTTTCCACTCTCATATGCCAGTGATCTGATGTGCACCAATCAGAAACAGGACCCCACCTGCAGCTTCTTGTCACATTGCAGATTGCTGATGGGAGGGGGGGTTGAATGATCATCCCACCACATTCTGATTAGAGCAGAACAGATCTCCCATCACTTAGTGACCAGCTCCTGGCTGTTAAGGTAACTTTGAGGAGTTGGGCCAGAGTACAGTATGTTACAGGGCACAATATGTTATACATTTATAACTACATATGTGATTTAGGATCTCAAGCCTATCATTTTAAATAACAAATAGCAACAATCCAAGCAATCAAACCAATTCAGTTTTTAGTATTAAAAACAAGGAATTACTCTTTCTGTTTCTAATGGTTAACAGTAATGACTTAATGGTTAAACCTAATGTTGCATGCTCTGCTTGTAATATACTAACATATTTTAAAAAATGCATAGGCTTACTTTTTATCAGTTGTTGTGTTCAGCCTAACAGCTGAGATGTATGAGATATTTGTCAAGCCTAATTCTACATGGGCTAATACTGTGGTTCAGCAACATATTTCTTTATCATTTCTGTCCGAAGCTATATTAAACCTGTGACGCATCAGATGTTGATGAACTACTAATCTCATCATTCCTCACTATTGGCTATACTATCAAGGGATGATGGTTGTATGCAAAAAAGGAAGCAAAAGAAATGATAGCTAAAAGAGTTATACTTTTAGGAATAGAATCCTGTCTTCCCTAGGGTTCACAATACTACTTCTCTATCTGGAGCAACTAAAAATAATTCCTGAGAAATTGTTACCCTGATTTTTGGGGGTCTCATGGGGACACCTTGATTTGCTCCAAGTTATAAAGGTTGGGGAATTAGCCGACCACTAGTATTAGCAAAATGAGTGTCAGGGTAACCCAGCAGGATCTTTTACCCAACTTAACGGAGTCAGGCCAAGCAAAAGGCAAGACAAATCTACCAAATAAATGAATTTTATTAAATGAATATAGTATCACGCATCAGCACACTCACTCACTCACACACAAAAGGCCTATTGAGAAGGAAAAGAGGTGAAAAATGGATAGGGGATATAGCAAAGGGAATGTAGAGGTGGTGATACTGCACCTATTCTGAAGTCTTCGGTCCAGGAAGCGGCAAGAAGAATGGAGCTCAGTGAAGAGAAGCAGCTGAGGAGATCACTCAACCAACAGAGTGCTGGTCTGCTAGCATGGCAGGGAGTTCTCTGAAAAGACCCTAAAAAACAAGGACTACTTATAGGGCAGAACGTACTTCCAGGGCAGGCCCTCTCCCAGGAAGAACAGTCACCAAAACAAAGGAAGGAATGTCATACAGTGGCAAGTGGGTTTCACTGTTGTTTCAAATAGGGTTGCAGTCAAGCAGGGTTGCATTCAAGTAGAGTTGCGGTCAAGTAGGTTTGCCATCAAGTAGGGTTACAGTCAAGTTTATGTAGACAGACCTCACCTTGTGGGATTTTTCCAGAGTCAAAGTTGCTCAACCTTGGGAAAACCCGCTAATCCCCTCAAGTTGGCTACTTTTGGCTGAGGATCCTTTGTTTATGTGAATGTGTATAGTCTGAGGTCTCCTTGGGCTACATGACTGGAGATTTTTCTGATCTTGACCTGTTTTCAGACATTTGACCTCTTTGCCTACGTGCCCACCCGGGCAACCTCTCTGGCATGGTGGGCATATCTGATATCAAATTTAAAGTCCCCAGGATAGGGTATGCCAATGGGGTAACAAAATGATGTCTGCAGAACACTCCTGGTTGCAGGGGGCATCAAAGACAGGGGTATGGGGGCACCCCACAAGGTCCTTTTACAACTGCTTGTCTCAAGGCACCACACAACTGTAAAAGCACTGTAGACAATATTTCCTAGTGTCCCAATCTCAAGTTCCTTGGAAATCCTTCAGCTGTGGCACTGTCAGGCTGAAAAGGTAGTGTGTTTTGTTTTGTTTTGTTTTATTGGGGGGGTATGTACAATCATTAACAACCATAAAAATAAATCCATAGCAATTGTGAGACAGTAAGTCCAGCTTAAGATCTTGGAACTGCAGAACAGGATGCCAGTTGTAGAATTCAATAGCATAATTCTGTAGAGCTCAACAGGTTCTGTACTACAAATTTTAAAACAACCAAAGAAATGTAGAAAACCACATTAAAATATGTCTTACAAAAATATTAATGGAAGCTACAAGAACCATTACTAAACAAGGGAAACAAAGAATTAAATTGTGTTCTGATTTCTCATGGTGGTAGCAGAAAAGACAGCACACAGTAAAACAGAGTGCCATTTCTGCAACATCTGTTTGTTGCAAATGTAAATTAGCAGGAAATCATGCAAATGAGCTTAAACAAACAAACAAAATTTTAAACAACATCTTGGAAGCATGCAAGAACTTCAGATGGTGGAGAAGAATCAGCATTACAATAATCCTTACAAAAAATGACATTCAGAAAAAAAAAGTGAGATCCACCTATATTACAATTGTTGTTTTTGAAACAAACTAGGAAAAATCATATTTCTTCAGTATTTCCTTACTCAGACTGTTCCAAATTTTTCATTATGAATATAGGAGTAGTAAATGAAACTTTGTGTTCAGCAGATGTGTTTGTCTAAAAGGTAGAAGGAGAAGGCCAGTGTAGGAAGAAAGAAAATGAAGGAAAGAGGAAAGGTAGAGGACAGCTACATATTACCATGAGCTGTAGAGATGAGGACTCAGAGTCACATATAGTTTTAAATAACCACATCAAAATGTCAGAGGTAGTTTTGGCTTCTTAGATAGTCTCAGACACCAAAGGGCTAGATTTACATATCTTTTTCTATATTTTGAATAAACATCTGAGGTGTGAAAAAATAAGAATAATCTCTCCCATTTCCTTTAGTGGAAATAGAACTTGTGCTGTATACATGTGTGTGTGTGTGTGTGTGTGTGTGTGTGTGTTTCATGACAACTGCTTTATTCATGCATTTAAAAGCAGTTCTACTTCCGTAGTGGAATGAACTTGGATCATGTTCTGTAGAGGAATGAACCAAGACCATAACGTGAGCACTGGTGAAGTTGACAAGGGGCATAACTCACATCAGATTTTATAGATGACAAAAATAGATGCAGATAGTTCTTGGTTCAAGTTCTTACATTTCCTTTTGGAACGGATTGATGAAAACATGTGTGTATGAGTACATATATAATGGGGATGGGGAGGCAAGCTGGATAAAAACCTGACAGTTATAATAGAAAGTACTGAAAAAATAGGCCAAAGATTTGATTGTGTAAGAAAGCTTAATATAAACATAAGATCTTTTTAAAATATGTATTAATCAGTTCACACTTATTTATTCAATTCTCTTATTTGATTCCCAGAAATCAAATAATTTTATCAACCTATCTGTTTAACTTGTATGCTATATGTATCATACTCCAAGCTGGATTAAACTCTGAGGAAGGAGATATGAAAACTGGAAGAAGGAGCATCAACAATTTAAAATAAGCAGATGACAACATACAACTAGCAGAAAATAATGAAAACTCATGATGACTACTGAAGAAAGTCCAGGAGGAAATTGAAAAGACATGTTTACAGTTGAACATTAAGAAAATAAATATAAAGACCACAGATGATTTACAAAACTTCAGAGTAGATAACGACATTCAGACAAAGATTTCACATCTCTTGACTCAGTCATTGATTAAAATGGAGCATGCAGTAAAGAAATAGAAAGACTTGGACTTGGAAGGGCAGCTATGAAGAAACTAGACAAGATCGTTAAGTGTGAAGTTTTATCATCGAATACCAGTTAGGGTTGTTCATGCCATTGTATTTTCACTATATTTGTATGTTTGTGAAAGCTGGACAGTAAAGAAAGCTGGCAGGGGAAAAAAACTAATTTGAAATGTGATACTGAAGAATTCTGTATATACCATGGGCTGTGAAAAAAATGGCTTCTAGAGCAAAGCAAGCCTGAACTCAAGGTGGAAGGCAGTAGAAAAATAAGAAAACCACATTACAAGTGGATAGATTAAATCAAGGAAGCTACAGTTTGAAAGATCTGAGCACAACTGTTGATGACAGGGTGACCCGGAAGTTTTTCATTCATAGCGGCCGCATAAGTTGAAGTTTACTTGCAAATAGTTAAGAGCAACAACAATCCTGCCAGGTGGGGAGGAATACATTTCAGCAGTCTTGGATTGGGGTAGGATCTAAGTTTTCCTAGTCTTGATGAATGCCATTAATTGACTGGTCTCCTAGAATAACCAGAATTGCTCCTAATAACAGCATAGTCCTAAACAGTGAAGCAACTGTGTGATGTGGTTTATCTCTGTCAGATTTTGAAGTCTTTATGTAGGGAAGGAAACTCCAAATACTATAATTGTTTTCCATGTTGATTCATGTTGTTAACAGTGTTGCAGGAAGTAAGTATATGTGTTGGGCCAATCAATACAATTATATCCCTTCTACCGTTAGTAAAGCAGTTTAAGAGATACACAAACTTTATTGGATTTAAGAATTGTCAGAACTGTCAATCTCACTAGCTCCAACATTTAGATTTTGTGAATTTTGATAAACTCTGAAACAAATTTCAAATCCATTCTTCATTAGCTCTCACATTCCTTTCATACATAGTATCTAAAAATGCTAGGAAGGAGATGGTTGTTATTATACAGATACCCATGGTTAAATGGTATCCGGGGTAAGCAAACTTATAGTGACAGCAAAATTAACTAGATTTTGGAAAGCATACTCACACTGATATTCTTCATAGCAAAACCAAGTAGGAATATGCTTACAAATAAAAATGTATATAATAGATAACTAAAGAGTTGAAGTAGACATGGTGCAAACTAAATAACATAATCCATACATGAGACTGAAGTAAGGCATAGCATAGTACTCAGTTCTTTCATCTAACACAGTTATAGCATGGTGACTCCACTTTTAATTGTGGCTGCTATAGAATCCAGGGATTTATAGTTTGGTGAAGCTTTAGAAATTTCTGGCTGAGAATTCTATATGCCCTTAAACTGCAAATCCCATGATTCCACAGAAGGAAATCATGGTCATGAAAGTGGAATCTTAGTGTTTTAATTGTTTGGTGTGAAAGGGCTCCTTGGAAAATTATTGCTTGCTGCTCTCTATAGTTTATTTCCTGTTGCTCCAGAAATGAAGGGATATAAGTATCACATATGAAATAGTGGATCATGAAGGAGAAAAATAACTGCATATGACTACATTTCTGATGCTTAATAATGAAAGAAGTTTGCCTAAATTTTATTCAATAGTTTTCTATTCAGCTGTACCTGTATTTCTGCTGTATATTGTTTGTCCAGCATTCACATAGATCCTCTTAATCTGCTATAATGGCATTGAACCAGTTCAGTTGATTAAAAATGATTTAGCCATTTTAGGTTGTGCAAGGACTATATGGTGAATTCATATGGACGATCTGATGGTACAAATTCCCTGGTTATAAAACAGGCTGTAGGAGACATATGTCTATACCTGTAATGGAGCAACCATTGTCAGGGCCCATATGAAGGTCTTCAGTTCATCTCATATACATTTTTTTCTTCATTCTCACAATATATGACCTATGAGTGATTAAAATTCCGTGGTACTTCTAGTCATTGCTTTTTAATAGGCCTTTAAACACTAATATAAGTATTCTCATGTTGTTGCACCACTAGCATTGAGAGAATATTTAATCAAGGAGAATTCTTATAATACTGCTTAAGGAACTGTGGTGAAATATCAAATTCATTGTTGGTTGTAGTTTTGGTAATGTATGGGTCTCTCTGGGACTGGTGGTAGGACATTTATCTCATGCATAATCACATGTCTTGATCACTTGAAAATATTCATAGGATTATGGATGAAGGGGATAGGTAAAGGAGAAGTAGTAGATCAGAAGTTATAGAAGAAAGACTAATAATGATTGAGTACCTCATAATAAATGATTATTTAAATTAGAAAGATGTTCATTAAATGTTCAGTTGGGAAACAGTAACCTGTGCAATTCCCCAAACAGTAATCTTAAACCTATTTTTTTTAACTAGTGACCTTGCAGATGAACATAATAGAATATAATTAAATTTGCTGATTATGCCAAAGTGGGAATACTGATAAATGACTAAACTGATACATATATTATATTCCTCAATTTTCCAAGCTGCACAACTTATCTAGAGTGGAGTTAAGAGCTCACAAAACTACTGTAAATTAATACCTCCTAGACATATCCTTGTTTTCTTTGCAACAGAGGAAGAGGACATGTTTCCATGGGCTACATTTACCTTTCCATCAATTTTTGCAACTTACAATCCTGCCACCAAATTCACCATTGAGAACAAATCTCTCATCTCACTTCTTTTATTTTTCCTTTAAGTTAGAAAGGAAATAGCACACACTGTGTGACCCATCCTTTGGAGACTTAATAACTCTTCTTGAAGACACCCTGACTTCTTGCAAAGAAGGTGAAGCTGTTGTGTAAAATCTATTTTACATTAAAGATTAGGAAAAGCTATTTTTTACTGTCACTGCTATGATAAGTTCAAGCAGTGGTTGGTATGGCTCCCAATAGATTCCAGTAAGTGAAAATTCCACACACACACCCCACAATAGAATCATAGAAATGTAGAGTTGGAAGAGACCACACAGACCATCCAGTCCAATCCTTTGCTATGCAGGAACACCCTCAAAGCATTCCCGACAGATGGCCATCCAGCCTCTGCTTAAAAACCTCCAAGGAAGGAGACTCCACTACACTCCGAGGCAGCATATTCCACTGCCGGACAGCCCTGACTGGCAGGAAGTTCTTCCTGAGGTTCAGGTGGAATCTCCTTTCCTGCAGCTTGAATCCATTGCTCCTTGTCCTGGTCTCTGGAGAAGCAGAAAACAAGCCCTCTCCTTCCTCTACATGGCATCCCTTCAAATATTTAAACATGGCTATCATGTCCACTCTTAACCTTCTCTTCTGCAGACTAAACATCCCCAGCTCTCTAAGTCTATCCTCATAGGGCATGGCTTCCAGGCCTCTCACCATTTTGGTTGCCCTTCTCTGGACTTGCTTCAGCTTGACCATGTCCTTCTTGAATTGGGGTGCCCAGAACTGGACACAGTATTCAAGATGAGGTCTAACCAAAGCAGAGTAGAGTGGTACCAGTACGTCCCTCAATCTAGACACCATACTCCTGTTGATGCAGCCGAGAATTGCATTGGCTTTCTTGGCTGCCACATCACACTGCTGACTCATGTTCAGCCTGTGGTCTATGAAGACTCCTAGGTCCCTTTCACATGTACTGCTATCCAGCTATTTGTCCCCCATCCTATATTTCTGTATTCCATTTTTTCTACCTAAGTGTAGGACCTTACACTTATCTATGTTGAATTTCATTTTGTTAGCCTTGGCCCAGCTCTCCAATCTATCCAGGTCATTTTGAATTTTGATCCTGTCCTCTGGCGTATTAGCAACCCCTCCCAATTTGGTGTCATCTGCAAATTTGATGAGCTTCTTGCTCCTCCTCTATTAATTAACACAAAGTGCAATGCAATAGTAGGAAACTGATTTATTTGTCTGGAACCTATAATGGGATGTCAGATCTAGAAATACTTGCAAAAGAAAATGCAATTTTATCACTATTGCATTAGTGTAGCCATTATAACTGGGCAGTACCTGCAGAGGAACCACTCTGATCAAGCATTGCATTGCTTCTGTTGCCTCCTCTCCTGAGCCCCACATGGCTGCCACCACCAATCAAGGTCTGGTTTGGCTCCCAGTAATGAAGCCTATTGCTGCAAGTATTAGTGGGTGTGAAGTTTCTTGCTGCCCAGCCTGACACCTCTGTGTGTCCAGGTCTGAACAGCCAGGGAGATCTCTGGATCAAGCCAGGGCTATGATAAACAGGTCCGCTTCCATTCTTCCATCCTGAGAATGCAGCACCCTTTTCACTCTTGTCCCCCGTTGGGTTCTCCTTCCAGAGGTACTTCCCTTTTCAGATATAAGGACAAGCAGTGATTTATCTCTTTAATGACTGTGGTACTATTGGAACTATGGTAGCATGTGTAATCCAGTCCAGAGAAATGACACTCTCTTGAGACTGCTTTTATAGAAACATATAAACAAATCTTTATTAAACACACTGTCAAGGTAAAACTTAAGCACAACACTCCTCTCTCTCTCTACACCCACACTCTCTTCAACTCTCTCTTCAACTCTAGCATAAAACATCTCCCAAACTCTAAACTGGAGTTCAATCAACTGAACAGTCAGTTAAATTTGGTTATTCCACTCTCCGCCAACCCCAGCCCTGGGTTATCCAAGGTTCCATTTCAACAACCAATCACTTTTTAACACTCTCAGGCCCTTTCCACATGGACATATTGCCCACACTGGGGCGACATCACCAGGAGGTCTTTTACACCACAAGGCGCACTAGGGCGGTTTGCAAGGGGGAGGTTCTACACCTCAAACTGCCCTCGTGCGGCCATGGGGGTGATGCTGCGTGTTTTATAAGAACCACTTTTCAAGTGGTTTTTATGAAACTTGCACACACTACTTCATCGCAGCGCCCCGTTTAGAACTGCAGGGATGCGCTAGCGTGTCTCTGCAGAGCTGCCCGGGGGCGGGCTTCCAGCTGGTGCACTGCCCTGACTGGCGGAGCGCTGCCAGAAGCCGGCAGCTGCCATTTTGGGTGCCGCCAGATGCCGCCGAAATTTGCCGCCATGCAGAGCGGCGAATGCATGCTCCCTGCAGGGACAGAGCAACCCGCTTCCAGGTAAGCTCCGCCCCAGTGTGCACCGCGCCGTTTTGCTGCCCCGCGTGTGGAAAGGGCCAAAGTCTCTAAGGAGGCTCTGTTTTCAAGGCCCCCCCACCTCAGGTTCGTCACAGTGGGCATCACACTGACAGCTGGCATCACCAAGTGTGAACAACATCAGGAGGTACCACAGTAGGGTGGGTTCGGGGGAAACCCTTTGAAACTCCAGCTCCTGAACAGAGAGAAGAGAACAAGTGAGAAATGGAGGGAAATGGAGCAGAAAAGAAGCATATGAACTAAGGTATGGTCACAAAAGTGGAACAGACTTCAAAGGAAAACCAGGTAATCTCAAGATCTTTGCTGCTTCTGAAATATCCCCAACAAAGATTCCCTGTGTTGATTGAGGCAGCCTAGTCTGAAGCCTGTTAAATTGGCTGGAAGAGGACACATGGTTCTGGAAAAGGAAAAAGATCTTCCTTTGGCCTTGCCATTATAAGACAGATGAGTAGTAAAGACTATTGCTCACTGGTCTGAAAGGAAATTGAAAAGGATGAGTCGCCTGTATGGGACATAACCTTGAGTCAACCACCCATTTCTTCACTTCTATATTGACCTGGAGGCTACCCACCTGCTCCACCATATAGATCCTGTGGCTAACTATCATGACAAAGATATGGATCTGGTAGCTACTTACCAGTGATAAGATTCTGGTTCTGTTGCTACTCACCCTTGTTAATATCTTAATGCACTGGCTACTTATTATCATTAGTATACAGACTCTTCAGATGTAGAAACATTGCTTTTATACATCTCAATCGACAACAGAATCACCACTTACCCTTTGCACTTTGTGATGTTAATATAACCTGAGTGTTTTTCCTCATAGAGGTGTTCTCCTTGATAACAACAAGGCAGGTAGGGGCTTCAAGGGAAGCCCTATGTTGACATACTT
Organism: Iguana delicatissima; assembly: GCA_948472985.1. Lineage (NCBI taxonomy): Eukaryota > Metazoa > Chordata > Lepidosauria > Squamata > Iguanidae > Iguana > Iguana delicatissima. The sequence continues at coordinate 108,409 of CAOKZL010001834.1, forward strand.
CAGGCTAATCATATGTGGTAGGATTGCCTCATAAATTTCTCCAAGCCTGACTTTGGAGAAGTTCAGGAAGTGTGAAGCCGATCTGAAAGGGGTGGCCATCTCTGGAAGTCTGTAAATAAAATAACATTTGAGCTAGAGAAGAGGTCTACCCATCCCATTCCCACCAGCTTTTTAATATCACACCGGCCAGCATTCAAAACTTATCACCACTTCTTCTTCTCTCTCCTGGCAAAGAGCAACAGATGTGCATAAACAAGAGAAAAAAGGATTCCCCACTCTCCTTCCCCATTTTTCTCATATGTTATCAATATTTGTCAGAAGACCACAGTAGATATAATTTTCCCAAGAGCTGTTGCAATTGCTCTCAGAAATATTGCTCTGCTGAATGAACCTGTTTGAACCGCTCAAATTACTTTAGTCAACTGAGAAGGCACTTGTTCATTGCACATATTTTTATGTTTGTACCAGAGGTGATGAGCAGCTCCAGGAACACAAGTAGCAGCATGGTACTATTTGCCTATTTGAGTTAACCACATTGAAGTACTCAAAAATCATTTGAGGTTTACCTCATTCTACAGGTTGCAATGTATCTGTCTCTCTTTACCATGGGGTTCTCATTATGCACTTGTCAGTTAAATTTCAGTAAGCCATTACATGATTTGAAAACAGATGCCAAGAAACACTTGCTTCATAATGAAGGGTATTTTTTATCTATGTTGGCCATATGGTGCTGAGGCAACATATGGTGCATTTGGATGACTTAATACTTTCATACCATGAGTGTGGCAAATTTGTTGGCAAGATAATACTTCCAGAGAAGAATTGTGTTGACCTCTATATTGTTTTGTTCAGGGAAGAAAAGTTTATCTTCAGCCTTTTGAATCAAATAGATTCATAAGTTAGCTTCTCAGAGAATATCTGTAACTGGATTATTGTTAATTTTGACCTCTGTCAATAATAAGAAATCATAAATCATGATCAACAGAACAGCGATACAGCTGCCCTGGAATTCTATCTGATGAAGACTGGTATAAAAACATTAAAAGCAAAGCAAAGCTTAAAAAAGTTTAGGAAAGCTTGAAGAAGAAGAAGGAGGAGAAGGAGAAGGAGAAAGAGAAGAAGACGATGATGACATTTATGAATCTGCCTTATGACCAAACCATTGAGCCATGAAGTCAAGTGTTATATATTCTGGCTGATGGCAGCTGTCCAAGTTCTTTTCCATCCTGCTATTCAGGAGCCTTTAACTGAAGACAGACCAGGGCCCTTTCTGCACTACACTGTTATAGTGTTATTATTCCACTACCAACATCCTGGGATTTGTAGTTCACTGAGACCAAAGAGCTCTCTGGCTGAGAATTCTAAATGCCCCTCCCTCAACTACAAACCCCAGATTCCACAGGATGTTCAAAGTGGAATAGCACTATAACAGTGTAGTGCGGAAATGGTCCAGGAAGCAGATTGAAAGGAAAAGATGAAATTTTCTCCTTGGGTATTGTGACCCCACTCTAATTTTCTCTGTTCTGTGACTGCTTTAAATGAAACTAACAGATATGGAAGAACCAATCAAAGCTGTACAACATCTTGCTTAGTTTGGCCATGAGGGATCAGTCATGTGGTTGTTTATCAATGAGGGGTACACATTATAACCATTATATGAACACTGCTAAAACCACTTCCATTTACCATTATCGTAGACATCATTCTGAGGTTTCATCACTAGCTCTAAGGACTGTGGGAGTTAAATCTGACACCTTTTCATGTGACCTCTGGGTTGTTTTAGGCACAGAAGAGGCCTTTCAAGCAGAAAGTGAACAGAAATCAATCTGATGAGGGGAAAAAAGAAAAAGAAAGATTACCTTCAACCTCGAATAGGTTTTGGAAGTATATATTGGAAAATAAAAAATTTCAGCCCCTCAAGGACTGAAATATTTCTCAGAATTTTTTTTAAAAATTATATTTAAAAAATGGAGACAGAAGGAGTTCAGGAGGGGGGCTTCAACACTAACCTGTAGGGTTGCATGTAGCCCAAGGCTATATTTTTTTACCATCCTGGTTTAGGAAGAATATAATTCATACTTTTTAAAAAAAGAAAAGTCTAAGTGTCAAAAATGCATATCTAAGCCATCTAAAGGACTTTGCTCTTCTCTGAATTTGTGGTATAGTTCTCAACAGTTTCAGTACCTAAGATAATGCAATGAGATAAAGAGAGAGAGAGAGAATACATATGTAAGTGTGTATAATATCAACATATGTATTTAAATTGCTAATTTTGGGCAACCCTAAAATGGCAGATTAAGGAAGAATTAGAATTATGGGTAAAATAAAAAGTAAAAAACCACAATTTTAAAATTTAATGTAAACCCCCAATTTTTTTGGGTGGGGGGGAGGCCACCCCATGCTCTCGGTGATTTGAACATTGTGACTATGAGCCTGGCCTCCAAGGCCCTTTGCAGGAAGCGAACCGCCTGGCTCTGGGGATGCGGGTAATTGTGCGCGGAGCCGGGCTGTGAGAAGGCTTTGACTAAATCCGAATCGGGTTTGCATGATCTTCCTGCGGGCCCGGAGCCTTGACCTTCCTTGCAGTGCATGGGACCTTCTCCGGTGCACTGCACAAAGCGCAAGGCCCTCTCGAGGCGCATGCCGGCAAAAGGGTCCAGGTTCAATTCTCCAATTGCCCAGTGAAAGTCGAAATGCATACTTGGTGCACACATACTTTCGGGCACCAGGAAAAAACCATGAAATTTGCCAGGATCACCATAGTTGGAAATGACCAAAGCACACCACCACAACAGAGCCGCAAAAAGGAATGTACCTTTTCTTCTCCAATGGCCATGGAAACCCACTGCATGACTTTGGTGCATCACATACTTTCAGCACCAGAAAAAAAAACCATGAAAGGTTTGCCTTAGGATCACCATAAGTTGGAAATGACTCAAAAGCACACCACCACAACAACAACAACAACAACCAGGCATATGTACCTTTTTTCTCCCCAAACTCCACATCCTTTATTAGTATGTTTTCCAGTTCTGACAATTTAGCTAGCATGAAGCACAGTTTGTTATGAAAACAAAACCACTGTGTGGTAAGACACATATTAATACACTGTAATTCTCATTGAGATTTGAAAATACCTCATGATATGAACATCATAAGGATGTTGCTGCTGCTGTTTGTTTGTTTGTTTTTAAATACTAGTACTTGAGGGTACAAGTCTTGCAGTGCTCATATCATAGGCATATTGTTATCTCTCAGTGTCAGAACTATCCCCTTATTTTTCATCGATGCACAACATTGGCTGTGGTAAAACAGTAGCAGAAAGATAAAATCAATAAATTTGTTGAGATATAATTTGTTTCTCCTTTTTTTGTTATTCATTTATAAAACAAAAATATTCTAAAATAGCAGCTGGCTGGAATATCATAATATTGTTATCAATGGAATTGATTTACAAATTAATGCATTTTTCAAATGTTTTAAAGATCTGTGGTCAGACATAGCATATGTGCTGTCACTCCCAACACTTAGCCACAGTGAGTTGTCTTACCCTTAAGTCTTGAGATCAAATCATACAAAATGTTTATATAATGATGGCTTGAAAGCATAACATGGTAGGTGAGCCTTTTGAATTTTCTACCACTTATCTCTCTCAAGACTTGTCCAGTTAGTTTTCTGTATTCTATAAGTCAGAAACATTCTCTGGTATCCAGAGTGCCAAGGACAAAAATATAATCTTACTACTGGTCATGGCAGATTGAGTTTTCTACACTCATGAAAAGTCCCCCTTTTCACATATATCTCTAGCTATTTCATCGCTTTCAGCATTGTTTCTGTATGTGGACTTGGCTCACTGGGGTGTATCCTGAATCTTTTGTATTACTCATGCAGTAAAGTCTTAAGTTTCAGTTCAAAGCATCCTGCCTGAAGTGCAACACATATTTTATAAGACAGAACAGCCATATAAATTCTTTCTACATCAATTATTATGTAAGCAATATTGAAAGGAAAAGTGGTGGATCGTCTCTCTCCAGAAATCTGTTGATTTATTTCTTTAAAGAGCATAAGTTAACTTTCTTTGAAACTTTACTGTGGACACAGGCCTCTTACCTGCTGCATATGTCTCTTATAAGCTTGAGATAATTTCATGATTATATTCATTCTCCTTTAACTTGGGGAAAGTTAAATAAGGAAAATATTCCCTTGAGTGCTGATGATAAAACCAAAGTTGCTTACCAATTCTACACTGGATTCCATATTTTGAGGATTCTACAAACCTGCTCAGGTGTTCAGTTTTAACCCATGGGGCTCAAACTGGACTAAAGGTGCGGGTGGAATGTATTGACAATCCTCTAATGTTCCTGAACATCCAGAAGTAAGTCAGACTTTTAAACAGTGAGCAAAAGCTCCAATAGGGCTTTATAACTTCTTGGAGAGTTAGCCAAATATGGTTATAGAATCCACTCCATATCTTTCTGCTCAACATGTGAAAATCTAAACTAGAGATGTAATTCTTTACTGAGTTTCTTTTCAAAGATATTAATGAGAAATTTCAGCAACTTTCTTCCTGCTGCAAGAAAGTTTTCAAAAACCATACAGTTTTCAAAAGACTATTCTCAGTTTGGGATTTATTGTGCACAAAATTCACAATGAAAAACAGCCTTTTCTAAGAATTTTCTGTATGGAAAATAATATTTGAACACAGATACAAGATAATTTCTCCTATATACAAGGTATGTTGTGATGCTCAGAGAAGCCAGGTTTTAAGACTTTCTTCCAGTTATTTCCTCCTGAAATTCTATGCTATCCCTGCAGTAGTTAAAGACAAGGAGAAACTTCCATTGAAGCTATCTGAGATTTTATTCTCTTTCTATCTTTTTTTTAAGCTACCATGTTGAGGTGGAGATAAATTTCAGAAAAAGAACCTTCTCTACCCATCATAGTAGTTCTACTCTAGAATGGGGCCTTTCATGTTAACTTTAGAACCTAAAGGAGATGCATATTAGCTCTTTAAGTTAATGTGGTTTTTTGACTGTAGGCTGGTAGCCTTTTCAATGGCTTTATCACTGTAAACAATGCCCTTGATATTTGGAAAGGTACTACTGAGACCTCAAGGTCTTTTACTACTGACATAATAATAATAATAATAATAATAATAATAATAAAATTTATTTCTATCCTGCCTCTCCCAAATGGATCGAGGCGGCATTACAAAACATATAAATATTAAAATATCAAATGTAACCCACCCTCCCCACTCACCAACCCTACCATCCCCCCAACACACCAACTATTAAAACAGATTAAAATAAAATTAAAACTAAAAGTTAAAAACAAAACAATTAAAAACAATTAAAAACAAAGGGACAATTGATGAGAGGCAGTGGAACACTAGTCTGGGAAGGCCTGTCGGAAGAGAACAGTCTTGACTGCTTTTTTAAAGCAGTCAAGACTGGTAATGTACCGGGTCTCCTCCGGCAGGCCATTCCATAACCTGGGAGCGACTGAAGAAAAGGTCCTCTGGGTAACCGCAGCCAACCTAGTTCTGATTGGCTGCAGTAGATTCCTCCCAGAGGACCTTAATGTGCGGGGCGGATTATATGGGAGAAGGCGATCCCGCAAGTAGGCTGGCCCCAAGCCATGAAGGGCTTTAAAGGTAAAAACCAACACCTTGTACTGTGCCCGGAAACTAATAGGCAGCCAGTGTAAAGACTTCAATATAGGTGTTATGTGGTCAGTTTTAGATCTTCCGGTGACCAACCTGGCTGCCATATTCTGAATTAATTGAAGTTTCCGGACTAAGCACATGGGTAGCCCTATGTAGAGCGCATTGCAGAAGTCAAGCCGTGAAGTTACCAGCGCATATACCGCTGTTCTTAGGTGTTCCAAGTCCAGGAAGGGGCGCAGCTGGCGTATCAGCCAAAGCTGATAGCAGGTGCTCCTGGCTGCCGCATCAATTTGAGCTGTCATCTGAAGCGGCGAGTCCAGGAGCACCCGCAAGCTGCGGACACAGTGTTTCAGGGGAAGTGTGACCCCGTCTAGAACTGGTTGACAAACCTCCATACCTGGGCTAGGGCCCTTGACAGCAAGTACCTCCGTCTTATCTGGATTCAGCTTCAGTCTGTTTTTCCTCATCCAGTCCATTACTGCTTCAAGGCATTCATTTAGAGGCGAGATGCCACCCTTAGTCGATGCTATTATCCGAGGCATGGAGAGATATATCTGGGTGTCATCAGCGTACTGATAGCACCTTGCTCCATGCCTCCTGATGATCTCTCCCAGCAGTCTCATGTAGATGTTAAATAGCATTGGGGACAGGACGGTGCCCTGAGGGACGCCAGATTTAAGCTCCTTTTTCGAGGAGCAGCTGTCCCCAAGCATCACCATCTGGTATCTACCCGAGAGATAGGACCGGAACCACTGAAGTGCAGTACCCGCGATCCCCAGCCCTCTCAGGCGTTCCAGAAGGATACCATGGTCTATGGTATCGAAAGCCGCTGAGAGGTCCAAGAGTACCAGCAGGTACATCAAATCAAGACCTAATTGGACAAGATTAACTTTCTGGGTTTCTGGCAGATATGTAGAAAATTAATCCATTTTCTTTAAAGGATTTCCAGAGTTTACTGTGGTGAGTCCACTAGTTTCAAATTTCCATCATATACACAAACATATCCCAGCTTATTGGAGAAGAGTTCCAAGCATACATTAGAGTCCTTGTACCTTGTGAAAAATCCTCCAAGAGCTAGAGACAGGGATGAAACACTTGCCTAATTAATTAATTAATTAATTGTAAAAATGAGGATGCCATATTCTGTCTATTTCTCTAGCACACATGTCATTCCCTCCAAATGTTTCAGTTTGACAGAGACAGTCCCAATTAATCACCTCTCATCCGACATTTTCATCTGCTTTTCAAATATCCCAGTCTCTCTCTCCTCCTCAAACATTTGTCTTTGGCTTATTTCAGTTGCTGCAAATTGGTTTGACTGTGCAAAAGTAGTTGGAAGAGGAGAGGAGGTAGCAGAAACTTGCCTTTCCCATAGATTCGGACAAAAGCAAAATGCTGCAGGTTCTCCTAGCTTGTATATTCTTCCTCATTAATAACTTTTGCCAGCTTGACCATACTGTGATGTTGTTATGCCATGTGTCCCAGTTCCTATCTGTGAAATACTGTGATTTCACCCCCCCCCCCAATAAATTGAATGTGGGTTATATAGCTTCATGTGTGCAGGAACTCTGCTTTCCAAGGGTTTCATAAAATGTGTAGCTCTGTTAACAGATTCAGTTGAACAAGTTTGTATTTCTACTTCAATACTCTCATATCAACACAGACAAAAAATGGGTGAAAATAAAATGACTGTGGTATGTATGTGTATGCACACAGACAAATATACACACTATGGTATGCATATATATGCTTATAAATGGTGTGAGTACATTTCCAAAGGCTAATGTTTCAGAAGACAATAGCCTTAGAACATATTTCTTAACACAGTACACTAGGAGATCACTGTTTCCATTCTATTTTGATCTCATGCTTAAAGGGATTACAGAGTATCTTGTCCTATTTTTTTAATTATTATTTTGAAATTGACTGAAGCATGTAATTGTTTCTTAGTGTTGTTACTGAAAAAGGATTTCAATAGACTACAACATAGACATGAATACACTTTAGTGTATGCACACATACACACACATACACAAATATATTTTCATTTCTCACCTTAATGAGATAAAATAACAAGGGAAATTAAGTCTCCATTAAAATGTTTTCTGTAAATTTTGCCACTGAGACTCATCTGTAAAAAAGAGACAGAGAGATGGAGAGAGAAAAGAAAAGAAAATGAAAGAAGAAGGGCACTCAGGCCATTGATTCCAGTTTTCTTAGAATGCTCTGGGAGCAGAAGCCCCATTGAAATGAGCAAAGTTGACCTCATACAAATAATACCCAGAAAACTATTTTGACCACTGTCCATGAAGATAGTACCAGCCTACTGTTACTGCTGTTTTCTTGCCAACTTCAATCAGATTTAAAAGAAACTCACAGAAACTCATGAGAGGATATGAACTATGCTTCATGATTGTGTGTATTTGGTCATTACAAACCCCATATATAGCCTTGGAATTTGTCAGAGAATCAGTGAGTACATGCATCCATAGAAAACCTGTTCAATTTGACAATGTAGAAAATGTAGTGAAGCATGAGAATGGTCACACACATGAAAGAGCAAAAATGTATTAAAATATTTTTTTTTAAAAAAAAGGAAGAAACTTTCCATCATCTTTTAGATAGGGTACAGTAAAACCTAGTAGGCTAGTCATTAACCTGAACTATAGAAAAAAAAATGCATGACATCAAGAAATGCAGACAAAAATGTATCACACTGGAGAAAAATGCTTGCAAAAAAAAACCCTGCATAGTAGAAAAAGAGTACAAAAATGAGTATATTACCATAAATGATACAGAAAAAATGTATACAAATGCTTGTGTCTTTTTTTTTTTGACAAACTTTGCCTCATTTATAACTTTTCTGCATATAAGTCAAAACAGAAGTGTATAATCAGAATTGAATAGTAAAATTCAAAGATTCATTGTGTACAGTTTCAGTAATGACTTCTGTCAAAAATTTCAAGGAATAATGTTTCATAGCAAGGGATTAGGGAAGGAATAGGAGGTTAGCTAAAAAAAAGAGGTTCTAGAAAACACTTACTGTCAAAGGATGGTAAGGAAGGAAGAGAGGAATCAGAACAATTATGTAAGAAAGCCATGCAAACAGAGCAATGAAAGAGGCAAGCAATTTTTTGTGGCAAAATTCTGTATCGTCATTCTGGATTCCTCTCATAAGGCCAGGAGGAAAGGTGTGATAACAGAAGAGGAGAAGGCTGCAATAATCAGGTCATGAGATTACCAGAACATGAACCAAGATTTGATACCTGCAAGATAAGATGGAGTGTTGGTAGTGAATATAAAGTTTAGCCTTGAACATATTGAGTGTATGATAATAAATCACTCAACCAGAAGATTAAATATAAAAGTATTTTGTATTTACACATCAGTTGTGACTGTTCAAAACACCTCATATATCAACCTAGTAGAGAAGCTCAATATTCCTATCCCATACCACAAATAAGGATGTGAGGCTGAGAGACAGATTTGCTTAAGACAAGTCTGCAAAATGATAATAGAGAAATTTTAATGAAGGACTCCCTACAACTTACTATCTACTTTGGTATCTTAGCAGCTCCATGGTTTGAATTTTTTATCTGTCAAGCCATCTGTAAGGGAAAAGGTATGTGATGGGCTAGCTGAAGATATTTTAATGCCTGAGTCATATTCAGAAAACAAATGGGCAGCCAGGTGAAATTTCAGCACTGGTAACGGAATAGCATTCTACACCATAGCTGAGGACAGGAGACCAATTAAGAGTTGCAGGATAGGCAATGTGTCACAAATAACTCTGTTCTCCAAGAAAGGGAAATGCCTGTGGGTATCTTCTGCCTCATGTTGTTTCACTTGGGGCATACTCCTTATGTCCCTCTGATATGTATGCATTATGAAGTGGCAGGGGAGGGGGAGTATTGGATTCACCTTTGGAGTCTGTGAAAAGTTATCAAGTATATACAAATGTATTTCAAATGAGATCACCCAATAAAAACATGTCCCTCACTTTCCCAAGAAGTTCGCCCTTCCAGTTTTTCACTTTGAATATAAAAGCTTTTCCACATTCTACAACATCATTCTTTATGTTTAACGTTTGCTTCTCCCCCTCCCCAACTTCAACTTTTGCACTTCTGCACTGAAAGTGTTCAGCTAGTATTTGTGTCAGCAAGATCCAATGGTTTCCTCATGAGAGATTCCAGTGTCTATTTATTTATTCCCAAGACCAGCTTGCTTAAGCTTTTCTGAAAATTAGATATTCCTCCTCATATCCCATGTGACTCAAACTAACTTTCTTTCCACATTCAGACAAATAAGCACTCCCACAAGATTTAGAAACAGAATACAGTTTTTCCTTAAAGATAAATTTAAAAGCCAGCTTTTTAAAACCTGAAAGAATATATCTCCCCTGCTTTATAATCATGCTACCTTAATGTTCCATTCCTGTGTTATTTGCTGTTCACAAAGGAAAAGAACTTCTTTAGGATAAATAACACTGTTACAGTATGGTGAATTTTTATGTTTTGATCAATAAAGTCTCTCTATTCCAAGGCACATTTATCAATACTTTCTACCAGTTTCTTCCAATAATGCATATTTGTCTTCTTAAGGACTGCAGACCTAACATACAGGCTAACTTCTGTATTCTGAAGAATCACTCTTTGTGTCAGAAGGCTAAGACTACATTCAAAGACAGAGTACTCTACAAAATCTTTTCTAGTCCAGCATCCTAATTATCACAGTGACTCAACAGATGGCTAACGGAAACCCACAAAGAGAAGATGGATTCAGTAGTACCACCCCACTCACGTTTTCCCAAAACTGACACTAAGAGACATTCTACCATTGGAATGGAGGCAATATCCAGCCATAACAGCTAGTAGCTATTAATAAACTTATCCTCCATGAACACTCAACTGCATCTTATTTTCTTGGCCTTGTTGAGTGGGATGGACTGAATTACAATCTTGAAAGTGACTGAGTACTTACAATCCAAACATGGATGAGGCCAAAAGAAAAGTGGGAAGGGATAAAAGCGAAGTAGATGTTTTTTTAAAAAAACAACAACAACAACACAGTAGTGGTAGAAGGATAATCTATGAGAAGTATTTTATTTATTTATTGAATTCATATGTTGCTTTTTCTCCAAGGTGGGAGAAGTAAAATAATTGGCTCAATACTGACTGTTTTGGAGACTCTACTAAGTTGGATTAGTCCCATGGGTTTGGATTTCCCTTTTGTTCATGACTAAAGAGGAGCACAGAGCATGATCTTGGTAGTTCAGGTACTCCAGAGCTATCCACCACACTCTTTTGTGAGTGAAAAACATGGTTCTTTTTCTATCTGAATACATAGGTGCACTATAAAAAAAATTTCCAGACATATTCGACCAGTTTGAAATGAGTGATTAACTTTTTGAGAGCAGCTGTTAAGAGTCTATGTTTCTGAGCAATATTTCTTTGCAAACCTTTGTATAGTGCAGGACTGGAGAACTTTTTGCCCTCCAAAAGTTGTGTGACTTCAGGTAAGATTAACCCTAACCAGCAGAGTCAATTATGAAGGTATAATAACATCAGCTGTCATCTATCTAGCAGAACACATGTTGCCTAGAGCTGGTCTAGTGTACAGTTTGCCATTAAAGAATTACACCCATTTAATAGAAAAAGCAACAAGACCACAATCCTGGAACCACATAAAACAACGTAGGAAGGAAAAGACTAGAGAGTTGGAAGAATAAATTTTGATGGAAGAACAGTAACCTTTCAATCGGAAGGGATCCCTTTTCTTTAAGTGCCTTTTCCCACTGCAAATCACAGCCCGGATTGTATTGTTAGTCCTAACTTGGGTTGAGCCATTGAATGAATTGGATTTGCCTTCATGTTGATTTGCTATTTTAAACTGACTGAATAAATCTGCTTTTTTTGGGAGTAATAAACAGGCTTCCAGCTCATCTGTTACTGCACTTCCCCCTACCCCCCTTCCTCACAGAAAAAGAAAAAAAGAACATCATCAGAGGAGTGTCACCTCAGCTTTAGGCCATTTCTGCACTACACTATTATACTGCTATTTTTCCACTTTCAACATTTTGTGGAATTCTGAGGTTTGTAGTTTACTCAGGCCAAAGAGCTCTCTGGCTGAGAATTCTAAATGCCCCTCCCTGAACTGTAAACCCCAGTATTCCACATGATGTTGAAAGTGGAATAATAGCACTATAGTAGTGTAGTGCAGAAATGGCTGTAGTTCTAACTGCCTCCTGGATAGTTTGTTAGGGATAATATCAAGAAATCTGCTTAATTTAAATCTTTATACTATGTTTTATTTAATCATTTATTCATAGTCAGAATGTTTTCAGACATCTAAAATGTAGCTGAAAAAATGTTTGCCATCACTATCCCCCCCCCCCCCGGTAGGGTATTTTATCTGAATCTTGAAACTGAATTCCAAAATGGAACAGTGACATAAAATTTCTCTATTTTCTCTACTGAAACATTGCTTATTAAAATGCATAATATTTTAAGTTGAGATGTTCTTATTGGCATCTCTTATATATTAAAGGAGATAGAGATGCCATTTATTTTATAAGTTATCCCTGAAACCATTTATTTTAGAAGTTAGTCAGTGTGTATGTGTCAAAGTGAACTTTAAAATTATAATCTTGTTTGTGTATCAGAGCCTGCCAAATTGTAGGTCAAACCAGCTACTCCTTGCAGTCAGAAGCAAAGGGCACAGTTTTTCATCTCCATAAAAGCTCTTTAATTTTCTTCTTGTTTCACACACAGCGGTGTCTAAAGATTTCTAATTTTACCTGGGTTCATATTTTGTGTCCTTTCACCTGAATTATTCACAAAGAATTAGTATTTACATTTTCTGTCTTCTGAAAGTCTTTCTACAAATGCTTGGGCCTTGAAAAGATGGAAAACTCACAATGATCTAATAATAAGTAATATTGGCTTTTCATTTTGGATGTAATATTCTAGTTATTCCTGTGTTGTGTAATTGCATACTGATGCTATGTAGGTCATTATTATTTTTAATATCAGCATTTGTATCCAGCTTTTTCCCAACCAAAAGCACTTGAGTAATGAAGTTTCACAAAAGAAGAAGCACTCTTTAAGTGCTGCCTTCAGCTGTAACTCAGAAAGCAGCGACACATATAAAAGAAGCATTACTTTCCCTCCACTAAGAATATAGCAGTAGCATAATCTTTATAAATTGGCCATTTCAAGGGGTTTTCAAGGGCAGCCCCACAGAGAGTGCATGAAACTGACCTACTGCTCTAGACTTTGAGAAAATGAAGACATTCTTTCACCACTCTTTAGTGCTGTCTTATGCCGTTATGGATGTACCTGAAGGAATCACATGGTTGAGTGAAGTTTGATTACGGAAGAACCACAGCCATGTTTTTTTTTTCCCCTCAGTAAATGTAATTTTTGATCAGTGGGGAATCTTACTGTAGAGGAGAAGCTCCCACAGCATAGGATAGGAATATTAATTGGTCCTTTAGTGCAAGTCCTCTCTTTCCAACAGGAATGTTGATCAATCTACCATCTTTATTGCATAAAGCTTGCTGCCCTGCAAATACTGAATGCGATCCAGCCAGAGTAAGGCATAACACACTTAACTGCAATTTATTTAATTCACAGGGGTTTCCTTGTCAAAACAGTCTGGACTGATTTGTGTTTACTAGTCTCAGTGTGATCTAATAATTATAAAAGTGGTTCTCTTATACATTTTGAAGCTGTGTTTTGGGCTAGAGCCTCATGTAGTTGACAGAAGAAATCTCAGGAGGTAATTTGAGAATATATATCTAGAAATCATGTAATGATGATATTCAGTCAACATATGGAATCATTTGTTGTTGCTGCATTGTTTTTATTGCTAATAGAAATATTTAAATAATTATTTATAGCTCATCTTTCTTTTACAGAAAGGTTTCTCATTCAGGCAATGACCAAACTCAGTAGCTTTGGTTCAGCAATATTGCTGCACTATGTACATTTAAATCACATCCTATACTGCAAGTGTCATATTTAAATTCTAGCCAAGGAATCTATTCTTCTTCTTCTGATAGATGTAGTCAATAAGACATAGCTTCTACATAATTTTGGAATTTGACTTGGAAATGTACTACACAAATAGCCTTTTTTTAAAAGCCACTTTCTTTCTTATCACTCAGCCCCAATCAACAGTCTTTTCTCTCAGGTGGGCCTTTATACAATCTACTTATAATATCCATCATGTATTTTAATGAACTTAATTTCCCTATGAATAAGATTGTTCAAACAATGCTGTTGCAAAAGCTGAATGGCAAAGACATTTCTTTGTTTGTAATGGGGTATATAAATGGTTGGGTAAGATTAGATGAGAACACTTTATCAAATTGTTTCCTTCCTAGAAATTGCACTGTAGTGGCTTACGTGGTGAGAAATAATAGCTTTTCTCTGTTGGAATACATTACATTAAGGAGAAGAGGATAACCATGGTCATCTGGGTTATGCTAGTGAGCTGATGGTCTTGTACTAGACAAATGTTATTTCCATGATCAAGGTGATCAAGACAAGGCAAGAGGGAAAGAAGGAGAGTCAGTCAGCTTTCCAGCCCTCAATAGGCTAGTCTAATAGTAGAATACAAGGCTCACTCTGCTATTAGGACCAGCCTTGGCATTAGATTCAGAAAAGAAGCTGCCACATGTGGCTAGTCCTGTACACCAAAAAAATACAAAATGTTGCTGGAGAATAGAGCTTGTTTACATACCACCCAATATGCCCTGTCCTCCCTCATGTAGCCTTCTGTCTTCAAGTAAAACACAAACAGCCTGGGTTGGAACATAATTCAAAAGGCTGTCAAATCTTCTTCTGTAAATGAATATCATCTTGTCCTTTGTCCAAAGACAGAAGACCAGTTTAGGTGACAGAGGTGATGGGATGTCAGGTCCTCATAAGAGATGGTTTGGCATCTGCCACTTAGGGCAGCAGCTTCATTCTGCTGGTTTTCAGTGAGTTACATCATTGATTCTACAACTTTCTCCAGAGATACAATATTTTTATTTTCTTTTTCTATCCATTAGAAAAGAATGTTCAATGAAGCATTCTATTTGCATCCCATTTGTCTCCCATGTGCTACTAGAACAATGGGGCTTTACTCAGCAAAGATTTCCTGCATGCCTTTATCCTGTACATACTGTCTCTCTAGAACTTTTACCTGTTACTCAATCACCAGTTGTAATACATGCTCATCGACATGCCCATATATCTATGTGCCATGTATCCAGAGAACCTTCCAGGTGTGCCTGCAACCACATTAAAAACAAAAACAAAAAGCCTCTTCTCTCTTTTTCCTCCTTCAATGTGCTCAGCACTCCTTTACTTTAAATTTTCCTGTAGTTAGCCAGTCTGAAGCAATGTGTGTTCCTGATGGACTTTTCAATATAACCAGTAAAGTTCTTTAGTTAAGCAATTTGCATACTGCCTGTTTGCCTAACTTTTCAGAAACTAGTCTCAGAGAGACCAAAGAGGTTCAATACCTTCACTTAGATACTCTGCAAAAGGAGACTAATTCTTACTGGAATCAGTCTTCATCTTTCCCTGTAAAGGGACTGTCACCCTGGAAACCTGCCTCTATCCATGTGTTTTCAAGCTCTCAGTGACAATGAATAATTGAATTTTTAGATATGTGTCTCCTTCTTCTGAACAACTTCTAGTAAAGAAGCCTGAGATGTAACCCCCAAGGCTCCAGGTTCAAGACAGAGTAATTTATAATTT
The DNA here is from genome assembly GCA_948472985.1 of Iguana delicatissima. Classification (NCBI taxonomy): domain Eukaryota; kingdom Metazoa; phylum Chordata; class Lepidosauria; order Squamata; family Iguanidae; genus Iguana; species Iguana delicatissima. The sequence goes on from CAOKZL010001834.1 coordinate 123,829, forward strand.
GGTACAGGTTGGTTGTTTCTAAAGACAGTGCAGCAGATCTATTGCCCTTAGTCAAATATGTTTTCTCAGGCTTACAAGTTACAGTATTTTAATTCTCTAGATTCTGCAAAATCTAGAAGATAGGTTGTGATAATGGGGCTTCCCATTATCTAGGCTTAGCAAAGGGAGATACTTCCCTCTTAAGGTAAACCAAGGGTTAATGAGGTCTTGGGATTAGATTACATTTTAGTGTGGGTCAACATCACAGGTCACAGGGTGAGAACTGACCAACCACAAGGGAAGAGGTGGGCATCTTGGAGATGCTTCGAGATGCTTCGATGGAGAACTTATAAAACTTCTGAAAGGCCATGTGGTCTGGGAGAAGTACAAAGAGAGAACAAAGGGATACCTCCGAGAGATGAGATCTGGCCAGTTGTAGGCAGGCTGGCATGCCTGACCTCCTGGCTCTCTCGTCTCTTTTAGAACATCTAAGCCTATGAACATTGTGAGTACTAGAATAAAGTAGTTAGCTGCGTTAGGGCTGTCTATTATTTTGGGAGTTGGCTGATCTTAAGAATGTATCTGTGCTTTTATATCTGTTTTTGTAACCACTTGTAACTTAAGTGTGCCTGGGAGGGGGGAGCCTCTCAAGTGTGATATTGTCTTGTTTATTTGCATGCCTTGATTAAATACTTTCTGTAAAACCTCTGTTTCTCTCCATTCCCACGCCAGTCTTTGGCACACGCTAGATAGGGCTTTTCTCACTCAGAAGGGGGGAGGTGAGAGGGAAGGAAGGTCCTTAAACACAGGGATTGGTAATCCACTGAACAGTCTCCCACCGTACTGTTCAGTTACTTCAGAATTCAGTGGGTGGTGGCAGCAAGAATTAATAACGTTGAGAGAATTACCAGCCTTTTCAAGGATGAGAGTCAAGCTTGGGAGGCTGGCATGAACCCAGTATGATGCTGGAATTCCCATTCCAGTATGACATAGGTCGTAAAGAAAGTCAGTCTCTTTTACCTTCCTTTAAACAGGTAATTTTTTGCTTCAGTTTCTAGTAGTTATCTTGCTGTGCCTCCATAACGCTCAAGGTGACATATATTTTATCTTGAAAAATCAATGAAGTGGTTTAGAATGTGGTCAGTCTGAGAACCTAATGACTAAGCAAGGATCTGAGCTATGGTAGAGCTGGTCTGTAATTTCTCAGAAGACACTGCTTTTCAGGAAAAAAAAATGCTGAGTTTTTTCCTTACTTCAACTTGATCTCAGGAGGAAAAAAGGCCACCTTTGCCTTTTGATTATTTAAAACCATTTTTGTGGCAACTCCCACCCTCACTGTCCAGTAGAACTCAGAATGCCAGTTTAGGCTGGGATGATGTGGAAGCACCAAAAGGATATCTGTGATACTAAAGAGTCTCTGCCAATTTTTAAATTTAGCATCAAAATCATTGAAATAAAACTATTGCATTACCCCCATATTAAATTAGACCCACTGAAGTATAGCGGTTTGAATGTTGGCTTAGGATTCCAGGAGACCAGGGTCTGAATCCCTTTTCAGCCATGAAAACCCAGTGGACAATCTCTTGGCCTCAGATGAAATCAATAGCAAACCATTTCTGAACAAATATTTCAAAGAAAATACCATGACAGATTACACTGAGCATCACCATACATCGTAAATGACTTCAAGGTACATAACAACAAAATATTACCACCATGACTGAAAGAGTTTGAAGAATTTCTGTTGCTTGAGCATATAAGGTTTGACTTTACTCTCTCCCAAATTTTGAGAGCGAATTTGAACAGATAAGATCTGGACCCAGGTTATCCAAACCAAAATTAATCACATATATGTTTTGTTTTTTTCCTGGTCTGCTTGAGAATAGAGATAGATAGAGATTGAGATACACAGAGAAAGAGAGAGACAGAGACAGAGATTTGGCAAGGCAAAGAACAGTTAAGAACTAGTCCATATATGACAATGAGCATATACAGCAAGCTTTAAACAGTCTGCTTTTTAATGTAAAGCATCTTATATTAAAGATTTGTTTTTTCTAGACTATAAGAAAAATTATCACTGACCATCTCCAGCCAGAAGAACAACAGATGAAATCTGGTCTCATATTGCAAGTGTAACACATTGCCAGTCATCATTCTGTTTCATGATGTTGGAGAGCTCAGTCCCACATTCGGAAACCCCTGCATTCATGGAACAATTTAATTAAGGTTTTTGTTTTGTTTCTGTTTCTGTTTTGAGGTTGTTATTTTGTTTCAAGTAGGTTCAAGGTTTAGTTGTTTGTCTATTAAGCTGGAATATTTCATTATGAATTTATTTCACTACAAATAATTGTCATACCATACCTGATAGTTACAGACAATTCAACAGCAAAATGGTATCTCATCAACTCACTATAAATTGACTGAGATCTACATTTCAGATGTATTTTCTGCAAACCTCTCAAATGAAGTTCCCATTCTCTCTCTCTCTCATTCTCTCTCTCACACACACATATTCTTCAATAGTGAAAACTGCTTAGAATACTCTGAAAACATCATTTAAGTCTCTTCATATTTGCTGAGCTCTGAATGAATGCAAAGCTTGAAATTCAGCAAACTCTTCATTTAATTTCACACATTAATTACAAGAACAACGAAGCCCAACTATAATGTTTTATGCTATTAAAAATGAAAAAGAAAATCAAAGAAAGAATGTGTAAAGTTTATACGCTCTCTGTATGTATGTATGCATGTATTTATTTATTTAGTGGAACAGCTCTTCTTTTCTCATTGAATTGTCCTATAATTAATATTCTTGAAGAACAAAATATACATTAATCTAGATTTGTGCCAATGTTGAGTCGTTTCTCAATGACTTTTTGTATTTTTTTAAAAGCCTTTAACAGGCAGATTTGGCTCTGAACCATGTATCAATATAATCCAAAGGACTCTGGGTGCTCAGAGGCAATTTAAACTAAGTGTCATATTGAGAATACATGCAAAAGTGACATGTGTGTATTCTTTCTATGGTGAGAGAAAAGATAAACAGAAAGCCCTTTTAGGGATATTGATAGTGAAGAAAAGGGGAAGGTTATGGGAGGATCAGTCTTTCTTCCCTCCTTCCACTTTTAATGCTACTGCCACACTTCAAGGTCTTGTCAGTGGCAAGACTATTTCATGCCTCAATAAATCGTAAGAACATTGGTAGGCAACCTGCAGGCCTAGGACTCCATGCAGTCGCCAGTCTGGTCTGAAGCGGTCCATCCCTAATTTCATTTTTCCCCCTGCAAGTTCAGATATTTACAACAGTGTGACATAAGTCTTTTACTTGGTGGGAAGGTACAGGAAATGAGAGAAAGAGACCATGGATTGGTTTGCCTACTTCTGCTATTGATTCTGCCCAACTCTTGCTTCAGCCCCACCCTCCATCAGTGTGTGACTCTCAATATATTATGTCCAAGTAAACATGGATCTCAACAGGAAAAAAAAAAGTGACCAATCTTTAGAGTAGAAAAGGGGAAAAGCCAGAAGTAAGGGAATCACATTGCCCTACAGATCACTAGTGGTACACAACTCTCCTTATTGTCGATCATAGCTTTAGCTTTTTGTTGTTGTTTTTTCTGAAAGGGAGCAATAGCGCCCCTAAGCCTCTGAGGGGGTGCTTTTGGTCATTTTGTTGTTAGGATTATGAGGTAAAGACTATTCTAGGTCCTGAGTTTTCAGGACCAACACTTGAAAACTAGAAATGATCTCTTGTGATGTTGCAGGAGATGACCCCTGGTGATGTTACAAGAGTGAAATTACAACAAGCAGCACAATACATTAACATCAATCACAGTTGCAGAGTGTATGCCATTCAGAGAAAAACAACCAAATTTACCAACTGATTAAATTAATTGACATGTCTTCAAGTTGCCTGTCAACTTAATGGTGACTCCATGGTTTTCATAGCTTTTTCCTAGGCAAGGAATATTCAGAAGTAGTTAGCTCACATCACTTGGTAGTACCTTGGAACTCTCCCTTACAGGTATTAATCAGGTTTTAACCTTTTTAGCTTTTGAAATCAAATGGGATCTTGTGTCTTCAATGTATGTAGCCATGACAGATGGCAGACAGACTGACAGATTTTTAAGGTAGCAGTCTTACCCAGAGATTCCTTCCCCTTGAGGTCCAGAAAATAGAGGTAAAGCACTGAGATCCAATTACATTATTTACCACAATTTGTGGTGTTCTGGCCCCTTCATTTTCTAAAGTTTTTGAGAAGTCTTTTGCTCAAAAGTTTTGGGAGATTGGGGAATGATGAAGAAGAAGAAGAAGAAGAAGAAGAAGAAGAAGAAGAAGAAGAAGAAGAAGAAGAAGAAGAAGATCTATTTCTATCCCACCTTTTTGAGCCAGGGAATCAACATGGCTTATGACAATTTTTAAAAAAAAACAACAATAAAATCCACAAAATACAACAGTTAAAATGAGATTAAACAATCAAAAGATTAAAAACAGATTGAGCTGCAGGAACTCTTAGAGGGCTGCAAAAATGGCCTTAAGGTTGAGTGTGGCTCAGAGCTTGTACTTTGCCAAGCCCCGCCTGAGCAGGAATACAAGAAACATAATTCTGACTCTCAGAGGTTTCATGAAAAACCTGCCTGTTCACTAACATGAGGCCAGGTAGAGTAGTTGGCTTACCTTCATTCTGAAAGCTTATGCAGGAAAACAAGGGCTGAAATCCTGCATCAGAGGCATTCCATCTTCTGAAAACCATGTTAGCCAACCATCCCAAGTGACAGAATCCAGTGGTGTTGGTGAGTGTGTCTCTCTGTGTGTATGTGTCTATTTACTGGGAGGATTTTTACAGCTAGTGTGAATCAGGCCTTCCATCATACTCATGCTTTTCAACTGTCTCTCACATATTTGTGTAAATTAACATATTTTTAGAAATGTGCAAATCACCTCTAGCATACTTAGAAGGCATGTATATCTTTAATTTCATTTCACAGCAAATATTATCTGAGTAATTGGAGGTCTGACACCAGCTCTTCACCATGCAATCTGACCACTGGCCTTAAGGAAAGGAGGAACTGGAATGATAATAAAGGATTAAAATGCACAGAGATAACTTTCACTTTGACAGCTGGCACTACTACTGTAGCCAGGCATCCATCTTTTCCCTTGTGCAGCCCTATCCCAAAGAAACCACTCAAAGAAAACTGCTTGATACTATGAACTCAAGTGTCAGAGTCCCTTCTTCTAGTGTATGTGGTCTTTTGATGGAGAGGGAAGGCACTGCACGCTTCTGTCCAAGCACATTGACTCCCGTATCACCCAAGGCTAATTGAGCTTGACAGGTAGAGCCGGAAACATCAAATGGCAAAGTAAAAATGACAAGCAACGGCAGCATCTTCATAACAGTTGAAAGGGCAGAGAATGGAAACAGCTGTTGTCACAGTTACCTCTCTTGGGAGAAGAGGCCTTTTATACTGTGAAGGACAGCCAGTGGCAAAGAGCCTTGTCTAAACTGGATCTTTAACATTTGCTTAACTTCCCTTCCCACAAGCATCTAAAAATGAGGCTGATGCTCATACCATGTTCACTATCAGGAAAATGCTGTTGCTTTTAAATGAGGTGCATCAGTGTCCTAAAGGAGAATTCTGATCAGATAGATCTTTGAAAATATTGACACAAAATGGACTGAACTTGACCTCTCAGAGCAATATGCAGACTAAAACTTGCTCTTTGCACTTTTCCACAAGTTGACAAAATCAGTTCCTCCCCAGTTTTCCCTTTCCCTCCCCCTCCAAGTATTAAAATTAGCATCCCAAAATGTGTGTTTGGGAAGCAAATGCATTTAGAAGTGTGCACATTTGACAGAAAATGAATTTTCAAAACCCCATTTTAATGTAGATGTTCTTTTATGGCAGACAAAAGTACTAACAGGACAGAATAGGCTTAAGTTTGGACATATGTGTCAATGGTATAGGCTGCAAATAGAATTGTAGGCAACAGAACAGAATCTACCTCAAACCACAGATTATTTTTTTTTAAAAAAAAAAAAGACAGAAAGGGGATGATGATTTTCAAACTTCACAAAAAGCCTAGTATATATTTACTCACAGCAGTGTCAACTGCATATGCATAGGCTATAGACCAAAGAGTGGGAACCTCCCATTCATGATGTTGTAGTACAATTTCCACCAAGCCTAATTTGCACTGCCAGTAGTGAGGGATTATGGGAATTGCAGTCTGGTAGCATCTGGAGAGACATGTACTTCCCACTTACTACTTTTGTCCAACCAATAAAGAATTTCAGTATGCTGTTGTTCAGAATAATGTTCTTACCTTAAAAAAAAAACAAAAAACAATTTAATTAAATTTGCTTTTAGGCCCAAGGATTCTAGCACAAATACAATAGTTGTACTCCACTTTAGCAGCTCCAGTTATTACAACTGCACTGGCACAGATTGCAAAATTAGTGTTCAGTATGAAAGGTTATCTTGTTGGATATGTGTGAACAGCAACATGAATGTGTGTGAAGAAGAGAGCATCAGGATTCCTAGTAGATTATTTGACAGTTCTTGCTCAAATTAGCAGAGAATATAAGGAGAATTTTGCTATTACCTTTTCATTTCCCCTCAAATCCTTCATCAAAGATTTGTAGATTTGTATAAATCTGTAAATTTCAATTTGACTTGCACTGGATGTTCTGCAGAAAAGAATTTTAGGAATATAAGTAGTAAATGCAGATAAATATGCAACTTCTTTTCCTCACACATTTTTTTTCCTTGACTTTTGACTCCTCCATTCCAACCTTACTTATGTATCTACATCCTTTCCTTCTCTCACACATGTGTAAACTATCTAAATTTTAATTGCAAGTTCCTCTGGGCAATAACTTGTCAATTGTTTACTGTCTGTTGCTTTATAGACATGGATGCAGATACATTAAGAAAAACAGAACTGAGAGCATCATGTAATCAAAGAGTTGGAGAGGTTTTGGAAACCATCTGCTCTCCTGTTTGATGCAAGAAATATGGAGTTAGGAAACCCACAGATTTGGAAAAAAAATAGTTTTGGGATACAATTTGCATAATTCCCCTAGTCAGTATGGCGACTGACTATGTGAACAAGGGATTCATGGAGTGGTAGTGGAACAAAAAATAAAAATGTTTCCATTTTCTCAGCGTCTCCAACAGATGATCATATAGCTTTGCTTGGAGACATCCAGGAAGAAAGACCCAGCAACCCTATAACTGTTTCCATTGTTGAATTGCTCTGACAGCTAAGATGTTTCTCCTAATCCACCATATGTTTTCCATTAAGACATTCTTTCTTAATCCATTGAGTTCTTACTGTAACAGAGAGAAGGAAGGAAGGAAGGAAGGAAGGAAGGAAGGAAGGAAGGAAGGAAGGAAGGAAGGAAGGAAGGAAGGAAGGAAAGAAAGAAAGAAAGAAAGAAAGAAAGAAAGAAAGAAAGAAAGAAAGAAAGAAAGAAAGAAAGAAAGAAAGAAAGAAAGAAAAAAAAAATAAAAATGGTTACTTCTAGTACTATGAACAATTTCTAATAATATTTCCTGACCTGTAGAGCACCATGTTTGGAACCAGACCAATAACCGTGGCTTCAGTGAAGAATTAAAAGGTGCTGTATCTTCTGCAAGTATCCGTCAGTCATGCCTAGATGTGCATTAATTAGACCCCTCCCAGCCTTGCCCACAGGGAAGGAAGGAGAAAAGGAAAGAACTATCATAATGTTAATCTGAAGGGAACCATTTTTAATTAGTAAAAATATTCCTATTTTGTGATAACTTCTTGTACAGGCCTCCTCCATTTATCTGACTGGTTACGAACCAGAGCACTGTCAGAAAATGGAAATGGCTACTGTAGAGAACATGAGTGACTTATGGAGGCACACTTGTGACTAACCATGTACATGTGCTGCTTGTAAAGTCTCTCAGCTGACTTGGCAAACTATTCTCCCTCTGAGAATAGTTTGCCAGCAGCTCATACAGAGATCCAGGCAAATCTCTATAGGCAAGAAGTGATAGAGGCCCTCTGCATGTGAGGTGTCGCAAGGAAGCCTCTGTAAGAAAGAAGAACTGGTGAAACATTGGAGTCCACATCAAGTTAATGGAACTTGTCCTTAATTTGGAACCATCCAAAGAGTGAGTTGTCAGATACTGGGACAACAAAAGTCAGGCATTTCCTGTAGGTATCTCCCATCAACCCCTACATTTATACTGGGGGATGGGAAATGGATAATGTAATATACATTTTTTCCTTATGTTTAATAAAGTGTGATACACTTTGACCATGTAGGAAAGCTTGCTATCTGTTGTTGTTGTTGTTGTTGTTTGTTGGCAACTTGTGGCAACTCCGTGAATGAGAGACTTCAAAGAGTCATCAACTGCCTTGTGCAGGTTCTTGCAAACTCATGACTGTGGCTTCCTTGATTTCCTGCTGTCTTGCTCTTTTCCCAGCATTATGATCTTTTCCAATGAGTCATGTCATCTCAAAGTATGAAAGCTTCAGTTTAGTAATCTTTACTTCTATTGGGAATTCAGCCTTGACTTGACTTGAGATCAATTAATTTGTCTTTTTGGCAGTCTGTGGTATCCACTTAACTCTTTCCCAGCACCACCCACCAGATGGGTTCATTCTCTTCTTGTTTACTTTCTTTCCTGTCACTCCATTTAGGAAAGCTGCTTTCTGACTACGAAACCTTCATTATGAGGCAACCATGCTTTGTCTCCTTGAAACCTTCAGCCAAGAAGTACCATTTTGTTTTATCTCTTTATTAGATTTAAATATGAAATCTATAAAAAAGGACCATCCAACCAAATGTTTAAAAACTTAGTTGACAAAGGCTTAGATAAATTCTAACATTTTATTTTGACAGAACATCACAAAATGAACTCCTGAGTTCCTGTGGACTTTGAAATAAAAGATGTTCCTGAATTCTAATGCAAGGAGCCTGAAACACAAAATGTTGTATGTGTCATGTTTTGGTTTGTAACAAAGCAAAAATCTCTTCAGAAAGGAATTATCTTTGCAGCATTTGTAGGTGTTGTTAGAAAGCCAAGTGCAAGAATAAAATCTATCTTTTTCCACTTAATATTGATTAATGTAGCTATTGCATGTCCTTTATTTACAATATTTCTACAGAATCTCTGCTGGAATTTACAGGGTGGCTTAAAAAACAATAAAAGCAATATATGTAAAAACCTTAGAAAAAATAAATGTTTTACCTGGTTTCAAAAGGACAAAGATGTTGGCACCATGTGATCTCTTTTAGAGAACGAAATCACTAGACAAGATACCATGGCCAAGAAGGCTCTTTTTTTCACTGTCACTTATTTGACTCTGACATCTTGAATATTGATCTACAAAGAAGACATTGGCCAACTGTAACAGGTATTCATTCTTGTGTGTGGGTTAGCGGGTGGCTCATTACTGCTTTGAATTGTCTTCAGAAATGGACTGCAATCTTACAATGCTGGTCAAATATATTCTAACCAATCAACAGCCTTCCAACCTGGCAAAAGAGTCAATATACAGTAGAGTCCTGGTTATCTGACCTGCGGTTATCCGACCTTCCAGATTAACCGACGTCGCTGCCTGGGGGCGTGGCTGCAGGCATTTTCTTGCCCCCAGACACACCCTGACACACCCCGAAACGCCCCCAGGCACGCCCGACACACCCCCGACACGCCCCCAAAATGGCGGCCGCCACGGGCATCCGGGTAATCCGACCTTTTGGTTATCCGACACTCCGCCTGCCTGTTTAGGTCAGATAACCGTGACTCTACTGTATCTAAATAGTTTCCAGAAGTAGTGTCAGTGACAGTGCATTATGTCCTGAACACAAGTCAGGAAATGCCCACAGCAGCAGGCTGGGATGTAGGAGTGATTGAGTAGTAAGTTTAGTTTGGGTCAGTAATGGGTTATCTGAGCAAGATGCAGGGACAAGCATGAAGGCAGTCTTAAGCCAGTCTAAAATTTGTATCAGAAGTCCAGGTACATGAGCCAGCAAAGAATAAGCAGAACAGTTCAAAATGGAGTCAGTCCAAGGTCAAAACAAAACAAAACAGGAATGTGTAATTCTAGGCAACTGTCATAATATGAGCAGCTTCTTGAAGGTCAACAGGTGTCCTATGAGCACTAACTGGCTCAGTGTTTATTACTTAACGGTTCTGAGTTTGGCATTTTTTCCTCTCTCAATGAAGGATGGAGGTGTTCTACCTTCAGTATCTGACACCTCTGCCATGCTTTGCTCAGCCCCCCTCTTCTCAGACTCAGAGAAAGCTGCAGCCTCTTGGCAATCTGCTTTCTCCACCTCCTTGTTGCCTGAATCTTCCAAGGGGTGAGTTATGACACATTCTGGTACTTAATCTTGGGCTATTTATGCTGCTGTGGGGCCAGGATGGCAGTGGTCAGCTGGCCGTGCTTACACATGATGTCATTGTCAGCCTGCTGCCATCTTGTCCCCAAATAATGCACACACATAGTATTCGCAAAATGGAAAAAAAATCCATTTTTCACCTGTCATTGTGCGGTGCTCTTGCCCTTCCTGGCCATGAGGAAAGGCCAGAAGTACTCTGGCAATGCTCCCTTCCCTAGTGCAGCATAGAATCTGCCCAGCTGCACTGCAGAAGGAAGAAGTGGGGCCACTGCACTCCCTTCTGCAGGGAGCTGATGAGGCCTGGAGAGGAGTCTTCCTGGCACACTCCTTACCCAGCAGGAGCACTGCTGGGACTGTAACAGGATGACACGTTGGAGCTTTGTCATGTTGAAATTATCTTAGACAGAATCATAATATGGATAACTGATATTATGGAGAATACCATCCCTCATCCTGAAATTTGGATTCAAGAATGAACCCATTGGTGAACTGAAGACAGCAGTTTATTTAACAACATGCTGGTTCAGATGGCCAGTGTTAGAAATGAACAATCTACAATCAAACAAATATACTACTTTGCATTTATAGAGGTTTTAGAAAATTTACCTAGCAATAGCATACTACAACATTTAGCAATAAATAAATAAATAGATCTGCAAGACTACACTAGATACATTTTCGCTAATCATGAAGTAGCAGTCATTAAGCCAGTGGTTCTCAACCTGTGGGTCCCCAGATGTTTGTGGACTTCAGCTCCCAGAAGCCCCAGCCACTATGGTCATTGCTCAGGGCTTCTGGGAGCTGAAGTCCAAAAACATCTGGGGGCCCACAGGTTGAGAACCACTGCATTAAGCTGTAATGCAAAGCAAGTACCAATGGAAAAAGGTTATTCATTTTGAACATTTCCATCACAGTTCAAATAATTATTGCTATTATAGGTTGAGCATCCATAATCTGGAAATCCAAAATCTGAAAACCTCCAAATATTGAAACTTTTTTTGCCACCTGCTTCCACCTTTGAGGAGGAGGCTGTGGTGCTCCTGCACTTTGATCTCTCAGATCCTCAGTCTCTCTCAGGCTTCATGTCACATACACAGCACAAGTAGTGAATAAACAAGAGGTTGGAGAGAAACATGTGAAACTTTGAAATAGTGGAAATCAAAGCATGGTGCTCAGTGTGAATTCACATCTCTCATCACATCACAGATCCTTACTTCTCTCTCCAGCCTCATCTTTTTTTTTTTAATTTAGTATTTGTGTATGATATGTGAGCTGGATAGAGACTGAGAATATAAAGAACTTAATACCTGTATTAAAATAAAATAAAAATACAATACTGTACAGGAAATCTTCCAGCCACCTGCTTCTGCCTTTGAAGCAGTGGTTGCAGAGCTCCTGCTTCTTTGTTCTCAGTCTTCCTCAAGATCTCCTGGACAACACTGTATTTTATCTATATGCAAAGGTAGGTATGCCAGAATTAAAACAAAAAATACAAAACACTTTCAGCCCAACCATTTCAGACAAGGCACACTCAACCTATAGTAGCAAATGGCATTTTGTCAATGGTAAGGTCAATATGTTCTGGTAATACTTAATGTGCTTTTCCTTGACATTCCTAAGAGCTTAATAATTATGCAGCTTTTAAAATGTTCTTGCTCTTGTGGATACTTCCCTCCCCCCTTCAGCTTGACTCTACCTTAGTTGGAGCTTGTTGTCAACCTCTGACCTTTCCACATCAGTATCAATAGGTTCTCTCTGTTCAAAAGAGGCTGCAGCTTGATAATCTTTGTCAGAAGAATTGGTATTGGAGGGTTTACTAATTTATTTTTTTTAAAAAAAACCCTAAATATGTAACCTAAACAGGAAATGTAGATGACTGGAAAAGTAAACATGACTTCTAATAAACAATAAGGCACAAAACTGTTATCTTAGGTAAATATATGAAAGAACAGAATTTCCTGCCATGGCCATTTGCATCCATGTGCAAATGAAGGTCTGAAATAAATCTTTGCTAGTCCAGAATCTCTAATGTCAATAGTGCAGGATACCGATTAAGCAATAGCAGAATGCAGACTATTAAACTTGGCTTCAACAACCTGCTTCTGGGCAATCAACAGAACTATAGATTCATATATCTGTTTCCCTATTGTGTCCCAAGAGGCCTTGAGGCTTGGGTACACAAACATATGTAGTTCACAATGATATGTGTCATCAGCAATCCATACAGCTTCTATTTGAAATCCAGATAGTCAGGCATTTTGAATGAAACAGTGGAAAAATTTATAACAGGGATGTGAATTTTCACCTTTATCAACAAATGTAAGGCAATGGCCACCAGAATAATTCTTGCCAGATATTGGAAAAAAGAGTCTATACCATCCAAGACAGAACAGTTGGAGAAATTGGTAGAAGCTGCCAAAATAGACAAACTTACTTGTTTGATAGAAAATAAACCATATAGTAAATTTTTTCAAGATTTGGCAACCATTACACTTACACATAAAAACAGGGTCTGATTATCACCCAAGAGGGAAAATTGACTGAAAATTTGGCTTACAAGAGTCTATAAGTGGGAATGATAGAGGCTGGGAGTTGGAAAGTGTTGTTACATTTAACTATCCACAATAATGGATTTTCCACTATTATGAGACTAGCTAAACTTTTTTGTATATATTTCATTAATTTCAAATATATTGATCACAAATTGAATACCATTTAGTGATTAATGTGTGATTATATTGCAGAAATTGTATATTTAGTGTTACATAAGGTTGTAGCTATTAAGATTACATGCAACATTTTCAAATGTGTATCACCAGCTCAAATTAAGAGGAATTTATTTATTTATTTATCTGAAATAATTGGGAACTAAGAAAAAATTCATCTCATTTTTTTGTTTGACATGTGGTTTGACAGGAAATTTAACAATAAGCTGTTTTGTCAGCAGAAGGGGAGGTCCTCTACTGTTTCTTGTTGTTTAAATTCCTAGGCCTGTGTTGGCCTTCAAAGTATATTTGTCTGAATTATATGTGTTTAGGGAATGTTAGTTTAGTAATTTTGTAATTGTTTTATGTCAGTATAATATTATTGCAAGTTTTATGTATATCAATCAGATGTGTGTCAGTTATCATACCAAATTTTGTGCCTTTTGTGTGTGTTTGTGTGTTATATTTTTCCTTTTCTTTCCTGTTCTCTTTTAATTACAAGAATAACTAAAAAATCATAAGGAAAAAATTTAAGGGACTACACTGAGGCAGGAAAAGAAATTAAATGCAAAGATATAGAATGGGTGACACCTAGTCTTGCAACAGTACTTGTGAAAGGGATCTAGAAGTCTTAGTAGAGTACAAGCTGAACAGGAGTCAGTTGTATGATGCAACAATTAAAAAAGCCCATACAATTCTAGGCTGTATCAGTAGAAGTATAATGTCTAGATTAAGGGAAGTAATAGTAAAACTCAATTCTGCTTTGATCAGAACTCATCTGGATTGTTGTGTCTGGCTCTGGGCACCACAAATCAAGAAGGATGTTGACAAGCTGGAACAAGTCCAGTGGAGGATGACCAAAACTGCCCAATGAGGAGCAGTTTAGTGAACTAGTTATGGTGAACCCAGCGAACAGAGAGCTAAGAGATAACATGATAGCCATGTTTAAATATTTGAAAGGATGTCATACCGAAGATGGAGCAAGCTTGTTTTTTTTTTGATCTAGGGACTGGGGCATGCAGCAATGGATTCAAACTTCGGGAAAAAAGGGGTTTCCCATCTAAACTTTAGGAAGAACTTCCTCATGGTAAGAGCTGTCCAACAGTGGAATCACTCCTCAGAGTGTGGTGGACTGTTCTTCTTTGGAGATTTTGAGACAGAGGCTGTATGGTCATATGTTGGGTGTTCTTTCATTGCCATTCCTGCATGGGCAAGATGGCCCTTATGATCTCTTAAAGTTCTGTGATTCTATTATTCATTCTCATTTATGAATAATGATTTCAAAGTTTTCTTCCTGTTACACAGGATTATGAGAAAGTATCACATTTTTTCATGGGTAAGGTGCTTGTGAAAAATCATTTGCACAACACTTCAATATTTTTTTGCACAGAAAATGGAGTGATTTTGCAAGTGGTTTGTGCAAAGTGTTCACTGTTTTTTTTTTTTTAAAAAAAAATTAAAAAAAATTAAAAAAAAGCAAACCTTGCAGCATTTGACCATTTTATTGGTGGTATGCTGTGACAAATTGAGATACCTATTTATTTATTTATTTTTAAGAAAATAAACATACAAATAAAACAATCCTTATTTCTTACCATACATAAGTTCTTTTCCACCATCATATATACCTTTGAAAAAGAAAAACAACTATTCCAATTACAAGCTAACTAGATCATTGTACAAATTAAAGATATAGTTTTATAACTAATACTAGTACTACTTTCAGTCCCGGTACCTACTTACCCTCCTTCCCTTATTCCTCTACATATTTTGAGGATGGTTATACTATACCTGTTATTGACCAACACTTATTGTACTATCCAGTTAATGAATACCACTGCCTTCTTGTACTTTCAAGGTTCGTTACAAGATTTTTACTGCCGAGTCTCAAATCCTTAGATCTCTTGGTTTTACCTTCCCCATTGGGCTTCCCAAAAGGGTTTTACCAAATTCCATTCTTCAATAATTAGTTTTTTTGGTCTATCATTTATGATTGATGTGAGCTTGTCTAACTCCCATAAATCATATAATTTCCATAGCCAGCCCTTTCCACCTTAGGTGTTTCTTTTTACTTCCATAATTGCACAAATACCAATCTTCTTGCTGTTATCATAAAAATCATCATTTTTCTCAGAGAACTCTTTTTAAAATATTTATCATCCAACATATTCAACAAATATATTTCTGGACTTTTAGGAAAATTAATTTGTAGTGCATTAACAATACAATTGTGAATCTTTTTCCAAAATTCTTTAGCCTTATCACATGACCACCATAGATGGTAAAACGTCCCTTTCTTTGAACACTTCCAACATGTATCTTTCGTATTCTTACTTAATTTAGCAATTTGTACCAGTGTATAACACCAACGATAGAAAACCTTATAATAATTTTCTTTTAAATTGATATTAACACAATATTTCTTCACATCCCTCCATGAGTTTTCCCAATCCTGCAGGGGGATAGATGCCCCAGATTTTTGGCCCATCTTATCATATTGTCTTTGACAGTTTCTTCTTCCATATACCATTTTAATAACAATTTATATATTTTACCTATCAAATATCTAAACCCTACTTTAACAATTTATCAAACTCCTTTTCTTTTGTTTCAATTCCTTGTATCTTCTTGTCCATTTTAAATCTTTCCTCTAGTTGCCTTTGCAGTAACCAGTGAAAAAGTAATACCCACTTTGGCCAGCACTTCTTTATCTTTCCAAATTACATTTTCTCCTTGTATTTTTAATAAATCTCTATAAATTATCCATTTATTTAATTGGGGCTTCTCTCTTCCATAAAATGCTTCATGTGCTGCAACCCACAGTGGTGTTTTCCCATATAATTTATTTTTATGCTGTGTCCAAACCTTCAACAAACCCTTTTCTATAACATGATTATTAAATACTTTATTTACCTTTGCCTTATCATACCACAAGTAGGTATCCCAACCAAAATAGAGATCTTCCCCCTCTAAATTCAGTAATCTCCTATTCTCCAACTTGATCCATTCCATGATCCAACAAAGGCAACTAGCATGGAAATACCATTTTAAATCGGCAGTCCTAATCCCCCTCTTTCCTGTACATCTTTTAACACCTTCCATTTTATTCTCGTTTTTTTACCATTCCAAACAAACTTCGATAAATCTTTTTTCCATTGTTTAAAAGGTATATCATTTACAATAATCGGCAGATTTTGAAACAGGAATATCATTTTCAGTAATATGTTCATTTTGATCGTCACAATCCTTCCCATCAAAGATAAACCCAACTTTGACTATCTCTTCCTTTTATCTCTCCCCAAACTTTCTTATAATTATTATCAAATAAATCTGTACTCCTATCTGTAATGTTAACTCTCAAATACTGAACTTTTTTAGATATTTTGAATTTGGATAAGCCTTCAATTTCCATCTCTTCTTTTTTTGAAATGTTTTTTGTTAACATCATTGTCTTTTCCATATTAACCTTAAAACCTGAAATTTTCCCCCGGGACTCTTCAAAAACCTTATTTAATCTTAGAACACTTTTGACTGGATCTTCCAACATAATTACAAGGTCATAGGCAAATGCCCTTAGCTTCTACATTTGATTTCCAATCTTAACTCCTTTTATTTCTTCATCTTTCCCAATCTTGTTATTTAATATTTCTATTACCATTATAAAAAATTAAGGGAGGTAGGGGGACAACCTTGTCTTGTACCCTTCTTGATCACAAATTTTTCTGATTTCTCTCCATTTATAACCAAATTTGCCGTTTGATTATTATATATCACTTTAACCCAGTCAATAAATTTTTTCCCCATATCCACCTTTTCTAATACCTCAAATATAAATTTCCACCTCATGTTGTCAAACGCCTTTTCAGCGTCTACAAATACCAATCCTAGTTTCCTCTCATTATGTTTGTGATAATATTCGATTATATCCACTATCATTCTTACATTGTCTTTTATTGACCTTCCCGGCAAAAAGCCATTCTGGTCCTCATGTATACAAACTTTTAGAATTTTTTAGCTCTCCACCAGGATAGATGCAAATATTTTATAATCTATATTTAGTAAAGATGTAGGCCTGTAATTTTTAACCTCCAGTTTATCTTTACCTTCTTTCAGTATAAGAGTAATTGTTGCTTCTCCCCATGAGTCTGGTCTACCCTCTAGTTCCATTTCACTAAGAAGGTTACAAAAGGGTTTAATTAATTGATCTTGGAATTCCTTATAGTATCTTGCGGGAAACCCATCGGTCCAGGTGCTTTCCCTACTTTAATCTCTGAATTGCCATTCTTATTTCTGCCTCTGAGATGGGTTTGTTTAATTCTATTCTTTGGTCTTCCTGAATTTGAATTATTTCTGTTATCAAAGATTTCTTTACTTGTCTGGTATAATCTTCTGTATCGTTTAAATATTAAATAGGTTTTTGTAGTATTCTTGAAACATGGACTTAATTTTTCTTTGCTCTCTAAATGTCTTGTCCCCTTTTCTAATTTCAGTAATCAGTCTTTTCTTTTTTTTCTTTCTTCAATCTATATGCCAACCATTTTCCAATTTTGTTGGCGTATTCAAAAAATCTTTGTCGGGCATACTTCATCTTCTTTTCAATTTCCAATCTGTCTTCCATGGCTAATTGTTTCTGAGTAATTTTGATTTCTCTCAATAATTTTGCATTACTGGGATCTTTCTTCAGTTCTTCTTCTTTTTTTTTTAATTTCTACTGTTATACTTTGGATTTTCTGATTTCTTAACATCTTCTTATAGGCTTCATGTTTCAAAAAAATACATCTTATCACTGCTTTTCCTGTATCCCACATAATCTTGTTTGATGTACCTTTTCCCGCATTTTCTTTAAAAAGAAAACAATTTCTTGTTTCACCTTTTCTACAACTTTTTCATCTCTTAGGATTTCATCTTTCAAAGTCTACTTATATTCTCCTTTGCATTCCTGCAGCGTCATTGAACTGGGACAGTGATCTGATAATGTCCTTGGTAATATCTCCATTTTCTTAACATTTCTGCATAATCCTTTCGAGACCAGGAACATATTGATCCACGACCAAGTCTTGCGTACTTCAGAAAAATATGTATACTCCTTAAGGTTTCCATATAAATATCTCCACACGTCAATCACTGAAGTCAAATCCATAAGTTCTTCAAATGACTTTGGTAGTTTTCTTTGTGGTGTTTTCCCTTTCTTTTTTTTAATGTTCTATCTAGATCCAGAATGATCACCCCATTCCAATCACCCCAAAATAGTATATCTTGATAGTCATATTCCAATATATATTTCACTAGTTTTTCATAAAAAAAATGATTTATTTTCATGTGGACCATAGACTCCCACTATCAAAATCTTATTGTCAATTATCTCAACTTCTATCCTGATCACCATACCTTTGTCATCTCTAAATATCTCTTTTGCATTATATTTATTGTTTACATATATTGTCACTCCTTTTTTCTTTTTCTTACTTGTTGTTGAAAAGTCTTGTCCTAATCTTCGAATTCTTCATATATTTTGATTCCTTGCTTCTTATATGGGTTTCTTGCAAACAAATCACATCTGCTTTTAATTTCTCTAGATGGTGGAATACCCTTTTCCTTTTAACTATGGCATTTAGTCCTCTAACATTCCATGATACTATTTTCATTTTTCCCTTTTTCCCTTTCTTTCTCTTTTCTTCTTATTCTAAATCTTGTTCCCGATCTCCCTCCTTTTCTTCTTCCTCTGTTTCTTCTACTTCCTCTTCTTCTTCTTCTTGTTCTAGTCCTCTTTCCGTTTGTTCCATTTGTTCTATCTTCTCTTTTGAAACCGAAAATTACTTACTGTCCTTTGACGTTCTTTTGGGCTTTCTTCACCTTCTCCTCTTAGCCTCACATCGTCTCTTCCATTTTCATGTTCTTTCATACGTCTTTTTCTTAACTCTTCCTTATATCTTTTCAAGAAATCTTTTTTTGATACTGAATTTAACGTAAATCTTCTCTCATTATATACGAATTTAATTCCTTCTAGTTTGCACCAATGGTAGGAAATTCCGCTCCTTTTTAACACTTGAGTTAGGAAGAAGTAATCTTTTCTTTTTTTCAAATACCTGAGCGGGGACATCTTTAAATATCTGGAGTTCGTCTTGTTCTACCACCAGCTTATTCGTATAACCCTGTTGAATCACCAAATCCTTTACTCTCTCCTTCAAAAAATAAATCACAATATCCCGTGGTAGCTTCTTCTTTCTTGCAATAAACGAATTGATCCAGAACATCTTGTTGACCTCAAGATCAAGTTGCTCAGCATTCCAACCGATGTATTCCACCAAGGATGGTGTTACACTATTATATAAAAACTTCTCCTTGAACTTCTCTCAGCCCTCTATCTTAATACATCTGTCTCTGAACTTCACTTCCATACTTCTGTGTTTGTTGTTCAATCTTCTCCATCTGTCTCTCCACCACTGGTGCACCTTTTTCCAACTTCATTGTTCTTTCTTGTAAATCATCTAACTTTTGATTAATGTTCTTCATTTCCATCATTATATTTTCTAGCGTCTGCCCACACTTCCTATATCCTTCTTCATCTCTTTCATATCATTCACTAATTCTTTTATATCTTTTTAAAATTATTTCTTAATTTCCTCAGTTCTTCAATAATCAATGTCGCAAACTCTGTCAATTTAGTTTGGTCTTCTACTACTGATCTTGCTTGCGGATGTTGTTTTACTGATATGGCTGTCCTATCCCGAAGCCATCATAAATTAAATCCCAACACTACCAATCCTGCTTAACAATCACTAATCAATAATATTTACCTCTAATCAATATTTATATAAATTAATCTCTACTTAAAACTCAATAGTAATAATCAATCAATATAGTTAAATATATATGTGTGTGTGTGTATCTAATTTGAATAATAGTATATTAATCTATGTTCACTAGAACAAAATTGATTAATCAATGCTATATCCCCTAAACCTTAAAATATATCAACATATAAATGAAATATTATTCAATGCTTCTCCATCCAAAGTTCATACCAACCTATATCTATATCTGTATATCTATATACCTTCACTATTAACTATCTTAATATATATTAAATATAATAAATATCTTATAAATATGTTATAAATCAAATTATAAGTCAATTTTATAACAAGGCAGAATAAATCAATATAAATAGTATAAATCACTATCAAGATAACAATTTTATAATTACTCTATTCCTCCAATTTCTATTCAATTTCTATTTCATATCCTATCCCCCAAGCAAGTTAATTAATTTACCTATTTAGCTTGAACTTAATAATTATCAACTCTAAATAATATATATTCTTTAAAACTTATATTTTAACCAAAATTCCTAATTTGATATATATTTAATATTTAAAAATTAATGTTTAGTCCATTACTTTCTATATCTCTATATTTATTTGCTGTCTTATCGACGTTTTCCACTAGATGGTGTTCTCTCTCCACTTGTCGTTTCTTGGTCTTCTTATTCTTCTACATTCTACCGTTGTTGTGACAAAAGGGTTAATACTATTTTTCTTTGCTTGGGTAACCTTGGAACGTTGATCACTATCACACCACCGGCTCTTAGCCTCTAACAGTCCTTGAAAATCTTCTCTTTTTTTTACTGTTAATTCGCACCTGACTCTTTCTATTACTTCCTTTACATACCTTTGCCTTTGTCTTCCTCCTGCTTTCACCAACAATACCCCCCGGAAAAATAAGTCTAAAACATGGAAGATCTGAAAACCACAGTCTATTATAGCTCCTCAAGCCCAAAAGTCCAAAAGTCCGGACAAAAACGAAAAAAGTCCGAGGAAAGAAAGGGGAAAAAAAAGGTGATCCCCAAAGTCAAAAGTCCAAAAGTCAAAAATCCTGTTTTCCCCCTTTCCCAAAAATTAGAAATCCAAAGTCAAAAATCAAAACTCAAAAAGAATAAAAGTCTTTCAATCAAAATAAAAAAAGAAGGAAAATGAAAAAAAGACCTAAAAAGAAAGAAAGAAAAGCAGATAGAGAATGGACAGTGTTTTTTTCGTTCAGTCTCTACCAGCCACAGCTTCCTCCAAACTGTCTTAAATCTCTCCCAACTTCAACTTGCTATCTTCCGTCTCTTTCTGCCTCTCACTGTCTGCCCACACCAACTCCAAAAGGAAGTAAATAAAATTGGCTGTTTTGTAGGATCTTAATGTATTCTTATAGCCACTTTGTTTATGAAAAACTATGGCTTAGCACCGCTTTCTCTCTTGTCCCCCTCATAGAACTCGGCGAGATGATTCGGAGCCCTTCACCAGGATCCACCTTAATCTTAAATTTGTAGGGTCTTTACTTGCATTGGTTTCACCTTACCCTCCTCAAAATGTAGATCAAAACCTCTGATTTTTTTCCAATCCAAAACCTCTTCTTCTAAATAGAGTGGTGGCGAGGATTCCTCCTCACAGGAACCTCCATGAGGTAATGGCGGCTTGATGCGACCTCCGCAGCACGGTCTGTGTCCCGAACTTCAAGTGACTCTTCTCGGGCACTCACACTGGAAATCCGGTCTTCTCCAAGCCCCTCCGAACCTCCTTTCCCAAGGGGATATTCGTCCGGTTTTTCTCCCTCCTCCAAATGGGCTCACAACCTCGTGGGGCGATTGTCTGCCCTGGAGCTACACGGGGTGACAACCCAGCTCCTCACTGATGCCACAAGAAGTCCAGTTGAGATACCTTTTTAATTCCAGAATCTGATAATTTGTAGTTTTTACATTCCTAGTCTACAACAAGGATGGGAAACTGTGGTTGTACAGATGTTTTTGACTTACAACTCATTCAGCCCTAGCCATCATAGCTAGTGGTGAGGGATTATGTGAGTTGAAGTCTGGAAACATAGTGGAGGGCTACAATTGTCCACTCCTGGTCTACAAAATTATTCTCACTGATATATATTTTCTTATTTCTATGCAATTAAAGGATAGTAAGCAATTACTTGGTACCTATTATTCGTGCCACCTATTATAAGAAGACCTGGATTCACGATATACTAAGTTCAATGACTTAAAATCCCTATGTTTTCATTATTTCCTCTCTGCCAAATCTTTTGCTTCTCTTACCTACTATTTGGTTTATCTTCCAGTCCTAGGCTCTTTTCACACGGCAGTTTGCAAGTGAAAGGGCCTCTTGAGTGTCGCGTAAATGTGAGGAGCAGTCTGCATGATGCACTCCCATTTATGCGACGCTAAGGCCTTCACGTGCAGCGAACACACATTTTTTTTTATTTTCGGCTTTTAGCCAAAAATGACCTGCGGTTGTGCAATGCTCACGGGCCTGGGCCACACTCACCTGCTGTCTGGAGCCTCTGGAGCTAGGACAGTCGTGTGTCCTCTCCTCAGTGCAGCCTCCAACTCCCAGGCTGCATTGCAGAAGGAAGGGGCGGGGTACGGGCAGGGCTCTTGCGCGAGCAGGAAGGAGCTGCGGAGCTGAAGCAGGAGGCTTGCGAGAGCCTTCCTGCCCAAGCTTCTCGCTTGAGGACCCCAACCCAGCAGCATTAAAAGTTAAGGTGCAAAAAAGGCCCTACTGTCCTGATTATAAGTGTTGCGAACATTGATGTGGAAAACAAATAGTCCAAATAATGTTATCATAAGATGGCTAATATTGAGTTAGAATGGTTAAATTTGAAGGTTTTTCTTTCTTTCTTTTCAAAGAAACATTATAAAAACAATAGTTTAGTTTTTGGAAGTGTATCTCTCCAAAAATGATATTTGTGATTCTGGAGGTCAAAGCCTCTTTGTCTCTTTTCTAAGAAAAGTATGGGGCCCATGTTTCTATAACAAGCCCTCCAAAAAAGATCAGGGTCAACTTGTCTGTCAGGGTTATTTCCCAAACTCTACTTTAACACCCTTGCATGCTTTGCCTGTGTGCTTTTAGATTAGCTGATGCTTAGTAATATTGTGTCACAGAACTCCTGGGACAGGATGAGCTGCTTCCTAATATAAAATAATTTTAAAGTGTAGCTTTATCTAAAATACCTCTCTTTTTCTTCCACCAGGAGATATTACTTCAACCACATAAAAACATTCTTCCACTTCTCTCACTGTTAAAAAAAACACTTTTAAGTGCACTTCTGAGAAATAATGTGACCAGAGTCAAATGCATTAAAACTTTTTTTGTCCCTTTGCTAAGACTGTTCCTGATTTTTAAACAGTTTGAGCTCTAGGGTCAAACCAATGGAGGACAGACATGTGGAGAAACTTGCATTGTGTCATGTAATATATTCAACAAGGACATAATTCATCCATGCAATGGAACTGGGAGGTTTTAAAACTTGGCTTTTATTTTTAGTTATCTATTATGCAACAATCTCTACTTTATGCACCAGTAAATTCTATTATCCAGCAGCAGCACTATTTTGCTCTAAATTCAGTTTACAAACACAGAATATTGTTGCAATGAGAAATGAAATTAATATTTAGTAGGAAAAAATGTTTCTTTGGACTTTTGTCTTTCTGGCACTGATTATACCAATGTGGGCTGATAAAGAGGGAGCCCGAGTGATGCTGTTTGACCTTCCTACACACCTTCACTGTGGGGGCACATTTAAATAGCTTACCAAAAGAAAGTCTAAACTCATGT
The DNA here is from genome assembly GCA_948472985.1 of Iguana delicatissima. Classification (NCBI taxonomy): domain Eukaryota; kingdom Metazoa; phylum Chordata; class Lepidosauria; order Squamata; family Iguanidae; genus Iguana; species Iguana delicatissima. Next base: position 147,504 of record CAOKZL010001834.1, read on the forward strand.
TCTGGTTTTGGATAACGGCCAGAATCTGTTGCAGCACGACACTAGCAGTTGCACTTTTTCCACGGTTATGCAGTGAGGGAAGGAAAACTAAATCTACCAGTTCTGAACAGCCCATTTTTCCAGTGGCCAATTTCCTTCACGGCTACTGTATGCATGGGCCTTTTCTTCCTGCCATCATCATTTCATAATACAGACAGGATTCTGTCCAGTGTTGCTTAAAAAAAGGTCAAGAATAAAAGAAAATATAATGGGGTTTGTCAAATAATTACAATTAGATTTTTTTAAAAAAGGCCACACTGGCAGAGTGTAAAACAGTCGATTTTACCAAAAATATATTCAGCAGTTCATTTAGACATTATTTCTATGTCTCTTATGTAATGCAGAGAATCAGGCTGTATGGCATATTTCCACACTTTATTCATGGGTTCAACTAAGTTAAAGGTGAGCAACTGTAGAGAGGAAGGGCCAATTTTCACCTCCATATTCCCCTGCAGTTAGCACTAGTACCCCCTAGAACTCCTAGTTTAGTTTAAATTCTGGGTAACTTCCCAAATGGTTCAAAATGGTTCACCAAGCCCTTCTACAATGCAAGCTTCCCACGTACCTTGAAATTCCCCCTCCCAAAGCCCCTAAATTGTTCCCAAATGTGGTCAAAATGGAAATAGGAAATGAGTAACCTCACTTCCAGTTTCAATTTTGGCTGATTTTTGGCTTTGGGTTTCCTCCTCCTTGGCTTCTGGGGCTTTTTCAGAGGGCTGTGGCAAAATTGTTGCACATTGTAGCAGTTTTTAAGCAATATTGATGTTTGAAAGAGCAAAAAAAAAAAATCATCTAGTATTTTTAATGGGGGCTTCAGACAGCTCACCTAGGCACCTTAAGGACCACACATGGCCTGTTGTCTGCACTGTGTCCACAATCCCCCCCCAAAAGTGCTATTTTTGTTGCCTAAATATGAGTGATGAAGAAAAGATCAGCAAGATTATGTGAAGTCTGGACTTAGCATTCCAACAGACTCATGTATGCATAATTAAGTAAGAAGCTAATCAAATATGATACACACAGGAGACTGGGATCATTATCAAGCTGCAAGTCAAAAGGCCCTCTAGATTGCTATGCAAAGCAAAAAACTGAAGAATTGGCCTGGAAGGAAATGCACAGCATGTCTTCCACGACTGAAGATGGCCATCTTCATCCTGCATAGTCAATAAGAAACACAGTACTGTTCCAGTCTAGGGGTCACCTTTTACCTATCGAAAGGATAAATAAACAAATACAGAGAGGTGTGATGGCCTAAATGTTGTGAGGATATTTTTTCAAGAACACCTTCAAAAACAGGCATTCAGTTGCATGCCTGTTGGAAAGAAAGAAAGAAAGAAAGAAAGAAAGAAAGAAAGAAAGAAAGAAAGAAAGAAAGAAGACATTTATATAGGCCTGTCATTACTAATGTATTTGCAGCACTGAAGTTACTTGTTTGTGTTTCTGGCTGCCAGTTCTGAAGTTACTTGTTTGTGTTTCTGGCTGCCAGTTCTGCTGTTGTGCTGCCATTCTTTTTCTTTTCTGTTTCTTTTCTTTCTTAGGGGAGAAGAAATAAGAAAATAGAAAGAACAATAACACAATAGCAACAAAACCTGAGGTCAGAGCTGGCAAAAAGAAAAAGAAAAACCCTGAAGCTGAATGATCAGTAGTTGCATGATGAGATCAATCAGTATTTAGGAACATAAATTGTCTAATGGAGCTCAGGCAACTGCCATGTTCTCTGAGTTAACAGCCAAAATGAAGTAGACAGATGTCCTGAATGGGGGAAAGTATGACTCAATTTTGATCACAGAGCCTGTTCTTATGGAAATAATATGACATGCAAGGCATACAAGTTTGCATTTTTTTCCACTGAAGGTGATCAAAATTATCATTTGGGAGATCTTGAACTTTAATCACATGCATCAAGAGAAATAGTAAGGGAAATGTTCAGCATTCCTACCTCTTTCTTGTGCAGTTTTGCAAATACTAGGTTATACTCATGAGTCATTGCTGTGTTGCTTTATGTGCAAACACATTTCACATGAACATATAGCATCATCAAGTAGCTTTTCTAGAGATCTGTGAACCATCCACTAGACTGAGAACATTTGCTTGCAAAACACATTCATAAACGATATCTTCATTTTATGGGCATAATCCCATGTTTTTTCAAGCCATGTGATAAACAACTAGGCAATCTGAGATTTCCAGTTAAGGACAGAGCATTAGTCTTCAGTTCCTGGACTAGCTACAGGGTAATCACAATTTGTGCTCCATTATCTTCACATTGACATGTGGCTGTTGACACGGCCAGAAAAAGGAAAGTACACTTTTGAAAAGTGTGGATAGAATAATATGTGTGTTTCAAGTGCAAGCAAATCACTTGAATATTATTTATTAAACATATCTTATTCAAAAGGACAATGTGTATAAGCAACTTGTATAGTTCAAAGCATGTATATACATTTGAGGAGTGAAGCAATAAAGGGGAAAGTCTATTCCTGTTTTGCTGTTGTTTACAGATGTACATATTCCTAAATATTGTTATTCTTAATATATTTGATGGCATTATGTTGGCAAGATTGTTTTATACATAAAAATTTAAAATCCATTTGTATGTGGTGGAAACATGGTATTCTGCTGGTCCCATGGAACTAAAAGACACTATGCCAGAATTAATATGAATGCCAAGAGACAGATATTTCACACTGTATTTTTCAAAGGAGAAGTGTAGATGGAAAATAATGCTCCGAACATCCATATACATGTGGGAATAAGTCTTATTGAAAATGCAGAGTCCAGCTTCTGAATATTTGCCTTCTTTATCTAAATTCACAAAGTTTGAATTACATAAATAAAAATAAAATGTCTGCTATCTACTATTGCCATGACCTCCAAAACTGGTTAATGTGTTTCATTTCTTTTGTCAAAGTCATATTGCTATTTCAAGTGTCTCAGACATCTTTTATCTTGGTGTCCATAAAAATATATGCTGAAAGTTGAACTTCAGAGCAAAACTGAGTTTAATTCTGGCTTTTCAGCTTAAGAAAGGCTGGGCTTAGAAGCACAGCATATGATGTTTTCTCTTCAAAAACATCTTCTTTCCAAACTGAGCTTTCCAAATTTAATTCAAAGGGAATTATACAGAATATTGGCACATCACATTATCTTAATAACAGCCTCAACACAGTTCATATTAAATATTATCAACTATACTTTTGTTCTCAGATTCTTTTAAAACTTCTCAAAAAAGTATTGTTTGCTATCATAGTACAGGTAATAATGACTGAATTAATACTGTTTTTTACTTATTGAGTTAGAAATCCCATACTATTGAGTCAGACAAAGGTAATCTGTTATAATGAAATTTGGGAAGTATCTTTGAATTTAGAGGCATGTGTGTCACTAGAGTATACACTAGAGTATACACAATTATCCTTTAAAACTCTGTCTCTCCCTCTCTCTTAATCTCTGTATGTGTGTGTATGTGTGTGTGTGTGTGTATGTATGTGTACGTGTGTGTGTGTGTGTGTGTGTGTGTGTGTGTGTATGAGAAACAACAGTACAAATTTATATATTAAATATGACACATATACATATAGACTGTCCCCACAAGTTCCATGCATCCTATGAAGTGTCAGTGCAAGACTTGATTGCAGGACTTTTCTGTCTTTGCTGCTCAGTAATTCTTCAATATTTAGTGCATCTTTAAAGTCTGTGTGTGTGTGTGTGTGTGTGTGTGTGTGTGTAGGGCTTTAAGGATAAAATGAAATATCGAATGAAATATCAAATGAATGAAATATCAAAATTGAACTACAAGGAATTTATCCTTCTTTTCCCCCCTAGATACACAAATGGAAATGCAACTGCTTTGCTCAAAGTGAAAATGGCCTACTTCTCAGCCCTGGCAACTGCAGGTTCTCTCTGGCTCCTTCTGAATTCAATCAGCAAGCATAGTTCTTTCCTTAGGTTTTCCACACTGACTGGGCCAAGCCAATATTCATAGGATTACATTAACATTTATCAGGAATTATGATGGAACCTAATATGCAAAAGGATAAACTCTTAACGGTTTTATCCTGAAATGTCTTTGGAGCAATATCTAAGAGGGTTCAGTCATCAAATTATGTTGTAGCAATAGCAATAGCATGTGTATTTCTATACCGCTTATCAGTTAAGTGCTCTTTAAGTGGTTTACAATGTATTAGCTAATTGCCCCCAACAAGCTGGGTAATTATTTTACCAACTTGTGGAAAAATGGAAGGCTGAGTCAACCTGGAGCCTGGCAGGATCAAACTTACAACCTTGTGGCTACAGTACCAGCATTTAACAACTGTGCCACCAGGGCTCTTAGTATTTTTTGCAACATTCTGATACAGAGGATGCAAGACTGGCACAACCAGTGCCCACAGTTCATATACCAGGAAGACTCAAAATAGTTCTGATATATTTGGTTATGGCAATATTACTCTCTTGGGTTCCAAATTTCATATTTCATATGTATAGAATTGTCTCAATTTTCATCTTCAAAAGAAGAAGAAAGGCAGATGATATGAATCTAATGGCTATTCATAGGGATGTCCACATCATGGATGGGCTGTGCTTCACATGTTCATTAAGATGTATTACGCAGAGGTGAATAGCACTACGTGTGTCATGTAGCGGAGTGAAACAGTCTGTTTTAGGAAATGATACTGTGTTGGGGAAAGGGTAATAAATGAAGGAAAAAAACCTGCAAAACTTTACAACTGCAAAACTTTACAAAAGCTAGGGCAAGTAATGGTATTTGATCTCCAGGCAGCAAAATATCTTGGGCTCACCATGGAAGAGAATGCCTGTCATTCCATATACAAACATCATTGAGTCCATTTTAAATTTATGGACTGGGGCAAAGAAAACTGGTACATCAGAGGTATATAGTTCAGCTTGACATTGATCTCTATGTTATTAAAGTCAATGGGTTGGTTGCCGCTGAATTTAGTATGAATAATATCTGAACTTTTCCTCAGTGTTTGGCAGTGCAACTGTTTGTGACAGATAACAAATATAATTATGGTTATAACACCTCACAGTGGGAAAACAAACACCTCCTTTGGCAGAGTTATCAGTTCCTCTCAGTCAGAATTGAGCTCTACAGATACAGATGACACTTTATTTTAGGGTCAGGTCACTGGCTCATTCTCTAAGGCACTGTGATGTTACACAAGTTTAAGGTCAGATCAAGTAAAATAGTAGCAGCAAGTATAAAAACAGCAATTAAATCTGGAGATGCCTATACATAAAACACAATCATGGTAAGGATGAGGTAGAGAATATCTTCACATCTGTGATAATCTTGAATTGCTCATTTTGGAGATAAACAGTAATTGATTAATCAAGTAGGTGCATGTCAGAGGTCAACATGCATCAGATGCATTCTGGTTTATTATTAATTCATCCCAGTGTTTTCATAGGAGGAACAATCAGGAATGGAAATGACTCCCAGTCTCCTTGTTGTTAAAGTAGGAAACAACAGCTTCAGTGGAGAAACTAGAACTAGCCCTGATTTTATAGTTAACTAGTATATATACCTGTAATTGTCTGGGATTTTATTTTCTCATAGAAAAATGTGAGATCTTGTGTCTCTAATTCCTTAAACTGTCTTGTCCAGTGCCTGTAACTTTTCCCCATATTTCCCAATTCAATCCATATTCAGAGCTATTAACATACAGAGGTTGGGTTCCTAAAGGAATACATTACCCTCCTCCTTGCTGCTAGGCCTCATCTCCATAGCAACTGGCCTATTAAAGACAGGCATATTTGACTTTGGCCCAAGAGCTCTCCGGCTGAGAATTCTAAAGGCCCCTCCCTAAACAGCAAACCTCAGAATTCCGTGGAATCTTCTTAGGCAGCCAATCATATGAGGTCTTCACCTGACACAGACAAACAAACTTTTGCTTTTATATAACTAGATGACATTTCTTTATTGGGGAATTTTAGTGAAAAGGGGGGGGGAATCTACTTGTAATCTCTAATATTTGTTCCATTAAAGTCAATGAGACTTTACACTACCTTAGGTATGCATGCTTGCTGCGAATGGACATGTTCTACCGGAAACAGTGATATGGCCGGATCCAAATGGTAACAAGCATCTTCACCCAGAAACAATTAATTTATAGCAAGCTAAGGATGTAAATCTTTTATTATCTCATTCATAAACATGAGAATGAAAAATATCCACATTTCTTCTCCACACTGGAAAAGATGACAAGAGTTATGTGTAGCTTTTAAAGGTTTTTAGATTCATGATTTTTTTCCCAGACATTATACAAGTAATTTTTGCACAAATTGGAGGTTTTCCATTTGTTTGTTTGTTTGTTTGATTAATTAATTAATTTGTGTGCAAAACACTGTTGTGGTTACTTTGTTACATGAACATTGGATGAGGCATTTATACAACAAGCCTATACACAAAAATATTCTCTTTCATCCTTTGTTAAACAGAGTACACAAATGTAGCAAGCTCAGAAGAATAGGACTATAAAAGATACTAACAAAAATGGCAAATTGAATTAACTTAAAACAGACCCAGGAGATTTTATTTGCATAGTGTCAATGAGATCATTGTGGAATATGTCATTTCATGTATGGCCTACTTTCTTTTTATGAGCAGCTGTGCAGTCAGACAGTATGGTATTGAAACAAAACTCTCACAGGCACTCACAGTCTTCATAATGCCAGAAAATGTCAATTCAAGTTTGCAGAGAAAATCCCTCTAAAGTAGAAAATATATGTTCTTATGTAAAACAACAATCTTAAACATGCTAACAAAGATAGAAACCTTTAGAACAGCTATGTTTGGTGTATAGCATATTTTTTAACCAATGGATGCTTAAAAGAAACAATACTGAACAGTAATTATTCACTTACAACAAAGACTGAGATACTGTCTGACGAAGTAGACTTGATTTAGCTCGTGTGCCAAATAAAATTCATTATACTTTCAGATGTCAGGATTCTAAATTGTTTTTGCTAGAACAGGCTGACATGGCTCAAGGACAAGGGAAGCTACATGATGTCTGAAAATTATTTAGAAATTGTATCTCTTTCTAATTTTTACATTGGGATCCTGGCCTGTAGTCTAATTGGCCAGGAGAAAAATTACTTCTAATAGGTATTCTTTTGTCTTGAAATGGTCTTCTGCTTCAATTAATCTTACACGTTTTATAGACTTCACAATTGGGTCCAGTAGTACAACTCAAAAGTTTTCAAGTTGTATATGATTTCTGTCCACCGCCCTTCCTTCCCTTTTTCCAGCTAATTCTCACATATTTTATTTAATGGGAACCAATTGTCAGGATAGAGATATCAATACATCAAACATACCTTAAAAAAGTCATCCTATGGCTGTGTCAAGTCCACATGACATATTTATTCTTTCCTGTTCCTTTTCTTGGGTGGGACGTAAGGTTCAGGAGTGTGTGATAGCCTCTCACTTTAGTTGTTCTAGGAAGAAAAGGATTATTTAGATGAATATTAATAAGGCATCAGGCATGGTTATGGGATAGAGGTGGCTTTGGTCACCTTGATGGATGACCTACACCAGGAATTAGACAGGGGAACATGTTTGTGTTGACTGTACTGGATCATTCATCAGGTTTTAAAACCATAAAATATGGTACCCTTCTGAATTGCTTTTTCTGGGATGGGATGGGGACACTGTACAGTGATTTCATTTTTTGTTGAAGTGGTAAAAATCAGGTGGTGGTGCTTCTTGCTTGACACCCCTGGCTGTTGCCCTGTGGAGCCAAAAGGTTTGGTTCTGCTTCCCGTGATGTTCAACATATACTTGAAACCTCTGCAAGAGGTGGTCTTCTAGAGTGTGGGAGTTTCACAAGTTGATGACATGCAACATTGTTTCCTTTCCATTAAATTCTAAGAAACACAGCCTGCTATCAGCAATGAATTGAGTGAGGGTGAACAAGCTGAAGCTTAATCAGACCAGACTGATTAAGTACTGCTGGTCAGCTGATAGGCAGATCAGAGAATAGGGACTGGATGCAGTCTGTGCTGGGTAGGAATAAACATCCCCTGAAATCTAAGGTTTGCAGCTCTGAGTATACTTCTGGATTTGGCTTTAAAACTGGAGGCTTGAGTTTCTGTGGTAGCCAGGAGTGCTTTTGCACAATTAAAGCTTCTGCTCCAGCTGTGTCCATTCTTTGACACACCAGATCTGGTCATTGTGCCATCACATTTGGACTACTGTAATGTGTTCTACAGAGAGACAACATGATATAGTGGTTTGAGCATTGGACTATGACTCTAGAGAACAGAGTTCAAATCCCTGCTCAGCCATGAAAATCCACAGGGTGACTTTAGGCAAGTCACATTATCTCAATCACAAAAATAGACAAAGCTAATCTTCCTCTGAACCAATCTTGCCAAGAAAACTATGTGATAGGTTCACCTTAATGTCTCCCACAAGTCAGAAACAACTTGAAGGTACTACAAAAACAACAAAAACAAATGTGGTCTATATTGGGTTTCCTTTGAAGAGTGTTAGGAAACTTCAGCTGGTTCAAAGAGCTGCAGATAGATTGTTAACTATGGCTGGCTACAAGGATCACACAATTTCCTTGTTGCCACATTGCTACAATGTGACGGTCTGTTTCAGAACACAATTCAAAATGCTAGTTATGATGTATAAAGCACTACATGGATTAGTCCAGGTTATTTGAAGGACAGTATTCTCCCAAAGAAACTTGCTCGTTTTCTGCCATCTTTGATCCTGGATTTTCAGGTTTGCAAAGTGAAATCTATTCCACATGTTGCAGCTTGTTGGAAAATGCCTATCAACCAAACATTCTCTTTAACCGTTTTACCCATTTCCTATCAGAGCAATGAGATTTTAGACATTAAGGGTTTCCTGCATGCCTCTACTCTATCCTGTCTCTGCAACTTTCCCCACTTGGTCAGCCATCAATTGCAGGGATGTACCTAAGTAACCTTACCATGTGACCAAAGAACCTCCCTGTCATGAACTGAATTCACACATACAAATAGAATAGTGCTTAAACACTATTTATTAGGAGTGTGATACATCGTACAGGACTTCAGTGAGTGAACTGGAGGCAATTAGCAAGGTTCAAAACATAAAATACAAAGAGTACATCTTCCCGCCTGGAAGAGACCTTGAAGTCTTGGTGCAGTCTGGCTATGCTTATCAGTGCATTCCTAGCTTTTGTTTATCTAACGGTCTCTGGTTCTCATACCTTGTTACAAGCAAGCTGCTACTTAACTCCTACTACATGTCCCATAACTAAAATATGGAGGGCTACTCCACATCCTGCCCATCCCGGAAAAACAACAACAAGTGAAACAGCAATTAGGAAATTGAATCAGCATCGCAAACAATGAACGGGGAAAAAGAGGAAGGTTGGGTAAATTAGAAGAGAAAGAGAAAGGGGAGACAATAATTGAAATGGACTTATGAAAAGCATTAGCTAAACAGGGAGTGGTGAAAATGTTGATGAAGGAACAGTGGCTGGTGTAGTCAGGTCACTCTCCGAAGAATTTGAAGGAGCTTGTTTCAGTAAGCTGGAATGAAAAACAGAGTGAAGAAGTTTGTAAGTATCAGGTAAAGAAAGTTTAAAAGTGACATCATTAATGGCCCGTTTGACTGGGAAAGGACCAAGGTGTTTGGGGGAGAGATTATTGGAGGGGCTATCAGTGGCAATGTTCTTGGAGGAGAGGTAGACTAGATCTCCAGGCTATTAAGTAGGATTGGGGTGGCATTTTTTGTCTACAAAGCATTTATGAGACGCTTTGGAAGACTCAAGAGCGGAGTGCACATTAGATGATAGTTTTTTAATCCAAGACGCAAGAGAGGGATGTTGAGTTGTAGAGATGGCGTTGGGGAGTGCTAGAAATGGCTTTGGATTGGTGCCAAAGAAAACCTCAAATTGAGTTTTGCAAGTGGAGATGTGTAGAGCTTAATTGTAAGCAAATTTGGCAAAAGGCAGAAGGGAGGTCCAGTTGCTCTGGTTGGAATTGAAGAAGCAGCACAGGTATTGTTCAAGTGTCTGATTTGTGCACTTGGTTTGTCCATCAGTTTGGGGATGATAGTTGCTGCTGAGTTTTTAAGAAATGCTGAGAGATTTAAGGAGTGAAGTCCAGAATTTGGAGGTGAATATGGGTTCTCTGTCAGAGATTATTGTGGAAGGGAGTCCATGTAGTTTCCAAATGTTATTGATGAAAAGGTTGGCTAGTTTCTCAGCAGTGGGTACTTTTTTAAGAGAAATGAAGTGAGATTGCTTGGAGAAATGGTTAATGACAACCCAAATGGTATGGAAACTGTGGGAGTTGGGTAAACCAACAATGAAGTCCCATGAAATAGTATCCCAAGGTGTGGAGGGAGCAGGAAGTGGTTGGAGAAGTCCATGTGGTTTAGATGTAGATGATTTGCAGGTGTTGCAAATAGGACGGTTTTTTATGTATTCTTGGACGTGTTTGGTGAGACCTGGCCAGTGGAAAAGCTTCCTGATTGAATGTAGAGTTTTAAGGAAACCAAAATGTCCAGCAGATTTGGAGTCGTGATATCTTTTCAAAATTTCAGGTCGGCAAGCTAGGGGAATGTAGATCTTAGTTCCGATGAAAGCCAAGTCAGTGAACCAGGCAATTGAGTCTTTGTGTGTTTGTAGCCAGGTGTCTGTCAGGTAGGCAGATTTTAGAGAACACTGGAAAGCAAAGTCAAGCAACGTTGAAGCTGATGCATGGGCTCATTGTTGCGCTCATGTAGTAACTTGTAATCCAAAAGTGTCTAGAGAAAAAAGAATATTTTCTTTGGTAGGAGTAGAGAAGGAGGGCAGTTCTTGGCAAGGCAGTCTGGAGAGCGGATCGGCCACAGTGTTTGTTTTTCCAGGTTTGAAAACAATTTTGAATCTAAAATGTTGGAAAAATTCAGCCCAGTGGGCTTGTTTAGGAGTCAGCTTCTTGGCAGTTTTTAGTGTTTCAAGATTATGATGGTCTGCACATACTTGAAAAAGAATTCTAGCACCTTCAAGGAAGTGGCGCAATGTGGAAAGAGTGAAATGGATGGTCATGGCTTCTATTTACCAGATCGGCCAGTTGTATTGCAGGGTAGAGAATTTTTTGGAGATGAAGGCACAAGGTTTGAGGTGGCCATCTGTGTGCTGTTGTACGAGAATGGCTTCCATGGAGGTCAGAGGCATCATTTTGAATTATAAATTCCTTGTTAGTGTCAGGGAATAAGAGTAGTGGTTCGGAGGTAAATTTTTTCTTGAGGGCATCAAAGGCTATTTGGTATTTTTCAGTCAAGAGGATGTGGTTGCATTGGTTAGTCGGGCCACAGGGTGCTTTCTTTAACAGGTTGGTGAGAGGAAGTGCAATTGTGGCAAAGCCTTCTATGAAATTACGGTAAAAGTTTCCAAAACCAAGAAATTGTTGTAGTTGCTTTCTAGTTTGGTGGTAGGTCAGTGTAAAATTGTAGAAATTTTGGAGGGGTCCATGTTTAGGGTATTATTACAAACTCAGTACCCTAAATAGTCAAAAGTTTGAGTGTGGAACTCGCATTTTGAAAGTTTAACAACAAGTTCATTGTCTATGAGTCTTTGTAATATAGTGTGTACAAGTTTGGTTCAAGGTCCTATGAGTAGATTAAAATGTCATCTAGGTAAACAACAACACCCTCATAGAGGAAGTCTTGCAACACAGAGTTGAGGAACATTTGGAATGTGGCAGGACCAGCTTGTAATCCAAAAGGGAGAACAGTCCATTGGTAGTTAGTTATCCAGGGGGGTTGAGAAGGTGCTCAACCATTCACTTTCAGGGTCCATCTGTATTCTGTGGAAAGCTTCTTTGAAGTCCAATTTGGTAAAATATTTGCCTTTAATCAATTAGTTTAGGATATCCGTAGTCAAAGGAATTGGGCACATATTAGGCAATACTGCCTGATTGATTAAATTATAGTTCACAATGAGCTTCAGCTCTCCTCCATCTTTTTTCATACAGGACTGTCAAGGTCAGAGACCTGGGCAGCAAGCCAGCCTGGAGAAGGGAGTGTGAGAGCCAGCAAAGTCCAACCGGGAGGAGACAAGCAAGCACTTTACACAAGGAAGTTCATTTACCAGATCGTCAAGCAAAAACCATAGTCAGAGTTCCAAAAGCCAAGGTTCAAGAGATCAATTCAAGGTAGCAGGAACCGGGTGCTGGGAGCAAGGAACAGGCAAGAGGAGGACTTGAAAGAAGTTTGCCACAAGCAAAGGAAAGCTTCCAGGTAGGCAGTTATATAGCCCAAGACACAGGTGTGGCTAGTCACTGCTTCTTGAACTTAATCAAGGAAGCCTCCCTTTGCTCAGCGATCCTGAGTCTCTGCCTTGTTTGTGGGCTGATTGGCACAGGCTTCAAACCATCTTCAGAATCAGATCACCGTTGCCCTAAAGGAGCAGGCAGAGGAACGTCCATGCCTGCTTGGTCCATGGCAGCAGGGGGAGCTCTTGAGTTGGAGGACTCATCTCCATCCAGAGCCACAGGGACCAACAGCTGCTGCTCATCATCTCCACCCTAAGCAACAGGGACCAACAGCTGCTGGTCATCATCAGAAGCTCTGACAGGGGCTTCAGTTATCACAGGAAAAATATGGGACTGAGTGTGGGAGCTGATGAAGGCTTAATGAATCCGCTTTACAGGTTTTTGCTCAGGAATCTTTTCAGAGCATGTAGTTCTTGGTTGTTCATAGAGTATATTTTGAGTTTGGAAATTTTAGTTCCATCTGTCAATCTCAGTATGCAATCAAAGTCTCTGTGTGGGAGTAGTTTGTCTGCTTCGTGATCTTCAAAAGCTTTCTACAGATCCCAGTACTCTAGTGGGATTTTCTGCAGTTCCTCAGGACTCAAATTAAGTGTTGTGTCAGGAGGTTTTATTTCAGGCATTAGATTGACATCATGGGTATGCTTGAGTAATCCTTGGGTCCAGTCAGTTTGGGGATTGTGCTTTTTCAGCCAGTCGTACCCAAGAACTAGTTGGAACCCAATTTTGGTGCACACTAGAAAATATAATCGCCCTGTAAGTTCCCTACTTGAACAGGTATGGGTTTGGTCCTTTCCTATACAGGGCCCCTGCCATTGGTGGGCCGTCCATTTGAGATAAATTGATGGCCTTTTTTAGGGGTTCAAATTTTACTATAAGTTCTTTGGCCACTGTGGGATTCAATAGACTAGTGGTGTAGCCTGAGTCAACCAAGGCCCTGTACATTCGTAATTTCCCATCATTTCCTTGTAAAGTTACTGTAACATATACATGACATGTTTTAGTTGTACTTACATTCATGGACTGGTCGGGAACCCACTCATCACTGTCCAAGTTGGAGGTGGTCAGTGGGCTGTCCTTGTCATCGCAAGCTCCAGAAGAGGTTTTGCTGGCAGGACGTTTGGTTGGTGGTTTAGGAGTATGAGCTTTACGGGATGCAGGCTGGGTGGTGGGGGTGCCTGACTTTTCTTCAGTGGGTTTCTTAGATCCCTGGCATTTGCTGGCGATGTGGCTTTTTTTTCCCACATTGGGAACAGATACCTTCTTGGAGTCATATTTTCTTTTCTTCCCTGCTTAAGAAAGTGGTTTTTCGGGGTGCCGGGATTCAGCAACTGCTTTCTTGGGCTTGTCTCTGCTGGGTGAGCTGGACATTCCCTATTATGCTTTCCACTTTTCAGGCTAGTTTCATCCATCCCAAGAGACTGGCAGGATCTCCTTGTGTCAGACAGTGATCTAGTATGGTGGGGTTTAATCCATCTCGGAAAAATTGCTTTAGAATGTCATCTTTCCATTCTGGTACTTTAGTGGCTAACTTTCTGAATCCGTGGGCATATTCCCCAATGGTCCCTTTTCCTTGGTGTAGTTTTCTGAGTTGGTATCTGGCTTGTTCTTGGAAGAAAGGATCTTCAAACCTTTCTCTGAGGAAATGCATGAACAGCTGCAGATCAGCTGTCTCTGCGGCTCATGAGTCAAACAGGCTGGTGACTGACTCTGCTGCTTCTCCTTTGAGGTGCTGGCTCAGGTATCTGACTCTGGCATCATTGTCTGGGAAACTGTTCCCATAGTCAACCATATAATTAGAGACCATGTTGAGGAAGCATGTTAGGGTGGCGCCATCACCATCGTAAGTGGTCTTCAATTCCCAAAAAAGTATTGGGTCCACTTGTAGGGCTGGTATCCTGGGAGGTGTGGATGCCACTGCTCCTAGAGTAGCTGCTGCTGCTACTGCTGGAATCTGGGGTGGCGCACGCCCAACCTGAGACACCAGAAGTCTCCAGTTGTGTAGTTCTCAGTTTAGAAATTTCTTCCCATTGTTTTCCCACTTCTTCTTCCCTGGCTAGAAGTTGTTCCATCAAGCTGGTCTCAACAATCAATGTGACCCATTTTGTAGCCAAGCAACATTGGTGCAGAGCAGTTTCTGGTCTTTCCCCCCAGGCCCAGGTTTGACCTCCAGTCGGGGTGGTTGGAGGAATTGAGGGCCGTGTCTTGGGTTTTGCATCAGGAGGCCGGCTGGGGTCCGTCTCATCTCTTTCAGCGATTCCATCTCCTGGAGTGTCAACGACTCCGCCGGATGCTCCTTCTTCTTCAGGCTCTTCAGTTTTTTGATACATGTTGTAATATTTTTACAAGGAGTTCGCTCACTCTGTCATGAACTGAATTCACACACACAAATAGAACAGTGCTTAAACACTTTTTATGAGGAGTGTGATACATCGTACAGGACTTCAATGAGTGAACTGGAGCGAGATTCAAAACATAAAATACAAAGAGTACATCTTTCGGAGCACAAGAGACCTTGAAGTCTTGTTGCAGCCTGGCTGTGCTTATCAGTGCATTCCTAGCTTTTGTTTATCTAAGAGTCTCTGGTTCTCATATCTTGTTACAAGCAAGCTGCTACTTAACTCCTACTACATATCCCATTACTAAAATATGGAGGGCTACCCGACACTCCCAGGTTTGTTTGAAACCTTATGTATGCCTGGCGGTAGACACCAGTTTAATTTATCATATTCTGAATTCAAGCAATACAAAAGCAATATGGGACAAGATAAAAGACTTACACAATTCTCCAAGTGGAAGTACCCACACTTCAGCAGTTGTACAGCTTGTATATGCAAAACTAAAGTGTCCACAGTTTTTGCATCAACATATTAACACATTCTTGACTTTACTGACTAATGGACAATCTCCTGGAGAATCTGATCCAGAATCTTAGAAGCTTGGATTATTTATCACTACTCTTTCAAAATATTCCAATATGCTATTTGCCAATAATTAAAGAAGTGAAAGGAGAGATAAGTCTTGAAACAGAAATTGCTGAAATATTTTACATAATAAAGGTTTTCTGCATGCCTTTACCTTTTACCTTATATGTCTTTCTAGAACTTTCGCTTGGAGACTGAGCCTTAATTGAACAAGCTTTTAATTTTTCCAGAAAAGGAGCTGATACCTTGGGAATCTATCTCTAATCCAGCACTCCTATTCTTGGAGATGTCAGATCTGGCTGTATAGGTATGTGCCTTGATTACATCTTCTGTGGATCAATGTAATGTACTGTGTATGGGGTTGTCTTTGGAAACTGTTGGTAAACGTCAGCAGATCCAAAATTCTTTATCCAGAGTGCTGACTGGGGATAGTCACAAATAATATATAATTCCTGTGTTATTATAGCATCACTGAGTACAAGTCACCCTATCCTCACCTGCCCTGCCAATGTCTTGCAGATTCAGGCACTGGTCTTCTTGGAGTCTCCCCATTCCTAATGTGATCATCTTCTTTTTCTACTGCCTTCAACATTACCAAGCATTATCGTCTTTTCTAGTGTGTCATGTTGTCTCATGATATAGCTAAGGTACAACAGTCTTAGCTTAGTCATTTTGGCCTCTAGGGAGAGTTCAGGATTGATTTTCTCTAGGGCCCATTCATCTGTCTTTTTAGCAGTCCACAATATTTGAAGAACTCTTCTCTAGCACCACATTTCAAATGAGTTGATTTTCTTCCTATCAGCTTTCTTCACTGTCCATATTTCAGAACCATACATAGAAATTTGAAATACAATGGCATGGGCAATCCTAAGTATTCAATGGTATATATTTGCACTTCAGGATCTGGTCTGGTTACTTCATAGCTGCCCTTCCAAGTCCCAGTCTTCTTCTGACTCCTTGACTTCAGTCTCTGTTGTGATTCATGACTGGTCCAAGGTATGGAAAAATTTTGAACTATTTCAACATCTTCATTGTCTTCTTTGTTATGTAAATCATTGATAATTATTTTTGTTTTCTTAATGTTCAACTGTAAACCTGCCTTTGCACATTTTGCCTTGACTTTTTTCCAGTAATCATTCCAAGTCTTTGTTCTTTTTCTTGGCAGCATGGTGTCATCTGCATGTCTTAAACTGTTGCTGTTCCTTCCTCCAATTTTAACACCCGCTTCATCCAAGTCCAATCCTGCTTTATATATATATGTACAGTATACAAGTTAAACAGATGCAGGAGACCCTAACCAGCAGCACTGATGCTATCACCATAGTGTCTTGCCTCGCAGGGATCCACAATCCAACCACCATGGAAAGGTTGTGCACAGCAATAATAAAACAGTAAACAAATACAAAAATCCATTCAAAATTGATAAACTATGATTTACACATGCACACACACACACACACACACAAAACCTGTGGTCTGTGACAGCCTATATTACTATTACTGTTTAGTTGAATGATATTGATGCTATATATATATATATATATATATAATTATACACGCACGCACACACATATATATATACCACATATGTACACACATATATATAATATATATATTTATAATATATATATATACATATACATATACATATAATATATTGTCATATATATTGTCATTTGATTGCCCAGGATTGGGGTAGGGTTAGCAATTCAGAAAACCTGATTATGTTCAGTTTGAACAACTTTGAGTACAATCAGAAGAATTAATAATACAGTACAGAGCTTACATTATCCATGTACTGTCAATAATTCAGAATTATCTACAGTAGACCTGAGAATGAGTGATGAGTGAAGCTATCATCTGCTATGTCCCTCACTCTCCACCCCACTGTTCCAGAGTTGAAAGTCTGGCCATGGGAAGGAGAGAGAGAGGGAGGGAAGGAAAAAGGAAGATTTTTTTTTTCCTTTTAGCATATGGAATCCATGATCTATCCATTTTTGTTTTTAGTTTTCAGGACTTTTACACTTGCATTTTAACAAGCAAAAGATGAAGAAATGACATTGAGGTGGTGAGACAAGGGGCTCTGTTGGCTGAACATTTCAGGTGGCATAAAGTCACAATTTGTTAGCTTCATGATGACATGACCTTCTTTAACCAATGTCAGATACAATACAGTTCCTTTTTTTGGTGTGGTTTTGTATAAAATAATCAAAGCATTTTCAAGTCCAGATTACGCTAAGGTTTCAAAAACTATAGAAGCAATCTGCCCAGATTCATGAATGTCAATTAATATCAATGGAAATAATTTACGTTAGTTAGGGCATTAGGAATATTCTGTGTGCTTTTCATGTGCTTCCTAACAGGAATGAGACATTTTTCCTAGTCTTATCATAGCATTGTTAGCTACCACAGTATTTTATTCCCCTCAGATTATAGGGGTAACATAAGATCAGTAGAGAACCTTAAGTAGATTGCTGAGTTCTCCTAATTTTAGTAATATTTTATGCCCCTCTCCTTTACAACAGCCATGACCTTCTAGAAAGCAATAGTTAAAGTAGTAGGGGGAAAAAAAAGATAAACATGAAGACTATATGATGAGTAAAAGCAAACGAGTTTACTCCAGGAAATGATTAGTCAGAAATGTTGCATTATTTTATACATCCATAAATCTATTTTAAAGATTTTCTTAAAAACAATAAAAGTTAATTCCCAGCCTGCAATCCAGGAATGTAGTGACAATCTCAGAATCAGGGAAAAACTTGATTACTATTTGTCTCATAGGCTACAAATTCAATAGGGGAGAAAAGGGGATCACATGCAAGAATTGTCAAGGATGCTGTACTAGGACATGTTTTCAAAGCCTAAAAATTTTTATTAACTGACTAACCTTTTACAATGGTGTAAGTTTATTTTGCAAAATTACTGCATGAAATTATGTGACATTATTATCTGGCATTAAATTATTATAGCCAGAGCCACTTCCACTCTTGTTCAATTTTGCATAGTTTACAGTGCATTTTATACAGGCGTATAGACTACATTTGGTACCATTTTCAAGCAATCTGTCAGTCTCTTTCATGGATCCTTTCTTGATGAGCAACTATGAAGTAATGAGAAAAATTGTCAAGTAAACTTGGGTTAAATAAGGAGCACTTTATTTGACCTTACCTATTTAGTTGTGTTGGTCTATAAATGGAGCAAGAATGGGAAGCAACCTGATGTGGATCCAGCTGAGGCCAGGTATGACCCCACGATTACCTTTTCAGCCTTCTCTTGGGCAATCCAAATGCTATTGGTTGCTCCCTGCTTCAACATAATTAAAAGTAACTCAGGGAACTCCCTCACAAGCCACAGAAACCTAAAATAGGAGTTCAAATCCCAGGTTAGCCTCAAGGGTAGTCTCCTTTCCCACTTCCTGAGATATGCAAGAAGGAGTTCCAGAGTTCTACCTTATACTAAAAGAACATCAAAAGGTGATCAATGAAGTCTTATATCCCACCCCCGCCTTACCTGCCAGAGGAAAGTCTACTTAGTGGCATGCCCATAAGCCACTTGACCAGGTCCCACAGATACAGTATGGGATAGGCAAAAGAGGAAAAATTCCTACCCAATCTTGAAGTGACCAAACAAATTTCACACTAAACTAAGGGTGGGATGGTATGTTACACTGAAACAATCAAAGAAGCACATGGATGGGGTATCCAAGCTTAAATAGCTTCTTATCCCATCCCTGTCACATAATGTGATCTGACACCTAGCACCAACCATCCAACACACTGGTCTCTGTCAGGGAGATCATCAAATAGTTATCTTCCCCTGCAGGTCTAAGTAAGTATTATTGTTGCATTATTTTTTTTTCTTTGTAACTGACATATGCAATTCTCAGACAGGTTCTAAGTCCAGTTTGGCCCAAATTTTCTATCACATTCCTCAAGCCATCTCCCAATCTGCTACCTCTACCCATGAGGCAAATGAGTTTCTATGAAGAAGAAGTATATAAGTGGGGCACTGGAGGAAACCCCATCAGTTTGACTTTTCTACTAGGGCAGCAATAAAGCCAAAATCAGAATCTCTTGCATCATTTTCTGGAAAATAAGCTGTGAAAGTTTCTGGGGACAACGTATTCTAACTTTTGTCTCTACAATGGGAAAGCAATCAGACAGGCATACCATGGCTACTCAAAGTGTGCCTGCTCTACACTGTTATTTCCATTTCATACCACTTTAACTGCCATGATTAAAAAAAAAATCCTGAGATTTGTAATTTGATGAGGTACTTAGATTTCTCAGTTAAGTTCTATTCTGTTCCACTAAACAAGTGTTTCCAATGTACACTGAACATCCGTCTACAAATCAGAAATAAACAGGTAAACTGGTTTTATCTCCAATAACTCATGGTTCCTTACTACCTTCTACATACTCCACAGATTACATATCCCAGGATTTTTGAAGATGCAGCCAGGACATGGAACCAATATAACCAGATAGTGGAGACACAACTCAACCTTGTGTGTGTGTGTGTGTGTTTAAATGAGCAATATGAAGATAGTATTAAAGAAAACAACTTCTTATATTGTGTAACTATCTTCAGTGCAACATACTGTTGTTCTGTTGATGGTAGGTATTATTATGTGTCATTTCTTCTATCCAGAAAGGGTTTAACAGGAAAGCACCACCACGCATGTGAAGTCACAGATACTTGATTAACAGCAGATAATTTCTGAAACAGTGTTCATAATCTCTAATCAACTCCACATGGGAGTATTATAAACAGATTTGCTTTTAGATGCAATACAAATTAATTTGCAGTTAAATATGCCTCAGTAATGACACCATAATTTGTAAAAGATGCAGTGTGATTCCACCTTTAATTAGCTTTAAAGATGCTGTACAAGTCTACCTTTAATTAGCGTAGCTTTGCCAGAGGAATTTATCTGTCAATGTAATAAATACTATAAATGAAATAATCACTTCCAGGTTCCACATATGGTTCATTTTCCCTACTTCATGGCAATTTGTATGCAATCAGTAGAATCCAGTGAAATTTTCTATGCATTTTTTTTCTTTATTGTATACAGCCTTCTTCTGAGAAGGTCTTGTGAAATACATGCAGATATTCAGTCTTCTGTTTTTAAAATGTTTATTTGTGAAATTATAACATGTAAATGTGGCATTTAATAGCATCCATCCTGTTTTTTCTTCTTTTCCTGAAAACACAGGAGGATCAGCCTCATCAAGCTGTCCACCACCAATCAATTCACCACAGATGGAGGTGGGAGGAGAGAAATATTTGGAATAAGCATAAGGAGCCATTGAATGTGGAATGGAAGTAGATCATGGGAGTTTCTTATCTGACTTATAAGCTCCTGCTATATTTACCTGTTTTCAGCAACTAGAAGTAAGAATATATTTAAAGACTACAAATTTCTGCACAGACCTGAGGTCTGCTTTGCAGCCCAGTAAGCTCTTGCACAGAGACTAATACCAGAAGAGACATTCCATGTTTCACATACCTAACAGCTTTTGAATTTGGTCTTACTGTTCTGTAGGCATGCCCAGAATCCAAGTGGTTTTCTATGATTAGTAGGAGAATTTCCACCTTTGTTTGCTGGTTATTTATTTATTTATTTCAAGGAGGTGTACAACCATTTAAAACAATTACACACACACACACACACACACACACACACACACTGAACTACAGTTCCCTCACCTCCATATATTACAACTCTTTCTTAAAAAAACACAATTTAAATAAGTTTTTAAGACCATATTTAAAATATAATCAAACATGGAGGCAACACACTCATTAAAAGATCAGTCTTGTGCATCAAGTTAAAAATCAAAGGTCTGTCTAAATAAAAAGGTGTTTGCCTGACAGTGCAAAGACAGCAGGTAAGGGGCTAAACTACTTTATGAATAGAAGGTAATTCCGCAACTTGAAAGCAGCCAGTGAGAAGTTTCTCTCCCATGTCTTCACCAAATGTGTTATGATAGAGAAAACCCTCATCCACACTTCTTAAAACTCAGGCAGGCTTGTATAGGAAGATATGGGCTAGAATTCATGATTGCAGTTACAAACGTGGATCCTAGGGCTATACCGTTACTAATTCATATTTTTGATCCTTACATAGTCAGTGATATAGGGAATACACAGGGATTATAAAAATCTTCCCATACTGACTTACCAGACATCATCTGATGCAAGTAATAGGAACCTGTTCACCTGCTGATCAGAAGGCAATGTACTGATGTTTTCACCTCTCCTGTATGCAATCTCAATGTGACAGTCAGAAACAAGATCCCCATCATGATTCTTTTTCCTTAAATATACATTATCAAGTAGGTGTTCTAGAATCATAGCCATAATCTTTCCAATACTCTGGACCCAAGATGCATTTTACCAAGGAAGAACTATTTCTGGACCCAGTTACCATTCCCTGGACTCCAGCCCATGTCTTCAACCATGTCAACTGGGCAGCCAACAGGATCTTCCCCATGTTGGGCTCTGAACCTCAAGTTAAAACATGCATCAGATAAAAAAAATGTGTCAATCACTAGTATTCCACTATGAGGTCAAAAATGTTGAATGATGTATTTGAATAAATCTCACCTTTATCAGAATATCATGAGAGCAGGTTGTAAGAAATCTTGGGGAAAGGGAGTTGACAGATTGTGGGGCCCGTGACCACAATACTTAATAGTGAGCATTTGTCTTTTACGGAACCATGTGTCTTTAGAAAAGAAAGGTCAAACTGGAATGTGGCCTACTTTACTGGTCATAAATATGGTTGTTGTGGCTTCCCTAAAAAATTAATGCATCTACTGATTGATTTATTGACTATACTGTCATGGAAGGCTTCAGTGACAGAAGGCTTTAGAACAGTAATTTTCTCTCTAAACCAAGAACATACCACACCCAGTTAATTCCTCAGTCTACTCAAATACAACTAACTTTAGCAACATCTGAGTATCAACCTATATAATGGTTTTATCCACACTTAGAAAAAGATAAGAAAGAGAGTGTTAATGTGATGATTGCACATCAGTTTGGTGGATCACACAGTCTTAAGAAATGATCTAGATTCAATATTATTTTTGCCAAACTCATATCATACTTGACATTAAAAGACTGTGAACTCTCTGACTTGAATGATCTCAATCTGACTGGAAGCTTGAGGGAAATCTTATTGCTAAGAAAAGGCTTATCTTTAAGAGCTAGAAGCTGAGTTGGATTTTGCTTCAGGCAAACAAGACAGCTGTTGACCAAGAAAGATTTATGTGAGCAATGAATTGGAACCCAATTGCTCCTGTCTGCATGTAAGTGGTATTTTATGAGCTCTGCTTTGAAGTGAAAAAGTTTGTTAGAACCTGAATTCCTGAACCACTTCTGGTAAGAACTTCCTTAAAAAAAAAAATTGTGATATATAGGAAATTGTTTTTGAATCATTTAATGATTCTCATCTTTCTGTGTATTTGGAAACCTGAGCTACACAGTGTGTTTCTTATCTGTGTTGAACTGTTGCTTTCTCCATTATCTAATTTAACTCTTGTTTGTTGTTTTAGCAGAAGCCTGTCTTGTATGCATGGATTTAGTGTGGAAGCTCTGAAAGCTGCACTTTGTAGTTTAAATAATATAAAAGGATGAATAGAAGACATTTTGTACATTTTGTTCCCATTCTCTGTTGAAATACCACTGTCTGAATAAAAGCCTGTTTTTTCCACTCTTTGGAATGCCTGCTTCTGTTTCTAGGATCTACAAAAATCTTGGTTGATACCTCTCAAACTTTGTATCTGATCTTCAGTCTGTATCTTCCATTCATCATCTTTTTTTCTCTCTGAATTTTAACTACAAAGTTTTTGTCTTTGTGTTCTACTAACCCAGTGGTTCTCAACCTGTGGGTCCCCAGATGTTTGTGGACTTCAGCTCCCAGAAGCCCCAGCCACTATGGTCAATGCTCAGGGCTTCTGGGAGCTGAAGTCCACAAACATCTGGGGACCCACAGGTTGAGAACCACTGTACTAACCAAATAGTGGCCAAAAGCCAGATCTGAAGTGGGCTGGTAACTTACCTTAGTAAAGATTAGTTTAAATTTCAGGTTCTAGTGCAGATCTAAAATCTGTGCAACTGCTCCATTAACTCTGAAACTCTGTTTAGGCCTAGTCAATTCTTTTCCATATCAAAGAAAGGTGGACCATAGCCTAAATTAAAAGCTTAAGGATGAGTAGTAGAGCACATGCACCGTTCACAAAAGATTTCAAGTTCAGCCCCCGGTAAATTTAGCTAGGAATAGGAAAGACTGGGATCTGCAAGGTGGGTCAGACTATTGAGTGACTTTTGTGACTTAATGGGGACTTGAATATGAATCTGTAAGCTTCCTAACTTGCACTGAAACCACTGTACCACACTGGTGTTTCCTGATGCCCTGGTGAGTAAATTTATCAATTGTAAAAAGCTAGATAGAACAATGAGAGCCAGCATGGTGTAGCAGTTTGAATTCTCACTCAGCCATAGAAACTCACTGGCTGACATTAGACAAGTCACATTCTCTCAGCCTCAGAGGAAGGCAATGGCCAATCTCTCTGACCATATCTTGTAAAGAAAACTCTGTGATAGATTTGTCTTAAATTGGAAATTAGTTGAAGGCACACAACAACAAGATAGGCCAATGGCTTGGTTTGGCATGGCAAGGCTATGTTTTCTGTTTGCTCTTACAGAACAGTTCCTAGTAAAGTGGCATGCATCACTATAATGAGTATCATTTAAACATCCCTAGTTATTCATATTGGTTCTTAGACAAAGTCATGCCAAATTTTAAATGGAGATGACACGACTCTAACATGTAGCTGTGCTTTAATGCCAGAAATCTTTGGGAAATGCTGAGAAATAAATATTCATGAAAGAATAATAAGAATGAATCATGAATATGCCTATCTTTTGGTGTTTTGGTTTGCTTAGAATGGTAGACCAAAGAATGACATACTGGAAAACAGCAAAGAAAAGCCCTGATACTTTGAATTGGAACATATTGTAGTTTTATGAATGCTTTATTAGAAAATCCATATTCATTAGAATCTGAGTTTTCCGTGTTCGTCTTAGCAACTACTAGTAACATGCCATGCCATTACTCTAGGGTGGCAGAGCTGCCCACGAAACTTAGCTGATGTATATAATTTTCTTTCACATTAATATTCATACCCATCTGTTATCATAGCTTCCTGCCCCCTCTCAAGAGACAAAGCCAAAATTTACAGGACATGTGTGGTACGCCAAAGATAAGTATGGAACAGCAATTTGGAACACATAGCAAGCTCTAGCATGCTTCCAAAGGTTTTGCAAACATGGGCAATAGAAAGTGAGTTGGCTCATAGGTAACTGTGCTGTGGTTATGAATGGAATACACTTTCTTTGCCATTTCCTATTATCACCCACTCTTGCCCAGTATGTATACAAGTCTGGCTCAATGTGCACATTTTTTTTTACACAATGCAGTTTCCTTCTTATGTAAAATATTGTCAGTCATGATATATTTTCTATCTCTTCCTGTTTATTTAGTCACATTCCATTCAGTTATTAAAAGCTAACCTTGTTCTTCAACCAAAAAGGGTATCATCAAAAATGTGTTCAACCTTTGTAGTTTCACCTATCATGGAGAAAGAGTGATTTTTCTGAAATGCAAGAACAAAACAAACAAAGATTTGCATCCCTATGGTATGCCTAGCCATAATAGAGAAGTGTGTGGCTATTCTTCTTCTGTTGCTGATATTAGAAGTGCAACAATGCTTAGCACTGAAGAGCCAAGAATGCCTCAAAGTGGGCAGTAGTAAGGGGAACAGATAGTTTGAGTAACCCAAAGTGTCCTTCTTTCAGGTATTTGTCTACTCTTTTTACTCTATTACAGTCATATTTAGTTGGTGAGATTGTTATCATGCACAAAATCCCAGTAGCTGCTGATATGTCTGATCTTGTCTCTTTCCTTATGTACAGAAGCTTCCCAATGGCTCCTCAGTCCTGACTGTTGTTTAGTAATCCTTCATTTTCTATAGCATGATTCCAATAGTTGGTCCCCATAGGAATGCTGATTGGGTGTGTCTCAGTTAACCCAAGAAGCTTCACTATCTTTTGCTTTTTGTTAGGAAGACAACAACCATCTTCTCACTGAATCTGTATTCCAAGGAGTGGTGGCTACTAGTTGTTGAACTTTTGCTTCCTTGCTTGAATGAACTATGACTTTTATTTGCAAGATATGATGTTCCCCTTTCCTTTTTTTCTTACCTAAAGGCAGGATCCCAATTTTCTCAACAACATTTCAGTGTCTTCATCCATTAGTGTAGAATAAGTTTGAGAAGCTAAAAAGACAGAATTTGTTTTCTGGCCTTCATATCACATCGTTCATAATGGACATGTATTGAATCAAAAGGAATATAGTCTTTCTGATCAGCCTTTCTCACATTACCCAATAATCAAGTATTGGGTTATTTCTGCTACATGTACTAAGGCTGGTGGCTCTGATTTCAATGGAGTGGCAAATTCCCTCTGAGTTTTAATTTCAACTTTGAAGCACCACATTTTCTAAATTGCTGAACCTGCTTTAAGGAAAAATGGTATTTGGGATAAACACTCTGAGAATTAAATGTACCACCTCTTTGACGTTAGACCCACCATTTTCATCATGTTATTATATTTCTTTTTTAAAAAATGTTACTTGCCAGGGTCTTCTCCAGGAATTTTGCTGCATAGAGCATTGTTCAAATGAGACAGGTGCATTTGATCATGTCAGTAGTTTTGTTTTGGGTTTTTATTCACTTGAGCTTGCTGTAAGAAAATATTCAAGTCTATGTTGTCATACATTGCTCTTCCCACACACATTTTTGATTAAATGGTATTGCTGCCTCCTTCAATGGGAGAATGTGTCTGATGGCCTGTCACTCTTCCTGACTGTTTGCAATGGTGAATTAATCACTCCTCTTTCTTTTTTCTTTTTTCCCTAGTAATGCTAATTTCCATAAAATTGCTTGCATTACATTCACTTTCCATTATTTCTTTCTGCTTATATTCATTTATTAATCAAAACAGACATTTCAAAATTCTTGTGAGTTGTGCATAGAAAATAAGCCCGTGTATAGAGTTCTGAATCATAATGCCCAATTTTTTTTTAAAAAAAATATCTTAATGGAATAGAAATGAAAAAGAGATGCAAGGAAGATGTTTTAGGGTGGGAGACAGTTTTATTCAGTTTTTTTAAATAATAACTAATAAAAATTCCGAGTCAATATATGAACCAGAACACCATAATCCTCTGTTATATGTGGTTTTCAGAATTTTGCAGTACTGCTCTCCAGAGGGGCTACAGGGGAACAATCCTTTCAAAATGTGTGTTATACTGTCAAAAATGCATAAACATCAGCATTATATTAGGAAAAGGTGCTCGCTGTCTCTCTCTCTCTCTCTCTCTCTCTCTCTCTCTCTCATCTACTATTTCTATCCTTAAAGCATTCACCAGAGTTACTCAAATATGGCTTTCCATATCAAAAATATCATGTATAACCAACGATAAAAATACATGCACCCTCATTTTTCAAGGTACTTCCCTTGCACTAAGATTCCTTCTCCTTGCTTGCAGACCTGAGAAAAAGTGCCAGAACTTGAGGTCTGTGAACCATACCGGCAAAGGAATCACAATTCAAAACTGGTAATGTAACTGCACCTGAAACAAGATGGTAAGTAGGAGTCTCAGGACAACTCATTTGTCACATTTAACTCTGTCTTCCAAAAGAGGAAAGTAGCTGTGGTGTTGCTGCCCCCAACCTCTTTCCTTGAGATGATGAGCAATGTGACTATGATGTTTGTTGTCAAGAAAACAAACAGGAGGAGGAGACGGAACAATGTTTTGATGTTTTCAGGATAATCTGCAGAAAGCAGGAGTTAAACCTAATCTAAAGTTGTTTTAAATGTCACATCTGAGCAGTCAACTATGTATGTGACGCTAATTGCATCTCTCTGTGTTTTCCCCTAATTTCAAAATGCACTTATTTTTTTTAAAATTCTTTTCTGCAAGCCTCAAAAGCCATTTAACCTTCTTTAGAACCTTGGGAGATGTTATAAAATTTAAACTTCCTCACCTTTTTGACCCTCTAGTTAAGATTCTATTTTTCTAAAGGCAAGGTCTTACAAATGAACTCACAGCCTGCACGCTGCCTGTTCTCTTTCCTTTCCTTTCCTTTCCTTTCCTTTCCTTTCCTTTCCTTTCCTTTCCTTTCCTTTCCTTTCCTTTCCTTTCCTTTCTTTTTTTCAGTGACAATTCAGGTAAGTGCATGTGATTTATTCTCTTTTCTCTTCTCTTTTCTCTTGTTCTCTTTCTTCTCTCCTCTTTTCTTTTCTTTTTTTTTTTCTTTTCATTTTTCAATGACATTTCTGTTAAATGCTGTTTGAAAGTGGAGAGAAACACTTTTGGGCTGCCAATCTGATTCTACTAGACCCAAAATGTGATTTGAGTAATTCAGCGAAGAAAAGCTGGATAAAGGGGATCCTACATTTATAGTAAGACATTGAATACTGAACGATTAAAACCCAAATTGACATCACATCTCACCTAAGGAGCATATATCCCATTTCATAGAGAACTGAACTCCAGTTTGCTCTGATATACCTTCAGAGAGTCTAGGGATCTGTTCTTAGATGGGAAAGGGGAATTGTTTATTATGGCCCTTAGCCACAGATGGTGAACAGCCTTTGGCTCTAAGCCACATTCTCAAACTGATAGAAATTAGCTTCTATCTTCCTTCCCTAGAGTGAAAAATGCCTTTGATTAGGCAGCATTTAGAACTCTCAAAGGAATATGTACTCTTGTAAAAAAATGGCAAAGTTTCAAATTGCAATGCACATGCTGGTTTAATTAGTCAACCATAATGTTTAGAGAGGGAGGCATACTGCTTTGATTGTTGCCAGGCTGTACCAAACACTTTTGATGTTAATCAGTATTTCCCAGGTGGTATTAAGGAGAGGAGGAGTGTGCATTTGACTACAGACATCTGAAAAACCATGGGTCAAATATGAATCAAGCAAAGGACAAAGTCATGATTGTTCAGTGAGAAACACATCATTGAAGTTTTGGTCTTTTTTGATCCTGATTAAACCATTGCTACCGTCAGTTTTAATGAGCTGCAATACAAAATCATCACCACCACTATCATTTTTATTTATGTCCTACATTTTCCCCAAGATTAGGGCTCAAGGTGAAATACAAATTAAAATGGTGTCAATGTAATTACACACACACAGAATCACTTTCCCTATATGCATTTGTTTGTTGTTATGTGTCTTCAAGTGATTTCTGACTAATGGAAATTCTAAGGTGAACCTATCAGGGGGTTTTCTGGGGATGAAAGTATGTGATGGGCCCAAAATCATCCAGTAGGTTTCCATGTCTGAGCAGGGAATTGAATTCTGGTCCAATGGTCAAACCACTAAATACCACTGACTCTCATATGCATTGCTTATGGCAAATTTAAAGAAAAAATTATGATAGTTCTGAGTAAGGATGTGGGGCAATGGAGGCGGTGACATTTGGTATTATAAAGAAATGATCTAATCCCAGAAAAGAGACATTGACATTATCACATCTCATGCTTTTGCTTTGCATTTTTTAAATTCAATTTCTTTAAGATTTCAGTGGGCAAGGCAAGGGCACTGTATTAGCAAAGGGTTGATGACATCCTACGAGATCCAATGACCCACTCAAAAATAAACTGGGCGGGTAATTTTCAATAGCACCATATTGTTTATGTTTGAGACACAGAACAAACATAATTTAATTCAAAGGGGATACAGGTATGTGTGTGTGTGTGTAAAACAGAAAATAATCTTAAACTGCTTTAGGTATGCATACCAAACCATATTATATCATTTAATTCAAAGGGTATATATATCAAAGGGTGTATGTATGTATGTATATATATATATATATACACACATACCCTTCAAGTTAAATGATATAATATGGTATGGTATGCATACCTAAAGCAGTTTAAGATTATTTTCTGTTTCACTCTAAACTAATTGTGTAGACTACAATCAAGATCACGATTGGTATGGGTAAGAGAGGTTTAAGACTTCTGCCATTGTTATTATTGTTGTTGGTATTTAAAAGCTATTTCTCTCTCCCTCTCCCTCTCTCTCATACACATGTCATGGACCGAGATTGTTGGTCCGTTTGACCCAGAGAGAAATTCAGCCACCTTAGACTATAGGATCCCAACAGAAGACACATAGGAAACCAGATCTGGGTTTAACCACTATGCATGTAACATTTATTAAGACATGAAATACACAAATCACATTTCCGTATCAAGAGCTTTCTCTCACCCACTCAATCATACAACATACTCACAAAAAGCCGGTCCTTCGCCGAACATTGGCCAGATGTCCTCGAAGGTATGGATGCCCTCTGCTGCAGCCAAGGGTCATGAAAATGAGTCCAAAATCTTCCCCTCTTTATAGTCATATTCCCCATTTCTTGAGGAAAAGGACATGTTTGCTGGTTGCTATAGTTCCAAGTACTTCCATTGTATAAAGGCAATCAAGCAATTAAAAGAATAGTTCATATCATCTTGTACCTTACTAATAAAAGGTTGCTTGCAGAAGAATTGGTCATATATCATGTTGTCAGGAAATGTATCAAATGCCTCAGTGGTTCTCGGCCATGCAGGGTAGGGTAGGGTCAGAAATACATCACCGCTGGCCTGTCTGAGGGTGTGCCAGGCAAAAGGCTCCTCGTTTTCTTCTGCCTTTACACATAAGAACTTAACTGTTTTCTTAATAAAGGTATTGATCACTGTTGAATATCGTGAATTCGTGAAGGTGGATAAAACCTGAAGACAATCAAAGAAGATATGCATTGTAGGCAACATCACATGCCAATTAAGGAAGCCACACTTCTGGATCTATGCATCTCAAGAGTACATTCTGTTGGTGCCAAGTCCCTATTGTTTTGCAAACTTTCTTCTCAAGCCAAATCGGCCTTCCGTGTGTTCTTAATTTCACAGTTCAAGGAATCTTCGCTTCACAATCCAAACCCCTCCTTCCAACAATGCACTGCGCGCGGCCATTGCAGTCTGGTTCAGGACCGTGCTTTTCCCTTCTGGAACTCATTCGTTCATCACACACACATGCACAGGCGCACAAACACACACACAAAAAAACAGTTTTCGTTTCACAGATGAAAGCTGGGACATGTGTATCCAAGCAACATCAGAGTGTGATCAAAACTGCAAAATTCATTGATGAGAAAGAATATCCAATCCAGAAGCCTACTGTGAAGGGCAAAATTCTACCAATTTCCATTCCCTCCTCTCCCCTCTATTGAGTCACTTATGTGCAAACTATTTATTTCACAGTTTTGGGATTGGAACACTGTCACAAAATGAAAATCATTCAAATGTGGAACCTACAGTATCATGATCTCTAACATGTTGAATAAGAGAGGGACAAATTACATAGAGCGAATGAAAGACTGAAATGATTGGTTGAAAGAGTGGGTCACAAAAATTGTGGCATCACAAAATGGAGGATACCTATACTTCAGTCTCAGTATGCAGCAATTGAAGTAAACTGTGGACAAGGAGAAGTGGAAGGAGATGGTAGAAACAGGGACATTTAAAAATAGCTTTAAAAAATGGAAGTAATGATTGTCCCTGCCAAACTGAGGGCCTTTCTGCACTACACTGTTAAAATGCTATTACTCTACTTTCAACATCCTGTGGAATCCTTGGGTTTGGAGTTTAGGGAGAGGCATTTAGAATTCTCAACCAAAGAGCTCTTTGGTCTCAGCAGAACTACAAACCCCAGAATTCCACCAGATGTTGAGCAGTGGAGTGCAGAAAGGCCCTGAGACAGTTGGTAGGCATTAGGGAAAGAATTTAAAAAAATTGAACCCTGGTTTAGGGAAGTGGAGTTTTAAAATAAAAACAGTTAAGAGAAGTTTTAAACCTCTCAGCCACAGATCTGCACTGGGTCCACACTCATCTAAATAAGACAGAAAGAGATCTTAAATTATAGCTAACGTACCAGTTAAAGTATTTTTATTCCCAGTTCAAACCAGATACCCATACAGATGTATCTAAAACTATAATAGTTCATATGAAGACAATAATGTTATCAGACTCTGAGTTCTGCAGAAGAAGAAAAAATCACTCTGGGGCAGGATCTTTTATTTGGTTCAGAGTAGACTCAGTGGCCAGGAGGTGCTAACTGACCTCATTTACAGAGAAGGGGAGATTGACAAAGAATTGGAGGGGGGAGCAAGTGTAATGTAGTGGCAAGCAAAGAAGGATAAACTAGGAGACACATAGAAACACAAATCTCAAAAACACAAAGTACAGAAACAAATCTAATCTTCCAGATAGGTCCTGTTCTGGTGGAAACTGGACAATTACTCTTAAATGTCCAAACAGATAAAAATGAGAACTATTCGTTTAAAATCAGCTGAGAAATCAGAAGTTTTAATGTGTGTGATTCAGTACAAGTAAGTCCACAACCCTTCCAAGGGTGAGGGTTGGGGTAGTCAGAAACCTCAGATCTCCCAACTGAGTATGCTTGGTGAAAGGAACATAATGCTAACCAGCTGTTGAAAATGGGAGGAGGAGGAGAAGGAGGAGAGGGAGGAGGAGGAGGAAGAAAAATAATAATAATTGGGGGAAAGTGAAGCAAATGGAGTGAGTAGCTAGTGCCTTGAACGAAAGATTGTGATTCTGCCTTTTTTTTTTTTCAGGGCCCTTTTTGTGTATTGCGTATTGCAATTTATATGCTATTCGCACTCAATCCAAGCATACCATGATGATGAAACATATATAAATGTGAATACTGCATACCCATTTCATTAACTACCTGATAGGAAATACATCTACCATATTGAAGAATCATAGTCTAGAAGTTTCTCTTGTCCATTTAAAAAAGTATTGGACATTTACATTTAGATTATACTTCAAAAAGATTTTAAAAGTCCTAGAATGAGTGTATTTGTAATTGAAAAAAGAGAGAAGTTTGTCTCCTTTATCAGAAGGACCCCAGGCAATTTGGAGTTTTAAAAATTGTCTTTTTTGCTAGTAATACTTAATGTGCCTGAAATCATCAGCAATGCTGCATGTTAATATAGGGCCCTGATATTCAGTAATATATATTGTAGAATAGACAAATCATCCTTGATTTCAAATGGAACTGAGCATTAAAGTACTACTACATGTGAAAATTCTGAAATATAATTTTACTAAAATAAATGTTCATACCAGAGGCAATCTTACACTAACTTAATGTAAAATAGCTGCCTCAGACAGCAGAAAGAGACACAGGCAACCATATGACCTATGTGACACAACCCAGAAGAAACTCTTGTGGCACAAGCCACAGGAGAACAAATGCAGATTATCAAACATAATCTAAAATTTGTATTGATTGATTGATTGATTGATTGATTGATTGATTACTTCAGCTTATATCCCACTTTTCTCCCAAGTTGGAATTCAAGCTGGCTTACAAGAATTTAGAAAAAGATCAAGCTAAAAACAAATGAACCTGTTGGCTCTTCCTGGGAAAGATATCCCCAACATTGGGCTCACAAAACTAAGAATGAACTGTTACGGTACCAGATATTTTCAGTAATAAGCCTGAGACCAAAACCTTTGATGCTCATCTAAATATAGGAATGAGATTAATTTTTGAAAGTATTAAAAAAATGGTTGAAAAACTTTTCTCGAGTATGAGGAAGCACTGATGAGGTGAATGCTGCCGTGCTAAGAATCTTCATAGTTAAGGATTTATGTTGCACAAAATTCATAATGGTTAAAATGCAGAAAACAATATTTTATGTGCATAAAACAAAACAGCATGTTCAGGATGCAAAATAACATTTCTGCACAGAAATTTGCCTAAGTAACCCCTATGAAATTAACGGGATCACCATAAGTCAACAGGCACGTTGAAGACACTCATACACACAAAAAACAGCCGTATGTGAAGTAGAGTTCCGGTGTTAATTAGAGTACTTATTTATTTACACCACTTTTATTCTAGTCATCAGTCACATATAGAATGCTTACATGAAACCCTTTAAAACATGTCATTCCTTCCCTGTAGGCATAGGATCAAACCAGACATGACATGAAAGGAAATCAGGAGAAGAAAAGAGGAAAAAGGCAGGTCACCTTTCAGCAGACCTGATGGAATGAACCTGCTTTCAATGTTTTCTTCATCTGGGTAGTCTTGTTTGAATGTATGCTGGTGATGACAGTTGAGGGAAGAGCATTCAAAGAGATAATTGTAATGTGTAATGTATAGTTTATAGTCTAAGTAATAAGCAACTTAGGCCATTTCCACACGGGCATATTGCCCACGCTAGGGCGACCTCTCTTGGAGGTCTTCTTCACCGGAGGATGCGCTAGAGCAGTTAAAAAAAGTGAGGTTCTAGACCTCAAACTGCTCTAGTGCAGCCTCAGGGGTGGCGCTGTGAGTTTTATAAAAACCACCTTCGCAAGTGGTTTTTATAAAACTCACCCGCACTGCCCCGTGGCAGCCCCCGGTGAAGAACTGCAGAGACACGGTAGCGCATCCCTGCAGATCTGCCCGGGTGCAGGCTTCCGGCTGGAGCACTGTCCTGATTGGCGGAGCACCGCTGGAAGCCACCAGCCGCCATTTTGGGCGCCGCTGAGCGCCGCCAAAATTCGGCGGCGTTTAGAATGGCGGATCCTCACTCTCCGAAGGGACGGAGCAACCCGCTCGTGGGTAAGCTCTGCCCCTGCGTGCATGGCCCCGTTTGCCCACCCCCCGGTGAGGAAAGGGCCTTAGAAACCAGCCAGTTTTTTAATGTGTATATTATACGTTAAAGAACATATCTTCAGTAAATTACTCTACCAAAATTATTTGAATGATCTAATGCTGATTTTCAATTAGAAGTGTGTATTTCTATAGTTACCTACTGTATTTAATTATGCATTCTTGAGAATGCAAATACTAAAAAAACATTCTTAAGTTGACAAGAAAAAAAAAATCATCAGCCATTGTCCACTGTTTCTACAGCTGCACCTCTAAATGTTTTGTTTCTTTAAGTCAGTGGTTCTCAACCTGTGGGTCCCCAGATGTTTTTGGACTTCAGCTCCCAGAAGCCCTGAGCATTGACCATAGTGGCTGGGGCTTCTGGGAGCTGAAGTCCACAAACATCTGGGGACCCACAGGTTGAGAACTACTGCTTTAAGTTTTTGCCAAGCTTAGTTCAAGAAAGAAGTGAAATTCAGCATGTTTTCTAGGTTACTTCCATATGACACGTAAGCTGCAATTGAGCACTGACTGCACACAAGCAGTGACATCTATGATGGAGATACAGATCTCCCTTTGTTTATATCTATGCACCTACATAGGTATCTGTAGATGCTGTGAGCCAA
Source organism: Iguana delicatissima (assembly GCA_948472985.1). Taxonomy (NCBI): domain Eukaryota; kingdom Metazoa; phylum Chordata; class Lepidosauria; order Squamata; family Iguanidae; genus Iguana; species Iguana delicatissima. The sequence goes on from CAOKZL010001834.1 coordinate 182,182, forward strand.
TAGAGTTCACTATGGATACAAATGTACATCCAGGTGTGAAACTACATCCAAGCATTTATAGGATGTTGACACCTCAATTCTGGTGGGTAATTTTCCTTGTGGATTGTAGACATACTCTGAACTTTAACGAATATGCATATAATGTCCAGTGATATTAAAGCCAAGTATAAATCTACAGTGTGTCCATCAGTTGTAGAAAAGTGAATAAATGTATGCATTAAATGTGATGATAATACAATTTGAACCAATCTGCTAGGCAACAAACCTCACTCTTGTAACATACGCCATTGTGGATGTTTTATCTGTACTGTAAAACTTAGAATAAAATCTTCATTTGGACCTCCAACAACATCTGCATTCCTTCAGAATCAGTGCAGAATGAATAGATTGTTCATACACAGATGCACAACTAAATACATGTCCATGGGTGATGTTATCAATCTGTATTTCCCTTGTTGGAATGTATAAGATTAATTTGGCTGCTGGGCATGTGACACAGGATCTTATCCATGACAGCCCTTAGAGTATGGAATTCCCTTTCCACCTTTCCAGCAAAGTATGCATGGTTTCTACCTTCCTGCTTTTTTTTTAATTAATTAATCTTTTTAGCGCTGTTTTCATGAATTTTTTCTTTGCAATTTTAAAGTTAATGAACCATTGCAAGGACTGGTTGTTGTATTTATCACTTGCTATTTGTAATTTTAAAGTGACCAGTTTTTCAATAGGCCATTTCACTAGGCTATTTCCTCCTTGTTCCTCCGGGGCCTGCTTTAGGTCCAGAGAGGGCTTTCTTCAAAACTACTCACTTCCAGTTTCGAAAAAAAGGTTCCCTAAATATAAAATTTTAACGTGGCACTACCTTTCCCTGGTGGTAGGATTGTGTGCTTTTGTGAGGGAAGATGTTGTACTGGTAGTAGCAATGCTGCCAGCAGGGTCTCCCATGTTAGACAGGTTTTTGCTGAGGAAGCAGAAAAATGTGTCAAGCAGCTATTGGGCAGCAACAGTTGTGGGGGTAGCACTGGCAGAGGATCTTTCAGAGACAACAGCAGTGGCACCATAGCTAATACTTGATGGTATGTGCAGAAGGAGGCACAGGAAACTCTTTTGAATGTCTTCTACCATGAAAACCCCATGATGAGACATTCCGAAACAAAATAAGAGATAGTGCCAGCAAATGAAACTCCCAAGTTGAACGGTGTTCTATCAACTACTGGTGTACATCAGAGGACAACTCCAAGTAGTGCTGTAGCTAATGACACAACTGGACTCAAGCTGACACCACGTTGTTGATGTACTCAGAGGTAAACGAAAGTTTGAAACTACACAACACATATTATATGAACATTGAGCTTGAGAAGCATTTATTAAGGGAAAGTAGACATAATAAAACAAGAAATGAAACATACAATACTTGGGGTGAGTGAGTTAAAGTGGACAGAATGGGACATTGTGAGTTAGATAATTACACAGTGTTTTACCCAGAAAATGAACATCTAAGAAGAAATGAGCTGACATTAATAGTGAGGAGAGATGTAGCAAAAACAGTCAAAAGATTTAACACAAATCTGACCTAATCGTATGAATATGATTTCAGGAAAACTTAACCAACATAATCATAATCCAAGTTTATGCCTCAACTATGGAGACAGAAGAAGAAGGAGCTCAAAGACTCTACGCTGAAATCCAGGAGGAAATTGATTATACATCAAAACAGGACTTGTTAATTGGAGGTGTTTGCAATGCTAAAGTAGAGAACAGAATCAAAGACTGTAGGAAAATTTGGCCTAAGATCAAGAAATTAAGTCGGTGAGTGACTGACTGAATTTTACGAGCCCGACAGTTTGTTCATCACAAACACATTTGACAGGTAAACAAAGAGGAAACTCTATACAGGGACATCACCTGATGGTCAATATAGAAATCAAATAGACTATTTAATCAGAAGCAACAGATGGAAAAGTTCTGTTCCCTCTGACAAAACACTAGACCAGGAGTAGACTGTGGCATAAACCATGAACTACTAATATCAAAAATTAGAGCAAAGCTAAAGAAGAACACTAAACCAACCATTGTGCCAAACTACAGCCTGAAGAACATCCCTATAGAATTTAAAGGGAATACAAAATACAGATTTGCACTATTAAGCCTAATGGAGCAGAAGCTAGAAGAACTCTGGACTGAAGCCAGGAATACGGTCAGGGAAGAATGCAAAAAGACACTATCCGCAGACAAAAAGAAAGAGAAGCCTCAATGGATGACAGATGAAAATCTTTAAACAATTAAGAACAGACAAAAAGCAAAAGTAAAGGGTGACAGAAATCGGGCCAGAATCCTGAATGCAACTGTTCAGTGATTTGTGCACAGACAGAAATATTACTATAATAATCAATACAGAGAAATAGAAGACAATAAAAAAAAAGAAAACTCTTCCATCAGATCCAAGAAATCAAAAGGAAATTCAGACCAAAAATGGAGGTGCTCCACATTCAGCAGGGAAACACATTACATGAACAAGTGGAAATAAAAAGATGATGAAGACAACATATGGAAGGACTATATGAAAGAGATGAAGGGATGACAGATTTAATTAAGGAACAACCATTTGAAGATGAACCACCAATTTTAGAAAGTAAACTGAAAGGTGCATTCAGAGCACTTGAAAGAAATAAATTACTAGGAACAGATGACATACCAACAGAGCTATTTGAAGCTATAGAGACAGACTCTACTCTTGTTCTAATGAGAATCTGTCAACCAATATGGGAAAAAAACAATAACCCACAGTTTGTATACATTCCAGTCCCCAAGAGAGGGGATCTCAGGATTACAGTAACCACAATAACATTGTATTAATTTCCAGGCAAAGTGCTCCTCAAAATTCCTCTGCAAAGACTTTTGCCATATCTAGTATGAGCAATGTCAGGTATCTACATTGGGTTCAGAAAAGGAAAAGGCACGAGGAATCATATTGAAAACATACATTGGATAATTGAGCACACCAAAGAAGTTCAAAAGGATATCAGCTTGTGCTTTACAGAGTATAGCAAAACTTTTGATTGTGTAGACCGTGAAAACTTTAGATTACTCTTAAAAACATTGATGTGCCACAACATTTGATTGTTCTGATATGTAACATGTATTCAGGACAGAAGGCTACCATCAGGACAGAATATAGAGAAAGAGAATAGTGTCCAATTGGCAAGAGGGCCAGGCAAGGTTGCATTTTATCACCCTGTTTGTTTAACTTGTAAGCTTAATATATATATATAAAGTAGGATTAGATTTGGAGGCAGTAGGCATGAAAACTGGAAGATGGAACATCAACCATTTAAGATATGCAGATAGCACCCTACTACTAGCAGAAAATAGCAAAGATTTGGAATGATTACTGAAGGAAGATTTTCAGTTGAACATTAAGTAAATAAAAATAATGACCACAGGTGATTTACATAACCAAGTAGGTGGTGGAGACACTGAATTACTTCAAGATTGTCCATATGTTGGATCAGTAATTAATCAGAATGGAGACTGAAGTCAAGAATTCACAAGAGTGGTACATGGATGGGCAGCTAGGAAGGATCTAGAAAAGACCCTGAAGTATTAAGATATATCATTGAATACTAAAGCTAGGGTTGTCCATGCCATCATATTTCCAGTTTCTGTGTCTAACTGTGAAAGCTGGACAGTGAGGAAAGCTGATAGGAAGAAAATCAAGTTGTTTGAAATGTGATGCTAGAGAAGAGTTCTACAGATATTGTGGATCGCTAAAAAGACAAATGAATGGGTTTTAGAGCAAATCAAGTCTAGAATGTCCCTAGATGTCAAAATGACTCAACTTGGACTGTCATACTTTGGTCATATCACGAGAAGACATGACACATTAGAAAAAACAGCAGTCCTCGGTAATATAGAAGGCAGTAGGAAAAGAGAAAGACTGCTTTAGAGATGGATAGTCTCAATCTAGGATGCCACAGCCCTGAGTCTATAAGACTTCAGCAGGGCTGTTGATGAAAGTGTGACTCTCATTCATAAGATCATCATGTCAAAATTGGCTTGATAATGCTTAACAACACTAAATAAAAACAGCACCTCCTAGGTGATGAAATGACCAATTATATCCTATAAAGGATCCTGACTTTCATCCTATTAGCTCAAATAAGGAGGAACTCTGTACCTGAACCCTGAACAGGTGCTGTAGATCCCATTACACACTTCTTGATCTGTTTTTTTTTCCTCAAGTGTTGGTGGAACCTATAAGTCAAAGAGACAAGATGGTTGGAGAGCTGCACAGTGGCCAACAGGAGCCTTCTGAGGTGGAATATCTCCCTTCAGGGATGAAATGTTCTCTTTACTCTTCAAAGAAATGTTATCTATTCTACTATCCCTGTGAGACTATCCCATGGACTTGCAGCCTAATTCATGCAACAGCTACTGAAGAGCAAAGGTAATACAAAATGGCAACTATCTTTCTCTCCTGCATGTTTTTTTTCCAAAGACAACTGCTAGTTGCCAACTGTAAGAAGTAGGATACCATTCTAGATGGACATTTCATCTGACACAGTAGGTCTCTTTTGGCCATATGGCTATGTAAGGCCTTTTCCGCACAGGCTTAAAGAAACGGTGCAGACCGTCCTCTAGAGAGGATGTCTATACCTGGGAACGGACTGGGTCGGACCTACTTTGTGTAGTTCCGCAACTCAGCTTGCTCCCAAATGACCCGAAGTGGTTGTTCAGTGTGCTTTTGAAAGACCACTTAAAACAGGTCTTTTAAAAGCATGGAGCGTGCCACTCCGTGGCTACGCTCCAGTGCAGATTTGCAGGCTCGCACCAGTGTGAGTCTGCAGATCTGCCAGGGGTAGGCTTTAGGCTGGCGAGCTTCACTGCTTGGTGGAGAGCCTCCACCAACTGGAAGCCACCATTTTCATCCCTGGAGCAGTGTGGAGCGCGGCCACGCACTGTTCCAGACCAGCCTGGACGCACGGGTGGAACACAAAGGTCTGGTGAGTACCGGCACGGGGCGATTCCCTTGCCCCATGCAGAAAAGGCCTAAGTCTCATGAAAGAATTTTATTTATTCAAAACTGTTTTAAGTGCCACAAAATTTGAGGGCTTGAGAGTGTTAGGATTGCATGCTGTCAATGGTCCACTGTCATGTTTCCTGGAGTTAGCATAGCTCACTTTAGCATTATTTGTGCCTAGACCCAGGGATGCAGAGGATAATGGAAACAAAAATCTACAGCTGGGCTGAGAGACTCTGTTGGGTAGCCCTCCATATTTTAGTTACGGAACATGTAGTAGTAGTAATTAGCAGCTTGCTTGTAACAAGGTATGAGAACCAGAGACGGTTAGATAAACAAAGCTAGGGATGTAGTGATAAGTGCTGCCAGGCTAAAACCAGGACTCCAAGGCCTCTTGCAGGTGGAATGAGAAACTCTTTGCTTTTAATGTTTTGGATTTTGCTAATTGCCTTCACTTTGCTCACTGAAGTCCTGTACTATGTTTCATGCTCCTAATAAATAGTGTATTTCCACTGTTATATTTGTGTGTGTAAATTTGGTTCCTGACAGGCTCTCTCCATTTGTACCCTAATCAGTATTAGCCAGCAAAGGCTAGAATTGTGAAGAGAGATTTACCACTGCATTCCTGCCCAGCCTCACTTAAAAATGCTTTGCACAAAATGTTGTTTCTTGTGGCACATGGTTTGGGGCTTACTTAGCTAAAATAAAAACAAAAACCTGAGTCAATGGAAACTGGTTATTTCCATTTTACTGGGGCAGTGAAATGGCCATGATTCATATCCCATTTGGAATATTGTAATGTGCTGTATGTGAGATTACCTTTGAAGAGCGTTCAGAACACCAGCTAATCCAAAGAGCTGCAGGCAGAATGTCAGCGTGGGCTGGTTACAGCGAGCACACAGCTTCCATCTTGCAATAATTCTACTGCCTGCCATTTCAATTCAAGACATAATTCGAATTATGGCAATTAAAGCCCTGTACAGCTCAGGTCCAGGTTAGTTGAAGGTCCATATTCTTCTTTATAAACTAGCCCGTGTTCTAAGATCTTATGGGGAGGCTCTTCTTTTTGCCCCACCACCCTCAGGTATAACTGGGGAGAACATGAGAGAACGCCCTCTTTTGTGGTTAGTCTGGAACTCCCTTCCCAGAGAGATTAAAGGTTCTTACTATTTCTCCTCAGGCCAGTGAATACCTTACTATTCTGGCAGGACTTTGAGAATTAATTTTAAGGGAAACAGATTTGTATAATGTGCTGGACTTTTATTTGTAATACTTAATGATTTATGTTTTTGACTGGTTTTATTTTTAATTATTTAATTGTTTATTAACTTTTGTAACTTTTGTATGCTTTCAATTTTTAAAAATGTTTGGTTTTTTTACTGTGTTATAAATCATCTGAAATCCCATGCTCAGAAAAAGATGAGATCTAGATAAATATACTAATACTAACATTAATGGGAGTTGCAATCTAATCACCTATCGAAAGTATTCTCCATCCTTTATATATACACATGTACAGAAGAATATAAAAAGCACCAAGTGTTGAAAAAGGACCATTTACTGACAGAGTAACACATTTCATCAATCTGTTTCGAAAGCAGAGTCATATCAACTATTAAAATATTTTGAACAGAAGAAAATGGAATGTGTAAAATGTAATAAAAATTGTCAGGTTGCTCTCTTTGAAGAACATGGTATGGAGATAACATAAAGAGAATTTAAATGTCCTTGGAGAGTAACTTGGTATTTGGAATACTTTTGAACAAGATTTAGAATGGCTGCAAATAACAGGTGTTTATATGCTTTTTGGTTGAACGTAAACCATGTGAAACATTGTGCACCTTAATATATAGAGAATAAAAAAAGTTCAGGCACAGTTTGTAAGACAACATATGTGTTGCCTGCTATAAATTGCACATACAATTACCATTGTTTTAATCTAATTTGCTGCATTACTTTCGAGCACGTCCATTTGTTCATTATGTTCTAACCAATTACTTCACATGTAAATGAACCCACTGCTTCTTTTTGACTATATGGAGCATTATCCTAAACTTGTGACTTTAGAACATTTGGGTGATTTTTAGCTACTTAAAAAAACATTCAGCCAAATGGTCAATATATTATTTAACACCTCTGTGTCCAAAGGAATAAACCGCATAGTTCTAACCCAGGGTGAACTAAGGCCCTTTCCACACGGGGGACGGGGGAACGGGGCAGCGCAAGCAGGGATGGATCTTACCTGAAAACGAGTTGCTCCATCCCTGTGGGGAGTGCACGTTCGCCGCTCCACACGCTGGTGAGTTTCGGCGGCGTTCGGCAGCGCCCAAAATGGCGGCCAGCGACTTCCGGTGGCGCTCCGCCAATCAGGGCAGCGCGCCAGCCGGAAGCCCGCCCCCGGACAGCTCTGCAGGGACACGCTAGCACGTCCCTGCAGTTTCACACGGGGCGCTGCAATGGGTTAGCGCGCTCACGTTTCGTAAAAACCACATAAAATGTGGTTTTTAAAAACGCGCCGCGCCACCCCTTGCGGCCGCGCTAGCGCAGTTTGAGGTGTGGAACCTCCACTATTCAAACCGCTCTAGCGTGCTCCACGGTGTGGATGACCTCCGGATGAGGTCGCCCTAAGCCGTTTTTTTTACCCCGTGTGGAAAGGGCCTAAGTCTGGCTCTCAGAGATTCTACTGCAATGCCTCCAAACCCCTCGATCTTCTGCTCGTAATTCCTCTGGACAAGTAACCATGCCTCTAAGAAGCACAACTGGCCATTTCACACTATTATAGCCCTAACCTGTTTGGGGCCTGGAGGGAACCCTTTCCTGGGTATCCATGGTTCTAAAATAGATTGAGGGGCAAAAATTGAGCAAAATGGCTTATAATGTTACATAGAATGCATGATAGATATTTGGTAAAAATAAAAGACTCAGGTTGACAGAAACATGCAGGGCAGGTGGTACTGAGAGGAAGTTGAGCCATTCTGAAGTCCTCTGGGATAGATGCAGACTATGGACTTGTGAAACATGTCTATCTCTGCTAAATGAAATATGGAGGCCTGATAGTATGGGGTTCTCTCTTCTGGAGTAAGGGGCATGGCATATTTATGGATACCTGCATACATGTCATATGTGTGACTTCAAAGAGGGGTCTACACTTCTGTTGCTGACTCACATTTTGAGGGAAAACACATCTGAACACCCAAACAGGACTGCAATTTGGGCAATAGGTTGCTAAACATAATTTCTTTTTGATCAAATATATTATTTGTACCAGGTATGACCACTTTTGCAATATACGAACTGAAAAATGGCCCACAAAATAAGAGTGGAAGAGTGCTGGAGGCATGCAGGAACATCCTGTGGAGACAGAAGTGGTCATAAAAAAGGGGAATACACTTTCATCACCTCCATCCTACAATGTGTTGCCTTACAAAGGAAAAAGGGATGTTTAAAACACAACCAACAGTTATGTGTTCTTCTGGGAGTATTAGTAGTAAAGAACAGTCTTTCAGAGAAGCTTGCTCACCATTATTGTTTTTATTAAGGAGCTTCTAATTAGTTTTGAAAGAAACCCAAGGTTTTCTTGAAGTGTAAAGCGTACACTTTAAAAAGTAATGTTACAGACAGTATTGACCAAGAGATCAATTAGCTAAAATATACTTAGAGACAGGGCTGGTCTCCTCAACACACAAATACTCATGCCACATATTGACATAAATTTTGAAGTGTATGGCATGTGAGAATCTGGGAAGAGAAGTGTATTACAGGGAAAAAATATACAAAAGAGTACAAATACAATCCTGTCCACAGAATGATAGTAGGATACATGAGGAAACCATTATGCTGCAGCTAAGAAAGTCTGGATCAGACTGCATAGTATACCCATTTTTGCTGATTTGAGTTCAATGGTGGAAGAAGGGTGAAGAATATACTGTAGTTCAGTTTTCTTAAAAAGTAAAAACCTGTGGGATCACCTCTGAACTATGGGTAGGAGTGGGTATTTCATCACTCACATTCTCAACAAAAGAGTCTTAGACCATTTCAGCATGGTACAGGACAGATGCCAGCTGCACTGCGGAAGGAAGGAAGGAGTGTGTTGTTTGCACTCCCATCTGCAGGCAACCAGCTGAGTGCAGAAGGGAGCATTTGTGTTGTGCTCCCTTCCCAGCAAAGGCGCTGCTGGGATGACAATGGGAGCACTACATGAATTGGTAAGGTGCAGAAATGGCCTTAGATATGAGAAAGGCCGTATACTGACTAAATCGTTTCAAGCATACACACACCTGCATGCCAAGTAATGTCTTGCTGCAAGACATCAGGAACTTGGAGAGAAGAAGAAGACTACTTTATTTTCTGCAAAGTACAGTTTGCTGCAGCAACTTATGAATGATTCAGGTTTTTTTTCTTTTTAAAGTGAATGACAATGTGTTTTGTTTTGAAATCTCAGATGAAACAGGGCACTAAAAGAAGGTTGGATAGGTGACAGTTGTACTAGGCAAAGTAGGCCATACATTTTGATTATGAACAATAACTTAGCAGTCTGTTGTATTCCATGCACATTTTGTTTGTGAAAAGGTCCACAGGGATAAATCTAACTTTGAAACATGCTTAAGACTGAAAGAGTAAAACATTTTGTGGGAACATTTAGAATGTATTGAAAGTCTTTGTCCAGCTTTTCAGAGACAACCAAGTTTCAGTGAGCTTTTAAAATAGAGGACACTTATTGCAAACCAATAAATTTTCCAGAAAGAAGAAAAATCCTTCATTATTACTTGTTCAGTTTTTTTCACTTAAAAACAATTGATGAAAGGGTCAAACTTGAAAATTAGTAAGAGAAACAGCCCCCTTGATGTTGAGTTTCTACAGTAAATTTCATCCCAAAGCCAATTTTTATGGCCATGATATAAATCCTTTAAATAAGGAGCTTCTAATGGAAATGCCGACATAGCCTACGGTGTTTCCATAATTGCATTTGAAGTTCATTTTTACTAAGAATTATCACTTTCAGTAGTTCCGCTGAAAAATATTTGATGCTATAAAGTATCTTGAGCCTATCCAGTGTCATCTATTAACGCTGCCAGGGAGGTAATAAATTTAACATTAAAAAATATGCATAGAAGGAAATACAGCATTTTGAATATATGTAAATATTTTTTTTCATTTCTGGTGTCAGTGATGAAGATCTATCTGCTTTGTTTAAATAATATCACAGAGACTAACCATGTGTTTATAACAGGATGGAGGTGTGCATATGTGAAGAAAAAAAACTAATGACTCTGTTTGCATACACTAATGACTTTGTTCAGGTTGGAAGGTATGGTTTAATTAACCCCTAAGAAACTCATTCTTTCTGAATTGTGATATTGTCTGACCTGATCTATACCTTCCAGCCTACTGTCCAGAAAGTTCTTCAGTAGCTTTCATTCGTCTCTGAATCTTTAGAAATGTGTATTTTGGGAATATATGTCCAGAAATGAATAACTTTGTGAGAAAAACATATTGCAAAAAAGAAGTGGATAAAAAGTAGATAATTTATCCCATTTTTAATGAAATAAATTATTCTAAGATTAATGTGGAAATGGGATGCATTGGCTTTAAGACCATACTTGAGTGAAAATAACAAGGCTGGAGAATAGATTGATCTGTCAATCCCTGTTTCTAAACAGGAAAAACAAAGATCAGAGTGGGATGGATTATACACACCAACAAGCATCTAAAGTTTATCTGACTGAAAGAAAAAAAAAGAGATCAACACTTATTGCTAGTAGGGTAGCTGCAGTTTCAGTTTTATTTCTAGACCTAATACAGCCCGTTGCTGTTCAGAGAAGCACAACTATGGGGAAAGGATACCTTTGCTTGCCTCTAGGAAGAGAGGCCAGAGTGGGCAAATTACTGTTGGTATACTGGTGCCTATGACACCACAAAGAGGGAGGCAGAGCAGGCCCCCCCAATTCCTCCACTCTGTTTTCAAAACACTGAGCAGCTGTTCCCTTGAGAATCAAGGAAATAAGAGTTTTTTGTTTGTTTGTTTGTTTGTTTTTAATGAGGGTGATGCCTTTAGGAGCCCAATGCAGATGCAAACATGGTTACAGCTTGTCAGCATTTCCCTCCTCTGAAAGACTGAAGACCTTAATGGTGCCAGCAAGACCTCAGAATCAGTGAAGTTTGCAAAGAATAGAGCCTGCTGGTTCCTCCTACACATAAGTCAATGGAGAAGAGACAGGAAGGGAGGCTGAATAACAAAGGCTTTGGAAGGGAGCATGGATCCTGGGGCCTTCCAAAGCCAGAGGGGTCCACCTATGATGCCAGTACCTCCGCTGAAAGGTGGGAAATTATTAGCTCAGATTAGGAGGCCTGTAAGAGAGGGTAACCTAAAGTGATCTTTCTACAAATGTTTATGGATTCTTGCAAGAAAGAACCAGCCAGAGATTCCAAAATAAGCTAAAATGTATTTTATTGAAAGTTCAGTCAGCATACAAAAGATCCAAACACTCACAGACTCACAAAAGAGCTAACTGAAGGATAAAGGGAGGAAAGTTGTAACTAGAGGAGTCTTTAGGGAAAGGGCAGTAATTACCAATCCAGAGAGCAGTGAAGAATTCAATGATGTGGCTTAGACTTGCAACTAAGAACAGTACTTGCTAAAAAATCAGAGCAACAGTGTGGTGTTCAGCAAGTTAGATAGTGGATCAAACTGTTTAAAATGGAGGGGGTTTTAATACTCAAAATCTACCTGGATGGTGTGAATGGCTCTCTGGCAAACAATGGAGAGGGCAGGGAATTGAAGAGGGCCAGAAACTGAAGTCCAACTGGGTATTGCATCAGTGAGGCTCAATATCCAAGAAGGATTTTGAAAGTCTGTTTAGAGCTGATGAATAAGTGAGAAAGAGCCTTGTTCTATCATGTTGACCATTACTCATTGACCAAATGACGATTTTGGACAGTGATTAATTGAGCCTCCTCCCCCATGTTTCTATTGGATTTTGATGGAAATTGGGACTCATTGCTTTCAGAATGAAGCAGACTGACCAGCTGCTATGGACCTGGGACATTTGAACAATGGACAGGTTGAGATATGGTACTTTTAAGTTTTATGTACAGCCATTTAAGCAGTGTTGCTGCAGCATAAATCTCTTGGCTGCGCATTGCAGCCACTTTGGATCCTGGTTGAGGAGGAGTGGGAAGGCAGTCATTTAAGAAATAGAATTTATAGCTAACACTCCTTGTTTTTGTTACAGGTTTGCATGGCCTATAGATGAAGGGCCTGTTGTTAATATATGGCCACAGCAAGTACAACTGAGCTGCCAGGCAAGCACATTTTAGTCATGTTGGATCCCAGCTTGGGATGAGTGAAAATGTTTACTCTGAATGGCTTGGGTATGGAGGGAGAATTAGAATAAGCTTTCACCCCTTGTTCTTTGACTATCCATGTGGAGAGAATGATTTGGGTTGGATTAAGGGCAAAGTCGTCATCATTCAAGCTATTGGAAGATGTCCCAAAGGAGCATTGGTTTGGTTCATTATGTTACCTGGGCATATTTATGTGGGTGAGAGGGATCTGTGGTGCCTTGATAATGAGATATGGGATTCCTTGGAAATGGCCATTCCATTCCTCACCGGGGGATACTGTTCAAGAAGGTTCACCTCTATTGGCAGGGCCCATCTTTCACAGGAAGGAGATACTTTGTTTTATCTGACCTGGAGGAAGGGATGAGGGCCTTGTTTGCTGGTGGGGAAAGGCATTAAGCAGATGCTTGTGCCTTGTCCATGGCAGGTAGACAGGAGGAAAATTGAAGGGGGCAGTAATGGTGAGCACCATTAGGTGCTAGTTAGTTGAAGGGGATGTCTCCAGACTTGCTTCTGTGGATCACAGGACTCAGGCAATGGGAAAAGAGACTACTCTTTGAGCCCACCTGTGTAATGTTTTCCCATCATGTCATAGGATATGGGATAGAGAGATTCTCAATAAGGCCTCCCTTGTTGATGGCTGGCTAGGTGTCTAGCTAAAATGGTGACTGGCACTTTAAGCTCAAATGCTTTGCCCAGTGTAGCTAAGGAGGAAGTCAGGTTGCATATCATTGAAGTTCAAAGCAAACAATTTAAATAGTTAATAAAATAGTCCTTTAATATTCAATCTTGTTGTCTAGTCTCATGCTTTCCCAGTTGGTGAACAATTTAGTAGCAATTTTGTGGAATGAAACTAAAGACCTATCAGCCAATCTGATCAGAGAGGCTCTTAAGAAGGTCAGAAGATAAGAGAAGTCTTACTCATGTCTCTTTCCACTAACTTCAAGTGTCTCATGTGAAGCTGTAGCTGTTTCATTCTCCACATTATCTTTCTTTTCAGTTCTAAGTTTCACTTCTGAATGGAGACTTCTTCATTTGTGGAAAAATAATGGATGGTCAGGATAGATTTCAGGTGCTCCTGAAATTTACATCATGGTGCAGTTTGTGTTGGGTTGCCTCATTCTTTTTGTGGCTAATTTATAATCTTTTTGTCATATATTTCAGTTCCATACCATCCAATGTGCATAGGATTACAGTAGAGATAGGTGAATTTTTGCTTGCCAGATATAGATGAACTCTTGGTCAAGCTGGCTGAGGCTGCTGGAAATTGAAACTGAGGAGTATCTGGAAGGCCACACTTTGCACAACACCAGATTACAGGTGTAGCTGTGTTATGGTGTGTGAGCTGCATAGTTTCTCTTTTCCTCCACAAAGTAGCTTTCAGTTGTTCAGAGAAAGGTCTGTTGCTAAACAGGCAACCACTATATGAACTTTTTGTGTGCTATATGCATGTACACAAAGCATACTTCTGTAGCAATGCAAAATGTGTATATTCGTTGACTCCAACTTATCCAATGAGCATTGAATTGGAATTTTCAGTTTGAATTAGGTACCATTACAGTTCTAAGACCACCATCAAGAAACAAACAAAAACTTCTCATTTTATCTGCAGTTAAAATAACACCTCACTTTCTTGTTAAATAAATAAATAGTTATTTTGAGTATTAAAAAAGGACAAGTCATTGCCCTGCAATGCAAAAATAACCATAGAAGTAAAGAAACAATTACTGAGCATTGAGTCAAACAGTTTTATTCATTAAATTAGACTCATTGATCTACATTCAGTATTAGTCTCAACTAGAATAGATCCATTGAATCTCAGAGAATGTAGTAAATCAACATTTATGTGAATTCTATCAGTTCAATCAGTCCATTCTAATTGGGACTAACAATTGGTTTTAATGATAATATTACTTAGTTGTTTTCTAACTACTATAAAATGTAAATAATTATAAGGCAGTCATTATTTTTAATTTGCACATTCATATATTTTAATGATGTGGAAGTTGATATTGATGTTAAATAAATCACAATACATTTCAGTTTCTATTTCGCTTCTCTTGTGTCATAGATCAGTGACTCCGAAGACACCCAGTATCTTGAAAATCAGGTTGAGATCTTCTCAAGAAAAAGACTCGAAACAATGGGAAGCTCCCAAAAGTTTCTTTACGATGATGGACGAACTTTCTCTACTAGATGTATGGAGATATAAGAACGGTGATACTAAAGGATATACCTTCTTTTCAGACTGATATAAAACTATCTCTAGGATTGATCTAATATTAGCTTCCAGAAATATTCAACAAAAGATAGACAAAATGGAAATCATACCGAAGTTATGTTCAGACCATAACCCTATTCAAATATAGATGAAACAACGGATAAGAAACAAATTTTGGAGACTAAATGAAGACATATTGCATAAAGAAGATTACATCCAAAAAGCAAGAAAAGAAATCGTTAATTATTTGAGAAAACATCTCTACTGAGGTCTCCATGAAATGGGTATGGGATGCAAGTAAGGCTATTATAAGAGGCCACTTTATAAAATGGAACTCAGAAATAAGAAAAAGAAAGATGAAACAATAAGAAGAATTCTTGATCAAATGAAAGAAGTCGATAACCAATTAAGAAAAAATCCGTCCAATGAAGAAATGATTAAGGAAATTAAGAATCTGCAGGTGTAACTAAATGAGGTGAATTTACATGAAATAGAGCATCAAATTAGACAAGCACGTCAAAAATTTTTCAAACAAGCCAACAAACCATCAAAGTGGCTGGCATATAAATTAAGGAAAGAGAAAAAAAGATGATGATTCTAGAGATCAAGAGAGGCAATAAAAGAATAATGCATCAAGAAGGCATCAAGAAAGACTTTTTTTGAGTATTATAAAAAGCTTTTCAATACTAACCCATCGTCAGATGAAGAGACTGAAAGAACACAACTTTATTTGGAAAAATGCGGAGTACCCAAAATTTCCGAGGAACAAAAAAATAAGCTAAATTGCCCCGTGGCAATGGTAGAAATCACAGAGGCAATTAAACGTTTAAAGCAAAATAAGGCACCGGGTCCTGACAGATTCCAGTTGCATGTTATAAGATTTCTGAGCATGAATTGTCACTTCCTCTACAAAAGACAATAAATGAAATTACAGTGTACAGATTACTGGAATCATGGAATAAGGCAAACATAACTCTTATCCCAAAAGAAGGTAAAGATCTTACAGATGTCAGAAATTATTGCCCGATATCCTTACTGAATACTGATTACAAATTATTTGCATCAATGTTAATGGAAAGACTTAAAAAGATCCTTTCAGTAACAATACACAAGGATTAAAATGGGTTTTTACCCAGAAGGAAAATAAAGGATAATTTAAGAACTGTTATAAATATTATAGAACATTATGAGAGACGTAATGAAAAGAGGTAGCAATGGTTTTTGTAGACACGGAAAAAAACATTTGCTATGTTGAAGTGGCCTTTTTTAAAGGCTGTACTTATGAAGATGGACACAGGCCCTAAATTTATCAGTTGGATTAATGCGATCTACGATCAGCAGGAAACTCAATTAATTATCAATGGTGAAAAAACAAGTCCTATAACAGCAAAAAAAGGCACAAGGCAAGGTTGCCCTTTATCCCCTTTATTGTTTATAACATCAGTAGAAATTTTAAATAATACAATTCGAGGTGATAAAGGAATAAAAGGACTGCAATTGAAAAACCATCAATTCAAATTAAAGGCTTTTGCAGACGACCTGATAATCTTTTTGGATGAACCTTTAAGTAACATAAAATATCTTATTAAAGTGATAAACAAGTTTGGGGACCTATTCAAAGCAAACAAAGAAAAAAAACGGCAATTTTAACCAAAAATTTAAGTAAAAAAGAGGAAGAAAAGTTAACTGAGATACCAGGTTTCAATACAGTAAAAAAGACAAAATACTTGGGAATATGGATCTCTAAATGTAATAACAAACTCTATGAAAATAATTATGATAAGAAATGGAGGGAAATAAAAAAGGATTTAGAAGGGTGGTCGAAACTGCGATTATCATTAATGGGAAGATTAGCAACAATTAAGATGATGGTGCTTCCAAAATTAATGTACCTATTTCAAAATCTTCTCATAATAACTAATAGAAAGCCATTCAACCAATGGCAAAAAGACATAAACAAATTTATTTGGCAAGATTAGAAACCCAGAATCAGTTGGAAAACGCTAACTGATTTAACAACTAGAGGGGGTGCTGGAGCACCAGATCTCCATACATATTATGAAGCAGCTGCACTATTGTGGGTCGCGGATTGGATCAGTTTGAAAAATGAAAGATTACTTGCACTAGGAGGAGCTGATCTACGAATGGGTTGGCATGCATATATCTGTTACAACCAAGCAAATGTAGATAAAGACTTTGCCAACCGTTGCATTAGAAGATCCCTCTTGACAATCTGGAAACATTATAAAAGAATATTTATTACCTCAATCCCAAAATGGGTCTCCCCACAGGAAGCTTTCTTTGGCAGGTGGAAGAATACAATGAAATGGCTTAGATACGAAGATTTAATTAAACAACGTACTGCTGGAAAAATAGAAATAAAGGACAGATAGGACTTGGAAAAAGAAGGAGTAACTTTAAGTTGGTTCTCTTACAGACAATTATCAAAAAGTTTTCAAATTGACCAGAAGCTGTTTGGATTCAATATAGGAGAACAACATGAAATAGTAAAAATTATGCAAGAAAATCCACCACATATAATTGCTAAATTGTATAAAATACTTTTGATATATAAGAGAGAAGATGAAATGGTAAAACATGTAATGATCAAATGGGTGCAGAATATTGGACACCCAATAAGATTAGAACATTGGAAAAAAGTTGGAAGTTCACACAAAAATTTACAGTGGCCCAAAACCTAAAACAAAATTACTTGAAGATCTTTAATAGATGGTATATGACCCCTTATAAGGTCCAGAAAATCTATAACACAGGATCTGGGAAATGTTGGAAATGCCAAGAGGAGGTAGGTACAACCTACCACCTATGGTGGATGTGCAAGCAGGCAAAGAGATACTGGAATATTATACGTAAGAAGATTGAAGAAATTCTTCAAGTGGTATTCTCTAAAGAACCAGAAATCTATCTGTTGAATATGCTGCACACACTAGACCAAAGCACACAGAAGAAGTACTCAAAGATTTTACTATACATGATAACAATAGCTAGAGTTGAGTACGCAAAACTTTGGAAGAAGGAAAAGATACCTAACATTGAGCAATGGACACAAAGCTTATACGAAATTAGGTTAGCAGATAACTTAACATAGAGACTTAGAGGGCAAACTGATGAGAAGATTGCAAAGGACCGAGGACCTGTAAACTCTTATTTTCTGAACCAGAGAGTAATATAAGCTATCTCATTTATGTAAAAGAAATAAGAAAAAATGACAAAAAGTAAACAAACAAATAAATATAATAAAAGTAAATACTTCTAATGTAAATTAAAAACTAGAGTTAGATTACATTAGGAGAATAATGATAAGATGTAAGAATACAGTTAATTGACAAGATAAATTGAATGCTGGATTAACATATAAGATGTAATTGATGACAAATAGAGGGTTTATGTTATAAAACAAATAATAATATTTATTAACTCTTACAAAGAAGCTAAGAAGAAATATTGTACATATGTGAAATTGTTGTAAGAAGATACAACAAGATAAGAATTAACCACTATATGTTGTATTACCAAAAGAAGTATATATTTTTTTATTTCTTTTTTGGAAAATTAGTACAAATTATTTTAAAAAAAGAAAATCAGGTTTTCTTAAAGACATTGCAAGAAAGGCAATAATGCATTAATATGACTTTGCATGGAAACATTAGATTGATTCTTTGAAGAAGGGAGAATGGAATCATTGAGTTTCATTTACAGATATTTATAATAGAAAGTTTTCTTACTACTCCTGTTTCAACCTCATATCATCCTTGATTCAATAAAATGCTGAGACTTCTGCATAAATTTGCAGTGCAAGGTTAGACAAGGATGGCAGTACATCTCATTTAAAAGAGAGGATTTTTTTTGTCCCCTTTTTCCTTCTCCTTTGGCAATAGACATTGTATGACACTCATTTCAGATTTAGAATCCAGACAAACTTTGCTTGATCTGCAATTTTTCTTGAGGGTTTTTATATTATGGTTATTATTCAAGGCATGAAAAAACCGTAAAGCCTTGAATGAACTCATGCAAGGCTATTTGAGGGTTTATTAGTTTACACCCTTGTGCCCAAGTTACCTTCAAGTCTTTAAGACAAATATTCCTCTCTGCATAAATGTACCTATTAGCATGCTTCAAAGCCTGCTCCAAGAAGGCACAAGGGTTTTATGCTAGCACATCTTATTCCCAATATATATTTCCCTTCTGATGTCAGAACACATTCCTTGTTAACAAAAAGAAGCAACAGCAATAGAAAATATTGTTACTTGGATTAGTATTCTAAAGCAGAATAATTCTAAACATATTTACCTGAAGACAGTTTGAGCACTAACCATCTCAGTTGGTTGCATGATAAGTTGGTTAGTTACCCTCTGTGTTTATAATATACAGTGACAAAATTTGTCAGTTTTGCTTTCAGCTGCATTTGTTTCTTTAAAAAAAATCCTCAAATCTTTCTTTCAAACAAACTGAATTTGTTGCTATGGCTAAATTCTTTTAAAAGAACCTAAAACAAATTCTCTCTCTCTCTCTCTCTCTACACACACACACACACACACACACACACACACACTTTGTAGCTATCCCCATTATATTATGAAGTCTATCTATGATACAAAATCATAGAAATCTAGTAACATTTTAATTGACATGGTTCCATGTCATAGTGTATAGTTTCATGAAGCACTTAGAATTCCCTGCTAAAAAACTCCAGTGTGATAATTCAGAGGAGGGATTCCAAAGAACGGAATCCAGGATTCCATAGGATGGAGCCATCACAGTTAGTTGGATCAAACTGCTGTAAACTGATAAAACTATAGTGACTATGGTATTGCTCTTGAATGTGTCTTCTAGTGAGGCAAGTCTTCACTAAGGCCCCTTTTAAAGGTTGCAACACAAAGTTTGCTCAGTTTTCTCCTGCTGAAAGAAAATCTTTGGGAACCACACAGTTTTCAAAGGCTATCTGCAATTTGATTTATTTTACACAAATGTTATACATGGTTGTTTTGCACAGAGGACATCATTTTCTGCACAAGAAACAGCATTTTCTGTGTGGAAAATAATATTTCAATGCATAAATATTAATTCTTGCACAGAAAATGCTGTTTTATGTGTAAAACAGCCTTATGTGAATTTTATGTTGAATAAATCCTCAATTAAAGCATTGTCTGTGCAGAAAACAGCATTTTCTGTGCAGGAACTAATGTTTATGCATTGAAATACTATTTTCCTCCTTTAAAAAATGTCGCTAAATATGCCAAAAATGTTGCTTTATGCAAAAACAACAATGTGAAAATTTTGTGCAGAATAAATCTTGAACTGTGCAGATTCTTATCTGTCCAGGATTCTTCTCATCAGAGTTTCTCGACATTTGAAAAACCACTTTTTCAACCATTTTTAATAGTTCTCATTATTATTTTCATCTCTAGTGTCTTCTAACCTGCCTGTTCACCTGTATGTGTGTATGTGCCTTCAATTCACCTTTCAACTTAGGGTTATCCCATGAATTTCATAGGGTTTTATTAGGCAAGAAATACTCAAAGGTGGTTTTGCCAGTTATTTCCTCTGAAATACAGCCTACAGAACCTGGTATTCCATGGCAGTCTTCCATCCAAGTAATTACCAGGGTTGACCCTGCTTAGCCTCCAAGGGCAGATGAGATCTGATACTTTGAGTATTTAGGTTTATTTGGGCCAATTAATTTCAAAGAGTTTTCTTAAGCAAGGAGTATTCAGAGATGGTTTGTTGTTGCTTTCATCTTAGTATAGCCTACAGCACCTGCGATTCTGTGGTGGTCAAAGTAATAACTGGACCTGCTTATCTTCCAAGCTGAAATGGGATTTAGTGTCTTCAGTGTGTTTAGGCATCTATGTTGGGTACATATACATTCATTAATAGGAACCTTTTTTTAATTGAATGCATATAATGTCAAGATAAAGATGTGTTTCGGATGATTATGACACTTAGTTACGGATGTCTACTTTGCCATTATTTTGTTGTTACTAAAAACAACTTTCCAAAGTAGGCTGTCAGAAAAAGAGTAAACGTCTTTGTTTTCAAATCACATTACTTAAAAAATAATAATAATATGAGTTTTCACTTTTAAATCCATTATGTTCCATCTCATTTCCATAACATAGTATTATTATACTATGTTATTATTATACTATGTTATTGAGCTACATATTTCAAATGTATCTTCCCTAAAAATAAGAATTTACGAATGGATTATGAGGCATTCTTGCTCCTGAAAATAATTGGAAAATTGGGACAATGCAAAAGTTGGTGTCTACTTAAGCTCCAAACTATACTTTAATCTAGGAAGTCAATCAACAATGACTGAATTTCTCAAACAACTCTATTTGTCATATGACCATGCCATTGTAGACTTCATGGAAACAGAAAATACACCTAACTAACTCAATCACAGATTTCTAATCAGCAGCAACTAATGGTTTTCATATCAGTGGGTGGTAAATCTGTTCCAGGTTTTTGTCTGAATATTAAAGAAGACATGTATGGTACTGACCCATACTTCCAAAACAGGTTCAGCACTTTGAACAATTCCTTTAAAGTTTGGAGCTTGTAATATTTTAAATAGATTTTATTCTGTTGTTAGTTTAGTACTGTTTAAATTTCAGGTTTCAGGTTTTTAACTGTATCTGTTCGTATTGCATTTTTCTGCCTTTTGTAATCTTTATTGAGTTCCAGTAAGGGGGAACTTCAACATATAAATGAAGTCAATGGATGAATAATGTATACAGCGAAACCAGCTTCCACTGCTTCTAATATTAAAGCTTTGGGACCATATTTGTGTATGAGTAATATTCACACCTACATCAGTGTTATTTCCAGAAATTGGAATAAAAGAACTTTCTCTTCAACCCAATCATAGGTTACTAATTCAAACACGTCCTTCTTGCCATGTTTGCATTTTTTAACATATCTGATTGAAAACACGAAACACAGTTTAGTAATTTTAAGTATATATAAAAATCATTCCTTCTCTCCTATAAATCACCAATTAGTTTTGGATTTAATTTCTGGTTACCTAGTTCTCGTTTTGTTAAGAGAAGACTTCTATGCAATCAAAACATGAGTTAGTTGTTGAAAGAAATCCAGAAAGCAAAATGGTTTTCATTTCCTGTATCTGTGAATTCTTCCAGACATAAGTTCACACATGGAAGCAGTTTTTTCTTATGTGCAAATAGCTCATTTTTCACAGCTGTTATGCTTTCAGTGTGCTTCTTGAGGCTCCAGGAGCTTACTGAAAGCTTTCAGAATTTACTCGTATTGCTATTTACGGGTTTTAGGATTTTTAGCTTTTGTACCTCTCCTTCTTGACGATATAGCTATTGCACATAAATAGACTTTCTTCTAAATGCCAGTAAGAGAAAGTTTACTTCCATTTTACTAACCAAAGTAATCTCAAAGAAACTCAGAATCAGAAAAGCACGGGTTTCCAGATGGACAATATCTTTGCTGCCACATTGGCCAGTCATAGACTATTTTCAGATGTGCAAAAGATATAAGGGAGAAGAAGATATATAGAGTTTGTTTTCATCTCCTTTTTTGCTGTGGCATTTGGATGGTTCTTCTGTGCATTTAGTTTCTTTTTTCCTATTACTTTTGTCATCCCATGTTGGATTAACATTTCACTTACCTTTCTAACTCATATACCCAGGAAAGCAGAAATGCTGTAGAAACAAGCATTATCCAATTAGGTTTAGGTATGTTATGCAAATACTACTGAAAGCAAAAATATTTAGGGTGGATTTTCATGAGCAAAATACATCATTTTCTGCCTAATTAATGGTTTTCACAGATACTATGTGATAATTATTACTGAAAACATACCAAATAATATACTGGTGTACTACAACTTATTCAAAATGTACTTGTGGTGTTCAATGTTTGATGGAAACTTTCAGACAAACTACGTTGTTCTTTCAATGGCAAAGGTCCAAGACAGTAGCTGCATACTACTTACAGAGCAGCTTTCATCAGCAGGACTGGGAGAGTTTAATCTTCCATTGTCTCTATAAAAAGAGGGAGGATGAATAGTACTACCACAAAGTTACATTTCATCCAGTGAGTGTTTCTTAAAAACCTCCTTTTTTGTTTAAGTTTATCTGTAAGTATTCCAAAATCAGAAAGGGTCCTACATGATATGACAGTGCTGGCAAACCTATGTCACACTCTTAGAATCAATCTGATAACACAAATCACTTAATACAGTGGATTAATTTGAATAGGCTCAATTGCCCAACAATAAGTTGAAAAACAAGCCAGTCAGACATGTTCAAAATATGTTAGAATAGGAAAAGAAAATGAATGAACATACAGAAGCATTTCAAAAATCCCATGTTCACAGAACAGCATATTTGTTGCTTCAGATTATCACAAATTTTATTTATTTATATATGAAAATTGATAAAAATTAAGATCATCATAAATTTTACAGATGTAGGTTTGTGCAAGATGTCGTTTACATACAATTATTGGCATTTGGAAACAAGACTCACTCAATAGTTGGTGTTTTGCAAGTGGAATCTATGTTGCCTATAATTCAAAATTTTTGCTGCATTTTGTATTGACATGTGAAAACAGAAATATCTAGAACAGGATGTGAGAAAATGGAGAAAATGATTTCATGATTTTTTTTCATGTTAGCATCCTTTCCATTGGCCTTTTCTGCACTTTGCTTTTGCAACGGGGCAGAGCATCCTCCAGTGAGGACGTTTGCACTTGGGGGCAGACTGGGTCCAGACTACTTTCTGTAGTTCCAGACTTCAGCCCGCTCCAGAACGAGTAGAAGTGGTCACTTGCCGTGCTATTGAAAGACCGCTTTAAACAGGTCTTTCAACAACATGGTGCGCCCCACTACGTGGCTGCACTCCAGTGTAGATTTGTGGACTTGCACCAGCGTGAGCCTTCCGGGGGGTGGGCTTTAGGCTGGTGAGCTTCACCAGTTGGTGGAGAGCCTCCACCAACTGGAAGCTGCCATTTTCGTCCCTGGAGCAGTGTGTAGCATGGCCACACACTGCTCCAAATCAGCCTGGATCCTCCAAGGGAGCACTCCAGTCTGGTGAATACCAGAATGGGGTGATTTCTTTGCCAAGTGCGAAAAAGCCCATTGTCTTCATTAAAGCTTATTTAAAACCACTTTTTTTACATTTGGAGTAGCAGAAACTAAATTTCAATTGCGATGGGGATCCCATCAGAAAAATAACCTTTGGGTATAGTGAAGAAATACATCTCAGGATCAATAGCTACTATTCAGAGAACTGTTCTAATAGTTCTTTGAGCTGAAGGGTGCATTGTAGACAAAATTTTGGGGAAAGTTTTTATAATGTCTATGGTTTGCTTATATGGAGCCTTGCACAGACTCTTGCACTGCTTTATTATATTTTAAATTCTATTTTACTGAAATTCAGGCCTCACTATTTAATTATTCCTTTTACCCACTCAGTTCTCCCCAGACTTATTGTTTCCATGACAGTTTTCTTTGTCTGAGTCCTCAGGACCCCTTTCTCTTACTGTCATGTCTGCAGTAGAGCAGGCAGTTACTCACAAGCACCACAGCTCCTACACACAAGGTGAGAGTCAGAGAATATCCAAACAGAAAGGCAGCTGAGAGCAGACAAGTCCAAACAGGCAGCAGTCCAAAACAAAAACACAAGGTTTCACACCCAACAAGACCAATTACTGACCCTGGGAGGAAAGGCCAGCTGGAGCCCTTTTTTATCTATGGCTGTTGCTGCCACAGGTGTTCCCACATTAGGGCTCATTTACTATTTAAACGGGCTGACCAACACAAGCCCTCCTTTTCACAGTGTCTCTGCTATAAGGTACATGAGTCAGCTGTATCTTCTCTATTTGTTCCCCTGGCTCAGACCCTTGCTGTTATTGTGTTTTAATGCTCTCTGGACCAGCTTCTGGGGACACTTCAGCCTCTGGGGAAGCTTCTGCCTCAGAGTCAGAATCCTCCTTCTCGCTGCCACAGTCCCCAAGGCAGGGCATGACACTTACAACAGAGCGCTATATGTCTTTATTCCTGAATTTATAGGATAAACTGTTATGAACCTGAGAGCAAAGTATTTTTTTAAATAAAAAAAAAAGTGGAAGAATAAATGCACAAATAGTGTTTTGTAAAGGATTAGGTAGGCTTAAATATACATGTTATAAATCAAGTATGAAACAGATAACTTCATCTGACATCTGACTTTTGAAACTAAGTTGTTTTAACCATTGTATTTTCTCTGAAATTTGGTGATTTCCCCCCAAATTCTACTATGTTCTACCTTCTTCACAGAGACCTAATTTAAGTAAATCTTGATATGCTTGTGAATAGCCTTAGATTCTCTGTAGTTACGTTCTTCTGGTCCACTGGTACAGAGAATATTATTTTTACCATGCTGCCTGGCAGAAAACTTTGGAAGATATTGGAATTGTAAGAACAATTTGTTGGATGGTGTTAAAATTTGCCACTCAAAGACAAAAGTAACAAATTTCACTCGCTGACTCAAGTCTTGGACTATGCTAAAGTACCTCTTTTGATCCCAGTGTTTAAGTGGTTTGTCTTCAGTAGTTCCTATTGAAGTTCCAAAGCACATTTTGTTTCCTGGGTCATGGAAAATAATTATACAGCTTTTTAATGCAACCACCACTAGGTTCCATTGCACTGAAGTTTTTGATTGTTAGATGGATGGAGAGAATTCTTTTCCATTCTGGTGTGTGTGTGTTTTAGGAAACAGATAATCTGTCAAGGCAACCAGAATGTCAGGCAAACCAGTTCAATAAGAGCTGAACGAAATTGAAAACAGTAGAATGACTCCTTAGGTATTTGGCAAAACAGGAGTGACATTTCTGTTAAATACTGAAGCAAGGAAAACTTAGATTTTACTCCCTAGTGGCTCTTTGGAAGACATTCATTTCATATATGATTTTATTTTACTTCATGTTACATTCAAAAGGCTAATATTTTAGTGCACGTGACATTAAGCTTCAGTAGATGTTTTGTTCATATTTGATATGATTTAATTTGTTAAATAATTTGTTTTATATTCAATATTAACTATCGCTAGCATTACTTGAAATAAATCCACTACAAGGATTTCAAATCTGAGATCCCAGTGTCAAATCTGCCTCCAAGAGGAGTATCATTTTGTTTCTTCTTCTTGTGTCTTTCCATCTTTCTCTACTCAGCTACTGAGCACAAATGTCTGGGATTGCACTGTTGGAATAATAAAAGATTCTTCAGCTCTTTAGGCAATTAGATAGGTTTGGAATTAGAAATGCAGCATGGATGATGCAGAATTTGGTTGGCACGGTTTTCTTTGGTATGATAAAGTCAAAGCAAATGTTTTAAAAATTGTCTTATCAGAAAAGCTCTTCTTCCAGTTTCTACCAAATATAAGCAAAGGTTTTTCCTTAAAATATGATTAGTTGCATTGCCCTGGAAAGCTTTTGTTAAGAATGAATGGGTCAAAGATCAAAATAATGGTTAAATTATAATAACCTTTTGTACAGGGGGAAAGTTGGAATCTTAAATCAAGACAGATGCTCTCTAAGTAGGACATCAACCTTAGCTGGTTTAGTTATTTACAACTTAAAGAATGATTTAAGCAAAATAAGATGGATTTTATTAACAAGACTGAAGAAAATGATTTCTATTTATGGTTTTGTAACAATGATGATCATGTATTCAAAAAGGTATATAAATGTGTTTTGAAATCAAAGGTAGAAGATGCACTTGTAAAAGAGTTGATGATAATGTGGACACAAATTTGGGGAACAATGTGCACATGGAGGTATGAGAAAAATGTGGAGTAAAAGTATACAATTTATTTGTGCAGTAATTTAAAATAAAATATGTACAAGATGATTTATAGATGGCCCTCAGCTGCAGAAAAGTTGTCAAAAATGTTTAAGAATGTTTCAAATCAAACTTGAGGCTGTCAGAATAAGGAAAGATCTTTTTTCATATAAGGTGGACTTGCAAGAAAGCAAAGAATTATTCATCTTATATGTTAATTAAATAAAGGTAGATTTTGTAATATAACCAGAAGTGTGGGGCTTTTTTGTGTGTGGGGGGGAGGGTGAAATTATTGCTAAAGAACTATGTGGGAAATATGGAGTACTCCTTGGAAGTGAACTGATGCATCTGTGACAGACGAATGGGCTGTTAGTCATAGACCTTGCCCAAGTTGCAAAAATGATGTGGATTTTAGAAGACAAAGTAACTGAAGATTTTTTTAAAGACTGGAAACTGTTTATGGATTTTTGAGGCAATATAAAATCTAATGGTGTAATAATCTGTTATGATTATTAGTAATTCTAGTAAGTTGAAGATACTTAGATCTATAATGGTAGAATAAGGCATGGATATTAATCATGTTTTTTTTTCCCTTTTTCATTACAGTTAGAATGCATGGGGGAGGTGAGAGTTCCTTTGTATGTTACTTAGGCTGTGTTTAGTGTAAGAGATGAGACTTTAGTAATGGGCTGTGTTATTAAGTTTTAGCTTTAGTTTAGTTAAATTTACATTAGTTTATTTTTAGTGGTTTAGTCAGAGTTTTTTCCTATTTCTTTTTTTTTCTTTATTTTTCTGTAGTTACGGATTTTTTTATCCTCTTCTAAAAGTTCTTACTTCATTTTGTTTATTCACTGTGTTTGTATTTGTGCCCTTAAACCTGTGATATGTCCCATGTAGTGGAGAAAGAGAGGAAAATATGTGATGTATATACTTGTTGGGGAGAAAATGCCACAACTTGATTTGGTATAGTTTTGGTACAATTTTTGGTTCACTATGGGACTGGATCACATTAACTGCTTGACCCATCTGCCAACAGATGCTTTGCTAAGCCATTCTAATGGGCAAACTATGAGAATGGCTGGGATGATGGTATTCACTGCAGTGTGAACTGCTGAGTCTTACCCCATGCTATCACTTGCAGGTGAAATTGTCTTGCTGGGGACAGTGCCTCTAGGCCTCATCAGAAGGTCCCATTTGGACAGTGTAAGCCTACTCATTTCCATGATTGGACCTGGACTGATGCACAAACATGCCAGCCCCTTCCATAAAGCTGTGACAAGATGATGCATGCATTAATGGCATTTTAATAGTAAAGACCAACACTGCCATGAAGAACCCAAAAGATCCAAAGAAGAAGGCCAATATTCCCATCAACTGGGTGCTACTTAGAGGCATGAGAATGTCTGCAAATGCAGCTAACACGTTTTAATCTGAACTTCAAAAAAAAAAAAAATTTCCAAGGTGTTGGATCTCTTTTATGAAAAATGTTCAGACAGCTCGGATGGCTCCTTTGAAGTTCACATTAAAGCCTATAGTGGATTTACCACTACATTAACATGGAAACCACCAGTTACTACTGGGCCTCATGTTAACTGAATGAACATGTCCCATAATTTTTTTCCCACAAACATTAGGCTCCAAAGTAGAGGTTTCTCTACTGCTGGGTAAATGTAGAGAGAGAAAAAACAACTTTCCCTCAAGCGAAAAAATGTTAAAATAATATCAGTTGTCTTCAGATCAGTCTATAGAAAACACCATTTATATATTCTAATATTTTATGGAGAAGATGTTCCATTTTCTGCTCAGGATTCACTGAATGTGATTTGTTTGTAGCTTTCCCTGTAACTCCCCCCCCCCTTTTTTAGTTAAGTTTCTTATATTGGGTTTCAAAGGGTCTTCTTTGTTTTCCCTTCTTTTTCTACATTTATTGGTCTTTATCAAGTCTAAAATTACATCCTCTGTTCTCAATCAAGTCTAAAATTACATCTTCTGTTCTCAAGCTGCACCTGTCCTCTTCATGCAACTCTCTGTCACTGGAATATCCTTCCACCTGACATCCACTCGACATCCATCTCCATCTGCTTTTACATTCACCTTGGCATTTTTCAACTGACCTTCTTCGCTTTTGCTTTACTTTCTCCCCAGCATATCTTATTACCACATTTAGAAGCTACACCTACAGACAAGAACTACATTGTTTCTCAATTGTGTACAGCAACAAATCATTTTTGTGCTATTTTGGGGAAGGAAATAAGCATGAGAAAATTGATATGGGTTGAATTATGTTTGCTGAACTTAATTTCCACTGTAATCATTAGGTCAGACTTGGTATGATTTAATACAAGTCACATTTATTTCAATGGGAATTAAATTCAACTAACAGTCTAGATCCAACTGTGCATAATAAACTGCTTACTTGTTTTTCATTTTCCTTTTGATTCCTCTGAAGTTGTCAATGAAAGTTTGATATTCACAATATTGCATATCTCACCCTCTTCAAACTTTATGATTGATATCACAGCAAAAGTTCTGAAACTACATCAGTTCACACTTCATTACTATTTCAACTGTCATCTGTCATCAACATAATTTCAAAGGACAGATGATTTATCGGCAGGTAGGAGAGAGAATACTGGCTGTCTCCCTTAGAATGCATATTGCACTTCCTAGGGAAAAAGGAGGGATCACAAATATCAGCACATACTTCCTCTTAAAAAATAATAATAATAATAATCTGAAGTGTTTTTTGAACTCAGTGGACTTTAAAGATTATTTTGCCAACTCCTCACACTCATATCACACCCGTATCCTCTAATCCTAAATATTTGTCAGTGAGCAACTTACTAGCAAGTTTACGTTTTCCTGTCTACCTTTCAACTGTGGTCGTGGGATATGAAGTGGGAAAAGATTGGATGGGACCTAGGATGAAAGTTCTGATAATAAAATGAAAGACTAACAGTCAAATTTCTGTGTGTGTCTATATGGATCTATGTGTATCTCTGTACTTTGACAGCGAATGACTCCCATTTCCAAGAGATGGTGAATCCACTCTGGCTTAGGCCCTTTCTGCACCATACCTCATTAGTGTGTTCTCTTGTTACAATCCCAGCATTGCTACTCATGCCATGGTAGCAGGGTAGAAACACTCTCTTCTGCACCTTTCTGTCTTAAGCTACAGCATCCTTGGCCACTACCTTTTCCTGCCTTCACCCTGCCCCACTGCCCCTGATTGGTCATTTTTGCTTGCTTGTTTTTTTGATCTGGTTGATGGGATTGAACTGCTAAAGGAAGCTCTTAACAGACTTTCTCTGGAATTGGTATAAGTCAGTTTTGCAACACTTGGGGGCGGGATAGCAGCTGGATAGTGACAACATCATGTGATAGCATGACTCCTGGATCAGAAGCAATCCACTAATGTTGTGGGATAGCTACATTGTGTGGAAGTGGCTTTAGTCTCAGGTTTAAGGAATACAGGCCAACACCTTAGAAAGTTCCTTTAAAATTGAGGTTAAAACTCAGAGCAGATTTACTGTCCAGCTTATGGGGAAGTCACTAACCGCTGATGTGTCTCTGTGTGTATGTATTTGTGTGTCTAAGAGGGGACATTAGAAATGGAATGAAATTAATAATCTTGATTCTGCATACTTTTCTTGTTTAAAATATATTATTTAAAATGTCTTTGGTCTTCCAAGTCCAAGCTTAAACTGGCAAATGATATAACTGCTATGTGATATAAAGCCAGCTCTAAAACAATCAAACAAATATGCAAATAAATTTATGTGGGAAGGGCTTTCAATGTTTCATTGCAATTTTGGCTTGTTTCCTTTCTCTGATTAAATTCATATTAAGGCATTTTGATAACTAATAACTAATGAATTAAGCGCCCAGTGAACACAAGTGATGTATAAATTTATATATATTTTCTATTTATCTATCTATGTATCTATTTTCTATTTAACCTACCTTTCTCTCAATAAGGGACACAGGGAGACCAAGAACATAGATCAAAATAATAATGAAGCTAAAAATACAACAACCCCTTTCTAGTAACCACTTAATAGCTAAGTATTTGGCTAGATAAAAATGTTTTTGCCTGCTGGCAGAAGAACAACTCTAGCCTCTCACAGGAGGGAGTTCCACACCCGGGGATCAGTTACGAAGACAGGCCTTTCATATTTCAAAAATCAAACATCTACCATACCTATGACAGTGAGGGGACCAAGAGAAATCCTTTCTCTCAGGATCTCAAAACTCATATGGAAAGACACAGTCTTTCAGACAGTCTGATCTGATCTTTGGGATTGCTGGTAGTATTCTTTCAGAAGTGTTTTTTTGTCCTTTGGACTTCTTTGAATGCCTTGGGGGAGTAAAAATATTGAATTATCTTCCCAGAAGCATTGATTAACCATTTAAATAATAGACAGGTTTCTTCTGCACAGTTTAACAACTCATTAAAAGAAAAAGAAGGGAGGCTTCCAACTGCTTCCATTTTTACAGTCCAGTTGACTAATCCACTGGCAGAAAATTGCCCCCTTCTTCTTTTGTTCACCCAGTCTCATTGAAATACTTTGCTTTTCTCTTGAAATTCCTCAACTATTTCACCAAATAGGCATCTTCAAATTCACTTTGAATTTTGTCTTTGTGGTGTTCAGTGAAAATCTAAAGGGGATGCCCTAGCTTCATCCTTTCCAGAAATTTCCTAGTATTGCAAAATCTTTTTTTAGCTTCCCTTGAAATTTGTTCAATTTTTTTTTCAAGAACAGAAGCTTATCAATGTTTTTCTGGAATTATACATCATACATTTAGTAACAATGATGGATAATAGGTTATCCGTCTAATATTTTGTATCAAGGCTCATGTTTAGGGCATACATTGTAAGGATCTGAATGGCTATATGGTATGTTATTGGGTTTTAACAACCAGTTAATGGCTCTTGGCCTAGTTCTATTTTGAACACCTATAGCAGTACAGACAATTCACATTCTGCTGTACTGACTGGTGAATGGTGAACATAATAAAATTGACTGATCAAGAATGCACAGCTAAGCAAATAGGTTGGGATGTTGATCTCCTCAGATTGATTGGACACATGGAGAGGGAGGCTACCAGCATGCATAAAAGACACTGTTTAGAGCAGAAGAGGAAGAAATAACTAGTGTTTGAGCTGTGACAATCTGAGAGAAGACTGGACAGTATAACAGCCTGGATGTAAAGAAGAAAAATGATGACAAAGAGAGAAGGAAGAAGTCACCTTTAGGACCAGAACTGAAATCACTGTAAAAAGCAAGTTTCTAAAGCAATTGTGACAGGGAGAACCATATGTGGGCTGTGACTTCCAGATGGCAATGACTCATAGTTAGAGAAAAACTCCTCAAGGATGTCAACTTCTGGATCTTAGTAGAGGCTTTCTAGAAGAAAGTCAGCACTAAGACTTAGATACCATTGAGGTCAAATACATATAGACTGTCCTAAATAACTAGGTGAATTGGTTTTTAACAATTCCCAGGAACTGAAAATCAAGCTTGCACACTATTTCAGATGTCAGTTAAACAATAGTAATATACATTCTTAGTCTGTTTTAGCACTTTAAGAAAATGGGTTGTACTAGAGAACATCTCAACAGTGATTAAAAACTAGTATGCGATATTCATGTACGATGATTTGGTGGCAGTGTCAGGGCCCAATAAGGGTGGTCTTCCATAAATAGACTATTTGGTTTTGATGTGATATTGACCCCTGTGATGGAGTTCTGGGGGTGTGGCTATCCTTAGTGCCAGAGCAGCCTAGTAACTGGTTGCCAGGCAATCGGAATAACTTCAGCAAAGAAAACCAGCTCATAGTGTAAAGGAAGGGCTGGTGGCAGAGAGCACTCTGGAATAAAGTCCCTCAGTCAGCCAGGAAGAATGTCTGTGTGGGAAAGTGTTTAATTCTCAGGGAAAGGTAAGAGAGAGACAGAAGAGTAATTAAACCATTATAGAATCTGGTCAGAAAGTGTGACCTATACTGACGGTTGAACCTTTGATGAAAGTGTAGCCAAAGCGTTGTTTATGATACTTGTGCTTATATGAGAGTTTAAAAATATAAGGAAACTGACTAAAAGTACTTTGAGTAACTGTATTAACTTTGATCTGCATATGAACTCCAATACTTGTTCTCTGTTTTATTTTAATAAACATTATTGTTTATTTTTATAAGTATTGAGTAGGCTGAGTGGCATACTGTATTTGAAAGACACACAGAAAACATACTACCATAGAACCATTAAGCGGTTCTGAATAATCACTGAAAATTTTCACCCTTTTACGCAAGGTGGTGTTTAAAGGAGAAGGCAGAATTTGTGTGAAGTGACAGGGCACCTTATCAGATTGGGCAACTGCCATGCCAATCTGAGAAAAAAGAAGCAGGCTCTGTCACAATACCTTAGTAGGGTGTTATTAAAGTGTGAATGGAGAGACGTTTTCTTCTCTCTTCTTTCATAAACTAGAGTAAAGGCTAATCCAATAAAATTGATTGACAGTAGACTCAGTAAAGGCAAATAGATTCAAAGCAGACAAGTACATTTTCACACAATGCATAATTCATTTGCTGCCACAGGATATACTTATGGCTATTAGCTTGGATATCTTTAAAACAAGTTAGAAAAAATTATTTCAGATAGGTCTATCAGCCACCATTAGTAATGATGGAACTTTCCTTGCACTAAGCTGGGAAGAAATAAATTATATCATTGAATACTATTTAATGGGGATTGATAATGGGAGAGAGTTATTTTCTTCTAAGTCATCTTTGTGGGCTTCTATGAGCTTCTACTCAGCCTTTGTGGGAAATTGCTTGAGATTTGATCTGATCCAACAAAGCCAGCTCTGACATGAAGCAAACTGAGGCAGCACCCTCAAGCAGTAAATATCATTGGTTATGATAAAGATTTTGGAGGATATATTTGTATATGCCAAAACCTACCATTTACCTTAACTCCAACATAACTCATTTCTTTCAGGTGCAGCAGAAAGCATTGTCTCCTTCCTTGTGCTGAAGAAAATAGGCAGTTGTTATACATGGAATGTGCAAACACCTTATTCTTTGACTCAGCCAGAAAAAAGACTTTAGGCTAGGCTTGCTTTTATGTCACAGATTAGCCTTCCCACCCTAGCTGACTGGTGGGTTCTCAGGGCTGGAGTCCAACAGATATAAAGGGCACTATCTTGGGATAAAACTGTCAGGTTCATAACAAATGATAGTGCCTCCACTTTTAAAAAGACACTGAGCTTTTGACCCAAGTTTGAGTACTAAAACCAAAGAAAGAAAGAAAGAAAGAAAGAAAGAAAGAAGAAAGAAAGAAAGAAAGAAAGAAAGAAACCCGCACACATTCTACTAACGAAAAATAGTCAACCTAAATATGTCATATCTTTTCTGCTTTTCTCCTCTTGCTCCTTATTAACAAAGACAACTTTATGAAAGTCATTGTTTCATAAGAGTTCATCCGCTTCTTCTGTTTATTTCCCCAACTGACCACGCTTTTCCACTGCTGACATCACATGCACCAACAGCCAAGTCAACTAAATGGTCAGAGAAGAGGTTTCAGACTGAGACTGCAAAGAAAGAATAGGCATTGTCTTCAGG
This sequence comes from Iguana delicatissima, assembly GCA_948472985.1. Taxonomy (NCBI): domain Eukaryota; kingdom Metazoa; phylum Chordata; class Lepidosauria; order Squamata; family Iguanidae; genus Iguana; species Iguana delicatissima. Next base: position 216,199 of record CAOKZL010001834.1, read on the forward strand.
GAGAGAAAATAAAGTGAAAGTACTGATACATATTTCAAACACAAGTTGTAATTTTGTGTCCCTTGTGGAAGTAAACAGTGGGGAAGAACTCACTGGAGTAGAGTGTTGAAAGCATTTCTTTAATTTGCACACTGGTCTGTGGAATGTAATATATTTAACCAATTTACCACTCAACTTCTTTTCCTATATTGCACAAAGCTGGGAACAAAGAATCAAAGTTTGGCTCCATATTCTCAAGAAAGTGATGATGAAGTGATGGTCTCTAGAGCTGATGCAGCCTTCAAGCATTTTTTTTTAATTTTTTTTTGTGATGTGCCTAGGTAATCTTACTAAAAATATTTCCAACTCATAAGTGACAAATACCTTACAGTTAAACATTATAGTTGTATTTTGCTTGTGTATGTAAATGTGCTGGATCCTGCTGATGGAAATGGGAGAAAAAAATGGTTCTTCCTAGTTCCTCTTCTGTCTGCATCTCCATACAGTTCCCCAAGAGGGACGCTGGGAAAAAAACATGGGAAGTGGTCCTGGAAATTGCAGTGGGTCACACTGAAAATTGACTAGAGCCACTGCCAGCAGGGCACCTCCAATTGATCATAGTCCTTTCCAGCAATTGACAGAGGACACTTGTCCTTTCAATAAGGCCATCTGGTCACTGAGCTGAATGCTCAATCTGCAACCAGTTCCCCTCCCGCATATGCTGTGGCAAATGGCTTGAGGGTTGTTATTAGTTTTATACCAGTATTATAAGCCATCAGCTTCTGGTCCTTGGCAAGTTTCCAGAAAAAGAAAGAAGCAATTTCAGGTAATGGGCATAGACATGGTGCTGGTCACCTTCATAGAAAAATATCCCATGGCCTACATTGGATAGCTTGAGATGTGCTGGTTTAGATGATCATTAAAATGCATCTTTGTCTTCTACCCCCACCCCATTGTTTCCTATGTGTATTGTTTCCTTTGTGTTTCCTATGTTTCCTATATTTCTGTGCAATGAACTGGGTCAATTTTTTTTCAAGCTCAATATTGTGGATTTATGTCCATATTCTCCATTTTTTCCCCTTTTCCTGTGATGTTTGTTACCACTTCTCCTGCTCTTCACTCTTTATTTTTCTCCTGGATCCCCAAACTTTTCTTCAGCCTGTTAAATTCCTTCCTGAACTCCTCCTTATGCTGCATGTATAACACTCCTGTTGTTGATATATGTGTAACAAAAAAAAAACAAAAAAAACCCAGCTATAATAAAAGGTCAGAAACATTTGGAAAGGTTTCTGTTAGCTGTTGCTGGAAACTTACAGGGATTTTAGCTAATTAAAAATATCCATTTCTCAGACTCTGGAACTGAAACAGTTGAATGAACCTCCTTTAAATATCTCCTCAGTGTGAGTTTGAATTCATTTAGGGTTGTAAAAATGTCATCCCAAATGGAAGATTTGTCTTAGCCCTTCAGAAATTGACTAAGGAAAATAAGTGTTATTTTAGAACGGTATATAGCCTTTGCCATTGCTAACACCATAATGGCTGGAATGAAAACACGACAAAAAGAAGGGCAGCTGTAGTTTCCGCACCTATTTCCTAGAGGCAAAGATATTCTTAGCAATTGCTCATTCAAATTGATTTGAAGTCAGTTGATCAGCATATGCAAGCCTTGGAGGGATAACATTTGTATTGCATACTGAGACATGGAAGATTTATTCCCCAGAGTACCAAGGCTCAAAATGACTCTTTGCTTTTTTTATGAATGAGAAGGGGCAGCTCTCCAAAAGAATATATAAAATTTATTTGTACAGTGGGCTTCTGGCTGTACCGTCAGATACATACCCAGGATTTTTGGCTCACTGCAGCTCCCATTATTTTTCATTCTTTGAAATATTTTCATCCATTAAAAAAACCTCATCTTTCTCAGACAATAAATGAGTGTGTTTCCGATAAATCAGCCATTTTTTTAAAAAAGGTGGGTTTATTGGGTTTAATTTAAAAGCATGCTGAATTCTCCCAATAAAAGTCAGATTAATGATTCATCTTTTTGAGACTATACCTATTATTAATGCAAATACTCTTCCAACTCTATGATTCTCCACAAATCCATAGGAGATTGGGGCCATTTCCACACTAGCCTGTTATAGTGCTATTATTCCGCTTTCAACTTCCTATGGAATCCTGGGGTTTGCAGTTTCAGGAGGGACCTCAAAGGCCCTATATAAACAGGTTAGTGCAGAAATGATAGAGCCATAGCCTTACATGAGGTCTGCCTTGCACATCAGTTCCATCAGCCTTAGCCAGTAGAGCAAATGCTGACAGATGATATAAATTGAAGTTCAGGAACATATACAGATTTATATCAGTGCTTGATTTACACTGTATGAAGGAACTGTAAAATCAGAGAGGCAAAAGAGTGAATGGGATAAGATATGTTCTAGGAAGGTTAGGCAAGATCTCTGTTGGCCTGGCAACAGAAAGCAGATGCAATCAGAAAAGGCAGGATGTTACCTATATCAAACATTTTAACTTGTCCAAATACAAAAACCACAGCAGGTAACTTGAGAAGGAGTTGGAAACATTAAATATTGAAATCTTCTAGATTTTGTATGTGATCTGACAGATTTTGTCAGTCTTCACCAAATATGGTGTTGCATGATCTACTACTATTTCTTAGGTTCTTTCCTGGATCCATTGGTTAAAGGAGCTGTGTTACTGCAGTTTAGGCCTACCTGGTAATAGCACCCAATATCACTTTGATATCATAATTCGGCCTTACCATGCCACCCCTCTCCATGTGTTTGTGAGGCCCCTGGACAAGCACGAAACTAGGCTCAGCACTTAACTGCTGAAATATTCTCAAACAATACAGGCAAGCCAGAAATAGCCAGATCGCAGCTTCAGGGACCTCCCTGGCAAACACCATATTATGTATGTGCGCTACTTACAGAAGATTCCCTGCCCCGAGCAGGCAATTTGACAAAGGTTGGACCATCCACTGTCAAGCGTTGCGCATTTGCATGCTCGCTACACGATTGTTAATTCGGCTCTGACTTCATCATGCTAAATTGTGATACCTGGCCTCTCGTAACGCTAAAGCAGTGCTCTGAGCTAATTTTCCCCACCTATAGTTGAGCACATTTTGGTGTCCCTCCTGGGACCCCTAGTAAATAGGTAACAGCTGGGTAGGACTTTGGCTCTACTTCTGACCTCCTGGAGATTGCCTGACTCAATTAACTTAGAGACTCTGCATTTTTGTGATCCAAAGTGGGAAACTTTAGGAGAAGAGGAAATACTGGGACTATTGTAAAACCTGCAAGGTAGAAGTAGAGGTTGGATAGTTGTGCCCAAATGATCCTGGAATCTGTAGCTGGCACTCTGTTAGAACTATATACACGTGTAAATTTCCCCCCACCCTCTCTCTCCTTCTTTCTCTCTGTCACACACACACCTCTATGTATACATATGTATTGTTTAGGGCACTACAGTGATTGGTATTTTTTTCTCCCTCTACAGTGTCCAAAGTCTCCCTTTGAGTTATTATTATTATTATTATACTTATTATTGAGCAACCTTTGAGCCCACCTCAACCCTCCACAAGGAGCATACTAATCTCTATATATCTCTGACATTCAGATTTTTTTAATGTTTGTCTATCCTGTTCATGAATGAATTTTTGAATTTTGTTAATTTCTATTTTTGCCCATCTGATTAAGTGGAATAATTATAGTTATTCCCAGGACCTTGTCTGCCTTTGTAGAGTGGGCCATGTTGTACCCAGCTGCCAGGTAACTTTTAAAGATGTTTAGGAGGGAAAAAGTTGCTACAGCTAGAAACTCTAATGAACTAAAATATTTTCAGTCTTCGGCCTTTCTTACACCCTGTCATTATTTGTCTCCATATACCTGATAATAACACTAAAATTATACATATACCATAATGAATGAAAATCTACTGATGTTCTCCTCCATATCCTTCTACTGAATTTAAGATGCATTTATTTCTTAGTGCAATGAAGGCTGACAATGTTTTTTTCCAAGGATATGCTCTTCATAAAGTGAAAAAGGGAGCTCATGGAAGGAAAAGCAGGTGGATGAGCAGTGTATGCACCCCCGACATATGAAATTGTATTCTAATTTGTATGTGTATCTTCAGTCAGCCTATGTAAAGTACACTGGGAAGGGAAATGAAGCATACATATATTGGCAGTTCAGTCTCATGGGTGGCTACTCAAATATGCACACACACACACACAAATTTAGTGCCAATTGTTTTGAAGTATATGTGTGCTGTGTTTATATTTGTACCATAAAACAGCTAAAAAGGGGGAAACATGGTAACACATCCACATACATAGACCATTTCTGCACCTTACCTGATCCTGTTGTCCTCCCATTGCAATCTCGGCAGCGCCTTTGCCAGGAAGGGAGTGGGATGGCAATGCTACCCTCTGCACCTGGCCGGCTCCCTGTGCATGACACGCACCTGCCTTCCACAGCACAGCCAGGTTCTTTCCCATGCTATGTTGTCCATTACACTTCTTGCCCATTTGCATGACCAGGAAGGTTGGGAGAGTCACATGATAGCAGATGTCTGATGGATTTATTCTGTTAAGCAAATATCCTGTGATCGTAATGGGTGGGGGCGGCATGGCAATAGGAGTATGATGATGTCATGCAAAAGCACAACCCTCAAATCGTTGCCATCATGTCCCTAACCCAGGACTGCATTATCATCATTTCAAGTTAATCCAGAGCTGGACAACTTTAGCAGATATGAAGACCACATTTCTATCCCAGGACTTTGTGGGGGGTTTCACAGACTGCTAAAAATAAAAACAAACAAATAGGAGAAAAGACTGGAAATGACTAGATGTCTACTTTTAGTTTTGGAGAAAACAAACAACAATTATTCTCAATGTTCAGCAATATAGGTGACAGTACAGTAATCTATTTAAAAGTTGGCTCACTGGTCCTGAAGGTTTACACAAAAGATAATGCATGCTCTTTGTTTTGCCAGAAAACACAAAGTGGTACAAATGAGTTTGGGAAGCCACAAAGACCTCCGGGGTCACACTTTACCCACCTTTGTGTCACTGCATAGCTTCCAAGAAACAAGCTGTAGTTAAGCACTTCACTCCCAGCATGTACAGATTTTCGATTTCATTATGGTAACAGTGAGACATCTGTAAGACTCAGTTCTATAACAGTTCTCACTGGCTGCTTTCAGGATGTCAAACTATATTGTAAGTTTGGTTGGCTCCCTTTCTTTTCTCTTTCCCCTGGCAGGAAATGCCCTTTTTCATTTATGCTCTCCTTTGGGGGGAGGAATGTGGTGAAATTTTCCCCTACCTCCAGAGCATTTGGAGCAAACTTTTTGGGGTAATATAGAGTAGCATGGTGTGAAGGGAGAAATTGGACAAGCCTAGTTGGTACAAGTCTCAATCACGGCTCAGGGAATGCTGTGAAAAGGAGGAGAAAGGATACAAAATTGACACTTGTCCCTAATGGAATATAAATTGAGGAAAGATGGCCTAGAGAGAGGGAAAAGCTGTAACAGAGGTAGGACAGTGAGCTAGGAGGTAGAATTGAATAGGGTTTTGGAGAGCTGTGGATGATTAAACAGTTCAAGAGTTAATGTGGGATCTGATTGAGTATTAAGAAATTTCTGCTCGTTTACTCCTTTTTACAACATTGTTTAGTTGTGCCTGATAAGTTTTGATAAACAGCCTGGTCACACTTAACAATAGTGAACCCACTGAATAGCACAATAACTGGTTCAAGTAGGAATTGTGTTAAGGCCCAACTACCCAATACAGGAAAGAATCTTGTAAGGAAAGGGGGCACAATCGTTGTATCCGAAAGTCTCTGTTGAAAGTGTGGATACAAATAAAACACAAATTTTATAGAGCAGTTCTGATGTGGACCTCACACCAAGAAACATTTAACGTTGCTCCAACAAAACAGGGAAAATTATTGATGTATCAAGAGCTATTGAAAAAGGATGGTACAAAGCTAAGAATGAGTACAGAAGAGGGATTAAAAGAGCAAGGCCATGAAATTAACTGGTTCCCATGGAGACAAATAAAAGAGATTTAAAATGGATCAAAAATTATATGGGTTTGAAAGAAATGAAAATGAACTGGATGTATTGATGAAACAGGACCAGAAAAAGAGGATTTCCAGATTTTATAAAATATTGTTACAAAGAGAGATGGAACCAGAAATTGTTAAAAATAACATGGTTAGATGGGCTCAAAATATAGGACATCCTGACTGAGTTGGATACATGGGTGAGGGCATGGAAGACAGATGTAAAATTTACACAAGTTTGAATTTAAGAGAAAATTTTTATAAAATGTTATATAGATGGTACATGACGCCTGTAAAACTGAAAAAAAATAATAACAGGAAATGGGAATGGAAAATGTTGGAAATGTGATGAGAAAGAGGGATCTTTTTTTTCATATGTGGTGGACCTGCAAAATAAGAAAAAGTTTTGGAAAGAAATACATGATGAAATTCAAAGAATGTATGGTTTTAACTTTGAAATGAAGCCAGAATTTTATTTGTTGAATATGTTAGGGCAACAAAGAGAAATAAGATCTCATCAAAAGACATTGTTATATATAATAACTGCAGCAAGACTGGTTTATGCTCAACATTGGAAAGAAGGAAAATATGTTGATATAAGAGACAGAAATTCAAAGTCCTGGATATGGTAGCGACAGAAAAGCTAACTTTTTCACTTAAAAATAAGCCAATCCAGGGCTTTGAAAGAGAATGGTGAGAGGTATTGAATTGGATAAAAGAATGAAATAGGGGGAAAGAAAGAAAGGCTGTGAGAAAGGAGGAAGACAAAATGAGGTGATAAAAGATAAAATGTAAATAGTTAAATATAAGCAAAAGGTAATAGTTTACGATTGTTGTAAAATAGAGATAATGTACGGAACCGAATGTTTATGCGGAATGGAATGTTAAACTCAGATTCAACTGGGAAAATTGATGTCTGGAAGCAGGGAGGGTTTTTTATTTTTTTTTATTGGAAATTTTAATAAAAATTAATATGAAAAAAAAGACAGGAAAGAGGGCAAAAGGAGTGACAAGAACTCAAGAGTCTGGAACTGCAGGACCAGCCTGGGGAGGAAATTCATCACAGATGCAGCCCTGCAAAGTGTCTTGAGGGGGGCAGTGCTGCCCTAACCCCTGACAAATACGCTGTTGATATTTTCTGCGTGGTGACAATCTACGTGATGTGAGTTACTTCTTCCTTCATTTTTTTCTTTATTCATTGAATGTGACAACTTTTCACAGTATTTATTTTAGGAATCTCCATAAAACAAATTTGGTGTCATTGTGACTCTCAGTCCTACGTTTCCACTGCCAACACAAATTACAACATCAGCATCAGTGTTCAATTTCCCCTGCCATGTGTCAGTGCTGTTACATAGAAGAAAGCCTCCTTGGATTTGCTGCTACTGAACATTTTAAAAACTCCAGTCTGATTACTGGTAATTGCTTTTAGAAGAATTTCTTTGGTTTGTCTTGGTGATTCTTTCATTTTATGGATTAAAGTGTGGGTAGATAATGAAGGTTTGAGCGATGTGTGAGCACTGTCAAATATTACCATGTCGTTTTCGGAACTCCAAACCTCAAAGAGTAATTGATAGGTGAGAGCAGTGCTCTTTTTCAGCATATGTTAGTTGTAGGTACTGTTGTTATTGTGTGCCTTCAAATCATTTCTAACTTATGGTGTTCCCCAAGGCCAACCTATCATGGGGCTTTCTTGCAAGATTTGTTCAGAGGATCATTGCCTTTTCCTTGTTCTGAGACTGAAAGTGTGTGATGTGCCCAAGGTCACCCACTGGGTTTCCATGGTTGAGTGGGGATTCAACCCCTAGTCTCCAGAGTCATAGCTCAACCACTATACCACACTGGATCCTATAGGTGTCACACATCTAAACTGTACGTAGAGGTTTTGCATATCCTGCATCTCATCACACAGAATATTTTCATACCGAGAAGACTTTGTGTCCTCTTTGCCTTTGGACAAAACTGCCTCCTAACTCACTCATTTATGTTAGGGGTGATAGATTATTCAATTTTGCTTACTTCCATATTTAAATATTTGGATGTTGGTAACAGACTGAAGGGAAATTAGCATGAATCTCTAATTATCTTAATGATTTCTCTGGCAACAGGAGGATGGAGCAGAAGAAAAGAAAGATCTCTTAACCTATTAGCCCTTCTCTGACACTAACAGAGACAGTCCATAACATTTTGCTGCCTGGAGAGAGAAGTAAACTCTATCTCCTCAAAGTCCAGCTACATAATAAGGCTAGTCAAGTTACTTTGGCACAAAAGAAAAAAAAAATATAAGAATGTTTGGTTAAACAGTAATGAGTTGTTGCTACCCTTGCATGAATTCCCAAGGATGTTGCCTCACTTACTTGAATACAACTCTATGTTTTATTGTTAAATTATTTAATATATGTTTCCTCTCATCTGAGTTTTCATTACTTTGCTTATGTTTTCAGTTCTTTCACTACTGGCTACCATAAATTATGCTATTTTGCTGTTTAAAAGAAAATAAGATGATGATGATGATGATGACGATGATGATGATGACAACTATCCTCCTCCTCTTCCTCCTTCTCAGTTAATATACCTGGAAACATGCTCCTTTCTTCCATTTGAATTCTATTAATCTCATTCTTCAGGAGGAAAAAGAATAATAGTCATTTTAAAGAACCAGAACAAAACAATGCACATTAATGTTCAAGCTTCAATTTGTGCAGCATGATAAGGATCTTTTTAGAATGGTATACTTCAGAAGAGGAGGAAGAGCCAATAGAAATGACAATTAAACCTGCAATCTGACATTTAACTGTGCCTGGAAAAGACAGTCATAGTTGCTAGTGAGCTGTAAAATGGTTATTGCATATCGTTAGTCACATTAAGCCACTTTCTATGTATATTTAAAAGTCTTCTGCCAAGTAGTTGTCAAATTCATCACTGTATATAAGTCAAATCATGATTACTCTGAAAATTATTTATTAAATATATGTGGACTGAAATCAAAGGAATATCGATAGGGCCAGATCCAAAGGATGATAAGGTACCAGTGTTACCCTGACTTCTGGGGGTCCCTGCGGGGGGACACCAGGATTTGCTCCAAAAATGCAAAGATTGGGGGAATTAGTGGAGCACTGCTTAGCAAAGTGGAGGGCAGGGCAACACAATGAGATCTTTAACCCTATATCTACGGAGTCAGACTGCCTGAGAGACAAGTCAAGTGTCCGATTCAAAGTATTTTATTTATCAGAATTGGTAGAATTTCCCCACACACATACAAAGCAGTCACTCACACAAGCACACAAGGACTACTGAGTCTGAAAGACTTAAGAGCAGGAAAAGAGGTTGCAAAGAAAGCGGTTATATTGCACCTGATCTTGGACACGGCAGCTTGGGAAGAAGCAAGCGAAGATAGTTCAGTGGAAAAAGAAAAAAAAAACTGAGGGGAACCTCAGACTAGCAGCATGATAGACGCTAGTCAAAGGTGGGAGTTCTCCAAAGAGAGCACCAAAAGGGGACTCAATTGTAGTGCAAACTATGCCTGGGGGGAGCAGATCCTTTCCTGGAAAAGGACAATAGCCAAATTATACAGTTAGACCTCATCTTGGTAGTTCTTGAGATTGCAATCAGTAACCTCATCCGGGAGACACTTAGTCTCTCAAGGTTTCAAAGTTGTGAATAGCCCATTTGATGTGTGCATAAATGCCTTTCAAGGTTTCCCTCTTGGATATATGACTGGGAAATAGTTGGTCTGACCTTTCCCAGGGGTGTTACAACCTTTTGACCTAGATGTCTACATTTCCTTCTGGTGAACCTCTGGCTCAATAAATATAGATAATAAATACTTTGCTTCCCTGAGACTGAGTCTGTCAGCAGATAATAAATATTTCACTCCCACTATCAGCAGAGGTTACACCAGGGCTTCAGGCCTAGTAAAGGGTATACTATTCTTCATGTTCTGGGCCTGCCACCAGTTCCACGCTTCAGACTACATTGAGTAATTTAAGAATCAGTTTGGGAAGCTCCTTGTTTACATTTGTCAGTTCTTTAAGAAATGAAAATTAATGGGATATATGTCTGAATAAATATAGTTAGCAGTGAAGACTAATGGGGGAGCTGAATCTGTTGTGGGTTTACAGCTAATTCAGCAGTTTTGATAGTTCTTTTAATATATTCTGACCCTGGTTTTGGAATAGGGTTCATCACTTAGGATAGTTCTTTTAATGTTCCCATTAAACCTTGAAGTGCTGTTGTTATCACCGTGAACTGGCCTCGCTTCGGTAGACATCAGATATCATTTTGATATCGCAATTCGGTCTTATTTTGCCACTCTCAGCCAAGTGTTTGTGAGGCCTCCGAACAAGCACGGAGCTAGGCATGGCTATTAATTGCTGAACATTCCTTTCTCCACTTAGGCAAGCCAGACTCAGCCAGATCTTGCTTTAGGAGACCTCCCTAAACAAACACTTCATTAAGGATGCACGCTAATACAAAGAGCCCCCTGCCCTGAGCAGGCACCCTGGTGAGCTGGACACTCCACCACCCAGGCAAGCTGTATCTGCATACTGGTCGTTTCTTTATCAATTCAAACTTAACTCAATCATGATAAATTCTGACCTTTCGGAGACATTGTCTTGTGCCCAAACCTCATTGTTCTCTCCCAAGTACAGACTAGCCCATGGTCATATTGTCCCCCATAAAACCCCAAGCTCTGAGAGCTTCCTCGGATTGCTCCCAAGTTCCAGACCACCCTGCTGCTGCTTTGCTTGGTGAGCTTCCCTCAGCAAACCACGCTGAGCTTCTTCTCTCCATCTGCAACTTCTCCAGGACTATGAGAAAGGTGTTATATCACCCATTTCCCCTGAAACTCTTATTTCTTAGCTTGCTGTGTGGTTGTGTTGTCTTAATTGTTTGTCCGTTGTTAATAAAACATCATTTTGCTATTTTAAAACTGTCTGACTACTTGACTGACCTGACCCTGTATACATAGGGTTAAAAGATCCCTGCAAAGTTACCCTGCCTCTCATTACCTTAAGTGAGTGCTCCAGTTAATTTCCTCATCTTTGCTTGTTGTTGTTTGGTTATTTGGAAGCCCCTCTCGGGACCCCCAGTTCACAGGGTAACACTGTCACTCTCTGACTGATATCAGAGCCACCAGCTGCCATGGATAGTCAAATGGTTAAAAGTTTAACTTCAGGAACATACAATCTAGCACCATTAATGTGATTGTACACCTGAAAGATGTGCATGCTTTTATATTAAAATTGACTTATGGTTATTAATATCTTGGACTATTATAGAATCATAGAATCATAGAAATGTAGAGTTGAAAGAGACCACATGGGCCATCCAATCCAACCCCCTGCTATGCAGGAATACCCTCAAAGCATTTCCGACAGATGGCCATCCAGCCTCCACTTAAAAACCTCCAACGAAGGAGACTCCACCACACTCCGTGGCAGCACATTCCACTGCCAGACAGCCCTGACCGTCAGGAAATTCTTCCTGAGGTTCAGGTGGAATCTCCTTTCCTGCAGCTTGTATCCATTGCTCCTTGTCCTGGTCTCAAGAGCAGGAGAAAACAAGCCCACTCCCTCCACCACATGACATCCCTTCAAATATTTAAACATGGCTATCATGTCCCCTCTCAACCTTCTCTTCTGCAGACTAAACATACCCAGCTCTCTAAGTCTGTCCTCATAGGGCATGGCTTCCAGCCCCCTCACCATTTTGGTTGCCCTCCTCTGGACCTGCTCCAGCTTATCCATATCCTTCTTGAATTGGGGTGCCCAGAATTGGACGCAGTATTCAAGATGAGGTCTAACCAAAGCAGAATAAAGTGGTACCAATACCTCCCTCGATCTAGACACCATATTCCTATTGATGCAACCAAGAATTGCGTTGGCTTTCTTGGCTGCCGCATCACACTGCTGACTCATGTTCAGCTTGTAGTCTATTAAGACTCCTAGGTCCCTTTCACACGTACTGTTAGCCAGCCACGTGTCCCCCATCCTATATTTCTGGATACCATTTTTTTCTGCCTAAGTGTAGGACCTTACATTTCTCTCTGTTGAAATTCATTTTGTTAACCTTGGCCCAGCTCTCCAATGTATCAAGGTCCTTTTGAATTTTGATCATGTCATCAGGCATATTAGCAACCTCTCCCGATTTGGTGTCATCTGCAAATTTGATCAGCGTGCCCTCTATTCCTTCATCCAAGTCATTAATGAAGATATTGAACAGCACCGGTCCCAGGACAGAACCCTGTGGCACCCCACTAGTCACTTCTCTCGAGGATGAGAATCTGCCATTGGTGACCACCCTTTGGGTATGGTCAGTCAACCAGTTATAAATCCACCTGACAGTAGCCCTGTCCAGCCCACATCTTACTAGCTTCTTTGCAAGAATGTCATGGGGAACTTCGTCAAAGGCCTTACTGAAATCAAGATATACTATGTCCACAGCATTCTCTTCATCTATCAAGCAAGTAACTCTATCATAAAAAGAGATAAGATTAGTCTGGCATGACTTATTTTTGAGAAATCCATGTTGACTTTTCGTAGTTACGGCATTGTTTTGTAATTACGGTATTATGAGAAACATAATGAAAAGAAATGTATGATGATTTTTGTGGATGCTGAAAAGGCATTTGACAACTTGGAACATGAATTTATGTTCGAAGTTCTAAAGAGAATGAACTGTGGTGACAAGTTTATCACCTGGGTAAGACAAATATACTCAACTTGTCGAGCACCATCATTGATAAATGGAGAGAAGACGGACCAAATAGAGATTAACAAAGGACCATGTCAGGACTGCCCGCTTTCACCCCTATTATTTATATTAGTGCTTGAAGTTCTCCTAAGGAAAATAAGAACAGAAGATACAATAACGAGAGCTAAAATAAAAGGAGGCGAGTAGAAACTGAAAGCCTACGTGGATGATTTGGTTATTTTTCTTGAAGAACCAGAAATAAGTTTAGCAAAAATGATAGAGGTCTGTAACGATTTTGGTGAAGTAGCAGGGTTTAAAATTAATAAAGAGAAAACGAAGATCCTAACCAAAAATCTAAGAAAAGAGGAAGTTGAAATATTGGAGTCGATAACAGGATTTAAAGAAGAGAAAAGGATTAATTATTTGGGAATCATAATTGCTAAACAAAATAAGAGACTGTTTGAAAATAATTATATAACAAAATGGAGAGAAATAAAGAAGGATTTGCAAAATTGGTTGAAATTAAATTTATCATTATTAGGAAGAATTGCTGCAATCAAAATGATGGTGCTCCCAAAGATGAACTACTTATTTCAGAATTTGCCGATTATAACAAATTTGAGATGCTTCCAAGATTGGAAGAAAGATATAACCTCTTTCATCTGGGTCGGGAAAAAGCCAAGAGTCAAGTGGAAAACCCTGATTGATAAGAAAGAAAACCCTGATTGATAAGAAAGAAAGAGGAGGTTGTGGTCTACCTGACTTGAAATTATATTATATCGCCAATGGAATGATCTGGCTGAAGGACTGGATTGAACTGAAGAATGATAGGATACTAAACCTGGAAGGAGCTGGCCTTCGCTTCTGTTGGCATGGATATCTGTGGTATCAGAAGGCGAAGGTAGACAAGGATTTCTTGAATCATTATATAGGAAGACCCTTACTTGAGATTTGGGAGATCTGGAAGAGGAAATTACATATGAAAATACCATTATGGGTATCACCACAGGAGGTGTTTTTAGGAAGATGGACAGACCCAGCAGATAAGTGGCTTACATACAGAGAGTTAATCATTAATAACTCAAAAAAAGGTCAATGAATCAAGACAAGAGAGGAACTGTTGGAAGAGGGATGGAATTGTCAGTGGTTCCCATACATGCAATTAAAAGAAAGAACAAAAATGAATCTTGAACTAGAGGGAATAGATACAACTATTCAACTAAATGAATGGGAAAAGTTGATTTTTGAGAAAAAAGAACACTTGACATCTCTGTTTTATAAGTATAAACTGGATCGGGAATTAGAAAATGAGACAGTAAAAGAGACAATGATCAAGTGGGCCCAAAATATTGGTCATGAAATAAATTTAGAACAATGGGAAAGAAGTTGGAATATGACACAGAAACTCACTTTAGCGCAGAACCTGAAAGAAAATTACCTCAAAATGCTACATAGATGGCATCTGGATCCGGTGAAGCTAAGTAAGATGTATAAAACAAAAGAAAAATGCTGTTGGAAATGCATACAGGAGGATGGGACTTTTTACCACATGTGGTGGCTTTGCTCAAAAGCTACAAGATATTGGAAAAAAGTACACAAAACAATGGTGGATATACTTCAAATAGAGATCCCTTTAACACCAGAAATCTTCTTACTAAATATGACACATCAAATTGATAAGAAGAACAAAAAATATGAAGAAATAATTTTATACATGATTACTGCTGCAAGAATTGTATATGCAAAACACTGGAAAAGAACAGAAATACCTTTAATGGAAGAATGGTTAAATAAAGTCCAGGAATATGCAATTTTAGATGACCTTGCAGGCAGAATGAAGGGCGGAAAAAGTAGTAAAAAAACGAATGATATGAGGTCAATCAAGAAACATATCGAAGAAAACTGGTCAAAGTTATGCCAAGAAGATAATAAATAAATAAGATTTATGATGGAATATAGCAGTTCAGTAAGAAATTACTCAGTTAATGGATAATGCAGTGTGAAGACATAAGTCTACAAAGATATAGCTAATTTAATGAGATTGCAGTGGAATTAACGGTAAAGAGCAGTTCAAACCAGGGGAAGGAGGAAGTTTTAAAAATTGGTCTATAGAAGATAGATAACAAATAGAGTATTAGGTAAATAGAAGATAGAAGACTATACATTATTATAGGCAAACAAGATACAAACATGTATATTTAATATAATCTGATATATAAGCATTCTCTTCTTTTTTATGGATGTTATAGAAATAATGAATATGTTACAATGATATTCAATGTGATATGGCGTTTTTAATAAAAATAAATTGAAAAAAAATAAAATCGACTTTGAATCTGAGAATTGTTAAACATCAAGAATCTGTTTGAAGGGATGTTTGGATGTTTGACAAAACAGGAAGATATGGGCAGCTGTTTTACGGATACTGTCAGCAGAGAAATCTTCAACAGTATTTAATAAAAAGAGGGATGAGGAAATACTGGGGCTTCAACTTCAATGTGATTATCTCAAAGTACTGAGAATATCACAGAAACATGCAAGGGTTCATTTTAGGACACACTGAAGTTGATAATCTGTGCAAGGGTACCTTACAGATATAGAGAACAGAAAAAAAAAAATTGTGACTGCACGCATGAATGACCATAAGACCAATAGCCATCATTCAAGCAGTGCAGTTGATAGGGAAAATCTTGTCATGTTTGCTTTCCTCCATATTTTACCTAAAAAAAAATTGCAATAGTTTGGAAATAGTTGGTAAATGCTTCGAAAAATAGACTGAACTGAAATTTTTGCCCATTTACATAGCCAAACTCACGAAGTCCATCTATACGAGCATGGAGAGTCCTCTATTGTATCAGCCTAAAGAGAATGAGCCACCTGGGGATGAGGGAATGTAACAATCTGATGACAGCATTACCATGACTTAATAGCCAGAGACTCAAGCCCAGATTTTTGAGACTTAAGCATACAAAGACATTTTTCCATTTTTCCCATATTCAGATTTTTTTTATAGCTGACTGATTATGGGAAAAATGCAATTTTGCAAATATTTATCAAAAATCAACTGACACAAAATCCATCATAAGGATTACAACTAAAGACACAGTTTGACTCTTGAAGTTTTTCTAATGTTGTCCGTACAGCAATCCCATTCATCAGACATCAAGAAGTCATGAAACAGTCAGCCAAACAGAGAGTCAATTCTTCGTGAGTGGATACTGCCTAAGTGCAACCTTCAAATGAAGTTCTGGCAGCATGGGCTCACTCACCCACAGATGACATCTTTGGACAGTGTCCTGTGTATTTAATTTGATTACTCCCTTATTTAATTAACTAAGCTATAATAGGAGCTCTTTCTGCTCCTAGTGTTCTCTGGACTGTAATGGTCTGTTAATCAATGTGTGAGGTTTTGAACTTTAATAAATCATCTCTGCATATACTTTGGTCACGCAGTACACACACATTATGCTTTCCTTATATACTTCACAGTCCACAGCTTCACATCATTTAAATAGGACTTGGAAACTTTTCCTGATAAGATCACCTTTTTGTTTTTAGGGTTTAAATCATTGGCAAATTTTCTTTTCCTTTTTTTTTTATGATGTTAATTATATGACTGCAATGAACATGCCTACTTTGTTCTCCATTTATCTGCACACCATAGCCAGAGAAAATCTCTACCCTCAAGCTGCTGGCTGCAGTAAGAGCCTTTCTGCACTAAACTGTTGTAGTGTCATTATTCCACTTTCAACATTCTGTGGAATTCTTGGTTTGTAGTTTACTGAGGCCAAAGAGCTCTCTGGCTGAGAATTGTGAATGCCCCTCCCTAAACTGCAAACCCCAGGATTCCATAGGATGTTGAAAGGGGAATAATAACACTGTAAGAGTATGGTGTGGAAAGGCCCTAATAGGAAGCTTCCAATGGTGTCAACAGGAACTTACCTCACTGACAGAAGTTGCCAATAAGTTGAGAGGTATATCCTCACCAACACTACAGCATCCAAGGAATGTGTTGGTCAATGTCTTTGATCCTGAGGTCTCACCCTCCAAAGCATCATTCTGTTTAACTTTTAAAAATTGGGCATACCAATTAGTCACACATGCAAAGTTTCCAGCCTTATTAACTACCAAAGAATATTGTGGATATATGGTATTCTTTATATATGTCTGTTTTTATAGAAACAGCTTTTACATGTGACTCAAAAAGACTGCTTAGGAATACTAATTCACTCTTCCCGCTTCAACCTAGAATGTTTATAGTGTCTATCATTATCTACCTAAGTACCTATCTAGTTCATTACAAGCTATGGCATTTTTTAATACCTCTTTAGACCCATAGTCCATACTGGTACTAAGTTACAGACATGTCAGTAAAAGCCACAAATACATATTTAATTCAGAAGTTTTTAAAAAGAGCTTCATACAACTTTTTTAAAGAAGTTCTCTGTTTCAATTACAATAAAACATCAAAGTCAACCCCACAAGGTAACTTGAGGACTGGTCCTACTATTAGGAAGAATGTGACACTATCTTAAGCAGTAGGTGCTGAGGGAGTTGCAATAGCAATTCCTTGGCCTTTACCCTTTGTTGAACCTTCCTGTGCCATATAGGCGGTTTGCCTAGGGCTTCAGTCACTACAATTAAAGTAAAATACAAGTTCCTTTCCAATTTTCTTCTGGATTAGGGTTGGAGGAATTCCTTTGCCTTAAGCAGCAAAACATTATAAATATCCTTATTATTCTAGGTATTTTTATCCACTCTCCACCCTAACAGGTGGTTAGAAGATAGCGATGATGTAACTGTTTAATGAGGTATTGTTTTTGTGAAAAGCCTATTCACAGGCATGCTGCTGTTTCCAATGATCTCCTGATTCATATCTATCATAAAAAGGTATGGAGCAGAATGCCTTAATCTCATTTATCAGAAAACTTTTTTTTCACATTCTTTGGCACAGTCTTGTGAGTTAAATTCTTCGTATTAAATGTTCCCAGTAGACAACATTTAGAGGATATCTTAAAGAGATTAGGAATTTAATTTAATTATGGGCTCATTAAGACATCTGAAATATGTGTCCCATTTTTTATTTTCTTAATTAAAAGGACTTCTGCTATAAAAAAGAGAGACACAGAACTGAAAAAAAATAAGCAATGTAAAAGTGAAATATACCTTGATTACTTGGTGACTTATCAGAGAAATGCAACTTTATCCCAGATTAAATGCTTTGTGAGTGGATTTCTGTTTATCCAGTGCAGATTATTCCTCTTCTTCCCTCCCGGCTCTCTCCTAATGTCTTCCAAACAAGAAGCACTTGGGAAGGAGACAAGTCATTCTTTCCCTATACCACAGGCAAAGGCTGTTTCATCAGCAGTAGGGGATAATTGGATAAAACACTTTTGTCCTGAACATAATTTTATTTTCATGTCCTCTCGTATAGTTTTGGCATTTGCTATATTGCTTGGTTTCACATACTTCTATGGGACATTTGACATAGGGGAAAAATCCATATTCATTCCTCCTCATAGCAAGTCTTATTGGAGAAAGTTCTAAGCATAATTAATCAAACTCATAATAACTTCTCACCTGATGTAAGATCTTAGATTGAGAAACACATCATATATAGATTTCATAATAGATTTTTGTGTATTTTATCCATGTCATCCTCACTGCATGGAAAAATGATGTGAATAAATAATACAAATAATAACTACTAGGACTTTTTTTTTATGAAGAACTATACTATACACAGATAGACAAAGCCATATATCTGATGGCCTTTCTAATCTTATTTGAAATGATGATCAAGATCCTAAGTAGTGTCCTGCCTTAAGAAGTAGCAACCACTGGGTGCAGTAGGGGTCTATTTTCCTTTCAGTTGAGGCACATCATATTGACATTTCCAATCTGTCAGGCAATCTGGTGTGACAATCAGAAGCAGGACCCCAGTCATTACTCCTCCTTGCAGCAGAGATCATAGGCAGGAGGGGTGGAAACATCAGTATACTCTACCCTAATCAATAGGAGAACAGATTGCCCTCAGCTGCAATGACAGCTGCCATTAAAGTAGGATTGTGGAACTTTTATGGTCATAGCAATAGTGTCAGGATTGTGAATACATAAGGACCATGCATATTAATCAGTTACAGATCCATAACTCCATATTATACACCTATAACTGTAATAGCTAATTCAAGCTGGTAAGAGCAATGAATCATTGCAAGTATTTGAAATGGGTCAGCTCATCAAATTTGCAGATGACACCAAATTGGGAGGAGTTGCTAATACGCCACAGGACAGGATCAAAATTCAAAATGACCTGGATAGATTGGAGAGCTGGGCCAAGGCTAACAAAATGAAATTCAGCAGAGAGAAGTGTAAGGTCCTACATTTGGATAGAAAAAATGGAATACAGAAATATAGGATGGGGGACAAGTGGCTGGATGGCAGTACATGTGAAAGGGATCTAGGAGTCTTCACAGACCACAAGCTGAACATGAGTCAGCAGTGTGATGCGGCAGCCAAGAAAGCCAATGCAATTCTCGGCTGCATCAACAGGAGTATGGTGTCTAGATCGAGAGAGGTACTGGTACCACTCTACTCTGCTTTGGTTAAACGTCATCTTGAATACTGTGTCCAGTTCTGGGCACCCCAATTCAAGAACAAGCTGGAGCAAGTGCAGAGGAGGGCGACCAAAATGGTGAGAGGCCTAGAAGACATGCCCTATGAGAATAGACTTAGAGAGCTGGGGATGTTTAGTCTGCAGAAGAGAAGGTTAAGAGGGGACATGATAGCCATGTTTAAATATTTGAAGGGATGCCATGTAGAGGAAGGAGAGGGTTTGTTTTCTGCTGCTCCAGAGACCAGGACAAGGAGCAATGGATTCAAGCTGCAGGAAAGGAGATTCCATCTGAACTTCAGGAAGAACTTCCTGACAGTCAGGGCTGTCTGGCAGTGGAATATGCTGCCTCGGAGTGTAGTGGAGTCTCCTTCCTTGGAGGTTTTTAAGCAGAGGCTAGGTGGCCATCTGTCGGGAATGCTTTGAGGGTGTTCCTGCATAGCAGAGGATTGGACTGGATGGCCCTTGTGGTCTCTTCCAACTCTACATTTTTATGATTCTATGATTCTATGATTCCATGAAAGTTAAGCATTTTAAAGTTCCATTAATTCATGCATGTAACATTCCATATATACATAATCTCAGATTAAATTACAGGTCTTCTTCATTTAAAATAGGATGAGCAATTGTGTTTCTCTGGATATAGATTGCAGCTTTCACAATTCCTCACTCTTGGTCATGCTGGCTAGTGCTGACAGTTGCTGCAGGCCAAAAAACACCTGGTGACCACAGTTCCCCACTTCTGGTTTTAAATCAATCATATATCCACAATATTGTATAACAAGTGTTCAAAAATGTCAAGAAATTCTGACTAAGTAACTGTAGTACAGCTCTAAAAGTCATTTCATCTCTGGCAAGCTAGTCTTTTCCAGCCTCACCACTCTGTCTGTGATACAGGAATAATCTCACTAATTTACTTCAGAGGTTGTAATGGTAACAGCAAGATAAATGTATATGATATATTTTAAGCATTTAAAAATGTGAAAACATTGCAAACAACTCACAAGTATGTGGAATGTTTTAAAATTTAAAAGCCTGCTGAGGCACGTAAGATGTTCTTTTCTCATTGTTCTTGATCAGATATGTGAAAACATTCTGACCATGTATTAAACCTGTCCTGTTTTTGACGATCATATTTCTAGAGTTTTGCCTTGCTGTACCTAAGTTCAGTTTACAAATGAAAAGAATATTTTTCACAGATCATTCCTTGCATGATGAAGTGCACACTTTTATTCTTTCAGATATGCACATAAGAAACAGGATTCAGTCACCCATCTTTCATGCCCTCAACATTTAATGGGTTCCTTCCCTCATTATATCTAGTTAGTCTCTCAGTTTTGCTTGTCTATATTCCACTTTCTTCAATCTTTATTATATCTATTTATATCTTCTTTTACATAAGCTGTGCTAGTCCTTGTCCTTTTGCCTTTACCATCTGCTTTGTTAGTTGTATTTTTTATTATTTATAATGAGCTGTCAATAAGGAGCTATCACTACATTAAATAGGTAGAAATTTGCTAACTTAACTTTTCCCCCACTTTTCCATTATCTTTTTTGATCTGAATGGGATGGACTGTTGGTGAGGAAGACAAAAAAACAGTGGCTAACTATCTGCCTGAATTTTCACATAGGGATGATCGTTGCACAGATTTCTTTGATATAAATATAATATGTTTCAGTTGCATGCACTTTCGGCTTAGGTCTTCCGACAGAAGTAAATGATGTTTTAGGTTGTGTGTTCCTCCACAGAAAATTGCTATCTGTCTTCGGTTTCTGAAGTATAAACACACATTTAATGGCAAATCTATGAGTATGGATTAGGAACGAATCAATTTTGTTTGCTTGATTCAGGCCTTAATGGTAACTTTTTTATTTGGGAGAAGAAAAGGGAGAGGAGGGCTAAAAGAAGTCAAATTTCTTCCCCATGGATATAAGTATGTTTTAATAGATGAACCAGTAGAAAGGCCAACAAGTTTGTGTGAAACCACTTCCATTAACTGAAATTCTGTATGCTGCCTTCACTTAATCGGATATTCTGTCCTAAACTTCCTTCTAAAGCAGGATATGATATTAAACTGTCATATAGTTTTGCCACCCCTTTTTTTTAACAAACCAGAAGAAAGTTTTATCACTCTAACAGTAAACTCAGTGTTGTCCATGCCAACAGAAACAGTCTAAATATATATTTGGAGGGGAAAAAAATATTCAAAGAGGAAGGTGCCCAAAAATGATCTGAATGGGGAGACTGAACATATTGGTGATCACCAGGATCCTTAAAATGATTGGTGTCAGTTAGAAAAATAAAACAGAAAACAGGGTGAGAGGAAATTAATTGAGTGGCTTGAATGTCTTACACTATCTAATATTCCAAGGAAGATCTGGTTATCTGAGAGGAACAGGAACACTATTACTAAGTTGAGCAAGAATAGGAGCATTATTATTAAAGTCTTAGAAAATACTGCAAGAGTTTGTTGTAAGTCTCACTTTTGTAACAAAGGAAGACTAGATGCTAACAATGTCTGGTTTCTCAACTATGTGGTATAGTATAAGTTTTATGTTTGAAATTAAAACCACTTCCTGAGGCCTAAGGAAGCATGTTTGTGATTTGGGAAACAACTTTTGTAAACTTGCTACTACAATGGCATGGGACATGTGTTGTGGAAACATTTTCACAGATGTGACAAAGAGTCAAAATGGTTAAAAGAAATGGAGCTCTTTCAAAAGAAGAAAAGACATCTACAATGAATAAATTTGCATATGTTCTATATCTCAATATGTTTAAAGTATTGTATAAAACACAATGCTCTATTTTAAGCTTTGTGCAATGCGGAAAGCAATTGGAAGAATATTTATTTGCTTCTGGGGGTTCATTGACAGGTTTGTTCATTGCAACTTAGTTGAATGTCTTTAGCTGTCTCTGCCAGGGTTTGGCTAATAACATATAGAATGTATTGTACACAATACAGATTGTATTTGTATACACAATTTATAAGTCCAATATGATAGTCTGTGGTTTCCATCCAGTGTCACAGAAGAAACTTCTATCATGCCATTCTTAAAATCTAGGTCAGTGGTTCTCAACCTGTGGGTCCCCAGATGTTCGTGGACTTCAGCTCCCAGAAGCCCTGAGCATTGACCGTAGTGGCTGGGGCTTCTGGGAGCTGAAGTCCATGAACATCTGGGGACCCACAGGTTGAGAACCGCTGATCTAGGTGGAGGCCACAGTAGAGCTGTTGTTTCAAAATGGGAAGACAGAAATATGTTCTGCTGATAGTGTCTATAACACTGGTGGATGGACAGTTAGATTTCTCTTGCCAATTTGAAACTGAAGTCTCTGTTGCAAATTAATATTCCTATCTAGATAATATCTCACTCTGTAATTTGCATTTTTTTTCCTTAGATGAAAAATGATTATAGATAATGGAGGAGTTATCTGAGGAAGAAAAAGTATTCTCAAGAAATTCTTAGCTGGTATACAGTACGAACAGCTGAATATGAAGTTTGGTTTCCTTCCAATTACATAGGTTGTTTTGAAATAGCACTTTTTTATAGTATCAAAGCAGTATAAATCCTGTGCACATTTGCCCTCCACACTGCAGAGCCAATCAATAAATTCAGTTTGACCCTTGATAAAATGCTTTGGAGATAAAATGCTAACTTTCTGCTCTTTCTGTTACATACATTCTCTATGACCAGCAGAAGGAAGAATGTAAAGTTACGTTATCTGATCTTATTGAGTGAAAGTTTCAATATTAGAACTGCTTCAAATAATCTTTATTAAAGAAGAATTGATAGACAGAACCAAATGAATCAGTTTATACAACCAGCAGAATTTAGTAGGTCTATAGCATTTCAGGTGGTAGATTCAGTGAGGTCAAATTTGCAAAAATTTTACACCTGTGTTCATAATAAATGAATGAAATTTAAAAAAAAAAACTTAAAATGAATAAACATCCTTGAGCTTTTGTCCAACGACATGAGCAATCTGTGTATCATAAGGTATGAAACAGACTGACCCATTCGAGGTACCAGGAGGATATTATTGAACACAGAGAGAGAGAGATTAAATAGAAGAGATTAAAATGTTCTTTTGATTTGAGTATGGAGTGAATTAGAATTGATTAATGTAAAGCCAAAGGCCTTCACAGCCAGAATCCATAGGTTGTTGTGGGTTTTCTGAGTTTTGAGTCCGTGTTCCATTAGTATTTTCTCCTGACATTTCACCTTCATCTGTGGCTGGCATCTTCAGAGGATATCCTCTGAAGGTGCCAGCCACAGATGCAGGTGAAACATCAGGAGAAACTACTAATAGAACATGGCCTCAAAACCCGGAAAACTCACAACAACCTATAGAATTGATTTGTCCTTCACTATTTCTGACATACTGGATAAGTGATGTGTGAAAATGAATAAATAAATAAAATAAATAAAAGATCATTTTGTTTGCGTAACCATTTTAATATCCCAATAAGTTTTATATTAGCAAACATATTTTGCTTTCTCATCTTGTTTCCCATAATATCACATATCATCCAGTTTTGTAGTTTTTGCATGGGTTCCTGGAACAGTACCCATACATTTCTCCTCCCTCTATTTCTTTGAATCTGAGACATCCATAAACGGGTTTGCCAAGTTTGGTTGGTGATCAACATTAAGCCATCACTTGATGTTGCAATAGAATGAATGAATGTTACACATTGTTTTGTGAACTCATCCCTAGAGATCGCAGAAATTACCAATATTCTCTTCTGGTAATGAAAACTGAGACAAGAAAGCTGATATGAAAAATGATTTTGAGGAACAAAGAATTGTAGATGATTATGTATTAATTGCTTTCCAAAATATATAATGTCTGCATGTGATTTTTTTCTCTTTTTTTAAGATTCAGCTCTCTGGCAAATTATTTCAGAGGATGAGAGCCTTTAAAAAATAATGGTGATATCTTATTACACTTTGACACCTAGCCAAAAATATGGTGGCTAACAGTTTCTGAAACAGTATCAGAACTAGATTGTTTCATCCATCTCTTGAAGCTTTCTCTTCTCTCTCAATTTCTTTGGAATACTCTATTTTATAATATTCATATATCACCCATGACACTGAATCATGAAACTTAACCTTGCTATCTGATAAATCAGATCCAAACTGAACAAATTCTTGGAGGATGGGAAAAATCAGTGTCCATCATTTGTATTGGACACATACTCATTTCAGTGTCAATGGTTATATGCCTTTTTGTACCAGTTGTTGGGGAGCACAAATAGGATGGTGATGTTCTGTGCACGTACTGCTTGTGAGCTTCACTTGGCCCATTAGATGGCTTGTGTGCAACTTCCTTGGAGGTGGAGCTAGCAGCTACTAGCTCTATATAACTACTACCTCAGTCTTTGAAGCTCAGTCATTGAGAACCAGTGAAGTGCACCTCAGTAAGAGTTATAGTCTGGAATAGGTAAAAAAAAGGAGTGAAAAAGAGATGGAGGAAGAAGGATCTGTTGCTGGCTGCTGCAACATGTGTGAAATGTTTATCTTCTTGCCAGGAAACTGAAGGGGTTAAATCCAATGCCACTTGAATAGGAAAAATAAGCGAATTGAATTGTGTCTCTGAGTAAATTGCAGATGTCTTTGTCTTATCTCAAATTTTAGGAATGGCCTTGCAACACTCAAAGGTCTGGGAACTAAATGGGAGTTAAGCATACTCCCTCATTTTGGCTACATGCATCATTTTGTATCATTTTCTAACTAACTCTTTGTTCTCCTCTGTGCCAGTCAATGATGTAATGGAAAAGTTAACTAAAGATCTTTTTCTCCAGTGATGGGTGGGCTAAATAAATGATTGATTGCTGACATAGAAGGCAAAAGGTATATAGTGATGCTACCTCAATTAATTGGCACGACAGTTCTGGGATAACTGTTGTCCTTGTGCAAGTAATTGTTAAATAAAAAAGGCTTTTTTGATTTTTCCCTGGAAACCTGGTCTTCGTCTCTTTCCTGGCCACAACAAAACCTCACTGACTGCACTTGCAGCAGGTGCAAACTGTTGGCTTTCTTGGAAGAAAGCCAATGCATTGCAGCTATATGTTGAGATTTTTCAAGGCATCAGAGAACATAAGGTCTTCCCAGAGAGAATAGAGGGAGAACTGATCTTGCAGAAACAACAGGAAGAAACTACCAATGGAAATGAAGGGGAATGTAACACTGAGGGAGCACCCTGTAGTTCAGTCACCATCAGAAGCAGGGCATGTGCAATGAATTTGGCATCATTCCAACTAAGCAATCATGTCCTACATTTTCCTGAAGATAATGCCTTTTCTAGCATGCAGTATCTCTTACTCCTGGTTTCCAGTGGTAAGAAACACTGCATGCCAAGGAGCATGCAGTTTTGGAACAAATGTCAGGAACTGAATCCACACACACAAACAGGATAGTGCATAAACACTATTTATTTGGGGTGCGATACATCATATAGGACTTCAGGGAGTGACCTAAAGGCAATTAGCAAATTCAAAAGCATAAAATACCAAGACATTTTCCCTCCTGCTTGCAAGAGACCTTGAAGCCGTGGCAGCCTGGCAGTGCTTATCACTACATTCCTAGCTTTTGTTTACCTAACAGTTTCTGGTTCCCATACCTTTGTTACAAGCAAGCAGCTAACTCAAAACCTACTACATATCCCATTATTATAATATGGAAGGCAACCTGACAAGCAAACCTAATCACCAAATGTAGTAAGAAGAAAAAAGAAGATGTTGGTGATATGAGACTCATTGCTCAGAGGTATAGAGGGAACTGTGTGCCAGCTAGCCAAGATAAATTAGAAAGTGTGCTGTCCTCCTTGTGCATGAATCCAGGATGTTGCCAAAGCTCATCAAGAACACAGAAGAGTACCCTTTCTTCTGATTCATGTATCAACAACACTGCAAAGAATACCTTTGAGCAGATCACCTTGGACTATGAAGCCTTGGGTAAGACAGTGAAGAGTTTAGAGACACGAGTGGTAGTTCCACCACTTCTACCACTGAAAGTTAGAGGACTGCACAGGGACAGGAAGATATGGCAAATGAATGACTAGTTATGCAGATCATGTTGATGGGAGAAGTTTCGCTTATGGGACCACCATCTTCATTTCTTAAGTGAAAAACTATGGACAATAGATGGGCTATACCTCATGAAGACTAAGAAGAATGGCTTTAGCAAAACCATGTCAAATCTGATCAAGAGGACCCCTGCACACAGAGGGAGCTGTTTGGATATTATCACTGAAACATCTGCACAAAAGCAAGCTCTAAACACAAGGATATGAATTCTGGAGGAAAAGCTAAGGGAGAGAATAGGAGGCACTCTTAAATTCATGGTAGAAATGAGAACAAATAAATCTTTAGATGACTATACACCAATAAACTACAAACAAGATGAGCTTGGGAAACAAACAAGATGAGATTGAACTCTGAGTAAGGAAGATAAATCCAATTTCATAGATATAACAGAGATTTGATGAGATGACTCCCATGGCTGAAATATAACAACTGAGCAATATAATCTGTTCAAAAAGAATAGATGAATAAAATGAGGATGAGTAGCATTATATGTCGAAGAAAAAAAAACAACAACAATTGTGCATAAATCCATGAAAGTGATCAAACTGGACCAGTGGAAAATATTTGGGTTAAAATAAATGGAGAAAGAAATTAAAATAACATTGCAGTAGGAGCCCACCAAACAAAGACAAAGTGATAGATCTCAGATATCTCAATCAAGAACTGGTAGTTATGGGCTGAGTCATGTCTAAGGTGGAGAAAATGGGACATGTGCCCTGAGTGCCAGTGCCAAAGCCAAACCCCTCACCTTCTCTCCTGGGCCTCGCTCACTGCTGCCTCCCCTGTGGGGGTTGTTCCTGGCCCACTGTGGAGGTGGTGGTGGCAGCAACAGCAGTCCTCTCTCCTGGGCCTGGTCCACCCCCCACTCCCCTGCCTGCCTGCCTGCTTGCCCTCCTGCTAGGGTCATTCCTGGCCCAGTGTGGTAGCAGCAGTAGTGGCAGCAGCAGTAGCCCTCCCTCCCAGGAGGGCTGCTGCCTGCCACCCCCTAACCAATCCCTGCCACCTTCCTAGCCTGATGCAGAGGCAGTGGTGGCAGCAGCAGCAGCCCTCCCTCTTGGACCTGGCCCACTGCCCCCCCATCACTGCCACCCTGCTGCCCCCACCCCTGCTGGGGTCATTCCTGGCCTGGAGTGGAGACAGTGGTGATGGCAGCAGCAGCCCTCCCTCCCATACCTGGCCACCACTGCCCCACCACCCCCACAGGCATCTTCCTCGGCCCAGGCCAGCAGCAGCAAGAGAAGTAGCACCTAGGTGCACAACTTCTATGCTTGCATAGGCACTGTTGAACATAGATACACACTGATTATGGTGGACATGATTTATCCTGATATCTGCAGGGAGAATAGCTCTACTAAGCACAGGGTCTCCACTAAATTCCTGATGTGCCTTGCAGATCATTTATTCCTTCAAAAGATGAAACAAGTTAAAAGGGAATCAGCAATCCTTAACTTGATTCTAATCAACAGGGAGTAGTTGATTTTTAAAATGAAAACAGTTAGTACTGTGGGGGCAGGCAGTGATCATGGCCATTTCTGCATGGGGCGAGGGGATCGCCCCGTGCCTCTACTTACCAGACTTCTTGGCTCCCCGGTCTGGTCTGTGCTGCTCCAGATTAGTGTGTGTTCGTTGCTCCGCACTGCTCCGTGGATGAAAATGGCGGCTTCTGGTTTCTTGAGGGTCTCGACCAACCACTGAAGCTCGCCAGCCTAAAGCCCACCTCCAGCAGATAGCAGGCTTGCACAGGTGCGAGCCTGCAAATCTGCACCTGACAGCGTGCTCCGGGCTTTTGAAAGACCTGTTTTAAGTTGTCTTTCAAAAGCACACTTGACGACCACTTGGGGTTGTTCTGGAGCGGGCTGAGGTGTGGATCTACATTAAGTAGGTCTGACTCAGTCTGCTCCCAGGTGCAGATGTCCTCCCTGGAGGACACTCTGCACCATTTCTTTAAGCCTGTGTGGAAATGGCCTATGTTTGCTAGAATTCACGATTATGGAATACGGCAGATAAGAGTGTAGTCAAGCAAAAAAAAGTGCATTTCAGGAAAGCTGTTTTTATCAACCACAGGGAAGTACTAGGCAGAATTCAATGGCTAGAAATGTTAAAGGAAAATGATATCCAACATGGGTGGGATTTAATGAAGAAGAAACTGCTAAAAGCACAATCACAAACAATTCCATGGAAAAAGAAAAATGGAAAATATCTAAAAAATCCAGTGAGTTCAGACAATAAACTCAAGGAAGAAGTTAAAAAAAAATGGGGGGGTAGAAGATTATGTATGAAGAATGGAAGGAAGGACAAATTACCAATGAAGAATCCAAATGTGTAGCTCAAACTTGTTGGAATAGTACAAGGAAGGCTAAAGCCCAAAATGATCTCAGAAGCAAGGTAGGAAGAAGCAACAAAAAGAGGTTTTTCAAATATGTTTGAAACAAGAGAACAACAAACATTTTGAGAAATTTTGGAGAACAAGTTAAGTGCCAGAAGACTGGAGGAAAGCAAACCTTGTCTCACTCTTAAAAAAAGATAGAAAGGAGAATCTAGGAAACTGCAGGTCAGTCAATCTGAATGCCAATAGAAATATAAGAACTGATTATACAGGAGTCCATCCGCAAGTATATTGATGACAATTCAATGATTAGTAGGATCCATCATAGGTTTGTGAAAAACAGATCAGGTCACTAGTTTATTAGATGGTGGGAATGCTATTGATGCTATTCTTCCAGATTTCAGTAAAACATTTAAACAGGTTCCTCATGATAATTTAGTAAACTGACTAAATATGGAATAGATTGAAACACCATCAGATGGAATCATAACTGGTTTGAAAACCATACTCAAAAAGTCATTGTCACTGGTTGTACTTCATATTGAAATGAGGTGGAATGAAGAATGAGTGCCATAGAGTTTTGTCCTGGGGCCAACTCTGTTCAATATTTTTTTTTCCCAATGATTTGGATGATTGGGTGGAGGGAATTCTTATAAAATCTGGGAGGAGTAGCTAATATATTGGAAGATAGGGACATAATTCAAATGGACCTTGAAAAATTAGAAGCTTGGGCTGAAATTAATAAAATGAAATTCAACAAAGAAAAATGCAAAAATATGCATTTAAGCCAATAATAACAACAACAGCAGCAGCAGCAATGCAAATACATGCACACGTATAGGTTGGGGAACACTTGGCTAGCAGTACTAGATGTGAAAAGAGCCTTGAGATTATTTTTGATCATAAATTGAACATGAGGCAGAAGGTGATGCTGCAGCTAAAAACACAAATGCTATGTTAGTCTGCATTACTAGAAGCATAATTTCCAAGTTGATGGAAGTAACAGTTACACTGTATTCTGTACTGGTGAGACATCATCTGGTGTACTGTGTTCTGATGTGGTCACCTTATTTTAAGAAGGATCTAGGCAAATTTGAATGGTTTCAGAGAAGGGTAAGAAGGATGATAAGAGGTACAGAGAAAAAAAAAACAATGGTTGCTCTTCTGTTTTTCTGTTCTTAAACACTCATGCCAGTGTTTGAAATGAGAAACTTATTTTAAAGTATTGCTGTAACTTCTTTTCAGTGAGGAAAATCCTGGTGTAAAATTTCAGAACAGCAAGTACTGTATTCTGCCACTTTAGAGAAGAGGAAATATGTCCCTGATAGACTAGACTTTTTTTTGGTTTTGGTTTTGGTCAGTTATATTGCCATTATGCAATGATGGAAAAAAGAAAAAACAATGGGAAAGCATGGCAACAAAACAGCAGCAAATACCTTCTGTATGCTGACAGGTGAGCAAGATTCAACATGAACATAAGCATTGCACTCAGTTCCTCACTTTCTTCTCTTGTGTTTTCTCAGGTATTTTCCTCGAGGTCTTGGCTTTGGAGAATTCGCTGCCATAATTGCATACCTGGTCTTGAATCCTTAGATATTGTTGGACTACAGCTCTCAGAATCTTTGACCATTAGACAGGAGGCTTCTGGCTTTTGAAATGTTAGCCAGTGTGGTATAGTAGTTTGAGTGTTGGTCTTGGAATCTGGGTTTGAATCCTCACTCAGACACTGAACCCTTCTGAGTGATCATGATAAGTTACACACTCTCAGCCTCAAAGGAAGACAAAGTCAAAGCCCCCAACAAATCTTGCCAATATAACCCCATGAAAGGATTGTCTTATGGTAATAATAAGATGGAAACAACTTGAAGGCACACAAAAATAAACTTTTAGAAACTCTACTCTACACAAAGTGTTTTTAAAAATACATTTTTTTTCATCATAAGTCTGTTATGTTTGCAAGTGATAACAACAGTTATGTGCCTAATGTTGTCACCTTATCTATATTATAATTTGGAACACTGGGAAATATTTTGGCAATCAAAGAGCTTCATTTACTGCATATTGATTTTGTATTGTAAATTCTGATTCCAGCCTGGTAACAAAGCAACATTTAAGGGATTCAGAGACTTAAAATTAACGAAGAAAATAAGTTACTAGAGAACTGTGGACAAAAAAGATCAGCTGAGAGTGGTTTGTTAAGAAGGACATGCCTAGGGCTAAATACTTCTTCAATGCATTGTGTTAGCAGGTTCACTGGTAAATGTACCTGACAGAATATTTCTTCCTCAGACATGCTAATATTTAGGATGTGGCATTAGAACGATGGGTAGCCCCTTACTGTGGACCAGCATTAAAAGGTCCCATGGACTCCCTCTACACGCTATATTTTGCTTTATGAGACAGAAAACACGAAAGGACAGAAAACGGTTAACTATTTGATTTGCTATTATTTTGTTTTTACCTTCATGGATGGGGAGACATGATTCTGGAATTTTTGCCTTATATAGCAAAGAATCTTGGCTGATTTGAGGGTGCTATTCAGTTTAACTTGCAGGTGTGGGGTGGAATGGTGCCGGGGATGGAACAGTAGCCATTTGTTGCCCCATCTCATGCGGCAAAATGATTTGGACACAAAATTGTTTTATAATGTGCATATGCAATATGTGACTTTCCCAGGCTCAGGAAATCAATTTCACTTACCTTTCAAGTGCTGAAGGGAAAAAAAAAAGGAGATAAGTGGTAAGCATGTTAATGAGGTTAACACATAGCTGCATTATGTTGAAGCTGCTCTTGTATAACATAAACCATCAAATTGCATAGTAGAGAACATTTTACAGATTAGCAATGGACAACTTTGGTGGATGTGAGTGTCACTTTCCCAGGATCTGCTATGATATCTTGACCTTTTGACACTCCAACATGTACCTCAAATGACAATTAAGGTGGCTGGCTTATACCTCATACGATATATATGAAAGCACTAACATTGTTTTAATAGGAAAATCACACAATATTCCCCTTGTTTCAGTTTTAAAATAATATGGATATGGGGTTGTGGAACCATACAATGTGTTGAGGCTCCTTATGCAGGCTTTAGGCCATATGTTGCTCATCCTTGTTGCAGATAATAATACTATGTTGTTTGCATAGTACGCATACGCATACAATGTTAGTATGCACATCTTATATGAGCCCTGTTCAGCCATTACTCATCCAACTTCAGTCAATGCATGAAGAAGGGATTACCTAGCCCTGTCCTCCTTGCCTTATTATTATTATTATTATTATTATTATTATTATTATTATTATTAGAGATGATAAGCATTAACTCTGAAGAGATGTTCTTCTTTGCCTGGAGATTCTCCACAAGAATAAAGACAAGGGCTGTTGCTTGTGAGGAATGGACCCACAAATGGGAACCTTGCCTCAAGGGGCAAGGAGGCAGGCAAAGAAATCAAAAGAGAAATATGCCTTGGCAATTTTAAACCTTTTTTTTTAGTGCTATTATTCCACTTTTTTTATTAAAATAATTTTATTAAATTCCATTTTAAAACATAGACATATATACATGACAAACAATCTAAACAATAATCAAACACCCCAACACCAACATCAATATACATTTATACAATAACAATATATAATTATACAATAAACTGTTAACTAATAAACAAAAATATATCTAGTTTATGTTTTTCCATATATTTTATATCTGACCTACTCCATTGTACTTTGATTATATATATCCATACTTATACTTCTTGAACCTATCTTATGATTGACTAACTATTATCAACTATACTCTATCTTTATTTTTTTTGTTTTTTTGTTTCATGCTTTCATATTTTTATATACTTTTATATTACTCTTTGAACTATTTCTCTAATTCAACAGAATAGTGTCAAAAAATTCATTCTCATTTCCTTTGCTCTGTATACATCAGCACACAAAACCTTCAATCATTACTTAAACAGTTTACTCATAATAAACACTATACAAAACAATATAATATACAGTGAACAGTAAACTTTAAAAACAATTAATTATACCCCACTACAAACCATCTCACATTCTAGTACCAAAAAAGAATTCACCTTCATACTTACACTCATATAAGTCTTTCATCTTTCTTTTCCCTTTCACATCTTCTTTCATTCTCTTCCTCTCCCACTCTTTGACTTCTTTTCTTTTTTCCAGTTGAGGCTTATTTACATATATAACTATATCATCCTGCTTATCTCTGATATCATTTCCTCTTTATAGCAATTTACCATTCTGATCTAATCCTATTTTCTTCCCCTTCTTGTATCCTCTATCTTTTAAGATTTTTTCTTTTCTACCATACCTTTACTCTTCTAGACTAAATCTCCATGTTTTCAATCAAATAAATTGAATAATGCATATTCTCCCCAATATTTTTCCCATACAGGGTTCAAAATGTCCCATTCCTTTTTAAATTTTTCTTTACTCTTGTTTTTTAATCTTAATGTCAGCTTATCCATTTCGGACAGTTCATATAGTTTAATTATCCATTCTTCTATTGTCGGTATATTCGCTTCCTTCCACCTTCTTGCAAACACAATTCTTGCAGTATAAACCATATAAGATATAATTCTCTGATATTTCTTTCTCACCGTCTCCTCTATTTCCTCAAACATGTTTAATAAATATATTTCTGCTAACATTGGAAACCTGATTTTTAAACAATTTGTTATCTGTTCATGAATTTGACTCCAATAATTCCTTGCTTCCTTGCAAATCCACCAACAGTGGAAAAAGGAGCCCACCTTTGGACATTTCCAACATTTGGCAGATTTTTTAATGTTCTTCATTTTTGCAATTTGGACTGGCGACAAATACCATCTGTAATATATTTTGAAAAAAAATTCAGGTTATTGCTTTTTGAAACTTCTGATTTACATACCATGCTTTCTCCCATTGTTGTAGAGTTATTGGTTTACCTATATCTTGCACCCACCTTATCATGTTTTCCTTTACTCTTTTCTTTTCCAATTCTAAATTCAAAAGTAATTTATATATTTTATTTAAAAGACCTTTTTCATCTTTTATCACTTTATCTAACTCCATATTTTCCAAAGAGATTCCCCTCATTTTATTATCTATCTTAAATTTTTTCAGCATTTGTCCGTGTAGGAGTCAATGTGAATTATATCCTTCCTCAATTAATTCTTCTCTGCTCTTCAGTTTTATACTGTTCCCTTCTTTTATTATCTTTATAAGTCAACCATTCTTTCATTTTTATCTTTTCTAATCTATAAAAAGCTTCATGTGGTGAAACCCAATATGATAATTTTAAGTAGATTTTATCTCTATTTTTCAATCAAGCTTTTAAAATGCCCTTCTTTATATAATGATCTGTAAATTCTTTATTTATTTATATTTGTCATACCATAGGTATGCGTGCCAGCCGAAATATATATTAAACCCTTCCAAACTCAATAGTCTTTCATTTTTCAATTGAATCCAATCTCTAACCCAACACATTACCGCGGCTTCGTAGTAAATTTTTAGATCTGGTAAGTTTAACCCACCTTCCTCCTTCGTGTCTTTTAAATATTTTGTTTTTATCCTTGGTTTCCTCCCATTCCATATAAATCTGTTCAGCTCCTGCTCCCAATTTTTGAACGGTTTCTCATTATTTATTATAGGAAGGTTCTGGAACAGAAAAATCATCTTTGGTAATACATTCATATTATTGCGGAAACTTTACCTAATATGGACAGTTGCAACTTTTTCCATCTTTCTAGCTCCTTTTTAATTTCCCCCCATGTCTTTTTGTAATTATTTTCGAATAGCTCTGAGTTCTTCTTAGTTATTATTATCCCTAAATATATTATTTTTTTCATTATTCTCAAACTTGATATTCTTATTAATTCATTCTCTTGTTGAATTGTGGTATTTTTTGTCATCAACAGATATTTTTCTTCGTTAACCTTAAAACCTGCAACTTCCCCAAATTGGTATAGTAACTCCATGACCCTCTCTATACTGTTCTTTATGTCTAGTGTTAATGTAGTCTTTTCTAAATATTCAGTTCTTTCTTCCACCTTCCTTGTCTGCGATTCCACTCTCAACGCTTTCTCTTTCATTTCTTTAACCTTTTCTTTCACATGTGACAAATCCTTTGTAATGCTATCTAGTTCATTACTAAACACTTCTAATTCCTTCTTGAGATCTGTTTTCATCTCTGCTCTCAATTGTTTCATTTCAATTCTTGTTTCTCTCATTTCATTCTTGAAGGTCATTGTCAGTTTCCTTATTTCTTCTGTTATATCTGATCCACCACTCTGTACCATGCTTGGGTTTTCTGTCAACAGAGTTCTAGTCTCTGTACCAGGTAATTTAATCTCTGTGGAGGCTCTCCTCTGTAGCAGAGTTTGTATTTGTGTTTGGCCTCCTGTGGCCGCCTTTCTTTTCCCTGCTGCCATCATTTTCTTTTTCTTCTTTTTTTCAGTTCTTTCTGCTTTGTTTTTTTTCTTCTCTCCCTTTATTCTATTGGCCTTTTCAAATAGTCTTTCACTTTATCTTCTAAATCCTCCTTTTTATCCTAATTTTATTTGGGGGTACCTAACCTACTTTGTCACCACTGTCAAGTTCAATTTTTGTTGTATCCCCCCACATAGATCTCTAGATCTATCTGATTACCAACTCCAATTCTCTTACTCTAATTTCAACAATGAACGTGTATTTTTAAATAAGGTTTCCAATTGTTCAGAATTTCTTTCTTCCCCCACCTTACTCCTTTAAGGATTTATCTTAGTCCTGGTTAGTTACTCTTAATTATAGCTCCAAACTGATTATTATGCCATTATACCACAATCAAACAATACAGTCAATACAACCATACAACAAGTATTAAATTTTTAACAAGTTTCCGCTTTTCACAATATCATATTAACTCCGTTTCTCTATGACTTATATTAATACTCCCCCCCACTCTTCACTCTACACGCTTCTCTCCGGACCTTCCGATGTCGTCTCTCTGCCAAGCTTTGCTCTTTCAGGCTGCACCTCTTTCCCTCTTTCCGCTTTGCTGGTCTTCACTATTCCCTTTCTTCTTCGTCTTTGTTCTCTCTATGCTTTCTGTTTCTTCCTTCTTATTCAGTTAAATTCAGTCCTATCACAGTTCAGTCACTTTTAGTTTAATTCAGTTCTATCACAGTTCAGTCGCTTTCCTTATTTCTCCACCACCTCTTCTCTTCCTTCTGTTTCCCCAATAGAACTGGCTAAGTCTGTTTCGAAAACATCAGCTTTACTTCCCCCTTCGTATTTACGAGCTCTCTTTCCAGCTCTGTGTAGTTTATATTTTTTATTTTAGTCCCCAATGTCTTTAATTCCTGTACTAGGACAGGATATTCTTGTGCTTATGGTTAACGTTCATAAACGCCCCAGAGACACGCTCTTGTCTCCACATGCTCCTTTCCTGTTCTTTTGGGAGACCAAGTCCTCAGATCTGTAGCTTTCTGTGGATTAGACTCTACTTTGAAGTTTTACACAATAAAGGAACGTCGGATCCACTTACCCCAACTGGTAAAGCTGATTTTTTTTATAGTATTTGGTGAATTGTTTCTCAATCGGCGGTGTTGTGGCTAAAGCCTCTGTGGCTGCCCGGGGAGGTAATGGCGACTCTGCGACCCTGTCGTTTCTCACCTCCAGCAGCGGATCAGCTTTCCTTCTCTCCTCCGCTCACTTCTCACCTTTGGGTCCCCTTTGAGTTGTCTCCGTGTTCCCCCTTACCAGGAGGTCTCTATCTCCAATTTTAGCTTTTTAAATTGGAGATTCCAACCTCTCCAGGATTACGAGAAGTTGCAGCTCCGTGGATTCCTGACTGTCCACCACAACTGCACCACCAGAAGTCCCCGGCAATTTTAAACCTTTTGAGAGATGACAGAATAGCTTTCTTTCCTCACAGTGATGATTTTCTGTGCCTTTCCCCCCTTGCTGATGCACCTACTGCCATTTTATTTCTGCCTCTGCCAATACACCTCCAAAAATACCTAGGTCAGTGTAATTGCACCATCTAAAAGTATCTCAGTCCATATCTAAGCCTTCCTATAGGGAAAAGACGTGGAATCACTGTAAATGAATGTTATTCTGACAATTAAATCAAAAAAGAACTGCAGCCTGTTTTGTTCCTGTAGGCTACCTATCACTGTTAATTGTGCCCTCAGTGCTTTCCTCCTAACCTGATATAAGGTTAAGCTACACTTGGATTATCCTGGCCCTTAAAACAATTTTAAAAAGTATTCCACCTGCAAAATTTCAATCTTTTTGATAGGTGGAGATCATTTTCAAGGTATTTTCTCTTCTGTACAAGTTTCTAAAGTAAAGAAATAAAACAATCTCACTAGAAGATTAAATTGAAAAAAAATTGCAGATATGAGACAGAAGTTTTCACCACACATAGAAATGGATGGTGCTTTAATGTTTCTGCCTTTTCAAAAAAACATAAAAATGTTGTTGTTGTTGTTTTTAGAAAAATCGAAGCATTGTTGCATGTAGGAAAGCTCTTAAGATCTACTAAAATAACCTGAAGTGTATCTTTGATCACACAAACAATATTTTCAGCCAGTTAAATGAATTTTAATGCTATGAAAATATGTTTATTTCCATTAAAGCCGAACACATTTTTATCTTAGAGCTCTGAATGCCTTTGTAAAACTCTAATTGCTAATCATATTCTGTAAAAAGCTTGTTTGAAATAATCCAAATTTCTTTTCATTAATACATAAAGAAGAGTACCTCATAATGTGTCTGATACAGGCAGCGGCACTTCACTGTAGCATTATATTAACTGCAGCATTATATTATTCATTATTTTCTATTTCTCTATTTTCTATTTACTTTCCATTGTCCTATACATAGTTTGAAAACTGCTAGCAAACATCAATTTAACAACAAAACACATTCCCCACCCTAATGTACTGATCAACCTTTAAGTTACAGACTTCTATCATATGGCATTCTCCCAAGTCTATCATTATGATGTTTTTAGGCACTTTATTTTAAAATACTGGGAAAATGCTTTCTGGCATCATGTCTTCAAATACTGGGATAGTACAATGAACATTTAGTACAGTTAAGGTTTATTGTTTGTTGTGATAAATATTCAAGAACATCCTATTTAACTGTCTAACTTGGACCAAAAACTAGGCTTGCTGATCTTAGCACTTGGGAATCTGCTTCAGAATATTATCTATGCAGGTGACTGGTCAACTTAGTATTATTTACATTTATATACATAATTTATTCTCTATATTAGGGCTGGATGGAATATTTATAAATATATATTTATAACAATTGAAAACTATATTTCTTGTTAGTCAGGAATACCTGACAAGGAAACACCTGGTCTGACAAGAATATTTGCCTTTTGGGACAAAATTTACATAATGGGGTTTTGAATCACACAAAAATATCAATTTATGTGCAGAAAAAGTACAGAAAAATAATATTCATGTACAAAAGTTTTCTTTTATGTGCAGGAAGAGATGTTTCCTACACAGAAAATGCTGTGTGGAAAAAGTCTTCAACACAGCATTTCTCACAGAAAATTAATGAATATACCCATTCTTTTAATAATTAAATTAATGAACCATTAAATCTCTATCCTATTCTGGTTGTAATGGCTCTTTTCACACAGTAGTCCTAGTTCTAGTGCCACCTGGAAATGTTAAGGATTGGGCATGGAGTGTTCTACATGAAAAACATATGCTGTATCATCAAATTATTGCCATCTCTTATATAGTTGCTTAATAATAAATCCCACAGAATCCAGTGGAGCTTTATACAGTATAAGCTTTTTTACTAATCCCAATAGATGAAGCCTAAACTGCTTCTGAATGTCTGAAGTGACTTTAATAAACTTGTTTTGCTTATATAAGAAACATATATGTCTGCATTAATTTTTCAAAATGCAAAATGGGAAAAGAAACAGGGAGAAAGAATATGGTACACTGGAGATACACATTATTATAATTCATGAGGAGGAGTACGAGAGACAATAATCTTACAGTAGAAGAAGAATATTCTCCTTACATAACCATATTCATGTGATGACACGTGAAACATTGGCTTTGATTCAAAGAAATTTATTTTTATTTTTATTTTTTTTTTAAAGTATTTATACCATCCTATATCGGAAGGTTTCACACTTGTTACCCTAAAAGGTGTGGGACCTTGAGGTCCATCAGCAGTACCAGCATCTCCTTAGGATTTGGGGAATTATTCGCTCAAAGGAGGCCTGTGAAATGGGGGTAATGACAGGATTTTTTCACCTATATATACCAGTACTAACCATAGAGAAGACTCCAGTTAAAACTTAAACAGAGTATTTTATTGGAAATTAATAAACACACACAAGAAATCAAAGAATCTCACAAACCATACAAGACTATGTCAGGGTTATATGCTGGGCAGGCATGGTTTCCTCTGAGTGGACGGCAGAGGAAAAAGTGATGTGGCCAGATGAGCAGGTACAAGGTCAGCAGGATTGTTTTGGCTATGACTTGTACACTGGAGAAGGCCACATGCCAGAATGCTGATTGGGTCACCCCACTTGTACAGGGTGACAGGGAAACATAAAAAGGTTGGTGTTTGCCTTACCAGCTGCCAGTCAGGATTGCCTAGCTGGACCTGTCATGCTGCTGACAGTTTACATTTTGTAAGGGGAGATGCTGCCCGTTTATCTTCTGTTATTCTTACTTATTTAATTGCTGCTGGAATGTTTTGCCAAGTGCCTTTATCTTAGAGTGTGGCAATAAATTCTGCCTCTAAGCTTAATTACTGAGCCTCTGGAATTTTTTCTGCTTCACTGGGAACCTTTGGGGCGATGAAGCCTTGCTTCACAGTTCAAACTCTGCTCGTGCTCAGAGGAGCCAGATCCTGCTAACCCTGACAGATTATTGAGGGAAAATGTGAGAAAGGCTGGATAGAAATAGAATTTGGGTAGAAGGAATTATTTTTACTGGTCCTGAAGCAGCTGATCAAAGTGAAATGTCTCAAACAGAAGTTAGCATGTTATCATGTTACAAATTGCCTCAGCTGGAGTCAGGGGTTTATACTGTCTTTCCTACCCTGTTATTGGCCTTTTTGCAGAGCAGATAATGGGGTACAGAATAGGATGATTGTCTTAACTTTAGGTGACAAAACAGTGATAAGAGTCCTTACAGTCTCTTAATGTGTTGGTTAGGTACAGTGGAATGGGGAAGGCTTCTGCAGGAAATGTGCATAGCAGGGGTGCTTGCCTGCTGTACCTGGTCAGTTTGTCTAATATTGCATTTGGAAGCTGGATTGAGAGAAACCAATTAGCATCAGGAGGTTCTGTCTAATTCTCTTGAACTTAAGACCTGACCATGCTGAGGTCATCCTGATCTAGCACACGCTTGCAGGAAGTGTCATGCTACTGTGTTTTCCAGCCATAAATATCCAGTTTTACAGGAAAATGATATTTCTCACCAATTTTGCTACCCATTGAGGGGGGAGGGGGAGAGAGAGGTGTGGTAACACACAGATGAGCCACTTCACATGTTCCTGGACATTATCTAATTACTCCCTATTTAATTATTATAGCTGTATGCTATTCTAGGCA
Source organism: Iguana delicatissima (assembly GCA_948472985.1). Classification (NCBI taxonomy): domain Eukaryota; kingdom Metazoa; phylum Chordata; class Lepidosauria; order Squamata; family Iguanidae; genus Iguana; species Iguana delicatissima. The sequence continues at coordinate 256,607 of CAOKZL010001834.1, forward strand.
TCAAATTTGCCACAAGCACCAACAGCCTCACAACCTGTTCACCACCTCCAACCATACTGAGAGCAGAAGAATGCATTGTGTAAATCTAAGCCATCACACAGTATATTTTCCTTTCCCTTTTAGCAGCTGCCATTGACATGGATGACTAGAGTGGCAGTTCATCAAATCTTGGTTCCAATTCCTTGGAGATCTTCACAATATGGGCAGAAGATGGAAAATTGCCACAGAAATGCTGATTCCAGTAGCTGATGTCATAGCTGGTTCAGAATGTTTGAAGTGACTCCATCAAACTCTCTTTGCTTATACAATGAAGATGCATGGCTACCTTAGTTCTACAAATAAAAAATGAGACAAGAAGGAGGGAAAAGGAAGACAGCCAGAAGAGGACATATACATATGTAATCTCTGTATCAAATACCAAAATCTTGCACCCATTCCCATGCAGGAAAGCCCAGCTGTGGAGAAGAGATATTCTTGCTGGTCACTAGTAACAAAAGCCATAAGGGTGATTAAAGGTTTCCTCCTGCTACACAGCACCAGATGCTGAGATGGTTGGTGGAACATTAGATTTATAGCCTGCTCTGCCCCTTCATTCTCCCTCTCTTCAGTGCTGCTTGGCCCACTCACCCTATAGGCAGTGCAGGCATTTGCTGGTTGCCTTCTGAGGCTGGGTAGGAATTTTCTGCTCCCTTTCTAGATTTTTTTTTTTCCTTAACCTGCATGGTTCTGTATTGGTTTTGGATAACTGACTCTGTGTGTGGCAGTTGAATAGGAGGGCACTGCCAGGTGGACAAATCTGAAGAAGAAGTAATGATTTGCATCCCTAGGTCCCAGTTTGGTGTAAGGGGCATATCCAGATTTGTTCCCGTTGGTGATGGGGCTTAGGGGGTGGGAAAGGAAATCAGTATGGGCACATTTTCCCTTTTTGCCATGGGGAGTGTGGGGGTATCCTATTAATGTCTCCCTTGTTGACAGCTGGCTGAATGTCAGGCCAAAATGGTGGCTGGCATTCAGAGTTTTAGTGTTTCATCCAGAAGTGGCCATGGAAGAGGTCAGGCTGGGACCTTCTACCACAGTTGGAACCCACTTTAGTTTTCCTTATCTTGTAAATCACAAATATTTAAAGTTCAATAGTTAATAAGCGGTACCCAGTACCCAGATATGTTATCTGGTGCCATTATTTCCTAGTTAGTAAGAAATAAGACCCTTGTGCAGATATATGAAGCATTTTTCTAGAGATTATAGAAGGCTCAAGGTAAAACACAATACATTTGAAATAGAAAACTGTAGATATTCTTTCAACACAGACATTTACTATGCACTGTAAAAGAAAAACATATCTTATGATTAATTGATCTTATCATGAGTTTTTCCATCTTATCTTGTCTCCTAACTTCCAGACTAAATGGTTAATGTAGACGGTATGTTTAAACAGAGCAATTCCAATGTCAACTCCTTTCCCCAGTTTTTTTTTTTTTAAATCACAGCAATCAGGAATATTTCTCTTCTAAATGGGAAAAAAACACTTTTTATTTGATTAGTAATTTTTCAAATTATTTTGTTTCTTTGATATATTGGTGAGCAACAACCTTCTGCTTTTCAAAATGTTTCACCTGATTCTTTCACAAGCTTAGGTTACTAGTGACTGGGGATGCCATTTGTGTTCCTCAGACATCCAGTGAAGAAGACGGAGAAGAAAAAGAAGGTGTTACATCTCCCTTGCATAATGTTGAGATGGCTCAGCAGCTGACAGGAACACATGACTGGAATTGAACTATCATCCTCATGGGCTATTCAAAAACACAAAGTGGGTTAGAGTGGGGAAGTAGATGTTTATCAGAGTGGGCCTAAGAGGAGTAGCTTCAGGTCTGTCTAGTTTGTATATGGTCAAGCCAACTGCATCTGACAAGGCAAAAGTCTTCCTTTGACCACTTTGTGCTATATATATGTATCTATTGCAGTGCCTCTGGCAGGAATCATACTAGAACTCATCCTCTTAATCTAGTTTGACACAGGTAAAGTATGTCAAGTAACTACCTGACAAAAGGGATGGAGATATCAGATCTTGCTTAGATGGAAAAAAGTTAACTGAGTTCTCTATTCTGCAGATGTACCTATTTGTGTCATCACAAAGGTCAGAGAAGCAGATGGGATAGGAATTTTTTGGGAAAAAAAATCTAGTGAAACATGTAGTAAAAGGTGGGTATGCTTGTATCTAAAACCAATTCATCTGGCACTTAGCAATATAACTATGAAGAGTTAACCAACAGAGAAAAACTGTCTCTAAAACAGATATGAATCTCAACTGCTAATTTCAAAGAGGGTGACTCAGGCTTTTTATTTTTCTTGTTAAAGTCAAAGATGGTTTTAAACAGCTGACATCTGTTTCCTTCAATATTTATGAAGAAAGGGAAGCTATGAGATACTTTGACAGTGGCACATAATCTCTTGGAAGATGTAGGATACCAGCATTGCGCCAGCTTGAGGTAGCAGAAAAGCATTGTTTCTTAATGAAACAAATGGTAAACAGAAGGCATAGCTGCCTCTTTAGAAAGAGACAGCACCTGTTATTTCTAGATAAGAGAGATGCCCCTGTTGTTTTTTCGCCATCATAGGTAGTTAAAAATACATTTAGAAATGCGGTAACAGGTGTGAATAGGATGCAATTGCAAAATAGTATTTTGTCCCACAGGCAAACAGAAGCTGGACTCTTACCAAAGATTTCTTCTGCTTATGAAAACTATGGTGAGAAAATAATAATCAGCAGAAACATGACTGAAAATGGGCTGCGGACAAATACAGAAGCTGAAATGGACAGATTTTTGTAATTTTCTTGTTTCTCTTTCCTAAGTCCATTTTGTATTGTGGACATTTCTTTCTTTCTTTTTCTTTTTCTTTCTTTTTCTGTAATGAACATAAGTCTCTACTTTTTGATCATATTTTTTCAAATAAGCGCAATGATAGACATATGTGCATTGATGAAAATAGGGCAGGTATCTATCAATGCACCCATTTGTAAAAACTACCTTTTACAAGTGTAGTTAGATGTTTATATCTTGTTTAACACATTTTTCACCTCCCTTTGCAGAACATACTGCAACCCTACCAATTTATTTTTCACCAGAAATATCTTACATTTTCAGAATTGATCCAAGTCATGTGGATCAGGTAAATATTTATTTTAAAAGTCAACAGAGCAAATTTCTCAAACATCTTGCCAACAGTAAAAACCCAGGGAATGCTATATAGTTTCTGATTCACATTAATATCTGTTAGAGAACCCGTGTATTTATCAGCAGTAGATGTCATTATGTTCTAATCCAAATGTGTCAGGCTCATTCCTCATTCCAGAGACCTTCAACTCCAAAGCACTTTGGTTAAAGTTTCAGCATGTTCTTTTAAAGGTAAATCATTTATTCTTTTTAGAAGAAAGTTACAAAAACATATGCCTGAACAAACAATGCAGTAAGGCTCCGTAAATTACCTAGCACATTGACCACAGCTCATCAGTATCATATTGTCATCTACTACCAGTGTTCATTTGTAATATAGGGATACAACAAAACTGGGAAGTTTATGAGACAGAACTAGGAGAAGTAAACTTTGTGGTAAGACTCAAAATACGAACATGTTGATTTGGTCATCCTCATGAAGTCACATGGATCCTCATTTCACAAGGCATTTTTCATTTATTTAACATGGTTTATTAATAAATTGACATCAGTGCATATAAAGTCTTACATTGTTTAGGATGAAAATTCCTAAGGATTTTTTTTTTCATTACTCTTTGTAGAGTACAAATTTTCCTGCATGTCGCAGGTAATTATTCAACTTCATGAAATCATAAGGTGGACTTACAATGTCATAACTGTTGGAGATTCACATTTATGGTCATTAAGGTATTAATTGTGAACCCCAAAACCTAATTTTTCAGCCTGTCATTGTACCAGCTAAAGGGCTTCTGAGACTCTGTAAAGCAGGACACTGGAAATTATGTCTGCAGCACTATCCCAGTCATGGGGTGCACTGTGACAAACAACTGCGGCAGGACTCCAAGGAATCTTTCAAAGTTCCTGTTCTCAATGGGCACCACAACTAAGAGAGCACTGCTGACATCATTTCCCAGCATCCTCATCTCCAGCATCTTGGAAACCCATTTGTTGGAGTGCTGCCTGGCTGAAAAGCTTAGGTTTGGGGTAAGTATCATCACATAAAATCATGATAATTGAACCCTGTCATTGTAATTATACTGTACAATATACGAGCTCAGCTGCTATGTCTTTCTCAGGGAAGTAAAGGTAACTGTAGGTCTTGGCAGAGAAAGTAAAAAAAATTTTTTTCTCATTCTCACTGACATGGTATGCAACAAGCCAAAATACTACATCAAGAAAGCTGGCAACTACTGCAAGAGTTTTCAACTCTATGTAAAAACAAGAGGACCAGCATTTTTTTGCCAATCAGAGCAATAGTGGAAAAGAGTGTTTTTTTTAAAAAAAAAATGCAAGCAATTATCTAGTGACATAAAGGTTGTGTGTGTGTGTGTGTGTGTGTGTGTGAGAGAGAGAGAGAGAGAGAGAGAATAAAACTTTGTGAAATTTCCACAAAAAAGGCCCCAAATGCCAAAAATATTGGAAAATTTGCAGGAACTCTCATAATGCCACCCATCAGGAAGAAAACACTTTAAAAAACCCTTTCTTTTATTTGAGAATGAAATAAGATTTACACTCCTAGGCCCTTTTTGCACGGTGTTTGCCATGTGAAAGGGCTCCTGGAGCATCGCACGACTGCAAGGAGAACAATTGTGCGATGCTCCAGGGCCTGGAAGATGCCGATCACACACTATTTCATTTTTGGTTTTGAGCCGAAAATGATGCACAATTGCTCCAGGGCCCTGCGTGCACTTCCCCTGCATGCAGAGCTCCAGAGCCACAGTGCTCGCGCTTCCTGCCCCAGCACAGCCTGGGAAAATCCCAGGCTGCACTGTAGAAGGAAGAGGAGGGGCTCTCATGCTACCTGTTTGTGAGCAGGCAGCAGCTGCGGAGTTGAAGCAATGGGGACATGAGAGCCTCTCACAAGAGGCTGCTCACGCGATCCCCACATCCCAGCTCCACAAAAAGGTGAGTTGCAGAAAGGGCCCTAGTCTTGGTTCACTTCCCAGTGGTATAATACAGATTTGTTACTCCATTCATGACTTGAAAGAGGAAGAAAAACATCCATTGGAGGAAAGGATTGAAATATAGTTATTTAAACAGGATTAAAATCTTGAAAAATCTTCCCTTTCCTTTCCATGCTTCTAAGAATCATTGCACATATTATGTAGAAAGCAGGCCCACTCATTTTATGGAAGATTATTTTTGTGTTTTGTTGTGACAGTTAATTATTCTTTTCTACCATGTGTCCAAACAGCCTAAGTACTATCAGTAGACTAAGAAAGTAGTAATACAGATCTGCTTTGTCACCTGCAACTTAGCCAACCAGCTGGACTGTATTTGGCAATCAGAAGATGTAACTAATGTATGAAAATGTAGCACATATTATGAAGCGCATTATTGGTGTTTTGTGAAATTAGCTGATTTTTTCAGCCTGTTAAATATTCAGCATATCTGAATCCTTTATGTGAAAAAGAAAAGTTAATTAATATGGAAATTATATTTTATGAACACAGCAGTTATAGGAGATGTTTATTTTCTGAGACTTGGTTATGAATAAAATTATCAGGTTTTGCCCCATATAATCTATAGCTAATACTTATACTTTTTAATGGATAGGGATGCAATCCTATACCCACTGAGACAGGCGTGATTTCTATTGAGCTCAGATCTTCTGACTAGATTGAATATATAGGATTACACTTTTAATCTTTACAGTCCCTTCCTTGCCTGAGCAAATAATGTTGAATATATAGTGTAAGATATGTACCCCAAGTATTTCTTGCTTTTGGCTGCTTGATGCATATAATTTATATGCAGCATAAATTATGATCACTTCCAAGCTCCCTCCTTTGCTATTTGAGGTGAAAGTGGATTCCTAGTTGCCAGTTGCTGGCCTGTGATTTCCGATACTTGATTGGATTCAAAAATGGATACATAAACTGAAATAGGTTCATGATATAGCCTGAAAGAGTCTATGAACCTCTTCTATATCACAGGCCCATCCTATGTCAGAAAGCAGCACAATTCTTCTTCCTATTTAGAAGGTGGGATTCAGGGGTTAACACTTTTGGAGTATAAACAGGCTTTTGTATTGCCAGCAATTCCTAACCCCTTGGGAGCTGCAATGTCCTTATGGTGGGTTCACAAAGACTTGAAGAAACATTATGAACTTTTATAGTTAAAAGACAGGCAAGCAGACAGATTGATGAACTGATGAACAATCATACACTGATTTCAAAGAGCATTATTATTATTATTATTATTATTATTATTATTATTATTATTTTATTTTGTCAGCATAGATATCATTTGTGCAAAGTTTCATTGCAATATCTGAAACCATTCAAAAGCTATGAAAATATCTGTTTAGTAGCAAAAAATGTACTCAGGACTTGCTGCTTCTGCACAGACTGAAAACATGCAAGAAAATGACGCCGAATGTCTGAGAGAAAAGCACGTGACCTTTCTTGCTACTGCGCATACAGCTGGAAGTGACTTTCTCAGCTGCACTAAACTCTAGCGTTTTCCACATTGTGCCACCATATTCTTGGAACATCTATTGCTTGATAAGACCCTTGATAAACAATTTTAAATAAATATTTGATGCACTTCAAGGTTTTAAATCTTAAGTCTTTGCAGTTCATAGCAACAAAAGATATTTCATGGGAATCTATGGCATACAAACGGTTAAGAACCATTGGATTACAGTATACTTTATTTAAACTAAGCAGCAAGGGCAGTTTATGGGAAAAGTGCAATGAGGAACCATCCATCTGTGGCATGGTTCTATGTTCAGGCTTGACTTGCAGATGGTTCTGGGAAAACCGCTCTTGGTTCCCCTTGGTGGACCTTTCCATAACACCCTCCTCACACTTTCTGGATGACTTCAATGCTTACACACATGTAATAGTCAGCACTGCCATGTTAATGATACTTTCATGACCCCAGCATTCCTACATTGCAAATAAGCCTATCTTCACTGAACTGGTGGTACAAGCCACAATGTGTGCACAGTCAAGGTGCTCTACTCAATACTGCAGGCTGCCTGCCCATTCATAAATAGTGGATGGAAGTGGCAGTGGATCCCTGTCATGCTGTTGGAGTGGGGTAGAGAGAGCAGGACTCCTACACGTGCTCCCTGTGGAGCTGACAGCCTTGTAGCAGCAGCAAAATGCCAGCACCCCAGCATTTACTCTAACACTGGATCCATGTGTAGGGACTGCCAATATTTTTGGAAAAGAATATTGCAGAACTGAAATCTGCTCCTATAATTTAAAAATCCACACACCAGGTCATGCTGACTGCATGGATGCCACAGTGAACGGCAGCCGCTTATTGAGCTGCCCTCCAATTCTGCAGCATCTAATAAAAGAAAAAAAAGTGTCCCCATTTTGACATCACCATGTCTTTAATTGATTTCTTACTACTCCATTTTGTTGATTGAAGAGACCAGGTTTTAAAAAAAACAACAACCAAAAAACCCCAACAACCTCAGAATGTTGTAAAATTAGGACACAATTAAATTTTTGCAGAACGCAGAGGAAAAATTAGACATGGAACTGCCATTTTCCATAGAAGCAAAACATTAAGCGTAATGTATCAACTGCAGCTTTGAAATGGTATCCTGAGTATGCTTATCAGTGGCAGTTGGTTCCTATCAGGACTTTTAGTGAGGGGAGGCCAATGGAAGAGAAGTAAAAGTCAACATTATGTGGGACCAGTTAAATCAAACTGAAGTACAATCTCTTCTTCCACACTAATACACTTGATATTCTGCAGATGGGGAAAATTGTGGCACAGTGTTCCATTTGTCCCCACCAACTTTATGTGGATATATAAAGTTCAGTGACATTTTTTATTTAGTAAATGTGAAGGAATGTGTAAGTTTGAATTTGACATCTGTGGACTGTGTCCAAACTTGACTAATTTGCAGTTTCCCATTATAGAGCACATGTGCCCATATTTATATAGGTAAATAAGAAGGGACAATACCAGAAATGATATACTCTGTTCATTCATATTCATCACGTGCTAGAACTGGGAACAGGTAAATAGACCAATGTTAGTTTTAATGAGAAGCTCTCTATCCTACTCTAATGGTTGTAAATGTGGAGCTATTTAGAAAACTGATGCCACATTTACATCACATAGCCAGTCACTTGTCTAATTAGAACTATGCTGTAACAAATGATTTCTGAAACAGCCTCATTTCAAATGTTTGAATAAATGGAAGTGCTATTTACCCAGAATTATACTGACATGGGGAGACACAAAGGAGAAGAAACAGACTGAATTTCAATGTAAATTGTAAGCAGCATGGCAGAGTCCAAGTTTAGATACTTTGGTTTCTTCTTATGATGTGTTTGACAAGAAAGATGTCATAGTCTGATCACCCACATATTGCACTGAATATCTTGGCTTCTGTAAAAAGATCCCCTATATTTACTGTTGCCTGCAACTATTTTACTTAAATGAAAGCAAAGATGATTTCCAATTAGGACACTTCAATTAGGAGCTGTCTTTGGCAGATGGCTGAGTGATGTTAACTGCAAATCAGTCATGTTCTCTGGAATATAGTGTTTTGCACAGGGTACAAATTCAATTTTTCCTATGACTAAAAATTAAAATAGGTTCCTATCCTATTGGAGCAGTCATCAGCATAGACTACAATGGGGTTTCGTGTATTTTGAGTCAAATCCTACATCATAAGAACCCAACCATCATGCTAGTGTTTACATTTTAGATTTTTTTCAAATAGACTTCAGATTAAAACTAAATATTTTGTCATATGTTCAGCCACTCAATCAGAATAGTTTCAAGATATGATTGGGTCACAAGAATGATTTTGAATGGGTTAACATTAATATTGATTTATCTCCAGATCTGGAAAATACCATCTCTCTTTCTAGTAGTCATAATGCAAAAGTAAAAATGTACTCTTGGATAATCTCCACTGTAGAACAGCACAAAGATGATAGGAAAAATACATCCTATTTGGGATTCGTATTTGTTAAACAAGTCACTATTCACTACATCTAACACCTACATCTAATAGTAACTAAGTGCCATACATTGTTTTCTTCAGTGATGTGAGCTTGGTGCAACATTCAGAAGGATGTTTTAACAGATGATCAAACAGGAATGTGAATTAGTCTCTCCGTTCTTGGTTTCAGGTAATATTTGGAAATGAAGCATCTACATTTTTTCCTATTTTCAAAAGTCAAGACTTTGGATTATACATGGAGAAAAATCAGGTCAATCATTGAGATGCTCATTCCAAAGACTGTTTTCCACCTATTAGAGGACACCAAGTCAAGATGGAAGCTTGAGGATTTTATACCTGCAATATTATTGTTTAGTTTGTCATAAACACATAATCCAGTAGAAGTAATATATTTTACCTGGATGATATTTGCTAGGCTGTATTCCACTTTTATTGGTCTCTATTCTGTAACAACCAATCTAATTATCCTGTGTTATCACACACAGTTATCTGTGCAAACTGCTGTGTCATCTGGTTTATTTTACTTCTCCTCCCTTCTTTAGGCACAGTTATGTGTGGATTTCTCCATATAAAATCATTTTATCTTTTTGCCTATTCTTTTATGAACTGTTTACACCATGAAAGGAAATCTTTGAAAAGCTAAATCCAGGAGAAACATCTCATTAGCAGCAGTTTTTCCATGAAATTCCATTCACCACAAGTTATCATTAGTGTTGTAAATCTTCCTTTCGTTCAGATGCATACATAAGTATAGAAGCTATCAAAGGTTCCTGCCCCCAGAGTGAAATTAAAGCTTTTACAATTTTTTTATTTTATTTTTCACATTTGAGGACTTTTTTAAAATGAAAATGACTTGAAATGTTGTGGGTTTGTTTTTGTTTGTTTTTGGAGGGGAGCACAAAATATGTTTTGTTTAAAATTAAATACTATGTGCAAAAAAAAAAAATCTTGTATAGAAGGCAATCTTTATGTAATCTTTGGGAAGAACTCATGATGGGTGTTTGTTTGCCCACAAATCTCTTAACATAAATCTATAGAAAAATTGCATGTTCAGTCCAACATGTTCTGTCCACTCTGATACAGACTGAGAAACCATTGGGCATCTAAATATTCTGGAGTGCAGTTCCCAGAATTCTTTACTTTGTTTATGCTGGGTAGGTCTGATGGGAGCTGAAGGTCAAAACATCTAGAGGGACAATATTCTACATTCTCCTTCTATAATCAAACACAAAACATAAGTACTGTATAGAATAAGTTGTAATTTAGTTTTATGCCACTTGTCTTTCACAACAGTACTAATTGTACTAGTGGGTAAGAGAAGTTCTATGGGTGGGAAGGAGAGACAACAGAAAATTCCCACTTTAAGCTCTCAGTTAGATGGGAAGTGAATCAGATATCCTCAATCCAAACTCAATTCTATCATCTTATTTATTATTGTGTACTGTGTCACCCCTTCAGCATTTGCTTCACTTCAGTACACGCTTTGAGTTCTATTAAATCTTTTTGTTTAAGTTCTCAAAGTTCTGGCTAATGAAGCACTAAACATTTAGGCACTGAAGCAATAGATGATCACTTCTATTAGCCCAGTAACATCTGCACACTTCTGCTTCCTAGGGGAATGCGATTCACAGTTTGAAATATTTCCCCAGTGTGCCACTGGATCCAGTATTCTCCTTATTTTTCTTCAACAGAGGCATTGCCTATTGCATGGAACAGTGATGTCAAGGGTACAATGTGACCATGTACAATTTCATTGTTCTTGTTCTCCACAACATCTAAGCAGATTTCTCACCTTGTCCAAGTTCCATAGTGTTTTGTGAGACCTTCCCAACCTCATTCCCCCCACAGGACTTTTTTGTGAATAGTGAAATGCACTTTTTGTCATGACTGAGCTTCTTTCCTTACTGTGCACCACTTTAATTCCATTGGCAAAAGCCTGTTTACATAATCCCTCTCTCATATACACATTTTTAATCATGTTGCCTGCATGTTGTTCAAAGAATAAAAAGCATGATCATTTGAATGGGCTAGCACCACTAACTCATTAGCACCAGTTTTAGCTGGTATTAACCACAGAAACCAAACAAATTAAAGCTAGCAACAATTGTACTCCTTTAAAAAAGAAAAGAAAAGCCCGAGGTGCAACTATTTCATTTAATTTAATTCAGGAAAAATGTTTGAGCAAATTTACAGGCAAGTTATCATAATAATTTTGATTTTTTTTTTTAAAAGGATTTAAATTATCTGTTAAGTGAATGATGGTTTGTATTATCAGCATGTCTATACTGGAATTAATACAACAATGAAGATACTTTCTAGTTATACAATCAATTGATCTAAATATGATATTATTTCTGTAGGTGATATTAACTTTTTTCATTCTTTTTCACAAGTTGTCAGCTCTATTAGTGCCTACATGTTATTACATAGCTGTCTATATTGATCATCAGGGATATTTCTCAAGTAACCCAGATGATCACAATGGCTGGACTATGGCTGGGGAGTTATAGATGTGCAACTACTATTGTCATGGTGCTATATAGTGACTCCCATCCCAATCTCTCCAGTTCCAACTTAGTGGGCAGCAGCCAATGCAGTTATGTGGGTCTGTTCCCCTTTCAATAAGGGGGCAGCTAACTGATAATCCCACTCCCTTCCATGAGCAATCTCCAGTGAAACAGTCAGCAGCAAGATCCTTGTAGGAATTCCTCCTTATGCCAGAGATTCCTCACATGAGGGGAGTGCGTGATTTTCAGCCAGCTGCTTCCAGAATGACAGGGGAACTCTCTCTCACAAATGGTGTTGTCTGTTAAGTGGGGATTGAGAGATTTTGCAGCCCCTACATCTCCTAAACTAGGAGCTATATAGGTATCATGAATACACAACAGTCACAACTGTGTAACTCTAGGCTACACATCCATAACTGCCCAACAGAATTCCAGCCATGGTTGGGGGGGGGGTCATGTTAGTTAAGCATCTGGGAGGAAGGATACTTTGCCATTGAGACTTTGTGTTGTTTTTTTTATGCACACATCCCCAATATTATATTTCTTTATTCCTCTCCTAAACATATTTTGTTTTTGTTTTTTTTATACAATGTGTATCGATAAAAATTTCTCGCTGGAATTTTTCCACTTCATTTGCTTGACCAAAAAGACACAGAAGTCAATCCTTGAAGGCAAATTCAATTTTACCAATAATAATTTATGTCATAAGGCATATGTTTTCACTTATACTAACAGACAACAAATACCCATTTGGTGTTTTGCAGTAAATATCTGTTATGGGTAATTTTTGGAGGTAACCTTTTAGGCATACTTCTTTGGGTGAATGACATTAGGATCTGTGTGTATAAAACAAGCAATGTCTGTCTCTTTCTGTAATTTCAGTGGCTAGGGAAGCATGACATATGGTTTTGTATCAACTACACTTTGGCTGACATGCATACTTAATTAACTTTATGGGATAATCCCATAAAGAAAATGGAGAGGCAGTCTATTTTAAGGAATTGTGAATTGAGTTTAAGATTTATATACCTCAATAGCTGATAGTTTCAGATGGTTTATTTCTATCATAGTCAATATTGCAGCTGAAATATTGTTTACAGAATTACAGAACCTTTTAGCATCCATTTATAGGCTATTACATTTCAGAGTTGTTTGCTGGAATGCAGTGTTGAGAGCTGAGTAGAATAAGAGTAACCTGTACAATATAATCATGCAAAACTGACTTAGCCTCTGTGCTCTATACTAGGTTTGAAGTTGCAGGAAAGTAGATTTTGATTAAACATTAGAAGGAACTTCTTGACAGTAAGAGCAGCTGGACAATGGAACCAATTGCCAAGAGAGATAGTGGGGTCTCCTTCTTTGGACATATTCAAAAAGAGGCCGGACAGCAACCTGCTGGGTATGTGTTAGCTGGAGATCCTGCACTGAGCTGAGGGTTGGATTCAATGGCCCATTATGGCCTTCCAAATCTATGATTCTATGTACAGTTTATTTTGATTTGAGATTAAAGTTGGGTCAGCAAAAACTGATGCTTGGTGAAAATTTGACACCTCAACACTGTGCTCTGATAAAGCTGACTACTTCAGCAAGATGTTGATGATAGAATACAAAAAGAATTAACATATTATACCATTATGTCTTATGGTGATGTCTTTCTGGATGGAAGTTATATTTTATATTTATCTTGCTTCACAAAAATCTTCAACATTACAAGATATTCATGCAGTGTTAAACTGTATTCCTGCTATATATAACTTTAACAGAAGGAAAGTGTTAATGAGTTCCCTGAACCCATATTGTTAGTTTCAACTTGAGTAGAATCAATGATTCAATAGTATTTTGGTAGGTCGGTACTGATATACATTCCACTGATTCAGTTTACTAGTTGGGACTAAGACTACATTTTAAGCCTTATATTTCTCACTGTCCAATCCTCATTAAATTTTCCCTTCCTTCCTTCCTTCCTCCTCCTCCTCCTCCTCCTCCTCCTCTTTTTAAAAATATTTTTCTCATTTCTCCTTTTTCTTTCTTTCCTCCCTATCAGACTGGCAAAAGTAAAAATAAAATGAAAATATATTTTAAAAACACATTTTTGCAGGATTTTTTTTCACTTGTAGATATTTATCTGACTTATTGATTATAAGCTACCAGAGGTGGGGTAGAAGTATTTTGAACAAATAAATTTCCTTGTCTTTTTTTCCAAAAAAAAAAAAAAAAGACAATAACATAGAGTAGAAGTTATAAAGACCCATTATTAACTCATCATTTCTAGAATGAAAAAGTACCATCATTTTCAGAAACTTGGAAGAAAATAGTTTCTTTTATCATCGAGCTGCAGGATATACATGGCAAGTACAAAGTCTCCAAGAAAGAGATAAAGAAATAAAGAACTGCTAAGTTCCACCACTCTTGAGTGATTTTTTTTCTATCTTTGAGGAAAATTCTTGTTCATGGGTCACTAAGCACCGTAACTGAAATGTTTCCTTACTTAAATTTCTTTAAATACATGTTGATAAATATTTTTAAAAGTGCTGAACACTGAGTTATTGAAAAAGATGTTTTCACAGCAAGCAATAGTGCAGAGGATACAGGTTTCAACTTTAGCATTGAAGTCCTTGGTTTCTGCCAAACTTTCATGTGAAAGCAACACAGAACATATCATGGAGTTGCTCAATGTATTGCCACTTTTACTTTTACTGCCGCTTTTCTTTCTCAAAGGTACTCAACTTTCCTGTTGTGAATCTGTTTTAAAAAGTGTTGTTTTTACATAATCTGTTTCTGAGAGTTAAGAAGTATAATTTCAACAGTTTGGAATCCAGTTGGAGATTTAAATGAGTGTAATGATCAGATATCCCAGTATAACACTCCTTATTGGGGAACAGTTAATTGCAATATTGGCAGAAAAACAAAGACAGGTTGGTTACCAGATAAAGCTGTATTGCTGGCTCTTGAACAGCTCAGGAAACAGGACATTAATCACTCCTGACAGAAATGGCTTTCACTGTAGTCTCCACCTCAGTCTTTTTGGACAGAGGGACTGAAGGATCTTTCAATTTGTCAGCTAATCTGAATCTGTCTGAAGGTCTGTCTCATCACAATCTGGTTGACTAGGGTTCCAGCTCATGATCCAAACAGACAGAGTTAGCATCAGCACTTCATTTAAGCTCTCAAGTATTGGAATCTTAGAATTTTTATCTGGGAGAGTGAACAATCTCTCTACTTCAGGGTATTTTATTATAAACATTCATATATAAGCACACATACAAGCACTCCCCATAGATTTTTCAATGTCCAGGCACGTCACTTACTAGTTGATTTACATTCCATTCAGGACATGAAACTTTTCTATCATCATCAGATTCTTTTATATTCAGCTTTGAACATTCACTAAGAGGAATTTCTATCCCTTTGTTTTCAGTTAGGTTGGCTTCTTGCCTGGAACTAACCAATGTGCCCAAACTCTTAAATTATGCTGCCTATCACATATACATCCTGCTTTTATACTTTAAACAAACATGTTAATCCCTTTAGGCTTCAGGGGCTTAACTTTTGCAAAATTAATGTCCAACATGTTAGCTCTGCCCCACTTTGCTATAGAACTAACAGTCATTTTACCTTTCATACTCACATCCATTCACACTGCAGCTGCCACCATCTACGCTAGCATCCTTCCACATTCAATGTTTGTTTATTGAAATTTTTATAGTCTGCCTGTTAGCAAAGGAATTTAGATAAGTATAAAATAAAACAATTTTTAAAATACGAATTTATTAAAATGCAGTCTATAAATGTATTTATTGAGTCATTATTTAATGCATTTATATCATGGCTTTCTCCAGGTATAGGACGCAGTGGAGCTTAGAACAAAAAGGAATTAAACTATCAACAAATAAAAACATGCTAAACCAATGATAACAATCATTTTGAAATTCTGCTATCAATTTAAAATTTTGATATCAAATGAGCTCATTGATTTCAGTGTCATGTAAGATATGATTCTATATATATTTGCCTGCAAGCATGTCTACTGAACATAATGAGACTTACTTCTGAATAGATCTAGTGAAAGTTTCTCTGGCTATTCCCTCACTATACTGTTATAGTGCTACTATTCCACTTTCTACATCCTGTGGAATTCTGGAATTTGTAGTTTACTGAGGCCAAAGACTTCTCTGGCTGAGAATTCTAAATGAACCTCCCTAAACTGCAAACCCCAGGATTCCACTGTAACAGTGTAGTGTGGAAATGTCCTCTGAATCAGAAACAAGGAAAACCAATAATGCATTTTTGGTCAGCTTCTCCCTTCTCAACAAGAAATAACATTGATTCCAAGAATCTCTCTGTTCTCATATTGTTTTTTTCAGTTGCAGTTAGGATTATATAAGTGATCATATTTTCTTTTTACACAAAACATAATGAGATTCCTATTGGGTGCCCTATCAAATGCCCAATTTTGTGCTGAAATAAAAATATAACCACAAAAATCAACACATTTGCCTACCCAGAAAAAAAAAAAAGCAAAACAGGAAAGCACCATCATCAATGAAATAGTGCTTGAATGACTAATCCATGTGAACTGTGATGGAATAATTTAACCATCTCGTATTTTCACATTTTGGCAAGTACAAGAGAAAAGCATACATCTGAAAAACCCTCCCCTGAGCACCAATACAATATTTAAGGTTGAGATATGGAAGTGGACAGCAATGAACCTAATGTTCCAACAACTTACCATTAAAAATCACCAAGGAAAGAGGGCTCAAAAAGCCCAGGAAATATTGTTCCATTCATAGCAAGCCTGAAGCAGAGGTGCAGGAAAATGTACAGAAACTGACCACATGGGGCGGGAGGGGGACCATTATCCCAAAGAAACAGAAGTGGTTCTCCAGGTGATGTTGGATAGCAGTTCCCATTAATCCAAGTCAGCACTGCCAATGTTGTATGATCATGGGAACTGTAATCTAAGAAGAGGTGCAGCACCACATACTCCACATCACTGTAATCCTGCCTATCTTTCCAGTAGATTGTTGACACCAGATTTCTTGTTCAGTAGCACTATACTAAGGATTACACTCATGCAATAGGTCCCACTGTAAGCACATTCTTCTTCTAATATGTTCCTTGTCTTCTCTTAACATAAGAAACAACTAAAGAATTGATCCCATGGCTTATCTTTCAATCATTGTGGGAAATGTGCATATGGATTTTCCTTCTGAAATGGAAGAATTTGTTGATTCTGCTTTCTGCCACCTTCAATTTTCAAAATGTCAATTTCTTCCCATTGAATTTATGAAGAAGTTGTGAACTGGAAAATGTTCTCACCAAAGATGAAACTAACCAAATTCTCAAGCATGTGTGCTAGCAAAAATCAATAGGTTCAGCTACTTCTAGCATGAAGAAGACCATGTAGGACACACCTGTCACAAACCTTTAAGGAAGCCTGTCAGAAGACAGAAATGGCAACCCTATTTAAACACCATGAACATAATGAATGCATGGGAAGTAAAATCCAAACTCCTCAACTAAGCTTTCAAAACTGTTTCCCTGGATGTACAAATCTTTGTTTTCTCTCACATTCAGTTTTTCCCCCAAAAAGTTATTTATATATCATTTATGAAGAAATGAGTGCAATTTATGGAGGAAGTTCTCAGCAAATAAATAAAAAAATATTCACTTGTCTTTGTTATTCCCCATTACAATAAGTAGCACCTATGAGTGAGTCCAGCAATATTTCTCTTTTCTGTTGTCTGACTGATAGTATTGTTCTAGCTCGGTTCTAGATCACCCTTCTGTGAAAACCAATTCTCAGTGTAACTGTCTGAATTGATGAATGGAACTGCATTTTTAGTTCTGTGTCTCTCCATTCAATCACAAACAGTTTTTCCAGTTATTTCTCCATATGGCTTCCACTTCTTGAAAGAGACAATGCAGTTTGTTTGTAGAGTGGCACATAGGCAGAATTAAGGGAAGTGATGATTGAAACATGATCTGAAAGCAACTACAGAGGATGCTTGAATTCAAGTTTTGTGAACAGAAACTATAAGTCAAAAGAACACTGAATTGTGATGGCAACAAGGAAAGAACGTACAGAAATGAACAGGTGCAGACATTAGAGTATCGTTGGACAACATAACTTAGCCAACTATTTGGCATCCATTAGGGGAGAAGCAGTCGACTCTTTTTGCCCTGGGACCAAACTAGTTGGCTGAATAACATCAGGGGGAACAGGACTCTTCCACCGAGTTCTATATTCTGTTCTGATGTCATCTCACCTGATTTTATCCCAGTTGTGACGGCTAAAAGTTCATGGGGAATTCTCCGTGCTCCAGAGAGAGAGACTTCAAGGGGAGGTTGTTTGAAAATGAGGATAGCCCACTGCCAGACCATTTGACACAAGAACTGTCAAAATATGGAGAAAAAAAATCCTGTGTACTTCCTTCCCTCAATAAAATTGAATTAGCTGCCATTAATATTAGCCCAGTGTGAACTGCTTCTTCTTAACATATGAAAGTGGCTGTGTGACAAAGACAGTATGATGTTCGAACCAGCTCACATTTTTATCAGTCATGCTAGGTAATAATGGACAGTACCAAATGAGATGGTTTCTATTTACATATTCAGTTAAGTTACTTTAGGACTAGTGTTTCTGCTTTTATTCATTAAAGCATTAAGAATATAAAACTAACTTATCCTGACCTAGACTACTGGAAAATATAGCACAGCTTTGTTACTTAGGCAATCTAGAAGCCATTTCTAGTTCTAGGATCTGAATGTCTTAATGTGGAAATTAATTGGACTTGCAGAACTGCTCATGTGAACTATTGAGCTCAGGTTGTTTCTCTGAATGTTACCTTATGTGGGACAACTCCTCACTGTCTGGTAATGAGTGCACATAATATCCTGTGGCACTAATATATGCTTCATTAAATTGCTTAAACAATGAAGAGGTTGGTGAACATATTTTGAGGCATCCTTTTTATCTCATGCTCTGAAGCATTCTTTTCATCTTGGGCAATTTGGGATTTGCTGTTACATTTTTGAGCTTGTTTGGAAGGGGAGCCTTGTAAATAAGATAGTCAAAGTGAATTGCCCTTGAAAACAATTTTCCAGTAAATGCGTACATAAATTAAGGCATGATTTATGCTTTTGGTTCCAGGAAAAAAAAATGTAGCTGTGTGGATGAGAGGAGAAATGGCCAGATTATAAAACAGAAAAAAGTAAAGTATGTTATTTATCACAATGTGTTCTTTTTCTTCTGCTTTAAAGAGTCAAACCAACAACACTAACGTATTATAAAGATGTCACAGCAGAATACATTGAATTGTGAAGAGTATATTTAACTCTCAATTTCATGAACTCTTTTTGGAAAGATCAAAATGAGAATTACCGTTTGAGGGCCACTTCGAGCACATATTGAAACAGAAGCTTCACTTGCATGAATTAATATTTTTATGTATGTGTGTTTGTTTCTGTGTGTCTGTGTATAGTGTGTTTCCTCACACAGCCATCATAGATAGTAGGTGATGATGTAGTTATTGTTGTGTGCCTTTACATTGTTTCCAGTGAACGACTGCCTTAAGGTGAACCTATCATGTGGTTTTCTTGGCAAGATTTGTTCAGAGAGGGAATGATATTGCCTTTCTCTAAGGCTGAGAGAGCATCACTAGCATCACTTTGCCAAGGTCACTGAGTGGGTTTCCATGGCCAAGTAGAGATTTATACCACGGTCTCTTAGATGTCTCACCCAGCACTTGAACCACTACACTAAAACACTATATTTGAATATAGTTCTTATCAAGAAATATTGATTTAAACACGCACCATTTCCACATTGTATCATCTGCTTCATGAACCTAGAGACAAGCCTGTGCATTGTAGGAGGTAGGTCACATTGTATTACATGTACAGTTTAGAACTTGGTTTTGTTTTTGTTTTTTTGGAGCTTTCTCCCCCCTCCCCCATGGGTTGAATCATTAGATTCAGAATCAAGGTTATAATAGTTTGTGTCAAAGGAGAGGCAAGATTTAGAAGGCCATAATTATTTTGTGCCTCTGATTAAAATTTGAATTCCTGGCTTCTCCCATCCATCTGTACCTGGTCTTGTGGTTCACAAGATAACCCCCTCCCCAGCAGTCCCCTAAAGTCCTTCTTCTTCACAAAATGCAATTGAAATAATGCTTACAGAGCAGTGGCATGCAGAAAAGAGAAGAAAGGAGTGTCTTGCCCTTCTTTTTCTGCTTTGGTGCTCTGAGTAATAATAGGCCAGTACAAAGCTGACCAAAGGAAGTGATATTCTGCCAAAAGTTGGTATAATAAGAAGGAAGGGGAGCCTCTTCTGTCGTCCTCTTCACCTGTCTCCTTTCCTTTCCTTTCCTTTCCTTTCCTTTCCTTTCCTTTCCTTTCCTTTCCTTTCCTTTCCTTTCCTTTCCTTTCCTTTCCTTTCCTGGATTATTGTGATCACTTTTGCATCATCTCCCCCCAAAAAAAAATCCAAAAAGACAAAAGAAAATGAAACTTTGCATAGACATTACCTCTGCTAGTTAATGTTATAGATGCAAATTTAGAAATAAGCTTTACTATAAGCTAAATATTAATTTGGTTATTTTCATTTTGGTGAAAAAAAAATGTGACCAGGTGGCCTGTGTGGCTCCATAATCTGTTGTATAGATAACAATAGCTGATCAGCAAATTCAAAGCCACCACTCTTATAGTTCTTCAACTTTAAAGCAGACCTGGACTGGATAGCCTATCAAAGAGACGATGCTTCAAAAAGATACCCAGCTTTTGCAAAACAGAAAACATGGTCAAAGGCCCACCACACAGTCCATTCTGCACCCTCTATTTTTTGTCTTCCCCCTCCTTCTCTACTACTACCACCTCCTGCACCACTACCACTACTGTTTGTGAGGTAAATAAAGGGATAATTTGGGACATATGAATACTCTAACTTATCTCCTGTCTCCTTAGAGTATTCATATGAGCATTTGGACTGGATGAGAAAGGATTGCTGAAGTTTTCCTCTTTTTTAGCATCTTAAAGTTGATCTAAGGTGAACTTGGGAGAGCACCCTCTCTCTCCTGACATCTTTATAAATTAGCATGATTCTACTAGATCTCAGTACTATATTTGGATGTTTACAAAGAGTTACTGTTTATGAAACAAACCAGAGGCAAACCTATGTGGAAAGCTGTTTGTGTTGATCAGCTTCACCAATAATTTAGGTGATATTTCACCATGCCCATGAAATCTACAAAAGAAGAATGTGTTGGTAAGGTTACAGCTGCCCAAAAGTCTTTGATAGTACTGCTTCTTTCATATGAAGGAGAAACACACACAACAGTGCAGAGATGTTGGGGTGTGTGTGTGTGTGTGTGTAAGTATGAATAAATCCTTAGTGTACTGCATTTTGCATGTGGAACTGAGTTTTATTTTCAAATAAACTGATTTAGAGAGAAACAACATCACTGAATTATAAGCTAGTCCAACAATGAGAAAATGAGTTGCTAAAGTCTCCTATCATTGTGTGTGTGTGCGCGTATGTATGTATGTATGTATGTATTTTCTCTTTCTCCAAAAGGAACAGAGAAAAAAAATACAAGTTTGTGCATGCAATCTTGGGCACATACTGGCATTTGTGTCTCTACCAGCTTCTGAGATTATAGGTATAAAATTGTTCCTTTTTATATCTTTAGACCTACATAACCACATAGTTCTGGATTTTTTCCCCTGCATTTCCTCTGCTTATTAAAACAAAAAGATTAATCTAATCCTTTCTGCAAACAATTTCAGAGACATTGAACTACTGCATGATAAGAGTATGCAGTTAAAACTGCTTAATTATTTCTATTCATCTTATGACTTTTGGCTGATACTTACTGTTATGGACTGCATATATTTCCAGTAATAAAAGCAAGAACTTGGAAATAACTGCATAGTTACAAATAATTCATTGATTATGACTCATTCATTTCTCCAGTAACCAAAGCATAACAAACTTACACTCCATTTGTAACTCATGAAGGTTAACTGCACTCCTTTCTAAGTGTATCTGTAAATTTTAGTTACTCTTATTATGTGGTACAGTCTCTTCAAATGAGGAAGGAAGAATATCATGTCACTCAATTTCAGCCTCATGTTGTGCCTTGTGATGCTGTCCCAGACTCCATTGTGATATTCAAGTCACCTTGGGCTAGTTACGGTCTTTAAGCCAAGAAGAATAGGATGATGTTATTGAAGAAGGACTGGGAAAACTTAAAAAAAAAAAAATGGATCTGTAATGAAATGTTACACTGTCCCCTACTAAAAAGAATTCTATTCACACCCTGTTCCAGTGTATTCCCTTCCGTTCCATCTTCTCAATCTATTTTCTCTTTTTGTTTTCCAGAGCAGTCAAAACATTGTGCTTTAATATTTCCTCTCTCTTTGCAAGGTTTGTGTTTTTGCAATTTTTGGGATTCTTACATTATATTTATCTTTCTCTCTCTTTCCCACCTACTTAGTGGCTCCATTTGAATACTAACCCTGTGGGCACTCACTACAGGAGCTTGCTACCAGAGAAAATAAGAAAGACATCTTCCCTGCAGTAGCAACAGGAATTTCTTCAGCCATTTGTGCACTACACAGTTACAGTGCTATTACTGCACTTTGAACATCCTGTGGAATTCCAGGATTTGTAGTTTACTGAGGCCAAAGAGCTCTCTGGCTGAGAATTCTAAATGCCCCTCCCTAAACTGCAAACCTCAGGATTCCATAGGATGTTCAAAGTGGAATAATAGCACTATAACAGAGTAATTTGGAAATGGTCTCCCTCAACAGAATGATCCAAAACAATCCTTCAGAGGGTATCTTTTGAACGCTTCTTTTTGGATGTGCTTTTGCTATTTATTATAACCTCTACCTCTTTTACCTATGTGTGTGTGTGTGTGTGTGTATGTACGTGTGTGTATGTGTGTGCATGTGTGTGTGTGTGTGTGTGTGTAACAGAGAGAGAGGTGTCCAGCCTGGTAAGATTTTCTTCTATGTGTCTAGACTTTATCTTTTTATGGCCCTTACTGCTTGCCAAAATCCTCTGGAACAGTTAGAAGGTGAACTGGAGTAGTAGAGTAGTAGTAATGGTGTAGTTTTTCTTAGACCAAGAGTTGACTATAAGGATTTGAAAGGGGAAAGAAAGAGAACCTAACAAAATATATATAGAGAGAGAGAGGGGGGGGGAGGGAGAGAGAGAGAGAGAGGTAAGACATCAAGCTTTGAATGTGTCAGTTAAGTCATCACTCTTGCTCCACTTCCCTTCTTTGCCACAACAACTCCACTTAGAAATTAGTCAATGCAATTCAACTAATTCCTAGAAAAACCACTGCATTTTCCCCTTCCCCATTCATTTTAAAACAATTATCTCATTTCACTGTCTCAACTTTTCTCTCAGCAGCCTTAGAATTTCCAATTTGCTGGGTGTAACCTCAGTACCATCTGTGAAAATGTAGGCCATCCCCTCTGGATCATAGACAGGACAACATGTGGAAAATCCTGGCCAGTATTCTATATCAGCTTTTTAATTATTTAAATATACTTAACTAAGGCCATTTCCACACGGGGTTCTTAACATGGGGCAGAGCGTCCTCCAGGGAGGACATCTGCATCTGGGACCAGACTACATCGGACCTACTTAACGTAGATCCTCACCCCAGCCCACGCTGGAACGACCCCAAGTGGCCGTGCTTTTGAAAGACTGCTAAAAACAAGTCTTTCAAAAGCACAGAGCACGCCACTGTGAGCCTGCTCCCTTATGCAGATTCGCAGGCTTGCATTGGTGCAAGTGTGCGATCTGCTGGGGGAGGGCTTTAGGCTGACGAGCTTCAGAGGTTGGTTGAGACCCTCAACCAACCAGAAGCCACCATTTTTGTCCCCAGAGCAGTGCAGAGCGGTGGCCACGCACTGCTCCGGAAAAGCATGGACCAAACTGGGGAGCCCAAAAGTCTGGTGAGAAGTGTCATGGGGCAATTCCCTTGCCCTGTGTGGAAATGGCCTAAGTAACTTCTGCTGGTCCATCCCCAGTCCAGAACCTGACAGAAACATTGTTTCACCTGTGTTCCAACTGCCAGCAGAATAGACTTTCTCCCTCTGCAATTGATCCTTGGTAAAGTAGGTTGGAAGGTAGTAACCATTATAGGGTCACAATCTTAACTAAGTAGTGATCATCAGTTAGTTAACTGTTTTGTATTCATTATCTCTACTTACAATTGTGACACTATTGTCAGAATTATAATTATATATCATATATGATTAATAATTATAAATCCATGACTAATAAATTATATAATTAATAATTGTATGTTTGCCCTATGATTACATTTGACTGCCATGGCAACATCCTATGGAATCTTGGGTTTTCTACTTAGTGAGGCACCAGGTCTCTCTGTTGCGGGAATTCTAAACACTCTTCCCTAAACAGCAAATAGAATGAACATGGTGTAGTGATTTGAGTGTTGGAGTAAAACCCTAAAGACCAAGGTTCAATTTCCCTCTTGGCCATGAACACCCACTGGCTGACCTTGGGTGCATCATACACTCTCAGCCCCGCAAAAAATCATGCTAGGATCACCATAAGACAAAATGACTTGAAGGTGCACACACAGAAAATCCCAGGATTCCATAGGATGGAACCATAACAGTTAAAGCAGAATCTCAGTATTATAACTGGTAGTGTGAAAGGGTCCTTGGAAGGCCGTTTGACAAATTCAAAACTAAAAAACAACTTTTTTTTCTTCTAACTCAAGACACCTCCCCCCCCCGAAACTTTAGTGGTGATGAATGACCTGAAAACTATAGGCAGATTTTCATATCACTCTATATTCTGTAATGGGAAAAAAAGGTGGTCCATGGCAGATACAGAACTCCATAGAATTAATGCAATATGCTAAACAAAGAGATCAGACAATCATTGGCTATTCTTGATTTCTTGTTTTAGATGACTATACGTTCTAGAATGAATGCTTCAAAACCGATAAATTCATTTCAGTGCCAGCAGCTGGCAGAAATGAAATAAAAATCCAGCTAAAAACACACTTGTTAATTCCAACATCCCCTGAATACAGGGTACAGCCCATAAATGATGGTCTATGTGCAACATCGCAATTTCCTTTAGAAAGCTATAATACATGCAAAAATAATAACCTAATTATCCTTCCTTTCATAATTGGCTATAAATTATGTGACTAAACTGGGTATCATTTTTAATGAAACTCTATGTAGGTCATAATAATTCAAATTAAGCTATATATTGTATCATTTAAATAGATCTTTGCTTGGAAGATAGATTAGATAAATAAAAGAGATTCAATAGGCTATATATGATGAGAAAGAGAGAAAGCAAGGCATCAATATATACTTTCACAGCAAGAATTCAATTAAATGGCATGCATTCATTGTCATGACATATAAGGTTCAAGAAGGTAGGTATAATTTGATGGAGGGATAAAAATATTTCCTTTTCATATTTACATCTGGCATTATCAAAAAAATGCAACAAATCACCTGTAAGGCAACTATCATTGAGCTTGACAATGATCGTTAATAACCTCCCATATACAAACATAGTGTTGCAATAGGAGAGATCTTTATGAAGTAACTATAGGCTGTGGGGAAGCAAGTAGAGTAGGAGTAGCCTCTCTTGGCTGGCCTACCATAGGTTTTTGATTTGACGCCTATTCACAATACAGAATACACAATACAGAATTATAGTGCTATTACTATACTTTACCTTTCTTGGTTACACCCTATGGAATCCTGGGTCTGGCAGTTGAGGAAGGGGCATTTAGATTTCTCAGCCAGAGTGTTCTACTGGTTCACCTGGACTACCAGTTCCAATGTTTCATAGGACAGAACCATGTCAGTTAAAGGGCAGTCATAGCACTTTAATTGTGCAAGGTCTAAACTTGCATAGCATGGAAGTGGTCAATCCACAGAGTCAATTGCATATCTCTGTGTGCATTCCATAGTCAACTGCAACAAAGAAAAACTTCATGAAAGTCTAAACACAATTTCAAAACCTAGATGTATAATCTTTTAAGCAGAATATATGCAGAGAAACCTTTGTGAAAAATGCACATATCAAGCTTCTATTATCTTCACTGTACATTATTGGCAAATGTGTCTAATTAAACTACCACATGAAAATGACTAGAGTAAATTTTATTATTGATTACCTTTAGGAGCTCACAATCAGATAGTTTTTAGAGAGTAAGATAATCTTAAAAATGCAAACATCTTCAACCTAAAAGTAACACAAGATTTTTTTAAAAAACAAAACAACAACGGTCTCTTAACTCTACCAGATTAGGATGGCCCTCATTTTCACTCATTTTGTACAGGTACTGGGGGTGGGGAAAAGAGGATAAGAGCCCAAGACACAGAGGGATAACAGTGACAAATTAAGGTCCATTAAACGTGTGTTCAGTGCATCATCTTCTTCATGTATTCCTCTCCTCCCATATTGACATTCTGGAAGCAATAAGGCTGTAGCCGAGTTGTAGTAATTGGAATTTAAGATGTGATGGGTGAAGTATTACTATCTGCTTTGCTTCCTCTTCATGTAAAGCATTATATTTCCTTTTATTGCTCAGGCATTCAGCCTATTGCTGAATACCTTAGACAATAATGGGTCAAAGTTTTTCAACCTCTCATTATGCAAATATTTAGCACTGCAATCTCCAGCAGCCACTGTTTAGCATGGCCAAAGGTCAGAGATGGAAGTTAAATCAGAAACATTTAGGGGGCACCAAAAGCTGATTTAGAGGTTCAGGAATTAATACAGTTTAAGAGTGTACCTACCTCCCCTCATACAGCTAACCTCAGTTCTGAGCTTTCTTCTTTCCTTTGGTCACATGCTTGATTTTAACATCTGTTTTCACTCCAGAGAGGTAAACTGTAGCCTGAGTGAGGATTCCATCCCAGGTATGTTACCTGCAGCTGAGCTGGAACCTTATAATTTTCACAAAAGAAGTCAAATGGCTTATTTCTTGCATTTGCTTGATTTGTTTTCTTAAATTTGACCAGTCAGTTTGGTGCCCATTACTCAAACTTGAGGTCATTCACAAATGAGTCTAGAAAAATCAAATTGTCTTTCTTAAACAGTGAACTGACTGATTCGCTTTGAAGGCTAAGGACTTCATACTAGAACATCTTGCTGTTTCCATTGCTTTTAAATTTCTAATTGCACATTACACACACAGACTATTCAGCCTTCACAAATTCGGGTCACAAGCTAGTTTTATTTCTGGGAAACACTCTTTAAAGATAACTTTGATAAATGTGTCTCTTGTGTTTTCCTCTTTATTCTTCCAAATTCTCACTTTATTCAGAAATTCATATAAAATTACTGTAAATGTTTCATCTGTTTACTTAAAAACTGGAGGGAAAAATAAGTCTGTCTTCTACTGGTTTTCTATGTTATTTAAAATGAAACAAAATTAATAGCTGAATGAGATCTTTTTAAAAAAAGCTGTTTAAGCATATATGGACTTTTTCACTCTGTCTTCCTAGCTTCAGCCATGAAAAATGTATAACAGTTACCTTTAAAAAATGTTAATATTGTTATATTTTTTTAAAAAAACTGCAAGTCACATTAAATGTTGGGAAAGTGTAATTTTTATTTATACATATTTGTTCTGAAGACTATATACCATCTTTCAAGGAAAAGTATACTGAAGGTTATTTAAAGAAAAAAGATACACACACATGCACACATACATACATACACACATATGTTGGATTTACCTTTACCTTTCCATATTGAAATCTCCATTTCATACCACCAAGGCCATTTCCACACTGGGAATTTAAAATGGTGCAGAGCGACCTCCAACGGAGGTGTTCTGCACCGTAGAGTGGACTGGGGTGGACTACTTTTTGTAGTTCCACATCTCAATCCACGCAGGAGCGACCGGAACTAGCTGCGCAGTGTGTTTTTTAAAAACCTCTTTTTAGAGGTTTTTAAAAAAGTATGGAGCGCGCAGCACCATGCCGCTCCATCGCCCGGCTCAGAAGCAGATTTGCAGGCGCTTGCAAGTGCATGCCTGCATATCTTCCAGGGGTGGGCTTTTGGCTGGCGAGCTTCTCCGGTTGGTCGAGAGCCTCCACCAACCAGAAGCCGCCATTTGGGATGCTGGAGGACTGCGGAGCAGTGAACTTGCGCTACTCCTGGTGGCGACGGACTCGCTCAGCTGGAAAACAACTCCGGTAAGCCCCGTTTTTGGGCATTTCCCTCCACCACTTGCAGAAAGGGCCTGAGAAGGCAACACAACAGATTGTGATTTTCCATCATGCCTTACCCTCAGCAGCAAAGGAAAGGCCATCCCCTCCAATCCAACTGCCACTGTTGTAGCCTTGAAGGAGAGAAGAATAAATTGGCACAGCTCCAACCTGCTTTAGCCCCAGCAGCGGATGAAAGGCTCCATTCCAATTGCTACTGTTGTGGTTTCTGAACAAGAAAACAATAGGCAGCTTCTGCTGGACTTAATCCCTTCTCACTGCCATTATCTTTTCCTTATGCTTCATGTCTTCTTTCAATTGTAAAACTAAGGGCAGGGAATTACCGAATTAACAATTTGCAGGCTGCTCTGGGAGGCTTTTTGAGGTGTGGGTAAAAATACATTGAATGAATGAATGGATATTTACTCCCCCCTCCCCCCGCAATGAAAATGCATGCATATATGTCAGGTGTATTTGTTCAAAATATAATTAAACATTTCCCCATAATTTACAGATTTTTGTATTCATTTTCCATGTGGTTTAAAGCCTGCTTGTATATATCTTCACTCATGCACATTTTGAGAAATGTATGCATGTTTTTGCAAACATTTCTTCTTCACCAAAACATATATTGTGTGTTCTGGAAATATATGGAATTACAGAGAAAGGTGGGCCTCTTTCCATTGCCAGTCTCAAGAATTGTGAGTGTGGCTGTGCCTTAAGCTTGCCTGTTGACTTACGGTGATCCACTGAATTTCATAGGGTTTACTTCAGCAAGAAATACTCAGAGATGGTTTTGGCAGTTCCTTTGAACTACACCCTACAGCACCTGGTATTCATGGGCAGACTCTCATCCAAGTACAAATCAGGGCTAACCCTGCTTAGCTTCTAAAATCAGACAGGATCTAGTGTCTTTACTGGAGAGGTACAAAACACTTATTGATTTTTTCTATTTGTTTCTTTTTTCCACATTTTTGATAAGAAAATGAGAGCCAAACATTTTTGACTCATTCCTGTATTTATACAGCTAAAAAATTAAAGACTTGGGTGGCAATACCTCCTTTAAATCAGCACATTAAATCCATGAAGTCCATATTATTTATGATAACTGGCAGAAACTTTTTTATGTTTTAGATAGAAGTCTTTCCAAATCTTACTGATTATGTCAGCAGCTGAACTTGTAACTTTGTACATTTTGAATTTGTCATCTACCTTTCAGCTGTAGACCCATTCCAGAGCTGTAAATAACTGGCAGATAAGAGAAGAAAGAATGAGGCCAGTGTGGGTATGTATGTGTTGTCAAATCACCTGTTGACTTATGATAGGGAATGTTTAGGCAAGAAACACTCAATTATGGTTTTGCTGGTTCCTTCCTTTGCCAATTGCACCTAATATTTGTTTGTGGTCTCTCATCCGAACACTAACCAGGGCTTAACCTGCTTAGTTTCCAAAATCAGACAGAATCTGTGTCTTTAGGATAGAGAACCTCAAAAGCAGGAGGTAAAGCATTCTGTTGGGTGAAGGAAAACAATGGAGGCCAATGCGATGTTTTCAAATAGTGATTCCACAGAATGTACAATTGGACCTTGAAATCATTGTTCTTTTGATCTAAAGTCCCCAAAATTGTTTGTGTACTCCTGTTTAACCCTCCAAAAATCAGGGAGGGGAAGGCAAGCAATTATTTGCTGGGCAGCTACTTGTCAATACCAGGGGAGAACAGAACAGATAAGCAGTCAGGATGTGAGCACTTAGAAAAGAATGTTCTTATTATTAAGAGCCAGCATGGTTTTCTCAAAAACAGTGTATATCACATTAATTTTACTGCTCTTTTTTGACAGACTTAAATGTTTTATAAATCCAGATGATACAGGAAATGTAGCATGTTGATTTTAGTTAGGCATTTGCTAAAGTCCCTCATAATTGTTTTGTGTTCAAGAGGGTAAAATGTGGGCTAGCTTATACTGTGAATTTGTAACTGGTTAATGAACTATACGAAAAGAGTTCTCGTCAGTGGTTCCCTGTCATCTTGGAAGAATTAACAGCTATAGAGCTTCATGATTTTGTCCTGGGCTTTGTGGTCCAACGATTAAGAAATTATATGATAATCATGTTCAAATATCTGAAGTACTGTCATGTGAAAGATGCAGAAAACTCATTTTGCTCTGCTGCAGAGAGTAGGACCAAACCAGCAGATACAATTTCAAGAAAAGAGGCTTATGCCGTTAGGAAGATTTCACCTCTGCTCTACAATATGAGAAAAGCAAACTATTTTGAAAACATTTGTGGAGCTAAGTTTCTTAAAGTTTGGCATGAAGCTGATGCAGTGGTACAAATGTTATTCTAAGTCGTGTTGCCTTGCTACAGGGCCAAGTCTACCATTATGCAGATTGAGCAACTGCTTCAAGCATCAGATACTGGCAGGCAACAGTGATAGCGCCTCCAACCATTCTTCTTTGCCTGTTCAAGGGAAGGTTCCTCAAGCAGTCTTCTGCCTTCAGGTGTTAAGGAAAATGTTTTCCTACTGACAATGTTGAAGTAAGAGCCAATTGCAAGTCCATTTGGCTTCTTTTCATGGAATGGAGGGGGGTGTCATTTGGTACTTTGCCTCAGGCAGCAAATTATCATGGGCTGGTACTGGTAGTCTAACGCAGTTATGTGCCAGTGCAGAAAGTCTTACATTTCTTTAATAATTAATCTTTTCAGTGAATGAACTGCAAAGTCATCAATCATTTTAACATGGACTCCACCCTGGGATGCCAAATGTAACATTTAATTCTAGTAAATATTGAACACCAATTAAGTCAAATCTAATGTGACACCTTAAATTTATACAATCACCACAAGGTAAACACTTTGGCAGCAATCCAGAGCCCTATGCATACAGACTTTCCAGTTTTTAACCAAACCAAAAACCTGCATGTGATCATATTAAAATGAAAAGGAAAAAGTAAAATTGCATATCTCTCTTGACATTAGAGCATCTACATTCTATCTCAGGCTGACTCAGATGGAATACAGAACATTAAATTGAATCTGCAAGGTTTATGTGGATCTGGTTAAGTATGTATGTGATGGGTTTTTATGCTAAAAAGAGCAATCTGAGACTGCAAACAGATAAATAAACTAGCCCATGTAGGCTATAAGTACCTCTTGTTCACCTGTAGTAATTGACCAAATGTAAGAAAAGTTTTGTGTGTATCAGTTAACATAATATGATAAAATGGATTTGGAAAAATGATAGGCTATATGAGAGGAAGTTGAACATTTCAGGATTTTCTGTAAGTGGCACTAATAATGCCCACATATAGAAACAGAAGCCAAAACTGTTTGAATTTATTATTGTATTCTATTAGACAGGAGTGTGCTTGAGAACCGTATGAATCCCAGATTACCAAACTCATTTTGTCTGATTTGGGCACACTTTAGACATGTTCATATATATGAGTCTGAAGATTTACCAGCAATTGAATTGACAAAAACATATAGAAAGTCTGTCTTGGAAAAACAGATAACTTTCCCACACCCCACATTCTCCAATACAAACAACAGGGTGGAGAAGAGAGTGGGAGAGGAGAGGAGGCCCATTTCATAATGACTGTGAATAATTTTGCTAGGGATTTTCAATTGCAGTGCCTTGTGGGAGGGAGGATAAAAGAAAGTTACCTGTATAGACTCCCTTTGAAGAGCTTGAGCACTAAAATACTGTGTGTGTGTGTGTGTGTGTAGAATCTGTTGACCTCTATAGCTCTAATGTGAGTGGTTTCTTAGAAAAATGTTGTACAGCTGCATCCTTTTGCCATTGTATGTTCCAGGACCATCTTCTCTCTATCTGATTATGCCTCCTGTGACTTCAGTGTCAATTCAACAAAAAATGAGAAAGTCTTCAAAGCCGTTATAAAGTCATCATAATTCCTTTCATTCTTCACCAATTTTTCTAATTTGTTCAGGTTTCCTTTCCAGAGACTCTTCTATGGCATACAGCATTTTCAGATGAATTGCAAAAAAACAAAAATCATTGTGGATTGGACATTGTTTTTCATACCTCCTCTATCTCCTCTTTATTTATTTTTTTAAACAACAATATTGTACCTACCCTTCTGAAATTTTACTGGTTTCTCATCGTTGGCCATCTCTTTATTATTTGCAAATTCCATAACAACCCTTCACACCTCAAAACTCCTATGACAATAACACTAATGGGTATTCATTGCCCATTCAAGCACAGGCTGCCCTCAAATATGTTGAACTACATGAGGGACAGCATTGTGTATCCCACTTGTACCAAGTATTGCAGTTACCTTCAAAAGAAAAGAAAATTTACTGGGGTAGCTGATGGTTTTGTATTGCTGATGGTGGTTGATTCTTACAGCAGTGGCCATAATAGAATGTCAAAATACAGAGTGCTTGCTTCTAAATATCATGCTGAGGTGGCAATTATCAGTTGTGTGCTGTTATCAATATGTCTTCTTCTGAGCACTGAAGATGCATGTAAGTGGTCGTTATTGCCCACAGTGCTTGCAAAGTAAATTCCTAATTCATTAGAAAGCATGCTTTGGAGGATGATAATCAAAGCTTGGGAAATTACTTTTCAAGTGTAATTCGTATGCAACTTCAGTTATTTCTTACTATGTAACAAATGAAAATTTCTTGCTATGATCGGTATATATAAATCAAGCTACTCATTACTTTTCCATTATTCTGGAGGAATAAATATTTACAATGGAGAATGGAATAAAAATATGAAATATTCTGGTGTGATCCAATTGTTAGTCTGAAAGAGAGCATAAAGTGTGTACGTTAAAGCAACAGAAATTTGGTAAATCAATATTTGTGTAAGAGTTACTGAATAGTGGGTCTATTATAGTTGGGATTCATGAATGAATTTAGTGTCTGCTTAAAATACCTTTCAAATATCTTTTAAAAAATGCATTTAGGAGGGGGAGAGGCAGCAATCTGTGGAGCTCCGAGGTCGGTTTGATCCTTTGCTATTTTTATGCTATTTATTCTACTTTTATGACCAAGTTATCTTTAACTTTTTAACTTCTCATTTTTTTTCTTAATTTTTTAATTACTGGCAACATTAGGCAACTAGTACTAACGTTTGTACTGAGTTTACTCTTTTTTAGACTCGTTTTTTGGAGTTTTAATAGCCTTAATTGCTGCCTTGAGTATTTTATATACAAATACAGAAGGAGGTCTATTTGGCTTAGTTTGGCTTCTACTCTTTGCTCAACTCAACAGAGGGGACAAACTAGAGGCAGTGATGTCACACGTTTGAGATAAAGCTGCTTAAGAACTTACAAGGTTTTTCCTCCTCACTAATACATCAGCTGAGAACTGACTTGAAGGGGGTGAATTAGTACAGCTGTTTATCAATACATTCAGACTCAGTTATGACCAAAAGGAAGAAAAGAGCTGTTTCACCTGTCCTACTTGATAACCAACTTGGCTCTAATTCAAATAAAAGGAAAAAAGTTTTGTCTCCACAAGGTACAAGCAACCTTAAACAAAGCAAGATAGAAGAATTTGCTGCTTCACAGTCCTCCCCAGTGTCTGAGGTAACTACACCGAATAGATTTGCTCCTTTGGGGGAGGAAAAGAGTAGTGAGGATAATGGGTTCAGCATGTGAGGAGATGAGGCTCTGGGAGACATTGCTGCAGCTTCAGCTGAAAAGGATCAACCACCTGTCCCCTACACTAAACTACTGGCTGAACAATGTGTGTTAACAGCTCAGACTTTACAACTTGTCAGCTTCAAATTAACAGAGGTTTTGACCACTGTGACTCAATTGACCTCAGTGCTTTCACAGAGATAATTAACCACTAACAGCCTGATGCCTATTCCTACTGACTCTGATCCCGGCACCAGCCCCCAACCGGGGAAAGATCAACATGAAGCTGTGCAGCACCTTAAAGATCGAAATAATTCAACAGTGTCTATCTTTACAACCCTCCAAAGTGGTAATAGATGTTTACCCCTTCAACGGGCAGTGCCCTAAATAGAATTCAGTCCCCAGAGTCAATAAACATCTCAGGCAGATTTTCAAGATAAGATCTTCGAATTTATCTTCAGTGGAACTCCTTTTTTCATCTGTATATTATTCAAGGTATTTACTTAATTTTAATAACTCACTCCTCCCAAACCGTATGATGAGGGAGAGACTATACCTTAAAACTTTTGGCATTTTTCCAGCCTGTCTCTTTAAAAATCTATCTATTAAACCTTTACTCCCAGTGAAGAAGAATTTGCTACCATCTTCCCACTTATGCAACAGAACTGACTCAAGGGTTGAATTGGGCAAATTAAGACCTGTGCCCCAAGGCCAAACAAAGGAGGACCTTAACACTGAGGAATTTATTGTTGAAAACTTTTTAAAGCTACCTCAAAACACTCAAATTAGCACATGGAAGAGGCTGTGCCAAATAATACCAAACCCAGCTAAACTGTTAATTCCAGACCCAGAACCACTTAAAGTCAATTATCAAGCGAATAACGCCCTATCAGAGACAGTTAACTTCACAGAGTATAAATTGAAAACAGCTCCAGACTACACTGTCTCAGTCCATACAGAAAAACCAAGCTCGTCCCTTCCCAGAATGCAAGTTGTAGAAACTGAAATAAACCCACTGTTTTTCAGCAATTCAACAGTAGTTCTATCTGACTCCATTCAAGAATTAGACTCAAGTAACCTCCTAGAATCTAGAATAAAGCCGTCTGTAAATGGATGTGTTCAACCAAACACTGGAGGCGTTATTGACTTGATTACATTTGACAATTGACAGATAACTACTGAGGAAATATCCAGCTGTAGTATACCACCCCTCAGATCTGATCGTGCCTTGGATTTACCCTCCCCTGGATGTCTACAACCAAGCACCTCCTTGCCTATTGGGTTGCCCTCTAATACATCACTGATGAGAAGCTCTAAAGGAAATCATCCATCTGATACGACCTTCATTCGTATAATTTCTTATGACGTAAAAGGGCTGGGTCGTCATCTTAAAAGAGCCAAAATTTGGAAACAGTTGAAAACTCTATGTCCAGATGTCCTTTTTCTTCATGAAACCCACAACAGAGGATCCCAACCTGCTTTCCCGGTTGCTGAACTAGGGGAGCAATATGTAGCAGGAGGTACAGGTAGGAGCAAAGGAGTGGCCATAATATTTAGAAAAGGTTTAGACTTCTGTCTTAATACTATAAAAAAAGACTTAGAAGGACGATACATAATATTACAAGGCTCTCTTCTTGGTTGCCCAGTCACCTTGGCCACCTTCTATGCTCCTAACCTTGACCCCGATACATTCATGTCTTCGTTTCTTCAAATATTAGTTGATATGCAAGTGGGTGACGTCATTCTGGGGGGCAATTCAAATTAAGTCCTCAATCCATCTTTAGATAGGTCAGCTCCCTCTGAGAAGGATAAACTATCCCAGTCTACCAGGCTAACCAAGATAATAACAGATATGGGTCTATTGGATCCATGGAGAACTATCCACCCGACTGATAAAGATTAAACATTTTATTCTTCAGTTCATAACTCTTATTCACGGATTGATCACTTCTTCGTCTATAAATCATTTCTTCCCTTCATACAAAATGTTTCAATTGAACCAATATTATACTCTGATCATTCTCCTCTAATTCTAGATTGGATTAGTAATACTGAATCTCCACCCTCTAAAATCTGGAGATTTAACTCAGCACTTCTTTTAAATGACCAGTTTAAATCTCAACTTCATAGCACAATTAAATCTTTTTATCAAGAGAATAGAACCAAAAATATGTCCAAAGCCCTTCTGTGGGATACTTTGAAAGCAGTCCTTAGAGGACATCTCATGTAAGAAGGAGCAAAACAGAAAAAAATTAGAGAACATAAAAGAACAGTCCTTATGTCGGAGATAACTCCTTTAACCCATGCTCATAAATCCACATCCGACATGTCCACCTTTAAGACCTTATTGAAGAAAAAAGCTGAATTGGAAGAATTAGACATGAGGAAAATCCAAACATTGCTTATGTACACTAAGGCATATTATTATGAACATAGCAATAAAAACTCCAAGTTATTATCCCGATTAGTGAAAAGGAAAGCAGAAAAAAGATGGATTGCAAGTGTCACTACAGGGAATAATACTATTACATCACAGCCAAAATTTATCTCTTCAGAATTTGAAAAGTTCTACACTAACCTATATTCATCTGAATTTCCATCAGTTTTTAAGATAGATGACCTTGCTCAAACATTTAAATTTAAGAAATTGAGTGAACAACATAAAACAGCTTTAAATAGACCAATTGAGGAATCTGAGGTTAAAATAGCCATCCAAAAGTTGAATTCCGGGAAATCACCGGGTCCGGATGGTTTCTCAGGGGAATTTTACAAGCTCTTTATAACTGAATTGACCCCTCATATAACACACTTATTTAAAGAATTATTAGGTAAAAAAAACCCCACCTGGACATTGGAGAACCTCTCATATCATACCCATTCCCAAGACAACTGAAGAGAATTCATCAGTTCAAGCATTTAGACCAGTTGCCCTTATTAATCAAGATGTTAAGTTGTTGTCTTCCATTATGGTTAATCGATTGAGCCCTTTTATCACTGAATACATAAATGTTGATCAGACAGGATTTATGCCTGGCTGTAAGCTTGCAGATGCTATTCGAAGAGCAGTTAACATCATACACTATTCTACTGAATCTCATACTCCCTTGGCAATGCTCTCATTGGATGCTCTAAAGGCTTTTGACAGAGTGGAATGGCAATATCTTTTTAAGGTGTTAGAGGAAATGAATTTTGGAGACACCTTCATTGATTTCCTTAAAAACACATATGCACAGTCAGAAGCTGTAATTAACATCAACAAGGAAGATTCCAACCCTATACCATTGCAGCGTGGCACAAAACAAGGTTGTCCCCTATCACCTATCCTCTTTGCTATTGCAATAGAACCACTGGCTGAAGCAATTAGACACCATACTAAGATTAGAGGCCCCATCATCCATCATCAGGAGCACAAAATAAATCTATAAGCTGATGATATTCTCCTCTTCGTTGTAGAACCAGATCTTGCTCTTCCAGCTCTTTCTAACCTTTTCAGCCTTTTTGGCAAATTTTCAGGCTTCAAAATAAATTTTCACAAATCTAAGATGCTTTGTTTCAATGCGTCCTTAACTACTCAATGGAGATGGCAGAAAATAATGAATCTACAGTTATGTCCATCTGGTTTTCAGTATCTAGGAGTATTACTAAAAAAACAAATACCTCAAATGCTGTATAGAAATTATAAACCATTAACCAAATGGATTAATAATAATAATAATAATAATAATAATAATAATAATAATAATAAAATTTATTTCTATCCCGCCTCTCCCAAATGGATCGAGGCGGCATTACAAAACATATAAATATTAAAACATCAAAATGTAGCCCACCCTCCCCACTCACCAACCCTACCATCCCCCCAACACACCAACTATTAAAACAGATTAAAATAAAATTAAAACTAAAAGTTAAAAACAAAACAATTAAAAACAATTAAAAACAAAGGGACAATTGATGAGAGGCAGTGGAACACTAGTCTGGGAAGGCCTGTCGGAAGAGAACAGTCTTGACTGCTTTTTTAAAGCAGTCAAGACTGGTAATGTGCCGGGTCTCCTCCGGCAGGCCATTCCATAACCTGGGAGCGACTGAAGAAAAGGTCCTCTGGGTAACCACAGCCAACCTAGTTCTGATTGGCTGCAGTAGATTCCTCCCAGAGGACCTTAATGTGCGGGGCGGATTATATGGGAGAAGGCGATCCCGCAAGTAGGTTGGCCACAAGCCATGAAGGGCTTTAAAGGTAAAAACCAACACCTTGTACTGTGCCCGGAAACTAATAGGCAGCCAGTGTAAAGACTTCAATATAGGTGTTATGTGGTCAGTTTTAGATCTCCCGGTGACCAACCTGGCTGCCATATTCTGAATTAATTGAAGTTTCCGGACTAAGCACATGGGTAGCCCTATGTAGAACGCATTGCAGAAGTCAAGCCGTGAAGTTACCAGCGCATGTACCACTGTTTTTAGGTGTTCCAAGTCCAGGAAGGGGTGCAGCTGGCGTATCAGCCGAAGCTGATAGCAGGTGCTCCTGGCTGCCGCATCAATTTGAGCTGTCGTTTGAAGCGCTGAGTCCAAGAGCACCCCCAAGCTGCGGACACAGTCTTTCAGGGGAAGCGTGACCCCGTCTAGAACTGGTTGACAAACCTCCATACCTGGGCTAGGGCCCTTGACAGCAAGTACCTCCGTCTTATCTGGATTCAGCTTCAGTCTGTTTTTCCTCATCCAGTCCATTACTGCTTCAAGGCATTCATTTAGAGGCGAGATGCCACCCTTAGTCGATGCTATTATCCGAGGCATGGAGAGATATATCTGGGTGTCATCAGCGTACTGATAGCACCTTGCTCCATGCCTCCTGATGATCTCTCCCAGTGGTCTCATGTAGATGTTAAATAGCATTGGGGACAGGACGGCGCCCTGAGGGACGCCAGATTTAAGCTCTTTTTTCGAGGAGCAGCTGTCCCCAAGCATCACCATCTGGTATCTACCCAAGAGATAGGACCGGAACCACTGAAGTGCAGTGCCCGCGATCCCCAGCCCTCTCAGGCGTTCCAGAAGGATGCCATGGTCTATGGTATCGAAAGCCGCTGAGAGGTCCAAGAGTACCAGCAGGGTCACACTTCCCCTGTCGATACCCAGACGTAGATCATCCACTAAGGCGACCACGGCAGTCTCGACTCCATATCCTGCCCTGAAGCCAGTTTGAAATGGATCTAGATAATCTGTTTCATCCAAGGCAGCTTGGAGTTGAAGGGCAACAGCCCTCTCGATCACCTTGCTTAAAAATGGAAGATGGGAAACTGGTCTGTAATTATTCATATCCAGGGGATCTAGGAAGGGCTTTTTTAGAAGCGGACGTATAATTGCTTCTTTTAAACAAGCTGGAAAATTGCCCTCCCTGAAGGATGCATTAATAACATATCTTAAGTGTGTCTTAATCGCAACTCCTCCCTGGACAACCAGCCATGAAGGGCAGGGATCAAGACCAAAATTAACCATTGGAAAACATTTACCCTCTCCTTGTTGGACAGAATTGCTATAATTAAAATGTTCCCTGTCCCAAAACTTTTTTTTCTTTTTCAAACCATTCCATTAACTCCTTTGTCCTCATACTTCATAAAATGGCAAAATTTGATTAATAATTTTATTTTTGATGGTAAGAGGCCTCGTTTTCCACAGAAGGTTAAATACTCACAATCTCAGAACGGTGGTCTTGCCATTCCTAATGTACAACTATACTTTGAAGCTTTCCAGATTTGCCAACTTGTTCAGCTAATTAGAAATGACCAGTCTACTAAGTGGGTAGCATTAGAATTAGAACATGATCTTTCTGAAGGAGTGAGAATTATATTCTCTAAGTTAACCGATAGAGATGTTAAAAAGGTCCCAAACCCATGTTTGCAAACCACATTGCTGACATGGAAAAAATGGCAACGTGTTCTCACACCTTACCCATCACCAATTAGGCCCTTTCCTCTCCATCCAAATTTCTATTACAATCACAAATTTTCCCAATTCAGAGACTGGAAAGACAAGGCACTGTTTACAATTCATGATTTATTTCACAATTCCAAACCAAAATCAAGAGATGAACTGATACAGATGTTATCCCCTGATTCCCCTACATGGTTCCCTTTGTATCAAATATTTAGTTTCATTACCAGACTGACCCATATGGGGGAACTTCCACACAGCTTGTCTGTTTGAAAATATATGTGTCTCAAAAGATCTCTCTCTGAAAGGGTTGGCATCAAAAATTAATAAATGGCTAATCGATGAGACCCTATGGTCGAGGTCTCCTGAGCAAATCAGGATGGGAAGCTGAACTTGATATTCAGATATTGGATGCAAACTGGTTGAAAATTTGGACAATGCCCCCATATAAATCTTCCACAACCAAATTTAAAGAGTGTACCCTTAAATTGGTGCATAAGTGGTACCTTACACCTGTTCAACTGAGTTATATCATGAAAACAGCATCATTTAATTGTTGGAGGGGCTGTGGTTCTAAGGGTACTTACCTTCATATGTGGATATCCTGCCCTGTTGTAGCCCATTTTTGGTCAGAAGTTTTAAAAAATATTAGTATGGTTACAAAGCAAACAGTAATTGTTCGTCCTACCCTCCAGCTGTTTTCAATATGTGACTCACAATGTAAACAACTGAACCACAAGGATCTGATTAATTTCTTTCTTATAAATGCTAGATTGGAAATTGCCTCCAATTGGAAAGTAGGCAATTTCTCTATCCACAGATGGTGGGGAAGAATCTAGGATACATGGCTGCTGGAAAAGCTGGTGCATAATGGAAGGTTAACAAAAGGTTGCACCACACAGGACAACTTTGAAGAAATATGGCAATCTTTTATTGATTTCATGAATGATACACCATACTTACACTGGAGCTCTCACCATGTGGTTCAGAACTCTGGTTGAGTACTCCATGGTAGTGATTCTTGTTGTACCCCTTTTCTACTTTGTATTGTCTCTGTACCGTGTTTTACTTTGTATTGTCCTTTGGAGTTTTTAATAAAAATTAAAAAAAGAAAAAAAACTGCATTTAAAGAAAGACAACAAAATGACTCATTATAAACAAAAGAGAAAATAGTTTTCTTCCTGCTCATTATGTTATTTTGAAATATAATTCCACTGAGCCCTCAATATCCTTTCTCTCCAAAGTAATGAGTTCAGGTAGCTGTGTTACTGGAAATCTGTTACTTTCCCAGATCTGTGATAATGGCAGACATTGTCCACAATATTTCTCAGTAAGAAATTATGGAAGGCAAAAACTACAGCAAAAGAGAATGCAGTGTTTTTTGACTGATGTGAGATCCTCTTGAAAAAGTCCACAGAGAGAACAAGCTAAATGAGATCTAATCTAGGTCTGTGTTGTTGGTTATGTATATTCATAGCTTTGGGCTTTGTCAAAGAAGACAAAAATAAGATGCAATTCTCTAAAATGGAGTGTCTGAAATTGTTCTGTTATCAAAAGCATTAGCTAAGCAGCACATTTTGAGTGAGCTTTACATCTGTAGAGTTTGATCATTGAGAACACCCAAATCATGCCTCATGGGATGCCTTCACTGAGAAGATTTAATGAGTTACTTTGAGCAGTCACTTTTCATTTGCAACAGAAGTTTCCAAGTGCTTTTCAGAGGTTCCCAAGTTAGTCTTTTTCCTCTCTGGGCTATATTAGATTTAAATGTGTACAAAGATACATAGTATTGCAGGAAAATGGGACTCTGGGCTCCCAAAGGCAGTATCATAGCTAATCTTTGAGATTCATGTCACTTTATAGCTTCTAAAACTATCCCCTTGCCAATTTATGAAGTAGATTTTCCTAAATGAGTGAGGTTACCACTAGACTCAGTTCTTTGGAAACAATGTTAGATTTTTGGAATGTTCACTTCTTTGAAGTCTATCTTTACTGTGGTAATTAACTGTCTTCCCTTTAATTTTCTATGTTCTTACAAGAATGAGGAAGCGCACAGTTGTAAAAAGCTGTGTGTCCTTTTATGTTGGAATTTTAATAGATGTGGATTTTTTTCCTATGGAAATTTTTTCACCTTGGCAAAAGGATAAAAGCAGGAAGATAACACTACTGAATATATACTTTAAGTTGCATGTGCACACTTTAGCATAACAAGGCATATGTTTCTTAGATAGATAGGCATTGGTACAGGTACAATTAACTAACACATTCAAGTCTACTGACTACATCAGAGTGCAAAATAATGTCTTCGGATGTGAGACATATGGGCCCTTTCCCTGTACATAATTATAACACAATGATTCCATTGTAAATGCCATGACAATATCCTATGAAATTCTGAGGTTTGTAGTTTGGTGAGACACTAGAGTTCTTTGGAACAAAATTCTAACTACACTTCCCTAAACAGCCGAACCTAAGATTCCATAGGATGTTTCCTTAGCAGTTAAGGTGGCATAACAGTGCTTTAGTTGTGCAGTATGGAAACTGATAGTTTTTCAAGCCACTCCTGGTTCCCTCCTCTGCCCCACCTCTGCCATGAGCCTTCTTTACCTAC
Source organism: Iguana delicatissima (assembly GCA_948472985.1). Lineage (NCBI taxonomy): Eukaryota > Metazoa > Chordata > Lepidosauria > Squamata > Iguanidae > Iguana > Iguana delicatissima. Next base: position 298,663 of record CAOKZL010001834.1, read on the forward strand.
TTACTTTCTGTCCACCTCTGCCTGATGAGGTCCTATATTGCAGCTTGACCATTAACACTCTGAGTGCACTGAGTAGCTCACTTTTATTGCTGTGAATATTTCTAAAGTTCTTTAGTTCTTAAAGAAATGTACAAGTAAAATCAGTGTAGACCACAATGACAGATTTTTTAAAAAAAATAGAATTTAAAATAATAATAATAATAATAATACTTTTAAAAAGACTAAAAATGGACATTGCATTATAAGCCTACAATTGAAACTATTCTTATGAAGTCTCACACTCCCATGAGAGGATTTCTTCTGAGTAGACACATACAAGATTGCACTGCGTATCAACAATTCTTACCTCTGTCCTAAATCTTTAGTCTTGAAGCAGGGCGGGAGGAGGGAGAAATAATTTTGCATCCAGGGGGCTTTATGTTTACTTCAGTTATTTTATTTCTTAATATATACAGTAATAGAGTCTTCAGACTACATACTAAGCGAGCATTTTAATTGAGGCAATTAATTCTTCAAACAAATAAAACATGTAAGTGTGAGATTTTTATACAACTATTATGCATAAATAGACATCCTATGTAGCTTTTTATCTTATGGCAAGTGGCAAACTGAATGAATGTCGTTTCCTAGATGTACTGAAGACTAAGTGATCACAGATTATGCAAACATTACTGCTTCTGAAGTAAAAGCTCCGTGATTTTATGCATCTTGAGGCATGCTGATAGTAAGGATGCATGTTGATAATAAAGATTACCCTGGATTCCTTGACAAATAGAAGGAACTAATAAAATTCACATAATAAGCCCTTTTTCTCACACCTGTTACCATGCCGTACACTTCCACTCTGTATAATTCAGAATGAACATTATTTAAATGGCATAAAATATAAATCATACACTATTATGGCTGAAAAGCCACGCTGGTAAAGAAGATTGTCTGAACACGTGTGAAAGTAAGTTGGAGCATGGCCAGGTAACAATTCAAGCAATAAGTTGGGAAGCTCTCAACTGGAGCTAAGGAGCTTGTGATAATCCCCTCAATGACTCAACCTCCAAATTTAATAGCACACAAAACTGGCTTAATAGAGCAACTGATTGTCATCAACCTATTCCCTTTTCCCACCAAAACTCTCTTTTGTTTCCTTCCCTGCACAGATATCAAGGACTTATCACAATACCCATCAATGCTTTCTCATCTAATACCAAGACCACTACCTCGTTCTGGCCCTCATTGTTTGCTCTGCCAGGGAGCCATTAACACCTTTCCCTTCAGGGCAAAAAAAATGGTATTTAAACCCTAGCTCTGAGTCTGGCAACTCACAGTACACTGGCCATGGACCATCACTCTGCTGCTCACATTTCCGTTCTCGTGCTGCCCTCAGACTCAGGCTGAGCTGCATCACTTTGTCTATTCTCTTCAGGATAGGTAAATTTTGCCCACTTCATCCCAACACCTCACTATCCAATTTTCCTTCCTTTCCTTTGGTTAGCCTTGTATGGTAGTGAGACTGCTTGGATCTTGTGTGTATTTGTGATTCTCCCCAATAAAACATTATTTTAACCTCCCATTTGGTGTCTCTGCATTACTACTAGTATACATAGGTGAAGCAGCCTATAAAGTTACTTCCCTCTCTCATAGGCCTCCCCTTTGAGCTAATAATTTCCCACCATTCCACAGAGGCATTGGTATTGTGGGTGGACCTCTGAGTCACCCACTTCTTGGGGTAACACATCTACACTCTACCATATGTGTAAATAAATACCAACTGAAGCAACATTGCATGAATTGGATTGGAGACCATGTAAGTTTATGCCAGATAGAATGTGTTACTCTTTGCTACTTATTTTTGTTGCAACAGTCTATCATAGCTGAACATATAACTGAAGACACCCAAATGGTTGTTGATTATACATTGATTTTGTTATGTGCCTTCAACTCATTTCCAACTTATGGTGACCCTAAGGTGAACACCTCACAGTTTTCTTGGAAAGATTTGTTCAGAGAAAATTTGCAAAGGCCCCTCTTCTAAGAATGAGAGTCTTTGACACTCCCAAGGTAATGCAATGGGTTTCCATGGCTGAGTGAGAATTTTAACCCAGGTTTGCCAGACACATATCAGGACACAAAGACAGAGAACTGCATGATTAGGAACAATGGTTGTTTGCTACAGTCACTGAAAAAGGATTTTTGTAGCTGTCCAAAAATACCCAGCATTCTAGAAATCTCTCTGATAGTTAGATTACCTATAATTCATAACAGACTAAGAACATAATCTCTGGTTTGCTACTTTAGTTAAGTATCTCCACGTGAAGAGAATTTGAATTGTCTCTAATACTCTACAGTTTTTAGCCTAGAGCTGCTATATTGCTCTGGGGTTTTTTTTGGGGGGAAGGGGGCACTAACATTGCTAGTAATCAGTCAAGCACAAGCAAAAGAATGGCTCAGGTTTTTTTTCCTAGCATGGCACAATTGCAGTGCTATTATTGTGCTTTAATTGCCATGGTTCCATTCTATGGAATTCTGGGACTGGCATTATCAGGTGTGGCATTAGTGAGACAAAAACAATGCCTGCTTGTGTCATTTTTTTAACCACCTTTTCATGACTACATGAAGAAAAGAAAGCTACATACAGGATAGGAACATATGACCTATTATACAGCTATCCTTTAATCCAATACTGCTTTCCTAAATATCATAAGACGACAAATGCAGAACTAGTGGTATAAGATTGCATTAGTGCCCTATGAAGTCAAACCCTAGTTAGCCAAATCTTTAACTTCATTTATTTATCTCTAAAATTAGTGGACTAGTACAGATTCAGATAGTTGTCACAATGATTTCTGGGGTCCCTTGGGGGACACCTGAATGTGCTCCACATGATGGGGAATGGAAACTAGCCAGAGCACGAGCAATAGCAATGCAAGAGGCAGGGTAACCTAGTGGGGTCTTTTACCCAGTTTTTACAGGGTCAGGCCAAGCCAAAAACCAAACAAAAATGTCCAATAAATGATTTTATTGAATGCAAGTCTCACACACCAACACAGTTATGCACACATGCACCCAAGAGCTGTTGAGAAGCAAAAGAGAGGAAATTGGACAGAGGGAGTATTGAAGAGGTGTTGTTGGGGCACCTTGTTGTTACCCTGTTTACTGGAGGTCCCATAAGGGACTCCAAATGCGCTCAAATATTGGTGGGGAAAATTAGCTCAGAGCACAAGTTAGCAAAACGAGAGGCAGGGCAATGTAGCAGAATCTTTAATCCAATGTCTATGGGGTCAGGTCAGTCAAGCAGTCAGACAGTGTTAAAATAGCAAAAGTGATGTTTTATTAAGGACAGACAAACACTTAAGACAACACAACCACACAGCTAACTAAGAAATAAGAAATAAGAGGTTTTCGGGGAAAATGGGTGATACGACACCTTTCTCGTAGTCCTGAAGAAGTTGAAGATGGAGGGAAGAAACTCAGTGTGGTTCGCTGAGGGGAGCTCGCCGGGCAAATGGCAGCAAGGCAATCTGGAACTTGGGAGTAATCCGAGGAAGCTCTCGGAACTAGAGGTTTTTCTAGGGAAGATATGACCGTAGGCTAGTCTGTACTTTGGAAAGAACAATGAGGTTTGGGTGTGAGACAATGCCTCTGAAAGGTCAGAATTTAGCATGATTGAGTTTAGTCCGAATCGACAGTGGAATGGCCAGTATGTAGATGCAGCTTACTTGGTGGTTAAGCTTCTAGCTCGTCAAGTTACCTGCTCGGAGCAGGGGGCTCTTTGTATTAGCGTGCATCTTTAATGAGGTGTTTGTCTGGGGAGGGCTCCTAAAGCAAGATCTGGCTGAGTCTGGCTTGCCTAGGTGGAGAAAGGAATGTTCAGAAATTAAGGGCCATATCTAGCTCTGTGCTTGTTCGGGGGGCTCATAAACACTTGGCCAAGGGTGGCAAAATGAGACTGAATTATGATATCAAACGATATCTAATGTCTTCCAAAGTAAGGCTAGTAAACGGTGATAACATTGTCCTGAAGTCCTGGGTCCGAGAGGGCAGCAAAGAAGTGGGGATCAGCATGGAGAGGGTTGAGGGGATCACTCAACAGATGGAGAAATGGTCTGCTGGGAATGATCCAAAGAACTGCTCAAAAACTGGGACTATTTGTAGGGGAAAAAGTAGCTGGAGGACTAATCATTTCCCAGGGAGAACAATGGGTATTGGAGTAATAACAAAGCTCCACCATGGTAATTTCCTTTGTGTGATGGCATTGCAAGGTGTTGCCAAAGTCTCAGGATCTTTTGCTGTGTTTTGTGGTATGACTTCTTTAAATGGTCCTCGCCTGATGGAATATTTGCTCAACTTGGGCAGACACGCTAATCCCCTCAAGTTGGCTTCCGGGGGCTGTGGACCCTTTGTTTATTGTGGGTTTACACACCTTGAGGTCTCCTGGGACTACATGACTGGGGATCTTACTGGCGTGACCTGGTTTTTCGATCTTTGACCATGCCTGCCTACGTGCCCATCTGGTGACCTCTCAGGCACATTGAATCATATTTTAATATCAAAATTGTAGACCCCAGGATAGGGTTTCTCCAGTGGAGTAACATAGTACTAATAGGCAACTTGCAGTGCAAATGAAAATTGAATTCCTCCCTTGAACATAATATGGTCCTATATATGCAGTACTGAACCATCTTTTGCAAGAGTGAACTGACACCACTGAGCACTGATCCTTGCTTTTGTCCCAACACAATGTGAAAAAGATCAACTGTTCTGGAGGAGCAAATACCATGAGGAACTAAAACATAGGTATAGCAAAATTGTGGAAGAACAAATACCATGAGAAAGATTGAACATGATTAGGCATAACAAGGTTAAAGTAAGCAAGAAGAATCAGGGACAGTTGAATATAAGATCTAGCTAATGTGTCCAAAATGAGAAAGAGAGAAGACAAGAGCTGGACATACAGAGCAAATGCTTTAAGAATAAAGCCAAGTGGATTGTTGATCAATGAAGGTCAGATGGGTGGCCAATCATGTCACAAGTTGGCAACAATGCTGTGTAAATGATACAGTCATGCTGACTCTTTGCATGGCTCTATCCTTTAGACAGTAACATTGGCACATTCTGATACAAATGCCTATCTGTTTGCACCAGGATATTTTATTCTTTCTCCATTGTGTACACTTCCATAGCTCATCTTCTCAAGGCTCCCAACACAAAACCCTTAGATAGCTTTCCTTCGGGGACAGAGGTATACTTGCATACTCTACATACTTGCTCATGTTCTTTCCTCACTTGGAGCCACAGCTCTGGATTCTGCATGTTCTGTTTCCTTTTTGTAATCTTTTTTTTTAAAAAAAATATTTTCTTTAATTTTCTTGTGCCTCAGTTCCTTTTAGCTATATAGTAGCCAATTTATTCCCTCGACATACCACAATTCCATTGTTGAGATGATCAAGAGAGGTGTTTGTGATGTGCAAAAGTACATTGAGTCTCAGCATTTTACATCAAATGGTGACTAGCTTTCAGTGGGGCTGGATGTCTTTAAACAGTTTTGGTAGAAGGAGAAAGGCAGAGAATCCCTGCTGTTTCTGCAGTGCCTGAGCCAAGTCATTTGAATAATGTAGTCTGGACTGTCTGAAAACTGAAGATAAGTCCATTATCCAGATTAAACGAAACTCCTTCAAACATAGTAGATGAATTATGTATACAGGAAAGTGTACTCACTATAATAATTTAGTGAATAATAAAGATATAAAGCTCAATTCTGGTTTCACTTGTAACCTATGATTATTTAGAATAGAGAGAGTTCAGGGGTTTTTGGGGTTTTTTTTTTAAGTAAAGTAGCTTTCATTCCCAATAGCAATGTCATTACTTTGTCTCCTACAATTTGTGAGGATAAGGAGTATCATGCCAGGAAACGTGGAATAAGAAGGAATCAGTGACCAGTCAACATTAAGGATTCAACTCAAACAGAATATATATTTGCTGAGAGTTTGAATTTGTCCTCTACAGGATAAGCGGAAAAGAACAACGTGCATCTCTTACCCTAGACACAATGAAGATGGATTTGGATTCAGGTTTCTGTCCGGGTAACAAAAATCATCAGTTTTCTTTTCTCCTGCATTCATTAAACCATACAAACAAAAAACTTCAAGCTGTTTCTATGCTGAATATGCAATTTGTAAAATTAAATTTGCAATTATGTCAAATATCCATGCTGCTCAGGAATGGTGAAACTCAGCTTTCAGACTTATTTGCTAGCATCTGTACCCCACCAAGCACAACCCAAGTATTAAGTGGCCCTCTGTCGTCAAGTTAGAAGAAAACAAGTTGAAATTACCTGATACACAGTACTATTCTTCTCCTCCCCTCATTTGGATGGCCAGTTGGCAATGTCACAGAAGCTACTAGCAAAAAAAGCTCCCCTACTCCAGTGGCCTACAAAGAAAGGCCTTAAGTTTTCATTGATTCAAATACTCTGGGTTTTGAAGACAGGGGTGTTACAGGGAAAATGATAATTCATTTCTAAGCAGAGAGAAGAAATTAATTTCTCATTTCTATGTGCAGCAGAATGTGATGATAAAATGGTAAGGTGAAAAAAAATGGACTCCTTGGCTTCAGACTGCAAATGGGTAATTAGATTTCCTTTATATTAATGAAGCAATCACCTAAAGCAATTTATACTGGTGGAAAATAGCAGAAGTCATCTAATTGTTCATCCTAGTGTCCAAATCTCCCTTCCCCGCTTTCTTTTTGGAAAACGGAACTCCAATGTGGGCTGCTTGCCTTAGGTATACACCACAATTGTTTTTATTGTCATCACTGAAAATCCCATCAGCTTCTGTATGTGAGTTGCGGAAAGGGTTCACCAATTTATCCCTTTCTTCCAGCAGCAAAATATCTTCAATATCTCCTGGACCCCTGGCATCAAATCCTCCTTTCAAAGAGAAAAATTAGCATAGCAGACTAAGAGGCAAATTTCAACAGGATGTTTTCAAACTGTTTGTAACAGTTGCTACCAATAGAAGTGTTCAGAATCACAACCCAACTTTTTCAGATATAAATGGTGTGGCCATTTTACCATTTTAGCTCTCTACTCTCATACTCTCACATGCAGATAAGGTTTCAAAGGAAAGAAGACAGTGGTACCCTCCATCTTGTTTATGTGGGATTGACTACTACTTTTCTCATGCTCTGCTGAACATATATTTTCCCCCATTGAGTTGTATGGGGTAGTGCAAGAACAGTGAGTACAGGGTAACTCTGCAATTTATTTTATATTAGGATTGCATACATTTATACTAGGGTTGTTAGGCTGGATATGCAATTGACTCTTGTAACTTTAAGCCCAAACAGATTGAGAAATACAGCAGTCCATCATATAAAGAAAAAAAATGTGTAAAACAAAGTGAAGGTACTTGACTTCTCTTACCTTTCTTGCACAAACTTTTGGTCACAACTTTTTCCTCTCAGGACTGCTTTTGCCTCCTCAATGTAGACTGGGCAAAAGGATCAGAGAAGCAACAAGCTCTGTTCTTACCCCCAGAACATCTTCACTCCTCTCCCTGATCTCCACAGGGGAGGAAAGACCCATGTTAGAAAGGAAGGGCTGTGGCTGAACATTCAAGATTTAAAATGAAAGGAAGACAGGTATATTTGCCTGACTTCCCTGAGTTTTATGGTACCTTATCTTGCTTTCCAATCTTTTGAGGCTTAAAGTTAGAAGGCTACTCAAGTCTGCAGCCTTCTTGTGTACAGACATGTTTATTCTGTTTTGTTATTCAGTCTCTGTCAGATCACAACACTGAAACATTCAACAACAACACTAAAACTTAAAATTAAAATTAAGAACAATATGACAGGATAAAGCACCAACGCCTAGAAACAAAACAAAACAAAACTGTTTCAATTTGATTCATAATAGACCATATATCACTATGGAGGGAATTCCATCCATAGAAAATGCCCTGTTATGAAACTCAAAGTCTCTGTAAAGACTGAAGAATCAGGGCAAGATTTCAGAAGCTAGACTGAAAGAAACAACAGCTTTGCACAGGAGAAAGCAGCCCTCCAGGTATATGATTGACAGTCTCCTCTGAGCACAGGTAATTTCTGCTGCAACCCTGCCTTGTGAATGATTGATTGGTTCAATCACATCTAATGCTGAGATGCAGCTGAAACTTATCCTTGTGTTGTAATGATGGTAGCAGAAGGGCTATTGCATGATTTTCATGAAAATGATCTGACAATCGATCTCTGGCTTCCTAAAGAGAGTTAGGGAGATCCTTGCCTTTTCTAAGTCTTCCAAGAAAAAGAAGTAAAAACTGAAGGATGTCCAACAGATTCCACTGAAGGAATAAGACACATGTGGTCAAATTATGACTTTTTATGAGCTAAAAACCCAATACATTTCAGCTTATTGTATGCCTATGTACTTCTTCAGGGAACAATATAGAATCATAAAAGGAAAACTCATAAGTACATAACATCATATTGTACAAAATCATCATTGCACACAAGGATGTAGTGGGGATGGTACATAGCCCCAAGAGGAATTCTGCCCCACCAAATTAAATTTCAGTCACGGAATGTTAAGCACTGGAGAGAAAATAAGGCAAAGAAAATCATCTACATGTAGAGTTCTTACTCCTGCTATGTTTGTACCCTCTTGTTACTTTGCCTGCCCCTTTTCTTTGGATGCCTACACTGTGTTTCTAAATGTTCAACTGAAGTTTTAAGTTGCTACAACACTACAAATTTGGGCACTGAATGAAAATTTCACTGGAAGACAGAATACTTATTTGTGTTTTCAGTGATCTCATTTTCATCCCCATAACTACTCACCTGAATTTGTACACCATGTAGCCTTTACGTACTTACTTAAAATCAAACTTTAGAAACATCTGCACCAGGACCTCTTTGTGATATGATTTATTTATGAGATGTATTTTTTTATGATAGTATGCAGCTCCTTGAAGAGTACATATAGACCAAAAGGTATTCACTTTTCCACAATAAACAACAGTCTTTTAAACACCCGGAGGCATGTCTTTTGTCCCTGCTGTAGGGCTTCAGAGGGCACCAGCCACTCTGTGCAGTCAGTATGGAACTATGCGTTTCTTATAAGACACAACCAGAGTGGTGATTGTATATTACACTGACACAGTCTCTTTTCTTGTATGGCTACTCCTGGCTTACAAGCAGGGATTGATTGATTGATTAATTAATTAATTAGTTTCTTACAGCACAGCTGCTGCCAGTTCTCTTGTGGAATATTATTGTACTTTCCCAATGCAGTTAAGCAGAGCAAAAGAGAAAGCAGTAAGTGGTGGGAACCAGCAGCAACGCATTACTTTAACTAATAAATAAGAACCTGTCACTCTGAAAAGGTGTCTCACCTGTTGTGTTTGTGACTGTGTGATGCAGGTGACCTGAGCACTGGTTTTCCTTTCTACTAGAGGAGAGAGTTGTGTGTCACTTGACTACCTTTCACCAACTAAATTGCCCTGCTGCCCTCAGATGCTGTGGAGGACACTTCCTCGAACCCAACTCAGTTCTACTATTTACATTAGATACAGGCACTTGCACACTACACTGTTATAGTATGTTATTCCACTTTCAGCATCCTATGGAATCCTGGGGTTTTCCATTTAGAGAGGGGCATTTAGAATTCTCAGCTAGAGAGCTTTTTGACCTCATTAAACTACAAACCCCAGAGTTCCATAAGATGTTGAAAGTGGAAGAATAGCACTACAGCAGTGTAGTGAGAAAATGGCTACAAAGGCAGTGATTACCTTGTCCTATATCTCAACCTGAAAAAAATTAGGTATGGTTCGCTTTGCAAAAAACAGTTTGCGAATTACTGTTTTGCCCACTACAGATCACTCATTTTGCTCTTTCATCCAGTTGTCCTGAATATAGCAACAACTGTTGTTGTTGTTGGAGATATTCTTTTAAAGGACCCAGTTTTCTACATTTGTGTTCAAAGAATGTTTCTTTGTTCGATCAAAGTAAAAGTACATGGCCACACACACACACACACACACACACACACACACACATTATTAATTGGGTGAAGGTGATTTATAATACCCAGAGGGGAACAAATATTGATTAATGGCAAGTTAACTCAACAATAAGAAATACAAAAAGAAAGAAGGAAAAGTTGCCTGTTATCTCCTCTCGTGTTTATCTGGGCCCTTTATTGAATAGAGCTGTAAGACAAGATGAGAGTATGACAGGTATAAAGATTTTAAAAGAAATATAAGTTAAGTTCATCTGTTAACAACTTAGTGATTGTGTTAGAAAATTCTTAGTAAAGTATAGACCCATTGTTGGAGAAGTTAAAAGAATTGCCGTGTCAGTGAGATTCAAGATCAATAAACAAAATACAATGTTGTTGACAAAAACATTTTTTAAAAAAATAGGATTCAATGAAATTGATGGATAAATCAAGTTCTAAAATTTATAAAATGTTAAATATCTCGATATTACTCTGAAAAATGTATGTCATATATGGAATGAAATTAAGAGTTAACTGCTAAGAATGGAGAATTATTATTATTATTAACATCATCATCATCATCATCATCTTTATTTCTACCCCACTTTTTTTCTTGGGAGAACTTGAATTTGTCAGTCTTGGAGAGAATTTCAGTGATAAACATGAATGTTTTGCTGAGAAAGATGTTTTTATTCCAGACCATGCTGATTTTGACCAATGGCACATTATTTAAGCAATGATAGATTTGTCAAAATTTATATGGCAAATGAAGAAACCATGCATTAAATATAAATCTCTATAAGACACAAACCAAAGAGAGGGAATTGACTTTCTTGATTTGAAATTATACTTTTCTGCATGTTGTTTAGTTTGGTTAAAAGACTGGATTGTGCTAAGTAATAAGGGATCATAGGTTGTTGTGAGTTTCCCAAGCTTTGAGGCTGTGTTCTATTCGTATTTTCTCCTCAGGAAAAAATACTAAAAGAATACAGCATCAAAACCCAGAAAATCCACAACGAGCTATGGATTCTGTCCATGAAAGACTTTAACTTTACATAATAAGAGATTATAGGCATTAGAAAGACATGACCTGAGGCTTAGCTGGCTTGGATATTTAAGACATGATAAGCTTAAAGTGAATATTGGTTTTAATAATCATTTTGTGAGATGTGCTTTGTTAAAAACATGGAATAAATACAAACTGAGTATGCCTTAAGATGTCATTATGGATCTCAACACAAGAAGCTTTTTTTTATAGAAAATGAACAATTGCTGAAGAAAGATGAGTAACTTACCAAGATTGTCTGGAGTTGGATCAAGAGATACAAAATTAAATCAAGTGAGAGTCTATGTCAGAGGGTTGAAGTTTTCAATGGTTTTCTTACTGACAAATAGTTGAAACATTTAAGATGGATAAAAGATGTATTTCTTTGAACAAAAAAAATCTGAATTTGAGTTACAATTATGTACTGGTGATGAACATTTGATTGGTAAAACGTACAAACTTTTGTAAAAAAAAATTGATATGATGAGTAAGTTAATACCTGTATGATGAAATGAGCTCAGAATTTTGGTTACAATATATAGATGAAACAATAGGAAAAGATGTGGTCAAAAGGACTGAACTTTACTTTGTGTTATGATTTTATGGAGGAGTTTTATAAAATGATGTATTGACAGTATATGACTCCAGAAAAATTTGGCTAGAATGTATAAAGATATTTCAACTATATGACTGAAATGTGAATGGCACGAAGGGACATTTTATCATACATCATGAATATGTGAAAAAGCTAAAATGTTTTGGGCTCAAATACATATTTAAATGCAGGAGATTTTGAAAGTTAATATTTAGTTTAGACCAGACTTGTTTTTATGGGGACTGAAGGGTGAAGAAATGGAAAGGAAATATGGAAGACTACTACGATATATAACCACAGCATCAAGACTGATATATGCACAGAAATGCAAGAGTGAATTAATACCAACAAAAGAGGACTGGAAGTTAAAATTGTATGATTTTGCTGAAACGGACAAATTAACTGTTTTGACAGAGAAAAAATAATTGGTGACACTTTTGAAAGACTGGGAACACTTGTTCCCCTCCCTTTTGGGGGGGAAGAAAAAGAAAATAATAAGATAATTGTAGCTTTTGATAATAAGTAGGTTTGATTTTCAGGAAGAAGTGTATGGAATATCCATTAATTAATTGGAGAAGTAATGTTTTATATGCTAAGACCTATTACGAGCATGAAGAAATTCGGAAGTCAATGTATTTTTTTTTCCTTTTTATCTTCAAATGTGTCTTTATTTCATTATCTTTTTATATTTGCTTGTCTTTCCTCTTTTTCTTTCTTTTCTGTCTTTTTAAATATAGGTAGATAGATAGATAGATAGATAGACAGACAGACAGACAGACAGACAGACAGACAGACAGACAGATATAATATCCACCAAATAGCAACATTTCCTACTTCTTCTGTTAAGGTGATGAATGGATACTATCTTGACCCACAGGCAAAAGAAACATGAGAGACAACAGTTTCATTGATTTTGCTCTTCATAGTTTCCTAAAGGAGTAGTTCTGCAAATGAAAGTTGGTTTCCACTAGCACAGATTCTGTTTCTAGAAGATTAAGAAATTTTCTAACAGAAATGACAAACCAGGTGAGAGGGAGCAAGGAGAAGCAAACAGTGGCAGCAAAAAGAATGACAATGCGAATAGAAAGAACACTGAGGAGATAAGAAAGCTAATGCAGACACAGCTGCAAGTTCAGGTGTTAGATGTGGAATGACTCAGAATAATGCAGTTATTACTACAGCAAACGTATTGACACATTCAGATGGTAGAGGGCATAGTGGCCATGGCACTTGAGCCTGCACAGATTATATCCTAATTTTGACTTTCTTCTCCTGTAGTGGGAACCAAATCTATTTTGTGAACATATTATGATCAGGTTAATCTCATAATAATCATAGTAAGGCCATAGTAAGTATGGCAGAATTTTATAATATATTCCTTAAACACATAGAAGTAGCCCATGGTCACAGACACACATCATTGGTATGTTCTAGATTCCCTGTATCTGGCTGTGGTCATCCAAGAGATGGGGGGGGGGTGAGTTGAAAGCAAAAACACAGCAGATGTTTTATTTTGTTTTTCTTTTCTGAAACATACCATTTCTCTACTACAGAGAAAAATCAATAGTTGGAATTGGATCTGTGTGTTCATGAAAATCTACACTGTTGTCATTTTGCTTCTCTTTCAAAGCAAAATCCAGGAAGCAGAAGAGTTTTCTTTTACTGCTTTCTGTATTCTCAGATGTAACTTATCCTCAAATGTAATTATCTTTCCTGTGACACAGAAGGAAAGAGACAGAAATCTGTGGTGGCTAAAAACTAAACAAAACATCAATGTTGGGAAAAGCAGGCTTCTGCAATGAGACATAAGATCATAGAAGGCAAACATAAGAAATATTGACAAAACACATATGTTCCTATATTTTTGCTCACCTTTTGTTTTCTTGTGGTTTTCTCGCTTTGTTGAAATTGCCCCTGAATCATGACCTCTCTAAAATAATATTCCTTTTCCACATCTCAGTCAAAATCATTAGCTCGGGAATACATCCAATGACGAAATTAAGATGAGCAATAAGGAAAAAGCAACAGGTACAAGTTAAGGAACTCTGCCCTGTATGAAAACACAAGGCCCAAAGATAGCAGGCAAACCAAGAAAAGTTCATGTTTTGTCATAATAAAACTACAGGTACATCTATCTGAGTTCTGACTTCCAGGGGTGTGCCATATGAAACGTCCTTCACCTTCTGAAGATTTTAAATTCCAGTGTGTCAAGAAATTTAAATCTATCACCTGTAGATTGAATTAGACTAGCAATTTAGACTGGCAATTTTTCATCACACTAGAGCTGCTAATCAACTTACCAACACCAAAATGTTTGTTGTTTTATAAATACAGTTCAGTAAACAATTAATATAATAATTTTAAATACATTTACAAAATTATCACAGTCTGTCCATTTTGGATTTCATTTCCTTTCTGATTAAAGATTGTACTCCGCTCCCACACACACATTCAATCACATTGAATCTTTTGTGTACCAGAAGGTCAGAAGAGAAGGAACATAAATGGAGTGATAGTAGCTGGTTATCAGGGGATAGGAGAGAATGCAGGGAAGTCAGAATTCTTCAAAGTAGGTAATTGGGAGAAAGAGGGAGAATTGGGACAGGGAGGTGGGATTGGTCATGTTAATTATACTTTAAACCAATATAGTCTTTGTGCTGTTGTTGTTATATCACATTAATGGGGGTTCTTGGTCTACAGAGATGACATGCCAGCTGAGGGTGGGGCCACATCTTAAACTGAGAAAAGCAACTTCCTTGCTGACACAGGATTCCCAACATTACTATCCAGCCCTCATTTTCATATGAATAAATACACACAAAAAGAGAAACACACACACAAAATACATATCCTCTCTTGCACATATTATCTCTTGTCAGAGAGAAAGAGAGAGAGTGTGTGTATACTGCAGAGCTAAACCATGGCACATGAAATGTAGCTCAGAGTATAAAATATTGTTCAGTATCATGCTACAGTCAAGTGTGCTGTTGTACAATCACTACAGCAAGTTAGTTTGCACCCTGGTCATTCTTTTGTTTAATTCATTAAAAGGGATCAATTGTGGCAGGGGCTGAACTATAAGAACTGCAGGACTTCCTGTGAGGGTGCAATGGTGGGTTGATGGTATCAGTGGACTATATGAAGGGACAGCTTTGATAGAAGAAAGTGTTGGCAGGGAGGGGGCTCCAGCTGGTGACCAAACGTTCTCCAAAGGAGACAATCATGAGATCATACACATAGACCTTGGAAATTCTGCTCTTTGGGAGTAGGATCACAAGACTCACAGTCCAAAGCAAGCATGAGTCATGGGGCAAGTCATCAGGAAACATCAAGCTTGGTCATTGAAGTGAGCCTTAAAGGAAAGTAGACCTGCTAACCTCATTTCTTAAATTTACTTTTTCAAACTACTTATTTTACATTTGAAGACAGATCTTCTGTTCTGAGGATGATACTGTTGCCTCAGTAAGTCTGCCTTCTTTCATTGATTAAGAATTGATAAAATAAAGCTTATTTATAAGAGTTTTATATAAAAGCCAGATAAAGATGTAAAGTAAAGATTTCAATGGAGAAAGAGAACACTGATTTTTTTAAAAAAGATTTAGGATTGCCTATCAGATTGTGTTGTGGGAACTTGGAACTGTGGTAAATTAAGAGCTAAAAGTTTAGTCCTCCATAAGAAGATGGAAGATGGAAGGCTTTTTTAAAAAATGAATAAACAAACATAAGACTAGACCACTTTGCTAAAACTCTGGAATCTGTGTCATGATGCATGCTTTTAATCCTAGAGTTGCTGTATTTGTGATATGGATGGAGCAACATAACAGCTATTAAAATAATGGCAAATATCACTGAAGAATAAGTATTTTACAATGGCCATTGGAAGAGATGCTGAAAGAGATTAGATATTTGAGATGAGATATAAAGGAGGTGAAGGAAGGGCTTTTAAAATGGAAGCAGCAGCTAATGAAGAATATATAAGAGATGATGATAAAGTGGATATGGTGCAGAATAAAATACAACATGAAGAGATAGGGATCAATGAATAATATATGGGAGATGAGAAATGAAATCCAATGGGATTGAAGGATAATAAGATTCAATTTATGGATGAATAAATGTGGGAAAACTTGGACAATCTGACATTGATAAAAAATTTTGAGATGTCATGATCTATGTTAATAAAAAAAAATAAGTATACAGGAATAAGTTGAGGTGATGGAGAAAATGGGTTTTGAATCTGAGAAGACGGTTGAATGTTTGGGCAGTGTTAAGATGAAGATGAATTTTATGTTGTTACAATGTGATGGTGTGGAGAAACTTGATATTGCTGGAAAAAATATTTATGTGGGAAAATAAGTATTTTGTTTGTTTCAGAAAATCCTGGTTCTGGTAAAAGCAGTGTCTTACAGACAACAGTTTAAAGTGGAAAAAAAAGTCAGGTGAGATAGGGTAAAAGGGTTTAAGAGTTCTTGCTTCAGTATACCATTTGATCAATGGAAAATGTGGCTAAAAGAATGGAAAGATATGCAATATGTCTTGAGCTTCAAAACAATCTCTTTAAGATGAAGCATTGTTGATATCTCATGCCACATATATATAGTTGTTGAGGAAGGATTAGAAATTTTTGTTATAATATGTAAATGCATTAAGAAAAAAATATGGGCAAAGGAGTTAGTAACTGAGATTATATTGTGATTGTAAAGATATTTTCTTTTTTTAAAATGATGTACTGTTAGCATGATGTCAAAAAATGTTTGATTAGAAATAATTGAGAACATGATAGCAAAACTCTTTTACTTGAAAGAGAATAGAATTTAATATTATGATGTGGAGGAGGGGATGAAGTTGATTATTTTATTAGAAATAGATCAGTTCATTCTCTTAACTGGAGATTTGTAGTGATACATATTAAAGACTGGTCCCTTATTGACTTTGTGCAATTAAAAAAAAAAGAATGAGTCAGTAACATGGGGGTTTGATTATCAGAAATAGTTAGAGATCAAAAGAAGGATACTGGTTGTTTGTTAAAAAGAGAAGAATAGAAAATTTATATGTCTAGTCAGCCCTCAGTATTCATGGATTCTGTAGTCACAGATTCAACTATCCACAGCTTGAAAATATTAAAAAACTAAGACAGAAGGAAAGAAAGAAAGAAAGAAAGAAAGAAAGAAAGAAAGAAAGGAAGGAAGGAAGGAAGGAAGGAGAAAGAAAAACTAAAAAGCAAACCTTGATTTTGCCATTTTATATAAGGGATTTCATTTTATTTCGTCACTGTCTATAATGAAACTTAAGCAACCACAGAATTGGGTAGCCAGGGTACCCTAGTGGATACCAAGCACTCACTGTACGTATAACCATTAAAAGGCAGATCAGAAATTGCTTTTTCTTTCTCTCACTCTTTTTTTCCTTCTTTTTCCTTCGTTTTCCTTCTATTTTCTTTCTTTACTTAATCTCTATGACTTTACTACAATAACAAAAAATAATAAATCATTTAAAAAAAAACCCTCACACACTACAATAGTACATTTAGGTTCCATAGAATATTGTTTTATTGAACAATCTCTAGAGAATTAATCTGATAGTCTATGCATTCTGTGACTTTGTCATCTCCACAATTGCAGACTATGTCCCTGAATTTCATTCTTTCTTTTCTTTTTCTCCAAAAAAAGCAAGTAAGAAAACAAACAAACAAATATTCCTACTGGATTTTGTCATGGTCAATGAAATGTTTTAGAAGACATAAGCATATTTTTTTCAGCAAGCCATGTTGCATCACAACAGAAGTACTGTGTCCTATATGTTAGTGGATAATCTCAGTTTGAGAGAAATGAAATTTATTTTTTTGGGGGACCCTGGAATTCACTGGATCACTATAGGGTCAGGAAATATTCTATAATAGAGGGAGATATTATGTGGTATTGTATTGTATTGTTACCCTGATTTCTGGGGTCACTTGGGGGACACCTTAATCTGCTCCACGTGACGGGGAATGGAAACTAGCCAGGGCATGAGCTATAGCAATGCGAGAGGCAGGGTAATCTAGCAGGGTCTTTTTACCCAGTTTTTACGGGATCAGGCCAAGCCAAAAACCAAACAAAGATGTCCAATAAAATGATTTTATTGAATGAAAATCTCATGCACCAACACAATCACTCACACACTCACTCAAGACCTATTAAGAAGCAAAAGAGAGGAAACTGGATAGGGAAATATTGTAGGGGTTGTAGCTGGGGTAATACTGCACCTTTGTCCTGAAGTCCTTGGTCCAGGAAAAACAGTGGAGAAGTGGGGCTCAGCACGGAGAGGGCTGAGCCCCACTTCTCTGCTGTTTTCCCGGCTGAGGAGATTACTCAACAGATGGAGCAATGGTCCGCTGGGATGAACAAGAGTGATCTGAAGAAACGCTCAAAAATTGGGATTATTTGTAGGGGAAAGAGTACCTGGAGGACCAATCCTTTCCTGGGGAGAACAATGGGTGTTGCAATGAGAAAGAAGCTCCACAAAGATAACTTCCTTTGTGTGATGAGATTACAAGGTGTTGCCAAAGTCTCAGGATCTTCAGCTGCATTTGGTTGTGGTGTGACTTTGTGTAAATGGTCCTCACCAGATAGGATATTTGCTCAACTTGGAGCAAACACGCTAATCCCCTCAAGCTGGCTTCTCAGGGGCTGAGGACCCTTTGTTTATTGTGGGTTTGCCCACCTTGAGGTCTCCTAGGGCTATGTGACTGGGGATTTTACTGGCCTGACCTGGTTTTCGATCGTTTGACCGTTGCTGTGTATGTGCTCATCCGGGCGACCTCTCAGGCACATGGAATCATATTTAATATCTGAATTGTAGACCCTGGGATAGGGTTTTTTCCAGTGAAGTAACAGTATTGTTGCTGTTCTCTGTGTTTTTCCCATCTACTCTTTTTTAAGTAATGGATAGTTGAATCCCCTTCACACATACACACATACATTTGCTTTAAATCCAGGATAGTTTTATGCCCCAGTATACAATGGAATTGTAACTACGGTCAGATGATAAGGTCAGACAATGCAACTGTGTCAGTATTTTTACTATAATAAATGAGTGGCAATATTCTTTCCAGCTTTATTTCCCCCTCAACTTTCTAATGATGCCCTGGCTGTTTCATGTTCCTTCCACAAATTGTTGAGACGAAACAATGTCAGTTGTGGTATCATGAATTTTAAAAGGGGAGAAAATGCCTTCTTATCTTGAATTAGTATGATCAACACTACTTTCTAAATTACATGCATATGAAAACTACCCCAATCTATGTTTAATACATGTTCTGTTCTGCTGCCAATTTCTATTACAGCTACCAGTAAATCTCCTTTTCTTTCTTAATCTTTCCCTCCCTAGAGCATAGTAGCTATTTAAGTGTTTAGCAAGTTCTGGTAGGTGTATCTCAATTAAAAAAAAAATATCTTTCAACAGGAGCTCATTGAAAATTCCCAGTATTTCATCCACTGTAGCATTAATATGAAAGAACTATTTTGGCCTAATTTAAGGCATTCATTATAACCACTTTTATGGCTGTTCATAATCACTCCACTGGGCCTGTTTTTGATTTTTTTTAACTTCACAGTTAAAGTTGAGAATTCTAATTTCCTGTCTTATCTATTTGTCCAATGGCCTGACTGTTATTCACATCCCTGCAGTTTGCATTTAATTGCTTTCAGAGGAATTTGGTTCTTACTTAAAGTTATTGCTCATTTTTGAGATAGCCTATACTCTGCCTTAGCTCTCAAGGCTTGACAGTTGTACATAAAAAAGTCAATGCTGCTAAGTGATCCTCATTTAAGATACGCAGGAAATTTCTCTTTTCTCTTCTCTCCACATATCATGAATATTTGCTTGTTGTTTCTTAGTTGCATTTATATGTCTCTTTTCTTCTAATGAGCAGAAAGTTATGTTCACTTGTACAGAAATCCATGCAAGTGATGAAACTGGACCAGAGGAAGGCATTTGGGTAAAAATAAAAGAACAAAAAAATAAAAACAACATTGTGGTAGGAGTTTATTACAAGCCACCAAGCCAAGACAAGGTGGTAGATGATGCTTTTCTGAAACAAATCTCCAGGAACAAGAACTTGTAGTTATGGAGGACTTCAATTCTCCTGATATCTGTTGGGTGACCAGTTCTGCTAAGCATAGGCTCTCCAACAAATTCCTGATGTGCCTTCTAGATAATTTTCTTTTTTCAAAAAGTAGACAACAGAACAAAAGGATCAGTAATGCTGGGCTTGATAATAACCAATAGGGAGGAGTTGGTCACTGGAACAAAAGCAGTTGGTACTTTGTGGGGGGAAGTGACCATGTGATGCGGTTACATCAAAAGGTGGATGTGGGCAGCATGGAGGAACAAAGATCTGGGGTGCAGAGTGACACCCAAGTGCTAGCAAAAACTCAGGGTCTGAGCCAGGGTTTAAAATACCCTTTTCTGCCCTGAAGGGGAAGATGTTAATGGCTCTCTTGCAGAGCAAACAAAGGGGTCTGGAGCTGGCAAGTGGTCTTACCATTAGGTGACAAAGCATTTGTGAGAGCTATGATAGCTTCTTAATATCTGGGCAGTTGAGGGAACAAAAGGGGGAAGTTCAGCAGGAAGGAGGTTACAGGGCATTCATCATTGTTGCTTTGTCTGAGAGTTTCGGTGGTCATTGCCTTCTAGGTTTTGGCCATTGAAAGGATCATCTTCTCTGATTAAGTCAGAATGAACTTATGCCTTGAGGTCCCCTCTGACTTAATTTTGCATGTGTTCAGCTTGTCCTCTTTGCCTGCATGGCTTTTCACTCAGAAATATATAATTTACATTTAGTGCCAGTTAGGTAATCTTCATTGCCAATGATACAACTGAGTGGGGGTGATCTGGACTCTCACTGGAAACCTCCCCTTCATGGACTCATACTTCCTGCACCTCATTTCTTCCATAGTTGACTTCTTTTGCCTCATGTTGGAAAGGAAACATTAAGACAGGTTTCCACCAAGGGATTCAGTGTTGTTGTTGTTGTTGTTGTTGTTGTTGTTGTTGTTATTATTTCTGCCCTACTGGACCTTCCCCTGAAGCCTAGCTGCTGAGAATTTTTCTTACTTTGTCCTAAGCAAGACTTGGTGCCACCTTTTAAAGTGCTTGACCATGCTTCTGATGCAGTAATGTCCTGACAATTTGTGCCTGTTCATTTGGTGCTCACAGTGAAAATAGATAGCAATCGTGGGATCTGCTCCCATTTTTTTCAATGAAGAAAGACAAGAGAGAATTGATTGTAAAGCTTCAGTGACACTCTGTACCCCAAAGCATGGTGACTGGGGCATATTAGTGAGATTCTTGCCCCAGATTGCATATTACAGCTTCAGGTGAGCAAAGCCTATTCTTCTCATTTTTTTTTCCATCACATCATACCCTCTTGGTGTTTTCTTTATATAAGATCATACTGGAGACACCCAAGCTGGCTTTGTATTGCCTTTTTTTAAAAGGTTCTAGTGATCGATATTCTCAAAGTTCCCTGTTCTTAGAAAATAAAGCATGTTCAGCTAGTGGGGAAGAGCTATGAGATTTCTCAGGGTGAGGGAAGCACTGAACTCTCACACCAAAGTCGTAAGTTACACATGGGAGGAGGGGCATCCAAATAAGTTTCTAGTTATCTTTAGAACAATTTTGAATGTGCTAAATAGGTCTGTTTTCCTAGCTGAATTAAAAATAAATGAACAAGGGATTTTTTTTTATTACTAGTTGTAACATTTCCCATTTTTTTTTGTCTTTTGCTTGCTTTCTACTTTGCACTTTTATTCATATGTTATTTTCTTGTGCATTTTTGACCTATTGTGGACCATGAACTTAAACCAAGAAGAGTCTGTTTCAAAGTCAAACTCCTAGGAACTGAAGTTAGACAATCGGATTATTTACATATCTAGCTGTCATAATAACCAGCTCACTGCAGTAGAATAAATCATGTTGACCTTGTATATGCCTTCATTGATTGGAATTATAAATTGATGCTACCTCAGACAGAATATATAAGTCTTCCTCTTCCTTGTCTTTCTTCCCTGCAAATTATTTACAAACTTGAAAGTAGTGTGGGCATTTCTTCCAGCTTACGGTCCTTATGAAGAATCATTAATGGACTTCCAGTGAACTCGATATAGGCATTATTTTCATATTGTCCATATTGCTAATAGCAACCCATGCCACTCCTGATTCATTTTTGAAAGACACAAATTCAGCTATTTATTTATTTGCTGCCTAACTTACCTGCTTTGTTTTCCTTCATGAAATTGAAGATGTAATATGGGAAGGGAGATTCCTAGCTGGTCTCTGATCAAAACATAGCCTATACCCAGATTTGCTTATTTTCAGCAAGCCCATTTTAGTTTCAAAAAGGTGAATTCGTCATCTGATGTAACATTAGAGTGGTCCAATCTAGTTCATATACAAGATTCACTGGTCTTGTACGCTTTTAGGGTAGATACAACATACTACTCCTATTCTTGTTTGTGTATAACATCTAGGTCTTATAATAGTGTGTCTCTGCTGAAAATCTGAGTCCACAAAGGAATGCAAGACCTCATGAGCAAATTCTTCCTGCAAAAGCTACATGCAATATCTAACTAAAGCAGAACTGTGATTTAGGTGGCATGTATCAAATCAGATCTCATGGTACAATTGGTGTAGGCAATATATGATGAAATGGTATCATTCTGAAGTGAACCACAATGTTGACAACACATTCTACTCTCACTTTAGGTCAAGGGTGTGAATTATGTGGACCAAGGGCAGCCCCACCCTTGAGGGGTTCCATATCTACCTTGAGACAATATTGATTCCCTCAAGCCCCCAGCGCACTCCCAAATACAATGCAAGTCCCTCTTCAGCCTACAGACAACTTCAACTGGCTTTAAAATATTGTTTGGGGAATCACTAGATTCAAAACAACAAGAACACATGCAGACACACCAAGTGGCTAGGGGTGATGCACTATCTTGTCCAGTCACCCAAAATGGCAGTTGTGGTAGTGCAATGTGATCCTCTGGAGAAGCTGAACAATGACTGGTGTAGTCCTGCAGGCTGCAGAACATGCCCATCCCCTGTTATAGGTAAGAGGAAGATGTAATTCTTTCTTTCTGAATAATAGTTCCCCTCAGCCTTTACTACCTAGGGCTTATGAGAGTCCAGTAAGATCTGGGTGATCCCATACTCTCAAACCTGTGCCAGGGGCTGCTTGGTTAAATAAATGAGACTGCTCACTGCTGGAACTGCAAGCAGTGCCCTGATGCCAGGATATCAAAATAAGCAAAAACAAAACACTGAGATAATGTCTAGATGGCATTAATATCAGGGAACTTTCTCACTCACCAGTAACCCCCATTTTTTTTAGCTAAAATGTATCTAAAGAGAATGTTCAGCTCAGCCTTCAATTTACTTATTAGTCTCATTGTCAGTAATAAATGCTATGTGTTTACTAGTGGACTACATCCCCCATTGTTTGAAGCAGTATTTCAGTATTTTGCATTTCTAGTAGTGAGCTATTAAATTTGGCAACAACAAATCATCTGCAGCTTGGAGGCAGTACTTTTGTAAATTGGCAGCAGTTTGCTAATTTAATATCTTCTCTGGCTGGTAAGTACTCACAACTCTTGTTAACGATTTCCTTTAGAGTTCTTTGCCTGTTCCAGAGAAGATGACATATTTACATAACCATCATCCACTAAAATATAATTTAAAGAGAATTAAGCCTGTATATAATTACATTCATCAGTTAGTCATTTAACAAATTAATATACTGTTAGGTCTGCTGTTCAGGAATACTAAACATTTGCATAAATTTGTAGTAACTTCGATCATCACAGTGAAAATTGCATTGTAGTATACAAGAATTATAATTACTATTTCAAGGTGATGGCAGATGTTGTAAGGAAAGAACACACAGTGTTTTCATGAGCCACGGGATGCATAGTCATTTCTTTACTTTATAAATTAAATTATGAAAATGTATATATTAGTAAATTAAATATTGCTCCATCTATTAATGTTGTCTCTCCTAAATGTTCTAAGTAGGCTATATGTTTCAAGAGAAAGAGAGGGATAGAATGTATGTGCATCACAGCTTCAGGTTGCAATGTGTCTTACCCAGTAACATTGCAGCTGCCAGTCAAGCAATGCTATGTATAATTCAATATTGTTTTTGCACTTAGATAAAACTTTTAAATGTGTATAAGAATGGGAATTTCTCAAATAAATATGGTAAAACTGCTCCAAACTTGGTGTCTTCATACTATGTGTAACATCTAGAGATGAATGCATCTCTCAGGCCTTTTCCACATTTTATATTTAAAAGGGGTGGCACATCCTCCAGCGAGGACGTTTACACTTGGGGGCGAACTGGGTCCAGACTACTTAATGTTTGTCCGGACTTCAGCCCGCTCCAGAACGCCCAGAACTGGTGGCTCCCCGTACTATTGAAAGACCGATTAAAAGAGGACTTTCAATAGCCCAGTGCGCCCCAGTCCATCGCTGCCCTAAGTGTAGATTTGCAGGCTCATGCCAGCGTGAGGCTGCAGATCTTCCGGGGGTGGGCTTCCGGCTGGCGAGCTTCTCTGGTTGGTGGAGAGCCTCCGCCAACCAGAAGCCTCCATTTTCATCTCCAGAGAGTGTGTAGCACGGGCACGTGCTGTTCCGGATCATCATGGATCATTGGGGGGAGTGTGCCAGTCCGGTGAGTAACAGACTGCCCCGTTTCCCCCGCAAAGTGCAGAAAAGCCCTCAGTTTGGAAACTTTAAATCCACATTCTTATCTTCCCATTTATGAAATTTATGAATTTTGTAAAGTGATACACTGAGACAAAATTCTCATTCACTTGTAATTTACAAATTCAACAGCTATTTGTAGCATGGAGAGAACCATGTTTTTACCTGTTTTACCTGGATAGAACTGTCAGACAGGCAGGAGAACAATAGGGCTGGGCTTTCTGATGAATTCTGTCCCCTTTCCCTTCCCTTTGGGTTCACCAGTGGTATTTTCTGACATGTTTACAGTTAAGTTGAGCGAACCTTGATCCCTTATTTAATCGTTCAAAGCCAACACCTAGAATCATCACTGCAGTTTACAGTTTTCTATAATTTTCAAAGACATTCCTCCAATGGCTAGGTTTGGTACCTTGGATAATTCCCATAAAACCAGAAGTTATTCTTGTGAAGCTCACTACTCCCAAGTAATGGAACAATTTGTTATCTCTGTCGCTGTTTTCTTTAGGGGGAAAAAGGAGTGGGGAAAGACTATCTAAAAATCTTCTCTAAATAGGAAGTCTTGAGCTTAAACGTTATTGGTATCTGCCACAAGTTGTAGTTCCAAAACCATTTTCCCAAAACAAATTGGCATTAGAGTAATTTATCCCACATCCATTGGCATTTATGAAATACTGTGCTTTGCTCTTGTTCAAATGTACTTTAGTATGCTAAAATGTAAGACTACAACAAAACACTACAAGTTGGTGATCAAGTAGCATATCCACACATCAGCAGCTGAGAAATGATACAAAGCTGAATATTAGTACAGGGAGTCTTGGCCAATCATTTGCTTAAAGAGCACAGTTTGATAGCAATGATAATTTGGGAGTCCTGTCCAGTAAACAAGCAGTGCTTCATTATTATTCATCTTGTATACTTAAGCTATTACTTCACTTTGTGTTCGTTTGTGTGTTATATACATTATTGATGCCACTTTTACAAGTCCTAGGGTATTTCTGAGTTTAACTTGTGACAGCAATAAAAAGCATTCATAAATAATTTGTTGACCTAATTGAAGTTTAACCCCAAATGAACACATTTTTTAGATTATTATTGCACTAACTTTATGTATTCGGTTGTTTGGATTTTTATTTACTGTGAATTGTAATCACTTCCTTCAGATCTAGGCCTTTAAAAAAGTCACTATTTTTAAAAGTTTTTTGGTTGATGACTGTATATATCTTTAAGAAATAAAAACACTTTCTATTTGGCTAGGTCTAGAGACAAAAGATGATAATGTCACTAAACTCTATCAGTAATGTATTTAAGTAAGCTTTTTATTTTTCTCATGCTGTGTTAGTCTTACCTAGAGTCAACTGATTGAAACCAATAGGACTAAGTTAGTTGTTACAGACAAGTCCCTATCATTGAAATGGGTCTACTTTTAATAGAAATAGTTGTCCATGAATTGTAGCTACAGTATAGCAAGTGGCCCTCTCAAGATTTAAAATATAATTATATACATATATTTTGTTTGCCTGAAGCTAAATGTGAAAGTGGGCAGAAAATATAAACTCAACAAACTCAACAATGGTGTTTACGCTAACGTTAGAATGATGTTCCTGAATCAGACTAGGTTCTATCTAATCTAGTAGATCCATGTTCTTTTCCCAATAATGATAAATCAAATGTTTCTGGAATTTCACACTCAGGGTGATATCCGTAACTAATATTTGTCCCTGATTCAGAGTATTCAGAGACAAATGAGGCTTCCTGTAGATCTAGACTGTTAAACAGAGAAAGTGCTGAAAGTTATGTTGCCAGCCAAAGTCCAAATCATGAAGTTGCTCATGTGAAACCTTCTTATGCTGATTTTATAACATCTTTCAGCAAAATGGACAGCTAGAGAAAGGAGGAAGAAATGTAATACTAACTGGCAGCTTACATCTGGCTTGAAGAAAGTAAAGCCTACAGCTTAGATTAAAATTGGTTGGAAGCAATAAGAGAATCAGAACTGCAGAGGTGCACAAAAGGGTGGCATGAGAGATCTTATAGATTAATTGTTCTCAAGCTCTGGACCTCTAGTGTTCAAGATTTCTTTTACAGACAGAAACTACACACACACACACACACACATATTCAAACAACAAACTACTAGCTAAACTAACAAACACACAACATAATATAAAGGAATAAAAGGGTTTCACGCTTGATTTCCAACTGCCCACAGAAAGTTTTTTTCATGAAAGCTTGTTACACTTCTTCAAAACTCCAAAATATCCATGCCTAAATTATCATAATAGTTATCTCCACCTTGTAACAATTCTAACTTGAGCATTCAAATCCTATGGTTGTACTCTTAAAACATTATAAACCTTTCCATTGTTTCTGAAATTCCTTCAAAAATCCTTCTCTCATTAACATTGCCAGCTTGCCTATCTCTGCAATATCCAACATTTTCACTATCCAGTCATCTTGAGATGATATAGTGGGATCTTTACATTTCTGTAGATATCGTATTCTCGCCATTGTAGTCATATAAAGTATAACTCCTACAACATTATGATTAATCTGGATATCCACTAGTCTCAATAAAAACCATTTGAGTTTCAATTGGATCTTCATCTTGAGAATTTATTCCATCAAATGGTATATCATCACCACCCAAAACTTGTTTGCTTTATCACAAGTCCAGAAAGATAAAAAGAAAGAAAGATAGAAAGAAAAAAAGTCCTTTTATATGATTACATTTTCAACATTTGTTTGAGGAACCTTTATACATTTTTGACAATTTTTCTGGAGTTAAATACCACCTATACAGGAGTTTTCCTGTGGGAGTTTTCTTTCAGTAGATAACTCAAAGTAAATTTCAAATCTTTTGTCCACGTCCTTTCTCATTGTTCCATCTCAGTCAGGTGACCCACATTTTGGGCCCATTTAATAATGTAGCATTTTACTTGTTCATCCTCCAACTCCATAATGTTGAAGATTTCAACTCCCAGAAATTCTCACCCTTGGTCATGGGGACTGGAGTTACAAGGAGTCCAAGACATTTGAAGATGAAAGACTTGAGAATGACAGTTGTAGGTAGTGAAGTCTTGGATGTTCCTGAGAATGTGTAAGAGCATCTATGTGCTACTGGAGTACTACTTATGAATTGCTCCTTCACCAAGAAAGCAGCATCACAGACAGGAAGGAAGGAAGGAAGGAAGGGAGGGAGGGAGGGAGGGAGGGAGGGAGGGAGGGAGGGAGGGAGAAAGAACTTTCTCAAATTTGAGTGAAAATTTACATGACATTGTTATGTTAATATACATGAATAGAAGCACATTTCAAAAGGATTCAAACAATTCCAATAGAAATATAATTTGGTTCACAATATAGAGGAGGACTGTTGCAGTTACTAACAGGGCTGTTTAGTCTTCTTCTTGATATTGACTGCTAATGAGCAGCTTCAAGGATCATTAGGTACAGGTCCCCAAGCATTATGGGAGAAAAGTTATAATTTATTCTAATCTGGAGATCACCAAGCTGCAATCCCATTACTATAAAAGGAAAAATGTCTAAATTGTACAGTGTCCTTGAAGATATTTATGAAAATGTGCTTCCTTGTAACCAAGGCCCACACTGCATCTAGTCAGAAGCAATATCACCAGACAACAAGGAAGCCCCAGAGTTTCTTTCTGCAGCTAAATTTGAAGTTCTATCTCAACAGATGCAAATACTTTTGTCTACTTGTATGATATAAATCCTATTCAGGCAATTTCCCCACATGCAAGTTCTGCACTTGAGAAACAGAAAGGGGCAGCACACTACCTCTATCTCCTCTATCACCCTTCTCCTTTTCTTCTACATATTAGGGAAACTGTCTGTAGAGGAAAACTGCCTCTGGCATGTACCCTGCTAGTTGCATATGCACACATAAGTTTCCCTTTTATCTGCATATGTTCTTTTTTTTGGGGGGGGGGAATGCTGCAGAAGTTGTTATTCCTTTATTCCCTTTTCAGTTCTCAAAGCTCCCACCCCCAGCCTTATTACTCCATGCCTCTTCAGGAGAGAGCAGGATCACAGAAACATCTTGCTATGTCCCCATGGCCGCACATGAAATAATTATAGCAGCAGCACTGAGACCTCTAGAGGACCTTGTTGGATCTCAGCACTGCTTTAATTATCATGTGTGCCTATGGCTACATAGCCAGAGTCTTCTCCAATCCTGCACGCTCCTCATGAGGTATCATATAGTTATTTTTGTGTGTGGGGAAGTATATCTAAGGGGGATATAATAGCTATAACAGTCAATCTAACATAGGTCTACCTGCAGAACTGCTACACTACACTGAGCAGTACATATTGCATATTTACAATCATGACACTATTGCCTTGGCAACAAATACGCCCTCTTGCTTGTGATTGGAGAACAAGAAAATGACATTTCCAACCTTCTTTCACTAATGATCTATGGTGTGGAAATCAGAAGTAAGATCCTTGTGAAACTCTTCATCACACCAGATATTACTAGTGGGAGGTGTGCTAGAACCATCTTTCTGCTGCACTCTAATTGCTTTCATCTCTTGAAGAGACTGCTGGCTTTTAATGTAGTTTTGGGAAAGTTGGGAGATCAGATGTAATTACACATTGGTAGTTATGTCTCTGATGTAGAATCATAATGATCTCCTTTAAGAGGACTAACTAAAAAGTTACTAAATAGCATAGTTTGTGGAATTGCACTATGGACAATGTAACAACAAATGGGGGTGTTATGCAAGTTTAGAAATACAGAAACTAATTCCATAAAACACATCTACTAAAAATTTCTATAGCAATAAAGATTAAATTTGTGCATAGACTCTGCAAATCAGTTTGGAGCTCAGTTCGGTTATATGGACCTGGACCCAGTTTGGACAAGACTAGATCCACTCTGTTCCAATCCAGACCGCAAATCTACATTAAGGAATTTTGATTGTCAATCCTCCCCCATTGACTTGGATTTGGAAAACAGAAATGGATGCAACTTATTAAAAAAAAAAAAGCAGTTTTGAGGCATGGTAAACTCTAATAAAGGAATTAACCTAACCCAATTCCAGACAGTTATAATTTTAGGTCTCTCTGAAATTTGCTGTTTTTCAAACAACAACAACAACAATAGCTGTTGTTGAGTTTTCAGTCTTGACAATTTTTTTCACGGTATGGTCTCTCTAAAACACTGGCCAGCTAAGTATGTTAAACTGCAATTATGAGAATGATTTAACATTCTCACTAATACATTAATAACAATAATGAGAATGAAAAAACAGTGAGCTTGAAATCCTCTGATGATGATGATGATGATGATGATGATTTCTTCACTGGACCAGCAAACTGATGAGATCCAACAATGCAATATAAGGAAGTAGAGAGATGAGAACATAATTTATTTACTGTGAATTACCAGTCAAGTGGTAAGATTTCTCTGACAATTCCCTTGGTCCTCCTTAAGGTATGCAATGGTCTGGGCTAGTACTAGGAACTTCCCTCTCATCACCCTGTACTTCTACACTGAATCTCTTCTAGATTTGCCCATCTAATCCTCTTGTGATGGTGAGGGAGAGTGGGAACAGAGAAGAAGTTTTGCTGCCATCCACTTTCATTTTTGATCTCTGGGTGTTACCCTGCTTCTTAGCTGCTTTGGCTTTTCCACTGCTTCTGTCCTGAGAAAGACCAATAGGTGCTGCTTCTGAAGTTGTAGCAACAGGATGCTGATGTTGGGAGTGGCAACCTTTGCATGCCTAATTGAATAGCTAGTTTGTTTGCATGTCTATTGTAAGCATAGAGAGAGAGCCTAGAGAGAAAACTTCCTGTTTGTTGGTTAACACCTCTTCCTCCAGCACGTAGACATTCCTTGTTCTTTTGAAAAAGGTTCTCCGGCCATTTTGTCTCCCCGCTTTTGTCTTTGCCATTTTGTCCTGAAAACATGCTCTGAGATCTCCTAACAGGGATCATTTTGCAGCAAGCATATGAGTGCTTTCTTTTTCTTCCTACCATCCTCAAGAACTGAACCTGTGTAGACTATGCACAAGCTTTTGTGAGTAAACTCTTTTATATTTTTAACCAAACTGTTTTTGTGCTTATTTTGAGCTAGATTAAGTGTGTTTGGGGTGTAGAGTTAAAGAAGTGGGACTGGTGATCTGTTCAACTTCCGTTTAGTGCAATTACTAAAAAATTCTGCTGATTGAGAGTCTCATTACCAAGGTCTCTCAATATTCAATTTTTTTTTTATTTCCCCAACAGCTGATACTGTGATACTGTTTATTCTTGCTAATTTGCTGCCTAAAATGAAAGCAGATAGCAATCTGAGAGTCTCTCCCACCTTAAATTTGTTTCAGGCAATGCCCTGCATCTGTCTTCTATCTAAAACATAAGCAACAGTATCAATGAAGGATAATTGTGATGTGGGAGAATAAGTTTAACTACCTAAAACACACACAGATTCATTAAATAGACAGATTCATTAAATAGACAAAGAAGCATAGGATCAAGCTAGATTATTCAAGAGAAAAGGGAATTAAATGAAGACAAGTGAGACAACTGCTTACCCCTCAACATAGTTCTTTCATGCTCTGCTATGAACACAGAATGAAGAAACGTTGGAGGACATTTACTATGAATAACTTCAATGACTATACATCATATTTTCATATAAGTTCTGTAATAGGTAAGTATTGGTGAGACACATGGCCTGCATTGCATGATACAATTGTCAGTGAGTACAACCCAGCTTGCCTCCTCCATTTCTTCATCACATTATCTTGGTACCTTCCCTATAGGGCCATGTCAAGCTTTCTCTTTCTCATTTTTGACATGTGAATCTCTGAATTGGTCCAAAATAATTTGAAATATGGTTGCTCATTTCAGAATTAATACAACCAAGCCAGTACTCTCTGGAGCTGTGCCACTGGTTTCAATCAACTCAGTTCATTTGGCCATATTTGAAAATACTATAACACTTTCAAAGAATGTGTGTGTGTGTGTGAGTGTGTGTGTGTGTGTGTGTGTAAGCTTTCCTAAGAATTAGTAGGCTTTTTTTAATGGCCATGACTGGCTTTCAGAAATGACTGTCAGACAGGGTTCAACAAAGTGGAAAATGAGCAGATGCACGATCAGTACAAAGAAAAATTGTTTGCCCTTTATGCTATACATACACTGAACTGATAGGAAGCTGGTTGTTCAATTAATTCAGTGACAATCTCTTTAACCATCTGGTTAGAAAGCAATACTTTACAAGAGGCCTTAAGCTGACCCACATTAAAAAAAAATGGATTTTCTAAGGGAGTTTAATAACAAAGTCAAGGTATGAACTCATTTTAGAAGCAGTGGAAAAGCTATAGTATATTTTGATTGATTGATAGATAGATTGATTTTAACACAAACTAATTCACAAGGAAGTATTTATTCAGAAAAAGAAAAGACAAAAACAAGAAAAGAATAAAAAAGAAAAAAAGAGAAAGAAAAAACAATATATAAATAAAACACAGTATAGCTCTGACCTCCCGATCTTAACTGTAATGAAAAGAAAAATAATGAAGAGGGAGAAAATGTTATTCTACCATTACAGACACAAAAAGTAATCCTACTATTTACTAATAAGCATAACCACGGATTATTAGATTTCTTAGTGCTCAGAAAGTCCATGAATATTTTTCAGACTTTCAGAAAGTCTTCAACCAGCTTATTCTTTAAAACACATGCTAATTTGGCAACGTGGGCTAGCTCTGCAGCTTTAATGATCCATTCTTCCTTATTCAGTCCATTTTGAGATCTGAGCAAACAATACTCTTGCTGCTATTGTCATGCAAAAAAAGTAATCCATATTTACTAGCCTTTATTCATAATGCCCAGCAGAAACATACCTGGTATCATTACAAATATCTAACTTTATTTTATTTTATTTTTGGAATTAATATATAAATCTTAGGCTAGTGAATTTTCACATTCTTTCAAGTTCATTAGACATGAAAAGGAGCTCTCCTTGTCTCGACATCTTATACATGTTTTCTTTCAAATTACTGCACAACACAAATTTTGTATCTTTGGACCACATGTTCACCCATCCATCCAGCCGTACATTCATATCCACACATAAATACATATGTCTCACATTTTGGGCCCACCTTATCATTTATTGTTTTACGGGATCATCTTCTTTCTTTAATTTCAAAAACGATTTTTATTACATGGTTCTTTTCTTTACAAAACTGTAAGTAAACTCATTTCCTCCAACCTGTATGGCTGCATTTCTCTTATACTGATTAAATCTATCCTTAAGTTGCACATAAAGAAACCAATTAAGATCTCAGACTTAAAAAAAAAAAGCACATCTTTTGATTTAAACTTCTAATTGTCTTGTTCAACCAAAAAAAAAAAAATATCATAAAACAACCATCTCCAATTTTAACACATTCTGTTCTAAATAAATAATTAAATACATTTATTTTTAAAAAGCCTTCTTGTGGTGAACTGGCTAATACCATCATAGGAGAAAAAAATCAGATTATATTTACACCAAATTTACAGATCGGCCTTTCTAACACAGTGATTTCTACATTCAGCATGTACTTAGCATTGTGCATTGTTTTAAATTTTACTCCATTTTTTTTCCTGTTAAATAAATCTAGAAATACCTTTCTATCATTGCACGAAACATATTCCATTTCTTATAAAAGGGATCATTTGGAAGCAAAATAAAAGCCTTGGCATCACACTTTTATTACTGCAACTCTAACCAAAAGAAATAAAATGTAACTTCCCCAGTTTTTCTAAATCTCTTTTAATATTGTTCTAAACTTTTTCATAGTTGTTTTGAAATAACAACTGTTGTTCTTTATGACTGTAGCCCCAAATATTTGATCCCCTTTTTTTCTACCTTAAAATCTGAAAGAGCAGTTAATTCATTTCCATCTTCTATGCTCATATTTTTAGTCAGCAATTTTGTTTTCACAGAGTTCACTTCAAACCCAGTAACATATCGCAAATGCTTTATTTTTTTTTCCAAGTGAGACTTCTTTGAAGCAAATGAGTTTTGTGGCAATATCACAAGATTATCTGCATAAAGTCTCAGCTTATACTGTTTTTTTTATTATTATTATTATTCTTGCCTCATAAATTCTGTCATCTTCTCTGATATCTCTCAGTAGGATCTCCAATATCAAAGGAAAATGTAAAGGTGAGAAAGGACAATACTGTCCAGTTCCCTTTTGTATTTCAATCAATCTTTTTACACTACTGTTTACTAATATCTGCACCTTTTGAATTAAGTACATTGTCTTTATTGCCCAAATAATATTTTCATGGAAATCCATGCTCTCCAATACTTGAAAAAAAAATAACATCAAAAAATATTGGCAAACATTTTCTCTGCATCTTAAAAAAATAGCCTTTTTGTCATTATGATGTTCCAAATATTTAATAATATTAAAAACAGTTCTTGTATTATTATTATTCCCTTATTGGCTTTTTGGCAGGGGGAAAAATCACTTTGATCCTCATGAATACTCTGAGAAATCTGTTTTCTCAATCTGCTTGCCAAAGAGTAGGAATTATCTCCTCCTCCTCCTCCTCCTCCTCCTCCTTCTCCTCTAGTAATTTAGTTATTATTTAGTAATGAAATAGCTCTGTAATTCTTTGCTAATATCTCATGTACGTTTTCTTTATGAATCACTGTGATATAAAGATTTCTTCAAGAATGTGGCATCTTCCCTTTTCTGAATAATTCATCATACACTGTTTTTAATGGTTGAAGTACCTCTTCTTCAAATACCTTACAATACCTATAAATAATCCATATAGGCCTGTTGCTTTTCCAGATTTGATCAGTATCCATCAGCTACTGACATAAACAAGATTCTATTTCAAGAGAGAAAAGCAGAAATAACTGCCAAATAGTAGGTCAAGTTGATTTTTTTTTTTTGTATACCATCCTGAGATCTATGAATACATGCTTAGATAATAGATAGATAGATAGATAGATAGATAGATAGATAGATAGATAGATAGATAGATAGATAGACAGACAGACAGACAGACAGACAGACAGACCAATCAAACAATGATCCTGAGAGGAGATGAGGTTATTCTGATAATGGTCTCTACTAAATCTTTAGCAGAGTGAGAATAATGAAGTCCTCTAGATTTCATTCAAAGCCCAGAAGTCTGACTCAGCAAAGCCACTGAAGAAGAATGCTGGGAACTGCAGTCTATATTTGGCAGGTGACACAATTTCCACTCCAGTTTTAAGGCATAACAAGTACACAAAATTGAAATATGAACCAATCAATCAACTTCAGCTTATGAAAACAAACACACTTTTCAAAATTGGGTTTAAAAAGTTATCAAAAAGCCAATTGAAGCCCAACATGCTTCAGGTCAAATATATGAGGAGTCTAAGAATGATTACAACTCCTTTCTCATCTGTCAAATCTATAGAGACATTTGGAATTTCTTCTCTTGAAAAACTCCAGCCATTTAACCTGCACAAATGATACAATGTCTAATGTTGGGGATGAGGGAAATTGGACTTAACAGCAATAATTAGTAGTCATATGAGAGTGGGCAACTACAGATCAATGTGAAGAAATAGATTTGTAAGAAAGAAATATATTTAATACATACTGTTATAAAACAAAGAGTTTGAAGTTTGAAGGGGCTTTTTCTAGAAGGAAAAAAGTGTATGACTAGAAGAGAGAACATGGTAAGCTGGATGTTTGATAAATATATTTCTATTGTTGTCTCTCAATACGATGAGCTAAGTTTAACATTATGACAATGAGGAGTCCAAATGTGTATAATATGATGTGTTTAACTAAAAATCCTACAAAATTCTACTTTCCGGGGTCCACATTTTTTTTAACGATGTTGTGATGAAATACTGCTCACAATGAAATTGATAGACTGGGTGGTTCTGGCTGTTGAGCATCAGTGCAATCATTTGAAGAGTCTTAGGATTTTATGGAGAGAGAACTTGAGGGAGAAGTCAGGCACTAAGAACAGCAACACTGTTGGCAAAACAAAAGAAAACTGAAGAGGCAGTCTTGGAGCTGAGAATCCAAAATAACTGCTGATAGAGATGGTCTGAAAATATTGTAGCTGCTGGATCAGATGAGGATTTCCAGGAAAGGCAAGGGGGAACTTTTAAAGGATACAGTGGGTATTCAAGACTCTACCAGATGGAACATTATTTAATCTTCAGTAACTGGTCTGTGTTGATTATGATTAATTAAGGATGTAAATTAGGCCTGCTAAAGAAACAGTGATTTGGAAAGTTTCAAGTAACTTTTCTTTAATAATATTTACTGTTTCTAATACTGTATTATGCCATAGTTACACCTATGATACTATAGGTATAAAGGAGATTCATGAAACAAAATAGAAGAGTGTTAATTTCATGGCCAAGGTAGTTAGTACAACTGCTTCTGAGTGATATGGATTCTTCTATAATGGATAAGGATTAGGCAGTGTCCAATATTCCATTTCTGGACAAGATAAAAGAGTGTGTGGCCACCTCCCAGCTCCAGATTATGAAACAGATTACCTAGCTACCTTTGAGGCATGATTACAGGGCACAGATAGCTTTGGTTGCATTGGTGGATGACCTTTGCTGAGAAATGGTATGTGTGTGTGTTTTCTTGTTGGTTCTGCTGGGCATCTTGGTGGCTTCCAATGCCATCAACCATGGTGCCCTTCTGAGCTACCCTTCTGAGATGGGAGATGGAGGCACTCTTTTACAATAGCTTTGCTCCTTCATAAAAGTGAGTACCCAGAAAGTGATGCTGAAGGATTCCTTGGCCATTGGTCTGTGGAGTCCCTCAGGGCTCCATTCTGAAACACATTCAGTTCAACATCTACATGGAACTATTGGCAGAGGTAGTCTGGATATTCTGGTGACACCTAACTGTATTTTTCACTTTCACTAAGAAACTATTCTGAGTCTAAGCCATTGCCTGGTATCAGTAATGTACTGGATAAGAATGAGAAAATTGAAACTTAATCCAGACAAGGTAGAGGTGCACCTGGCTATTCCAAAGGTAAATCAAGGAATATGGTTTCAGTCTGTGCTGAATATGCAGGTTCACAGTTTAAGTGCACTGGTGGACTCAGGCTTGAGCCTTGATGCCCAGGTTTCTGTGGTGGCCAGGAATGATTTGCATAATTAAAATGAGTGTACCAACTGTGCTAATTTCTTCAGATCTAACCATGGTGATATGGCTTGGTTACATCCCATATTGATTGCAGTTATATACTGTATAAACTGCTTTTAAATAATTCAGTTAGTATGAAGAGTTGCAACCAGGGTTAAGTGGGGTCATACAACTCCCCGGCTCCAACAGCTCCTTTGTCTGCTGGTTTTTTCCATGCAAAATTCAAAGTGCTGATTATGAACCTTACAGCTTAGGGCTTAAGTTTAGGGCCAGACTAACAGACAGCCATATCTTCCCAGATGAGACAGTTTGGAACCAGAGATCTTTGAGAAGGACTATTTATGTCAATCCCATCCCATTTACAGGGATGGTTGCTGGGGACACGAGACACAGCATTTCCAGTAGCTGCCTCTGGGTTTCAGAACTCCCACCATAAGAAAGTAGAATAGTTCCCCCCTTGTTGTCCTTTTGGAAAGTATAGAATGTTTTTCTACTCCCACAGGCATAAAAATAATAATTGATTTTTATCATATTTAAGTGTATGTTTTAAATTATTTTAATATTGCTAAGTACTTGATTCTATGTTAAGATTGATATATGGTTTTAATTATATTGTAATTATCTTAATTTGTAAAGTACTTTGATTCCCAGTCTTGAGAAAAAAATATAAATAAAGATAATGATGACGGTGACGATGATGTCAGCACAATTGATAATTGGTTGGGGAATTGAATTGCTGTGACAAACCTGATGGGAGGGGGTCTTGACAACAAACCCCCCTTGGCATCTGAGAGTGTTTAAACTGATTGGAGCATTGAAATGGAACCTTGGATAGCCCAGGGGAGGGGCTGGTGGAAAGAGGAAAATAACAGATTTTGACTGTCTGGTGTGTGTTTGAAGAGGAGTGTGATTTATGGTGTGCTGTTTATAAACATTTAGATACAAAGCACATTTAAAGCAACGGTGTTACAATAAATGTTTGAAGTTCTGTGTTCCTTAAAACAGTATCGCAGAGTCTTATTTTAAACCATGGAATATACACGCTACAAATAATATCATCTTGACCTTAGTGCCAACAGTACCACAGTGTTGGGAAATATAAATCACTGCTGATCCTTACATCTGGGAGAAGGGCAGATTTAGGGAAGGCAGTAAAGGAGGAGAGTCCTGAAAGGAAGAAGCCAAGAGGGGACAAGAGTGAGGAAGGGGCTGGGTTCTCAGAGAGGGAGAACTGAGATAGACCCATCTGTCCTGGCCCTGGCTTGATTCAGAGGTCTCCCTGGCTGTTCAGTTCTGATCACAAAGAGGTATCAGGCTGGGCAGACCTTGAGTGCGAGGCTTGGGTGCCCCTTTCGCACTCAGTACTGACGGGCAGTGCTTTTCCCCCCACATTTTACAATTGTTTATAAACGATAAGTAGTATACAACAGTGTATATGGTGGTGGAATAGTTTAGGACATCTTACAGTTAGCTACATTTATATAAAATAGTAGCCTTCTTCAGTCTAGTGCCTTTCTTGTATCAATCCCAAATATTTTGGATTTCAGCTCCCTTTGGCTCAAAGCAGTCAGCACAGTCACTGTTCAGGAATGGTTGGAGTTTCAGTCCAAAATATATAGAGGACAACAGATTTGGGAAAACTATTTTTTTGGTTACCTTGAAACCCTGCCTCCCCCACACACTCTTCAGTTAAAATTGCTTGTGAGATATGATTAATTGCCTTGGGTGGGTTGGGGGCTTATAAGAAAAAAATGATGCCCCAATTTATATGTCATTTAACTGCTAGCATCTTGAAGTAGTTTATTGCTAAAAATTTGTTCAGTTTATCCTGCAAAATTGCAATTCAGTGCCACATGTCAGAGTTTTTAAACCCCTTTCCCCCTCCCGAATTACTTTTTCCCTCTTTGATATGCAAAGCTAATACTTCAGTAGCAAGAACTTATTTCCCCAAAACACACATTTTGGGAAGTCACACAAGGTAAAATCCTCAAAGTGGGAAGCACACAAAATATTCTCTACTTGTCATGCATGAGTTTTCCTCATACCTGGCACCAGTGAATCACAATCAGTTCAATATAGTTTAGTAAACAGCTTCATAAATCACTTGAGTTCTGACATACATTCTGATTCAATGCTGATTTATCCCTAGGGCACTTAGAAAACTGATCTCAGTCACTGATAGTTGGTGGGGGAGAAAAATGTTTGTTTGATTTAGATGTGTTTGTGAGAGTCACATCTAAGAAAATGACTGTGGCTCTTCAATTTGTCTGATATTCATCACTTTTAACTCTTTTTGGTTTCTGAAAAGAATCTAAATTATGAAATATGACACATGACAATAACCTCATTATGAGCAAATCAGGGGATCCAAAGAACAAGAATGCCATGGCTGCAGGGCCAGCACTTGATCTTGGGACCCAGACTGCAGATACTAATTTGAGACAGGGTTCAGCAATGTGTGAACTCAGTGTATTTTCAGCAGAAACTAGGAAACTTTTAAAGAATGTCTCTGAGGAACGGGCCAATGCCTTATTAAAATAACAGTGGGGAAAAAACATATTGACTGAGCTCCTGCATGACATCATGCACTGTCAATATAGCAAAGTTTCATTGCACCACAGCTCAGGGATGAGATAGGGTTGCCCACATCATTCTGAAATGGCTCACTTGACTGCACCACAGACTTACATTGCTTGGAGCAGCTCCCTGGAGTTTGAAGTGGGTGTTGGGGGGAGGCATTTACTATGATCATGGCAATACTGTCACAGTCACAAATACACAGCATAGCTGAATATGGAGCAGTTATGGATCCTTAACTCCAGGTAATGAAGCTGTAATTGTGATGCAGGATGCCAATATATGTGTGCATCATGGTATCTCTCTCTGTACAGCAGCATAACATCTTTTCATAGAACGTATCTGTATAAATAGGGAAGAACTGACTACTCTGGTTTCACATTAAGCCAGAGCTGGGACCATGTGAGCCTCTAATGGTTGTTGTTATTCTCATCAGCTCTAGATAAGAGTGACCAGTGTAGATGCACAATGGAAACGGTAGTTCATCTACATTTAGAGGACTACCTTCAGCACTAACCAACCTAAAACAGCTCTCAAATTTTAGAGAGTCTCATTGGAATCCTATATGACCTGCTATGTTATGCAACTTTATATATACCTCTCTATATGGCAGAGGCACTAAGAAACCCCTTTATTGAACTGTAAAGGCATGTAATGGGATGCTAATGCCGACCCTGCTACATAGTAACATAGCAGCTCTTTACTGGATATGAACATTATGCAACAGCTCAGTTCTAATTCCCTCATATGTAAATCCACTCATGAAGATGTAAAGGCCCACCAAGATTCTGGCACTGTATGGGAAGGATTTCAAGATAAAACCCAACACTTTGGAGAGAGACAGGCTCTCACCTTATCTCCCTTTTCTCTCTCTTCAGCCCTGCCCCCTAAGAATCTTCTCTAAACAGCCTTCAACCCTTGAGAATAGATTTTGAGGGGGGATTGCTTCTTTAAGTAATTAATTGAATACCACCTCTGTTCTTCAGTCCTCCCTGGGTGGGACTTTCTTTACTCTTTTCCAAATCCAGAGTTAAGTTTCTCACCTGTTTAGAACCTGAATTTAAATCAGTTTGGAACTGTATCCCCCCCAAAAAAAATAAGACTAATTTCCTCTACTCTGCCTTGTGTTTTTCACTGGTATCACATAGCCTTGAGAACAAAGAAGTAAATAAAAAACCTACCGTGAGATGAAGAAGTGGAAGATGTGTCTGTGCTTCTTGCTACTCCCCCAATTGTTCTCACTGCTACTTCCAAAGGGAGAAAAAAACGGCTGCTTCCACAAGCTACATCTAATGTAGAGAAGACTAGTTTAATGCTGTGGCAAGATAGTGAAGAGCCTTGCACCAAAGTCACTGACATTGCAAATTCAATGTCCTCAATTTAGCTTCTACGACTGATAGAAAGATGATTGATGGTTCTGTTACACCTGCAAAGCTGACTATAGGTATAATAGAAACTTTCCGGATTCCTCATCAACAGAGCTTCTTTACTATCCTAAACTCTCCCTTTGGTAGGTGTAAAGGCTGCTCTGTAAGGTCCAACATATCAACTGGAAGCTACAAAGTATTCAGTATATTTGTACCAATTAAAGCAAATTAGGTAACAATATAACAACAATGAAGGTCCATTATCATGGTGCCTTTAGAAATATTAATATAAGGCACAATTCATCTTGAATTCTTCAAAATCATTAGTATTACTCTTCACTGTGCACTAATTATGGACAATGAAATTTTCTGAAGGCATTTTGTGTACTTGAGGTCCAAGTTCTAACAGTATTTCAGCTTGATCCTGCATGGTTCTCCACTTCCTTCCATTTGGAAACACTGAACAATTCTTTATTGCCTATGTATGCATCTATATGTGTGTATATAAAGTGTGTGTATATGTGCATCAACTCAATCTAATTTAACCATTTCCAAAATTGCAGTGAAGTATTGGGCAGCTTTAGCATGTTAAAACACATTTAAATACATGTTTAAAGCATGCTAAAATACATAATTTATATTTTAATTAAAAACTATTCATTGATTCAAAAATTAAGTGTAATTATTGGTTAAAATACATGACACATGCTCCCAAAAGACATATTTGCTCATGTCCTATATGAGATCAGCTCTGAAGTTTATTAATTACCCTCCCTTCCTCCTTTCCTCCCCCTTCCTCCCAAGAAATGTTACAGATTCTTCCAAAATGGTTGTTTATCAACATGCCTACCAAATAAAAACAAAGATCAAGATCCAATAGACTTTTTCTGCTAATGAAAGATACCTGTCAGTAGCCTTAGGAGAAGCTGATTCCATTGCCTCTGTGCACCTCCAATATCTGGTCTAGAGTGCTTGGGAAACCCTCTGAAGATGATTTTTGATGGGCACATGACACTTGGGAGAAGGAGGGACATATGTCCATTGTGGACATATAGGGGAAGGAAATTGCTTCCACCTGGATCAATTTCTTCTCTCAGTCCAAGTTCTCAAATTAATTGTGATCAGTGAGTGCCACTGTATTACAATAATATAAATTCTTAATGAGCTATTTTCACATTTGGTCCATTTTGGTTATAATATCCTAATTGAAACTCCCAGAATACTCACAATGTAGCCAGAGAATATGATCATGTGTGCTAGATATTCTGTCTCATATTCACCACATATTTATCTAGCATGTGTTTATTTATTTAGTATCATAGCCTAAAGGCACCACATCCTGCTTAATCTAGGAAGCTAAGCAGGGTCAGCCCTGGCTAGTACTTGGATGAAAGACCACCAATGAATGCCAGGCTAAATTTCAGAGTTGTCCATGCTTATAAAAGCCTATGAAATCCATGAAGTCATCTTAAATCAACAGGAGCTTGAAGACACATACACATATCCACTTCTCTCTCTCTTTCACACACACACACACACACACACACACACAATCTCCTCCTCCTCCTCCTCCAGGCACTACAAAATCATTTTTTTTTAAAAAAAACTTTTCTTGAACTTTTGCTCCCATTGGGAAGGTACACATTGTGGAC
The DNA here is from genome assembly GCA_948472985.1 of Iguana delicatissima. Classification (NCBI taxonomy): domain Eukaryota; kingdom Metazoa; phylum Chordata; class Lepidosauria; order Squamata; family Iguanidae; genus Iguana; species Iguana delicatissima. Next base: position 340,783 of record CAOKZL010001834.1, read on the forward strand.
TGCACAGAAGTGCTGCCCCCACAGACTCCTAAGATAACAAAGTGCACAAAGGCTCATTTGTATGATCCCTAACCTTTTGCATATTTAATCTATTTCTGTTGCAACAAGGCATTTAACTTTAACTTAAGCATAGTATGTCTTTTAGGGGCATAGATGCCGCCAAGAAGTCTCAAGCACAATAAGACTGAAGCACTCAGCTATGTTCAATGAAAGCTTTATGAAGCATATCAAATATCTCCAAATGAAATGTCTGTTTTGCTTTCTATATAAATGGATACAATCACCCTGTCAGCATTTTTCATTATACCTGTATTCTTTTGCTAGTGGCAAAGATTTTTGTTGAGTTGTTGCATACCATATGCATGTGTAAATAGCATTTTTTTACAAAACAAACAAACAAACAAACAAACAAACCCAACTTTGCAATGGACTAAATCATGTGGTAAAAGAATATATTTATTTGTATTTAAAAGTTCTAAACTCAAGGCTAGGCCCAACTAGTAGACCTCCTGAATCACTTCCTGACTGATAATTCAACACTTATGTACATCCCATGGGCCTAATGAGTCTACCTGCTTAGTAACTGGATCTAGGTCTATGGCTGGGATCAAAAGATGTTTCATGAATGAAAAATATGTTTCACTCTGAAACATATGCCTATTGCTGTTCTGTCCCCAGGTTTCGGTGTCCTCTGCAAATTGGCTCCAGAATATTAGGGATATTCTGGAATATCCCAAATATCACACACACAAACTGATGCATAAACATATATATTATCAAAATGCACCATGTTAAGGAACATGAAGGAACAGAGCTGATGTTCATCATTCTTAAAAGATATCTTTATTAATAGTTTCAAAAAACAATAAAATTCTACAAATATATTCTGGCATGTCAGAAAAATCTGGTTGGCCTTCCTGACTGGCCACAGGATGGGACTTCAAGCAGTCAATCCAGAAGTAATCCTCAACCCAGACTGCCACTATGACATACATATGTCAACCACCTGGCTCTAGCCCATTACATCTTGCATTTTCCTTGCCCCTTCTTTTGTAATTAAATATGGCCTTGAGGCTTGCCACAGTGCTTTAATTTGATGGGGTTGAGGAGGAGTTTTATCCAGTGAATTATATGGCCTTCCTGTCCTGCTTTCATTGATGGCCTACTTTTCCTGAGGTTTTTGTCTCCCCAGCTTCTGCTACTACTCAGTTTATCTACTACTCCTGAGGTTTTAGTCTCCCTATCACGTGAAGAATTCATATACTCAACATAAACTGTAGCCAATAAAGTTATGGTCATTTAATTTTTTTCACTGATGTTCTTGTCATTTATTCTTCTCCTCCCTATTCCACTATTGCTACTAGAGGTATACAAAGAATACATAGAGATTATAGGAATAATCCACATATTTTCTGGGAAAGGTTTTTTACTCCTCCTGTCCCCACCCCTCCAAGAAATAATGGGGTGATCAGAAAAAGGCATTCTGGAAGATAGTTTCAGAAATGGGAAGGAATGTGGCTGGAGTGTGTGTCATATTTGGAAGGCCGAGGTTTCAGGAGCTGGATAAGCAAAGGTTATAGGAAGAAATATGAAATGAAAGTTCTGTACATACCCCACAAATGTTATTACCATCATCAAGAAGTTTTGTAAAACAGTCACCCCACTAGTTGTGATAAATAAGAATCGCCTCTAAGTTTGCAGGGAGCAGTTACTCTAGAACATCATCATCATCATCGTCGTCGTCGTCGTCGTCGTCGTCATCATCGTCATCCTTTATTTATATAGTGCCATCCATGTACATGACACTTTACAAATTTAAAATACAACAGTTGGTCTAGATAAATACATAATAAAATGAAAAATATACAACAAAAAGGATCCAGGGTATATGGAATTATAACCAGTATAACATAACATTACCATAATGGCAATAAACATTACTATAATGCCAATAAAATACAATATCTAAATAGAAATAAAACTAGTCCAATGTTCCAAAAATTTCGGAAAACAGGAGAGCTTTCAGTTTAGATTTAAAAACAGTAAGAGAAGGGGCAGTTTGCAAGGTTACTGGATGGTGATTCCACGCATAAGGGGCAGCAAGAGAAAAAGGGTGTAACCGAGCTAAAGAGGAGGAGACTTTAGGCTGGGTAAGAAGGCAAGTATTTGCAGAGCATAGGTTTCCAGCTGGCTGGTAAGAAGAGATAAGAGCAGCAAGATAAGGAGGAGCTAAATTATGTAAGACCTTAAAAGTCAAAACAAGAAGCTTGTAAAGGATCCTACAAGGGATAGGTAACCAATGAAGTGAAATCAGGAGAAGGGTAATGTGATTAAAATGGTGGGGTAAGAAAATAATTTTATCAGCATAATGAAAAACAGAAGCCAGGGGGGAAAGATGAAATTGAGGAAGACCAGTGAGTAAAAGATTACAGTAATCGGGACGAGAAATAACAAGAGCATGAATTAAAGTTTTGGCAAAAGAGGGAGAAAGCAAGAGTTGGATTTTGGAGATGTTATAAAGAAAGAAAGAAGCGATATGAGTAATTAACGGCAGTACATGTTTAAAGATGAATAAGTAAGTCTTAAAAATTGTTCTTGATTGCAACTGCAGCTTGTGATTTACAGTAGGCATGGCAAAAAAAATGCAATTATTTGTCCCCAGGTTCACAAACAGGTTTCATGGAAGTCAGGAATCTCTGCTGGAAAGAGTAATAGATCAGCAAGAATTCTGAGCATTTCCCCCCTCATAGTCAATGGCTCAAAGCACTAGGCAAGAATTATTCTGCAGAGAAATATGTGTGTGTGTGTGTTTTTTCCTTCAAAAGATACCAATTCCTTGTTTAGAAAATGGTTTATCTGCACATAAAACACTGTCTCCTATTGAAAAAAAGGTTTTTAAGAAAGTAAGCAAGCAAGCATGTTTTTCTGCACAGAAGAATCCTAGTACAACACATTGGGACTTTTGAATGTGGGAAGGATACGGCAGATATATATTCATTTTAAGCTAGAGAGAGGAGAAAGCTTCATAGGAAAGGGTGACACAGTCAAGAATTTACATCCCTAACCTGTACGTGCATCAAATAGGTAATATTGTTTTCAATAAGATCTTAAGTGAATAAGGCCACAACCTTTTTTATATGTTTAGTACAGGTACATTAAATGGATGTAGAAAAATTCAATATTATGTTGGTGTGTTATAGCGCTTTCATTACAAGGTATGTGAAGACATCCATAAGAATTCCTCATAGCTCTATTCACATATGAAAGAAATTTGAGCAAAAACTTCTCTCCGCCGCTCCTCACCACCGAACTATGTGGGTTGAGTGCAAGGCCTGATGCCACAGTGTGCGATTGCTCTGTCCTCATTTATTGGGCAGATGAAGAACATTTGAAATGGGTTAATTCTCAGTATAGAGAATCAAATAAATCAAATAAATACATCTAGAATTAAATACTAGATTTAAAAATCTTAGAACTAGGGCTTATTTTATTAAATATGAGAAATATCAAAGGACAACGGCCATTTCAAATATCTTCAAATGTGCAGTAAAAGATATAGACCCTTCAATTGGCGTGAGGTCCTAACTGCTTGCTACCATAGCAACAAGGCTCCGCGAGTCTTCTTAACAACTCTTTTGATTGGATAGAAAATCCAGCTACTTTTTGTGGGTGTAAAGACGTGAAACATTTTAATACAGTAATTTGTACCAGTGAGGCAACACATATTTTCCAATGAAAGTTGAAACTATTCTATAGCCAAAGATGTGATTAGCAAAACAGTCACAATTTCCACTACTATGATCATTCTAAAGAAATAAATAATCCTCTACTATGGCTGTGTTTCCTTTTTTGATGTATGCTGCTTCCAACACACACTTTAAAAATACATTTAGAATGTTATCCGAGAGAGGAAATAAGTGTGTTCAATTCCAGCACTACAGTTATGGGGCAGCAAGTGGCTGATCTTACTAAAATTGTGTTGCATGACAGCTGTATTTGGTGGAAACAAGAAGAATATATCAGATTGTCCTGAACAATTAAATGAAAATAAATCATAAGTTTAGATACAGGTATCTAGATAGTCACCCATTTATATTTTCCCTGTTTCAGTACCTGAATATGATTTCTGAGTTGCTGTGAATATAAGCTGTTAGCGAATGGAATTTCAAAGAACATTGTTGAAGGGTCATTCTGCAACTCTAGGGTCACAAATGAAAAAGAAAGAAAGAAATACAATATAAACGAATAGACATGTCTGGGAAAGCAGGCAAAAGCTCCACAAGAAAAAGGTTGATAATGGATGAAAGCTTGCAATACCAGCTTGAGAGAAAAATACCACAGAAGTTGCTGAAGAAAAATATGTGGAACACAAGGTATATGGCAATTTGAAGAAACCAGAAATGTATTAAACACCCTGAAAATGGAATTTTTCAATAATTTTCTTCTCAAATGAAGCAACAAATAATTCTAGCTATTTTCATACCATTCTGAGAAAATCTTTGAAAACTGTGGTTTTTGCAGTCTGGATGTTTTGCCCATGTTTTGGCTGCTGTTTCCTGCTCAGAAAATTCAATTTCCTGTGCAGAAAATGCTGTGATTGGGGACTTACTTTGTACCCCCCCCCCAAAAAAAAGTACATGCCTTTTAAAAAACAGTTAGACGAGCAGGACTTTAAACATGCATTATTGTGGAAGGGCTATAGGTCTGTGATACTGCATGCTTTGAATGTGTAATGATTGCAACTGAATCTGTAACATCTCATCATCAGAGAATTCAGACTGCAAGAAGCAGAAAAATATCTTCCCAAATGCTTGAAGAATCAATATGCAAAAGCAAACACCATTTAGCTAGGTGGTCCAAAGGTCTGAAGGAAGTGAAGGGAATTTGGACATAATGCTCATACTTACTTCCCCATTTCAGGAAAGGCTGAACTGGAACTGAGGAGAGAGTGTGGTGTGAAGGGTACCACATCATCGTGCAGTCATACTACCATTAAGAATGGCCACTCATCGGAGGAAGGATGCTACCATGGCTTTCCACATACAGACACAGACACGCACACAAGGCTATCAGATTCACAGACTGCCAAAACTTGAAGCTTCTCACCATTCCTACCATTCTAAGGCTGTTTCTGAACCATGCTGTTATGTTATTATTCCACTTTCTACACCCTGTGGAATTCTGGGGTTTGTAGTCTACTGAGGCCTAAGAACTCTCGTGGTAAGAATTCTAAATGCCCATCCACAAACTGCAAACTTCATGATTTCATTAGATGTTGAAAGTGGAATGATAGCACTGTAACACTGTAGGGTGGAAATGGCCTAAGAATGGCTTCCATTTCCCAATTCTTCTTCTGTGTGCCCACCCTGCACTGTTATGAAAATGATAATAATGTTTGCAAAAACAAATCCTGCACAGTCTTGTTGGTAGGAAGCTGAAATAATCTCATTAAGAAGAGGGAACTGCAACAAACTGCTCCCTAATCCTAGTGAATAGGAGTCATTCAAGAAATATGTAGCTTATGTACAATGTAATGGAACAGTTCTTCTGAAATGGCAAACCTGGTCTAATGTGCTAAGTCCCATGGATTCCTCCGGCAACCAGCTTTTCACTCTTCCTCCCCATGACTTAGGCCTAGATTTGGCTTCTGAAACAGCTAGTTGGTGTGACTTCCTTACCTAAGTTGTTGTGGCTAAAGTCTGTCACAACTTTTGGTTCTTTTTGAAAATGTTAACAGTCTGTAGGCCCAAAGAATTTCAAGATTCCCAGTGATCCTCCAATAGACATTTTTCCATTCAGTATGGGTATTGCTTATCAATAATTTAAAAATCCTTGTGTTGTTCATAATGTCATTCCAAGATATTCTACTGCCCGAGTCCAAATTGTGCTGCTCCCCATTCCATGTGCAGATGCTGACTGGAATGGCAGTTGATTAGATGGCATCTTCCACCATTCCTGGCTGAGTAGGATAGTTAAGGAGGCTTAGGATATGCCATGTAACATGCATTGTTCTACCTTCAATGAAGCAGAACAATAGAGTAGCTGAGAAGGACAAACCAGCAGTGAAGTATCTGCTACCAGAAACACTTGCCTCATTATTGTGTCACCCAGGAGATCTTTGTTGTCCATAGTCTTTGTTGTCAGTTTTTGGGATACAGGGCTGTACCCAATTCTGACTGCCAGTCTGATGAATTCTGTATATTAAGGATGTGAAAAATGCTGAGCCTCAGGGCATTTCTGCACTACAGTGTTGTAGTGCTACTATTTCACTTTCAACATCCTGTAGAATTCTGGGGTTTGTAATTTACTGAGGCCAAAAGCTCTCTGGCTGAGTATTCTTAATGCCTCTCCCTAAACTGCTAGCCCCAGGATTCCATAGGATGTTGAAAGTGGAATAATAGCACTTTAACAGTATAGTGCAGAAAAAGCCTCAGTTTCACTTATATTCTAACTGTATTGCTGTCCTGTCTGATTGCAAAACTTCATTTTTCCTCCCTATATGAATATTTCTGAAATTTTCAAGTATACATTTTCATGATGTCTGCATTTGTTTATTTGGTTTTCCTAATGTACACAATTTCACCTTTGACTAATGCATATTTGTGTATATCATTCCATTCATTTGCCTTTAAAAAAGTTTCTGATTCTCTGCACTTTATGTGTATAAAGTGAGTTGAGTGCCAGTGCACAAAACAATTAAAGTAACACATTTATCCTCACTAGTCCTTTGAGATACTAGTAGAAGTGGATAGGACTTGCTGTCAACATGGCGTAAAAGCACCTGGAGTAAACAGAAAGATTTTTAGGATTTATTGAGCTTGTTGCAGCTTAGCACACTGCAATGTTTTGAATCCATCTTACACATTAGAGAAGTGATTTGCAAATATGCTCAAGAGAATGAGGTGGAGAGAGAGACTTCTTCATTTTTCAAAATCATTAAAGGAAACAAATGCATCTTGGCACAGTCATCATCTCATACATAGTGATATCTACTAAATCAAATCTGTGCAGGGTGTCAGCCTTAAGATTTCTTCCTCTTCCTTTCTCTCTCTCTCTCTCTGTTTTCCCTATGGAAGTACAAAAAAAAAAGAATGAGGATGATGGTAGCTTGTTAGACAAAGAATTTGGATTGCAAAGCTAATCACTACAGCTTGGCATAGTTCTCCTGCCTTGAAAGATATCTACTCAAACTGTGTTATGTTAAATATCCTCCAGTGATCATCTCCTCCTCCTCTTCCTCCTCCTCCTCCTCCTGGAGAATGACAGCAGTGCACTGTCTCATCTGAGAAGCTGGTACACCCTTGTTTTAATATGCCCCCATCCAGGATACATATGCTGAGAGGGAACTTGTCTTCAAAAGTGAAGTATACTTCAACAAAATGTTTTGTGCCATCCCCCAATTATGCAATGTTTCTAATGCACAATTAAAATGAGGCTACATGATTCCAGCTATATATACAATCTCTCCAAGTAAGTCTCTACATAAGCAGTTTGCCACATAATGTACATAATTTCCCAGATATCTATTCTGCTCGATTTCTTGCCTTAAATTGTTTTAATATAGAGGCTTTGGTTCATTCTCACAGCTTTGGCAATACTCTAGGAGGGGGAATTATTCTCCCTGCAGTGTTCTTGATATGTTGGAATACTAGTGGGACAGTTGTGAATACCTGTTACATCCCTAGTAGACAGCTTGACTTGCATAGGTCTGTGAACAATGTAGTTTTCCTCTCTGTATGATGCTTACATAAGGAGAAAAATAATTCTAAAAATGAAGAAATTAAAATTAGCCTTGTTTACATTTTCTATGCATGTGGTAACCTAGGTACAACTCAAATTAGCACCTTTCTCCCTAGTGTATAAGGCAAGAATTCAAAAGATATGTTCTGTAAATAAAACCAGCTACATCTGTGCATGTGTGCATGCACATGTGTTCTATTCTTAAACCTTAGAGATGGGAAAATATTCACTCTTGTTACCATACCTTATACCCCCTATCCTGCAGGATAGCAAAATTGGTGAGAAATATTTTATATAAACTGGACCCTTCTGATTAGGAAACACTGGTAAGCAAGACACTGGCTGTAAGCATGGGCTAGGTCAGCATGAACCTCAGCATGGCCAGGTCATAAATTCAAGAGGTTAATGTGTTAATGGGCTTCCAACAATCCTTTCAATGAATACAGGCAACCAAGACAATAGTGAAAGAAACTGCCCAAGCATGGCAGGCAAGCACTCCTGCTGCGTGCATTTCCTACAGGTAGCTTCCCCATTCACATTACCCAACCAAGATATTAAGAGGCTGTCAGAACTCCCATTGATGTTTTATCACCTAAAATAAGACAATCAGCCCGTTACGTTCCCCTTTTGTTTACTCTTCCAGAGAGCCACTAAAACTCATCCCTTCAGGGTGGGGGAAAAAGGTATAAAAGCCCCAGTTCTAACCCACAAGATATGTAACACATTAGCATTTTGGACATCATGCTGACCTCAGATTCCTATTCATCTGTGCTGGTCTCAAACTCTTGTTTGAGGCACTTCTCTTTCATCTTCTGCTCTAGGACCAGTAAATATCATCCTCTGCACCTGAAATCTCTCTATATCCAACCTTTCTTGCTTCTTCCTTCACTAGCCTTGCATGTTCATGAGACTGCTTGATTTCTTGTGTGTGTATATGTTTTAATTTCTAATAAAAACATCTTGTTTAAACCATTAACCAGAGTTCTGCACTGGTATACACAAGTGAAAAGTTCCTGCCATTACCACTCCCCTCAGGTAGGCCTCCTTTCAGCTGTAGTTCTCTCAATTTCTAAGGAGACATTGGCACTGTTGGCAGACCTCAAGGTCCCCCACCTTTTGGGGTAAAACTATTCATGAGATAATTTAAAAGTTTTTTCTTCTTCTCTTGATTGCATCAAGAGAAAATTTGGTTGGTGTCTAAGAAATGATTAGCAATTCAGTGGTTGTAATTTCTTAGGTTGGCATCTAAGAAATTACATGTTCTTTATTGAAACTGACTTAAAGATAGAATCCAATTTTATATCACTGTCACTGCTAGATTGCTTTCCCATACTTAGGCCTTTTCCGCATTTTGTTTTTACAATGGGGCAACACGTCCTCCAGCGAGGACGTTTGCACTTGGGGGTGGACTGGGTCCGGACTACTTTCTGTAGGTTCGGACTTAAGCCCGCTCCGGAACGACCAGAACTGGTGGTTCGCCATGCTATTGAAAGATCGTTTAAAACAGGTCTTTCAATAGCCCAGTGCACCCCACTCCGTCGCTGCGCTCCTGTGTAGATCTGCAGGCTCGCACCAGCGCTAGGCTGCAGATCTTCCAGAAGCAGGCTTCTGGCTGGCGAGCTTCTCTGGTCAGTGGAGCCTCCACCAACCGTAAGCCAGCATTTTCATCCCTGGAGCAGTGTGTAGTGTGGCCACACACTGCTCCGGATCAGTGTGGATCGTCGAAGGGAGCATACCAGTCCAGTGAGTAACAGAATGCCCCATTTTCTTCCCAAAGTGCGAAAAAGCTCTTAGTCTTATATATTATGTTAATTGTTTCTGCAGTACACTGAGTCTCAAATTATGTTAATGAACTTGGAGGGCTCACAGCTATATAAAAATAAGACACAAATGAAGAAAATTACAACATTTACAATCACAAAATGCTCTTGTTCTATAGCCTTGTTTATATTTCTTCTACTGTTCTACATTTTCTTCAAATACACCTTTTGACATCCTTTTAGCTGATAACTCACCCATTGGATGCTTCCAAATTAAGGACAAGTTCAATTAATTTGAGGGGGGTTTCACTTTTTCATCAGTTCTTCTTACCTGTATAGACTCACTTGGAACCACTTGGATGCTGCTTGCAAAGTGAGCTGATGGTGTGGGGAGGTGCTAAGCTGAGTGAGAGACTTTGCAAGCAGCATGCACATGGTTGGTCCCCAGTGAACTTCTATAAGTCTTTCATGTTCCCTATACTACATCACATGGATTCCATTTTTCAACTAATTCCATTTTCTGACAGTGCTCTAGTCCCTAACATGTCAGATAAGTGGAGTGAGCCTGTAAAACATTCTCTGATTCTATATAACCTCCATTCTCAAGGTGTGAACTAGATAAATGTATTTTATTTTTAAACTTCCAACAGTGGACTAAGAAATTTGAAATGTTCACACCAAATTCATGGCACTTCAGCTATACATGGATTTATTTTTATTTTTATTTTTATTTAGCTCCTGTCCATATATTAAGGGGGAAAATTACTGATCCTGTTGAGATAGTACCTTCTTCCTCTTTCATATGAACCAAGGAATATGACCGTCTAATCTTAAGAATTTAAATAGTTGTGCTAACTGGAAACGTAGGTAGCATTTCTCAGAATGAGGGATGTTAAACTACTCTTGGCAGCCAAACTAGATTTAATGTTCTTAACACTTTATTTTAAATAATAAATGTTTCAGTTTGTTTTTGCCTTTTTATTATTTTTGCATTTTTATGTTTTAATTGTACAATTCCGAATACTAATAAAAGGTGACCACGTAAAGTCGAAGTCTTTCATGGCCAGAATCCATGGGTTGTTGTGGGTTTTTTGGGCTATGAGGCTGTGTTCTAGTAGTATTTGCTCCTGACATTTCACCTGCATCTGTGGGTGGCATCTTCAGAGGATCGTCTGAAGATGCCAGCCACAGATGCGGGCAAAACATGGGGAGCAAATACTCCCAACACCCCAAAAAGGTGACCATTCTTTTAAGTTTTTGATTCATATATAAGGAACTGGTTTATAATTACTCACCAGAATTCTAGATCAGCTACTTAGTTGTGTATCAGTAATGAAGTAATGTATCTTGGCACAACTTCTCCTTCCCAGTCCTCCTTAATAGCTAGACACTGGATTGGTGCAGAAGATCCATTTGGCTTCCAATCAGGTTGCAAAGAGAATGATGTTTCTGTCACCACCATTCCTGCCAGCAAGCGAGGCTACGACAAGACTTGTGACAATAGTCCTGATTCTGATTTTCATAGGCTTGCTTGCTGGTGGAAGAGGATCAGAATGGCATACTCTTTGTACCTTAATCAGATGCTGAATGGATCTTCTTCAATTGGGCCCTTTCCGCACCTTACCTTAATACCACGATGAACTGGTGCCATCACAGTACTGCTAATATCGCAAGAGGCCCGATACAGAGCCTATTGCATTCTGCATGCACCAGGGCATTCGCAAGAGAGCACTGGCTCCCATCCAGTGTCTTTTCTGCATGTTGGAATCCTGGGCCATGCCTAGGTCCTGCCTTGTCCCCACCCCACTATCCCTGATTGGTTGGTGGGGTTTATTTTAATTTTTTTGATGGCCATCGTGGTAACGTTAGATTGATGGATCCTTCCAACATGCAATTGCAGCAGCCCCAAGGGCAGCCCGGTAGCAGAAGCCCCCCCTCCATAGCAGGCTGCTCTGGAAAAGGCAGGGACTGGCAGGACACATTGCAGCTGTGACCCAGCTGGAGCTAGAGCTCTCTCCACCACCTCCATGACCCGCGATGGAGCCTGACCAGATGGAGCTCCTTGGGACACTGGTCATACAGCTCTATATGAACAACATCACAGACCTCTGGGCCTGGAGGGCATGACAATGGTGGTGATGCAGGAGAGCTATCCCAGTGGGAGCCGCCACCATCTACACCCAAGCAACCACCACCACTGCTGCCACCATAGCAAACGATGGCAAACATCAGCCAATCCCCATGTTGCCATGCATGCCTGGCTGGGAACGCTCCTGCGGCCCCAGAGATGGTGGGTCAGGACTTGTGTCCAACGGGATGGTGGATCAGAGAAGTGTTGGTGACCTGGGATGGTGAAATGTGGTTTTATCACTTCAGAATTACCCGGGCCACCTTCTTCAAGATCGTGGAACATCTGTGCCTGCACCTGCACTGCACCACCACCGTCATGAGGGTGCCCATCTCCACAGAGGAGAGGGGCACCATCGCAATCTCGTGGCTCACCACTCCCTTAATCTACAGGAAGGCTACCAACACCTTTGGACTCGGCATCTCAACAGTGGCAGAGATTGTGGTAGAAGTCTGCCTCACCATTGAACACGTCCTGCTGGGCACCATTGTCTGCCTGCAGAACCACCGCACAGTGAGTCCACTCTGCAGTAGCTCCCCTCCCACAGCTGAGATGGCATGCTGATGTGAGAAACACATAGACAGGGCGGATAGGCAGGCAACACCATTTAGGGGGGAGTGGTGTAACTCACCAGACATTCTCTACCCTCCCCGACTCACCCAACGTCCCATGTGTGTCACTGATGCCCCCAGTGCACTGATGTCTCTGTTGATGCCACTTTCCCTTGCCACCCTTAGATCATGGACAGCTTCGAGGCCATGGGATTCCCAAAGTGTAGCAGCACCCTGGACGGTACCCATGTCCCTGTATGGCCCCCAAAAGGACAGGTGCATGAGTTCCTCAACAGGAAGGACACCTTCTCCATCCTGCTGCAAGACCTGACAGATAATTCTGGATAGTTTCTGGACATTGAGTTGGGATATATGGTTTGCACCCATGATGCCCATGTCTTCCATCACTCAGCCCTGTGGCAGGCCATGGAGGTCAGGCAATTCGTCCCTGGCAACCCGAACGTCACCATCCATGGTGTGCAGGTCGGGCTTGTCATCCTGGCAGATGGAGCCTACCCCTGGGGCCAGTGGCTTATGAAGCCCTACAGAGATCAGCTGGACGCCCGGAAGATGGCTTGCAACAGGCTCTGCAATCACTGCTGCAATGTCGTAGAGCTGAAGGCCAGATGGGGCTTCGCTGACCGTCTCCAAGCCAAATTTCCTGCAGGTCGTTGCTGCCTGCGTGGTTCTGCACAAGATCTGTGAAATCAAGGGCCCCGCACTGCATCCCAACCTCTGCCCACCCGCATCAGTCACCATCCCCCTGGGTGCCTATGTCTACACGGCACATGATAACAGGAGGCTCAGGGAGGCCAGAGTGTAAGGGATGCCATCACGAGGATGATCACTGGCTGACTAGCCACCTCCGCTTCCGGCTGCAGCTGCAATGACACCGTGCCCTCTCCCTCCCTATGCTTCTGAAACCAGCAGGCATGCATGCTCCCCTGAGGGGATCCGATACTCAAATCCGAAATCACAACATGTATTCTGAATGCATCTCCCTTTGTCTCTGTAAATAAAGTGAAACACATGTTATCCCATGAACCATGTGTGGACCCTCACTGCCCTAACCAGAGCATGCTCACGCTCCCAGCATCATCTGTGGTCACCGTCAGCAGAGGAAGGGCGTGCAGCATGCCATGGGGAACCCACAGGCTGTTAGAAGGAGGAGCTAGTGCAGCAGAGATGTGCACTACATGTGTCTCCCTGTCACACCCACCCCCAGCTGCTGGGCAAGGAGAATGCAGACATGGTGGCAGGAATGTGTGTTTACCGGATAGTCCCCCTGGTTGGTTCCACGCAGGTGTCAGAAGGGACCTGTGGCATATAGCGATTGCCAGATGCAGTACTAAGCAAAGTTCACCAGCAGCAGAGAAACAGGTACCCACCCAGGCACCAGAAGGCACAGAGCAGACAGGCAGTTAGTGTCCCCTTCCAAGCAGAGATGCCCTCCACTCACTCTCAGGCCGGGCAAACCAAATCATGAGCTATAGCACTGCAATCTCTTTTTCACATGTCCCTCCTTCCCAGAAGCAGACCTCTCTCAATACAGCCCTTCAGGCAGCAGCTGACTAACTGAGGGAACCCTGGCCATCTCTCATTGTGATGTGGAGAGGACATTGGAGTGGCACCACCACCAGAAGGGCGAGATTGCAGGTTCGGCAGTATGGCTGACAGGAACCTGTTAGTGCTCTGCATCTCCTCCACCACATCCTCCTGGCCCTTTGCATTCCTCTCTATACCCTCCCTGTATGTGTCAACAAGTTGCTGGAGAATGACATTGGTCACACTCAGCACCGTCACCATCTTTCTCTGCTGCACTCTCCACTCAGCTGCCAATGCATCATGCAGCTCCCATGAGTGCTGCATGATGGCCATGGCAATTGCCTCACCCCGACAGCCTGTCTGGGCCCTCGCCCAAGTTGCCCTCATCCTCGAGCAGGGAGAAATCAACCCAGTGCTGATGGTGGTTCTGCTAGTACTCTCATTCAGAGGCAGCCTTGGAAGGAACACAGAGAGGTTGACAGTCCAGTGAGCACAGCACTCTCTCCCCAACAACGCCCTGTGGAGTCTCCACACATTTGGGGAAATGCAGTGAGACAGCCCCCTGCAGCATGGGAGCCACGCTGCCAGCCCCTACGCTTCAGTGGCCTGGGATGGCAGCATCTCTATGGGACAGATCAGCAGCCTCTCGACTTGGTGTTGAGGTAGTTTGTCCTCATGCTTCCCAGGGCAATGAAGCCCTGAACCACTGGCTGTGCCCTCTAACATGGCAACCTCATCCTCATCAGATCTCTCAGTGCCCTCGTTGCGGCCGCGGCCCTCACTACTACCCACAAGTGGTGGAGCTTTGGCATGCAAAGGAGGAAGAGAGCCCTATGCTAGCTATGCCCACTTGCTCTAAGAACAGGATGGGGGAAGGGGGAATGCTTCTTATTTTTCCAATGCATAGCTGTTGCCTGCTGTGCTGGGGAGGATGGACTGGGCTCCTGTGGTCATGGGATTTCGCACCCTACAGCTGAGATGGTGCACACTGGCCACAGAGTGCAACCACCTGCCGTGCATGATGACTCCTGCCGGGGGACCATCCAGGCTCTGTTTGCGCCGCTCTGGAAAAGGGAGGTGAACCCACCACATTGACAGGCAGCACACTGCACCATCAGAAGGGTGTTCCCTCTGGGGATTCTCCCTGAGCTTTGGTCGCAATCTGTTTACCTGACTTTTGGCTCTAGTCCAGGTCTCTGTGGCAGCAAGAAAAGGGTTAGCTCTGTGTACACTGTGATGTCCCCTGAAATCTGATGGCATGGCTCTCCTGTCTGCTGTCAACCTGGTTTCCATCAGGCTAGGCAACCCAGGCTTCCTGAGGCTTTCCTCACAGGGGTCCATGGTTTTCCGGGCCTTTCATCCTTTCTGTCTCCCAGCTCTGAGCACGTTCCGGTGTGTACACTATTGTTCTTGCTTTCCGATGCCCCTGAACTGCACATGATATCTCGGTGAGGAGTCCCCATGGCAGAATGAAGTGGTACCACTACATTCGTAGGTGTGTACGGTATGGTTGCATGAGTCCTGTCCAGACTTGCAAGCTCGTAGTGGCTTTTCAGCTGCCACATCCCACACAGTATGGCATTCCTTCCACCCTGTGGACTGCTAAGTCCCTGAGGTACCTTTCATATGCTGTGCTTCCCAGCCAGGTGTTACCCACCCTGTGTGTGTGCAATGCATTCTTCCTGCTAATATGTGGGTCACTGCATTTCTCATTGGGGATGTATGTGTTGGGTGTGTTGGCTGGCCTCCCTGACATATCCACCATGTTTAGCAAGGTTGGAGGTGTCTGGCTGTTTGAGTGATGGCCATGGGAATAGCGGGGGGCGGGGAGATTTTTTGCTCTGGGGGCTCTTCGCCAATTCCACTGTGAGAACTAGGTTGGCCGTCAGCCCTTAGGGCATGCTGCTTTGTGCTACAGTGCTAACCTGCTAATGTGCTAAAGATAGCGGGAATTTTTTTTTTAAATGTCAGTCGGTCAGACCTTGGGGGCTGCTGTCATCTTGAGTGTGAGTGACGATGTCAGCCCCGGGGTGGCCTTGTGCAGCAATGTGTCCTGTAGTGTTTCCTGCTGCAATGGGGGTAGCAGCCACCTGCTGCTGGGTGGAGCTTCCCGTAGGAGTTGCTGCGTGAGGGACAGGCATCAGGGACTGCCCATACTCTACCCACTCCCGGGTCATTCCCAGAAGCACACTGGATGATGGCTCCGCATGCCCTCGGCTCGCGCGATTGATGCATGAAAGGGAGGTTATTTTCTCCCTACAGGTGAAAATGAAAAAAAAAAAAGCGACACCAGCCCTGCCTGCGGCTGGGATAGCACCTGGTTGGCCAGAATGTCATGCGGTACGGCAGCTCCTGAAGGGGGGAGGGACCATACCTAATGCACTTTAAAAACACCATGCAGAAAGGGCCTCAGTCTGGCTACTGACTCTTCAGGTGGACTGAGGTGGCATTTATGTTTATTTCCAGTAAGACTATAGGGTCTAACTGATTACAGACCAGCTATGGATCTATAACTCTAGGTTTTGAATGTGTAACTACAATACTGAATATCAGCCATGTTCCCTAAGAGTTTTTGGTCAATACTACTCTGAGATAACTTTGATTCAGCTTTTATAGTTTATTGTTTATTGAGTGAAATATTTATGTGCATTAATTTAGAATTAATATTTATTTATAAGCCTTTTTTCTAGTATGCTCTTGAAGGACTGCATAATATTTAGTAGTTCAGAAAGAAACATAATTTACATATAAATTTATCTTAAGAATTTTGGCTTTTAAAGTCAAGCCTTTGATGCTTTGGTGCTTTCTAATCACCTCTGTAGGGTGGCTGTATTGCTGTCACAAATAGAGTGGATAATCATGGGCCTCCCTGCCTCTATGTAAATGATTTTTTATTATTATTATTATTATTATTATTATTATTATTATTATTATTATTATTATTATTATTTTTGTGAGCCTAAATTACTGAGTGTGACAATGGCTTTACTCTCATTTAATGTTCTTGGTACAAGCTTTGGATAGATTTGTGTGTATATGCACGTGTGTGGGGGGTGGGTGGGGGTGGTTAACTGAATCCCTCTGAGATCCATCACATAACTAGCATAAATGCTATTGGTTTGTTTGTTAATCTCACTCATCATATGCACTCACGTTCATTTTATTCAATAAGTCAAACATGGTATTCTCAATCCAAGAGATCATATGCTTTCAGATTGTCCAGCAAAATGTATAACTTTAAAAAACAATGCTTTCTATCTTTTTCTATATGCTAACTCTTTATCGTCTTTTTTCTTTTTCATTATTCTCTCTCTCTCCTCACCATACCCCCCCCCCCAGTATTCATACAGCCAATACCAGCTTTACCTGGGTTACACATACTTTTATTCTCTGCACCATTCTGTTTCTCTGGTTTCCCTCTTTCAGTCTTTTTTTTTAATGCCAGTATTTCCCTCTAGCCTATTTTTTTTTTAACTCTTCTCTTTCCTCTTTCCCACCTGCACAGAGAATTTCTCTCTCAGGGTTGCCGTATTCTACTTCCCTCAGTTGAAACAGCCAGATGTGCAAATTACAAAAAGGATTTGCCCATTCTGAACATCAGGTGCTGAGAAAAGGAAGAGTTGACCAACACACACACACACACACACACTTCCTAGTCAGAAGCATTTTTCTCCAGACAGATATCCCATAATCAACATCTTTATTTTTCTCATCCGATGATTCCTGCTCAAGGCACCAAAAATATCTAATTATGCTTATAGTTAGAATCATCAACAAACACGTGATTTTTATCTTGTGATATCTTTCAGTAGTAAAATAATGCTCAAAGTGGTTTTCAGTAACATGAGAAACAAGTTTCAAAAGAGACAGCAAGAGACAGAGAGAGAGAAGAGAGAAATAAGTATACAAGAAGAGAGAGAGAGAGAGAGAGAGAGAGAGAAAGGAAGGAGGGAGGGAAGGAAGGAAGGAAGGAAGGAAGGAAGGAAGGAAGGAAGGAAGGAAGACTCAGATGAATAATGTACTCAGTCTCGTAGGGATGGGGGGGTGATGAGGGAGGTTCTCCTCCCATGGCAATTTTTTGGAGGCATCTCATCTTCTTGTTTGCCCTCCCCCACGTGATGTAGCACAACCCCATATCTTGTAGTCATGCCCTCCAAGCACTGTAGCCACACCCCCATGCACCATAGCCCTGCCACCACATGCTGTAGCCCTGCCAGCATGTGCTATAGCCATGCCCCCTCATATATCCCTCCACCCACTCCAGTCTCCACCACTGAATGTATTCAAGTTTAATGTAATCATTCAAGAACCATCCCACAGTAATAAATATCAGCTAAGATTAAACAATCCACTAATAATTTGGATGAAGACCAAAACCACAAGGCGGTGCCAAAACAACAGCAAGAATATATTTTATTCAAAGGTAGATGTTGCTGTAGCTACAAACTCTAAAGAAGACTTCACCCTCATGATCTCTAGTTAACCCATTGCCGGCCAGTGGCTGAAGTCATACAAGGCTCCACAACCTTTGCCAAGGTAAAAATGGACCAAGTAGAACACTAGGAGCTAGGTAACAAAGGTTTCATAGATAGGTGTTCTACAGTTGTTGTCTGCATTACTAGTGCTTTTGTAGTTAGGTTAAGGCCCTTTCTGCACCTTACCTTTTTTCGGTGCTGGGGTGCAGGGATCGCGCTAGCAGCCTCCAGCGAGAGGATCTTTCATCCCCACTGCTTCAGCTCCACACAAGCTGCCTGCTCCTGAGCAGGTAGCGCAAGAGCCCTGCCTCTTCCTTCCTCAGTGCAGCCTGGGACTTTCCCAGGCTGCGCTGGGCAGGAAGCACGACCACCGTGGCTCTGGAGGCTCCACACACATGCCAAATGCGCGGGGAGCCCTGGAGCAATTTTCAGCTGAAAGCCGAAAATGAAAAAGTGCACGAGCGGTGCCTTCCCTAACCTGGAGCATTGTGCAATTGTGAGTGTGTCGTGCAGATCACTCGTCACAATCATACAATGCTCGAGGGGCCCTTTCGCATGTCAAATGTTGTGCGAAAAGAGCCTTAAGTTAGCTAGCCATGCTAGCTAGGATATTCTGGGAATTGTACTGCAGAAAGTAACAACCACCCTCTTCACACACACACACACACATTGAGAGAGAGAGAGAGTGCAAGAGAACATGTAAGATTTATCAGGAAGCTGGATTAAACCATAGCAGGACCTAGATTGTTCCAGTATTGGAGAGGCCAGAAATGGAAAGGCAAGAATATGTTCTACCCTACTCCAAACCTGCTGCAAATATTTGAACAAAACTTTTAGACTTTCTATTCTTGAGGGAATCTCTATGTAATAGGAAATCTGTTATAATTTGCCAATAATAATAATGTCATTTCTGTATTTCAGGCTCTGCATTTTAGACATTGAAATTCAAAAAAAAATGTTTGTTTGCAAAATGCAGGGAAAGATTAAATATGCAGGATTGAATTCTGCTTGTGGGAACAAGTTATGTCTCACATCTCAGCAGATATAACATTGGAGTAAATACCATATGATGGTAACAGGAATCCTGGGCACAAAGCTGGACAGAACATTTCTATCCCCTCAAAAAAGTATGTTTTCAGGGGCAAGATTTTTAAGTTTTGTAATTGTTTATGACCAGATGGGCAAATTTCTATGGTGCTGAAATAAGCTGTTAGTCTTCAGCAATTAGAAGCTAGTCTTACAGAATGACTGAAAAGAATGGGTGTGAATGGGTAAGAAGACATTGAATTTGCTTATTGTAACTCAACGCTGAGTTACAGATAGAGGTAAAAGTATCTTTCTTCCCAAACAGAATTAGAAAATTCTTTGAAGGAAAAAAAAAGTTTACGGCTATGTTGAATTAGCGCAATGCACCTGGAATGTTGACATGCTACCAAATAATCAAATATATGCAAAAGATTCTGTATAACAAGGGAAATTCCTCAACAGATGAAATGGGAGATGGCATCATGTTTCATATAAACCCATGATGCACAGAGAGACAGAGAAATGGGGAAAAAAGAAAAGAATATAGCAGCACGTTTAAAATTAACTGGATTTTAAAATGAGCTTTTGTGAATATAAACTTCTTCAGAAGCAGTGCATCATGGGTTTATAGCCATAAAATATCACATTGTATTTATATCTGAAAAAGTGGATTTATAGACACAAAAATACATTCTAATGTTACATTCCTTTTCTTCCCCTCCCTCAACCTTCTTCCTTTTTATGTTCCAAAAGACTAACACAGCTATTCCTTTGAAAATAATTGTAATTCCTCATGTACTACAGTACAAATATTGTGTAAAATTATGTTCCCTTACCACTGAAATGTACTCAAGTACCACACCCACATACTATAAGATCCATGAACATATACATGTTCCTTATAAGTATGGGAAACATTCCTTAGGTTATGCAATTTCTTAGTATTGTTGATGTTTCTTTTTACACACTTTTCCCTGAGGCTTGACGCGGGGTACATCATAAATGTCTATCAAAGAGAATGTACCAAAACTGGAAATATCTGTTTGATAGCAATTAAATTCCACAAGGAACATAAGTGAATTGCTTTACATATTTTTAATATGCTTTACAAATTTAATAAAAGAAAGAATGATGAAACCACATATTTATTCTGATTGATTTTATACATATATATATATACACACACGCACACATACATACACAGTCCAAGCATGCTTAAGGTCATTGTGTGATCTGCCTACTAGACAATACTGTTGTTTACAACCTTGGGAGCTCAGATTACTAAAATGTTAAAACTGTAGGAAACTTTAGAAATATATATAGATTGACGAGTATAAGGCAAAGGCAATCCTCTTAATAATAATAATAATAATAATAATAATAAGGCAATCCTCTTCACAAAGACAGAGATAGGAGAACTGGACCTGTTTTATCTACTCTTTTACTACCAAGATGCCTAGTACTTACTACCCAGTGATAGTCCCAAGATGGCACTTCAGGCTACAGCAATTTTTTTAAGAATAAAAGATTGAGATGTATACCCTTAAAATCATTTTAATGTTCATGTCACTTTTCACATGTCTAGGTTTCATTGTAAAGAGCTATGGAGGACACACACACAAACACACACACTACTGCTCTTTTCCTCTCAACTTTTTGTAACTTTAATCTGAGTTTTCTCAGGAAAGCAAAAATAAAAATACTTTCCTCTAATCTTGAGCCAATAATTTCTGTTTTTGCTATTGAACTTCTATTGAACTTCAATCCTTTCTCCCTTTCTTCCTCCCCCTCTCCATCTCCCTCTCCACATACACTATATGAAGGAGAAGATGGATAAAATATTTAGTTCTTAAATCAATTAATTTTCAAGTAACTCCTCCATCTGTAGTGAACCATTTTTTTCTTTCATTTATGGAAAACAATGGAGGATTCCTTTTTCTTTGAGCCAAGGAGGTCTCCCTTTTGTTGAGCAAGTTTTAAAGAACTCAGAAAACTGACCATGATTCTTTGCCTCCATTTCCGTTTTGATCTGGGCTGTGTAACTTTGAACAATTTTCCTCACCTTTGGGCCAGATAGTACTTCAAAGTTTGGTTCTACCAACAGCTGTGAACTCTCTCAGTGTTAGCTATTCTTTGTAATTGTGTGCATTTCTTTGTGCTCAGCCACTTCCTCCCTTTCTCTGCTCCCCCGCCCATAGATATAGCTTTTAGAAAGTTTCTTTACAAAACTTGAGTCTGTTCTATCTTTCTTTGCTCAATCTGTTTTTGCATTCTCTGTAACACTAATCTGTTGCCTGGCATCTTTGTTTTCAGTATGTCTTCTTATTCCTCTCCTCAGCTTAGCTTATGTTTTTTATGGCTTGTTAGAATCCTCAAAGATTAAAAGTTTTGAACAAGGAACCAAATTGTACAGCATGCTACCAAGATAAATTTGAGATCATTGTGTTGATACATAAAGCCCTCTGCAGCTTAGAACTTAGATACCCAATTAGACTCTTTTTCTCTTATGTAACTGTCTAGATTACATAATTTGTAGGGTATGATTTCTTTATAATGTTGTGCATGCCAGGAATTTGCTATTTGGCAATGTGAGAAGTGTTCTTTATATGGGCTTTTTAATTGAGAAATTTGCTCCACTCCTTGCAACAAAATCTTAATAACTAGTCTATTTATTCTATGTCAGCTTTTAAATGAAGGTACACTGCTGTATTATTTAACTTCATGGGCCTTTCCCTTTCTGTATTAGTCCTATGTTATTTATATGGCTTTCTTAAACTGTATAAACATTGCACCCAGCTTTGGGATTATTTTTGTAATGGAGTATAACAGCTAATCACTTAAATAAAAAGATATGAAGGCCACGTGATTGTTCCTCAGACATCACAAGAGGTTTCAGTTCAATAATCCTTACCATACCTTGAGTCCAACAAATAAAATAAGGTGCAGAAGAAATATGATCTGAATAAGACAGAGTTCTTTCCACTTGCCCATAAGAAAGGACAACAAACACATGAAGTTTTAGACCAAGATGACAAAGCCCACAGAGGTGAATGCTGTGTGGTTTCTCTCATCTGTGCCCATTTTACCACACCTTAACTCCTTATTAAAAATGTCTAAAGAAGCCAAGAAAGGAGCCAGTTTTATCAAGCCCCAGATGCCTTATATGGGGTAAATATAGGCTCTTTCCACATGTGGAGGGAGAAACGGGGTAAAACGCGCAGAAACGGAGCTTACCAGAAGCCAGGTAAGTCCGTCACCACGAGGAGCAACATGAGTTTGCTGCTCCACACTCCTGTGGCGTCCTGTGGCATCCAAAATGGCAGCTTACAGCTGGCGGAGGCTCTCCACCAACCCGAGGAGCTTGCCAGCCAGAAGCCCGCCCCCTGGCAGATCTGCAGGCATGCACTTGCGCGTGCCTGCAAATCTACACCGGGGCACTACGATGGGGTGGAATGGGGCTACATGCTTGTGTTTTACAAAAACCACTTGAAAAGTGGTTTTTAAAAAACACGTGGCACCACCACTTCCAGTTGCTTCAGGGCGGCTTGAGGTGCAGAACCTCAAAATTATAAATGTCCCAGCACACTCCACAGTGTAGACGACCTCCATTAGTGCTCTACACTGTTTTAATTACCCTGTGTGGAAAGGGCCATAGTCATATATATGGTACAGGACAGCATGACTGGTATCCCACTGTAAATATCAAAGAGCTAGATGAGGACCTCTCCTTTCTGGTAGCAGGGGAATTTTGCAGGTTAATTTTAGTTCACAAAATTAGCTAATTTAAAGAACTGAATGGGCAGAATTCATTTATTTAATTTCTGTCTCACTTTTGCCCTGATATGGAACAGAAAGTAGGCTTCCCATCTCCTCCTTCACCCAGTAGCCCCTCTCCCATGCCCCATACCAGATCATTCAGAAAAGTTATCTGTCCAAAGAAGGTTTGGTATAACAAAGAGAACTACAAGGGGATAGTAACATTTTTCTTCTTTGATTTTCCTTAAGATGACCTAGTTTAGGATCTAAGCCAATGCACTTACATGGATTTAAAACTAAGGCAGGTTATGTTACAGTTCACAGATGTGACATGTCCAAGAGAATGAACTAACGCTGAACTGAGGTGACCGTCCTCAATGCACCAAGCTATTCATAGTTAGCACATTGAAAGTGGTTATTTCTATGCCATTTTGATGTGATTTGAACTCCAAAATAGTTCAGTGGAGAACAGGAAACACTTCACAAAAGAAGGAGAAGCAAGTATGAACTTTGCTTCCAATTTAGAGCAACCTAGTATGTCAATGGGAAATCGTCCCATCAATAATTTTGCAGAACTGCCCCACTCCCATCAAAGGGAGTTTGGCACAGGTCTTGAGGATTTCAAATTCTCTAGGTAACATGGTTACTTTCCAAATAAAATAGCTTTTAAAATGTTCTAGTTTATTTTACTAATGCTACCAGTAAAAAATATTGCTTTCACTTTAAAAAGAAAACTAAAATTTTATTTTTTAAAATGCATATTCACTGTTCTATAATTCTGATAGACACCTGATCACTTAGTTCTAGATTATTATTTTGATCAGTGGTTCTCAACCTGTGGGTCCCCAGATGTTTGTGGACTTCAGCTCCCAGAAGCCCCAGCCACTACGGTCAATGCTCAGGGCTTCTGGGAGCTGAAGTCCAAAAACATCTGAGGACCCACAGGTTGAGAACCACTGGTTTAGATACTAAGACCTGAAATATTTTACTAGAGTTCTCATTATCACTATATACTTATAAAGTTTTTTTAGAGTCACTCATTATCAGTTTTTATATTACCAGAAATGTCTCTGGCCAGAATGTTTATATTAGTTTAGGGATCACTTGTTCTTATCTTCTCAAAGGAAGAATGTCATTAGTTTTTCTCAATGTGGAATGGAAGAAATAGACTTGATAAACTTCCTGATTCCCCTACCTCACACTGCTACATATAACAGTGCTGGACATTTTTATGTTTGTCAAAGAAACATGCACTAGGATTAATGAGAGTTCATTCTCCCTCTGAACAAGAAGTGGCTGCTTGATACCCCCATACCCTCCCACAGGTAAAGGGCCTCTGTCACAACTCCCTTTCTTGCATGAAGGTGGTGAGTAGGTGGGAACATCAGGCAGTTGTTTCTCACATTGATAGGGGAAGAGACCCCAACTGATCCTAGGGGCAACTCACTAGCAAGTGGGATTCAGGGGACTGTTAGAGTCCCTATGTAACCTCAGCTAGGGACTACACAGTCACATAAATACACATGAATACTTAGAGAATACAAATCTGTAACTGCAGGATACATATTCATAATGGTCCAACAGCATTCTGCCCATGGACTTTTGTGTCACAAATGAGAAACATGAATAGGGAGGGTAGGACTGTTTCCTTCTTCCTGTAAGAATAAGGCCAACATCAAAGAGCTCAACATTAAAAGCAAAGCAACAAGAAAACAAAACTTGCATTTTGTCCTTTTGCAAAACGTCTAGAAAATGGTATTTTTCAAAACTATAAATGTCTTGTGGTAGCTGGTGAAAACAAGTCGCCTTGGTTGGGATTCTGAGAGCTGTCGGACAAGACAACTGAAGGAAATAATATTTAAAATTGTGCTACCAGGGTGTGTGTGTTGTGTGTCTTCAAGTCATTTCTGACTTATGGTGACTCTCAGATGAACCTATCATAGGTTTTTCTGGGGTGGAGAAAATACCACATGACAACTAGCATGGTGTAATCATTTGAGCATTGGGCTAAGACCTGGAGACCAGGGTTGGATTCTCTGCTTAATTATGAAAACCTACTGGGTGACCTTCAGTCTGTCACACACTCTTAGCCCAAGAAAAACCTGTGAGAGGTTTGCCTTAGGGTTGCCATAATTCAGAAATGACTTGACGGCTAAGGCTAACAGCAACAACAACAACGCATATGAACTCAGTGAAAATTGTTGAGCCACTGGTTTAGCTACCATTATTGCATTTAAATTAATAAATCAGATACACTGAGAATGAAAAGGAATTAAAATAAATCTTTGTCACTGGAGAACGCAGACTTCCTCGCCACCTTCTACCATACAAGTGTATGAATGATTGGCACACTCTAATATGCAACCATGATTGTGGTTATAATAATTTGTCCTGCTTAACAAATATACATTAGAACTGTTTTTGTCCTATTTTTTTTGGGATTCTCTGGAAACTACTAAATAAAAAACTGAAGAAAGACCAAGAAAATGTAGAAATGTTGGGCTAATATTGGGGGCTGGTACTGAGCATATTTTGTTGATAGGGTTCAGCACCTTTGATAGCTTTTTTAAGAGAAAAAGATGTTCGTATTTGTGTCTTTTAAAAAAAGCTTATTTCTCTAACATACAGAAAGGAATTAAATATTTATAAACTCTTATAACAAATGAATTGAACTGAAGTTCTTGCCTCTTCTTGGCTGTGCTGTCACTTATGGTGAGTATGAAGCTGTGTGGCAGTAAAAGATAGGTAGAGCTGTTTTAAAATTCATACTTTCCCAGTTTACCATAATTCACACTATTTATGCACAACTCCCTTTCCACACTGTCCTCCCTGAAGTCAAGGGTTCATCTCCAACATTCTTCTTGTTCTCAGCAGATTGCAGCATGTCAATGAGCTGTACTCCCATATGAAAACTATGTATAATTCTGATCCTTCCCATGCATGTGGTGATATTCCAGCTGACACTAGAAACTTTATATATCTTTGTTAACTGTGATAAGGGGTGGATAATATGAAATAATAATTTTTAAAAAGCAAATAAAAACTAGACATTGAAGCAGGCGCTTGTTTCTTCTTGGCAGGCTGGTTATTAATGCAATCACTGAAGGCCGATTCACATTTCACAGTTCTTACACCATGATTCCTCTTTCATTGCCATGGTTCCATCCTGCAGAATCCTGGCATATGCATTTTTAGGGAAGGACATTTAGAATTGTTAGCCAGAGACTCAAAATCACAAACCTCAAGATTCCATGGAACGTAGCTGTAGCAGTTAAAATGGAATCATTGTGCTATTATTGTGTAGTGTGAAAGAGCCTCTGGTCAAAGCATGTGTTTGTTTGTTTGTTTGTTTCATCAGGATGTCATATTGAAGATGGAATAAGCTTGTTTTCTGCTGCTCCAGAGACTAGGACATGGAGTAATAGCTTCATACTACAGCAAATAGATTCCATCAAAACATTAGGAAGAACTTCTTGAAACTAAGGACAGTTCAATAGTAGAATAAGCTGTCTTGGATAGTGGGACAGTCTCCTTCTTTGGAGATTTTTAAACAGAGGCTGGATGACCATCTGATGGGAGTGCTTTGTGTATTCTTGCATGAGAGAGTTTTGAGCTCAATGTACCTTGTGGTCTCTTCCAACTCTACAATTCTATGACCGTCAGTGTTGATCTAACACTGCAGTTAGTTTGGTATGGGTGAGTGTAGAACTTCAAGTTAACTGTTTAGAACTCGGCATACTATTATTTCAAGGAAACTTGGGGTGAGATATGTGAGCACCTGAGGTGCTGTTATGATCTAACATGACACATCATTCTTTAAAATAACTACTTTTGACCAGCCAATGATGAAACAATTTCTAATTTCATATCAGTATAGGATTTAGTGGATTTTAGTCTGAAATTTAAAGGAACTATACAATGTGCTGGATATTATCTTCAAAATGTGTTCAGCTCCTTGGGTAGTTACTTCACATTTCAGGGTAAAATCCAGAGTGCGTTGATCATCCCACTGACACGGAATTCTCCAGGCTTGCCACCATAGTGAATGACAAAATATTAGCTAAGAGAAGGGGAGAGAAACTATCATCTAGTAATAATTATGCCTCAAGATTTTTTTAATGTTTATGTCATTCCAGAGATCACCACTCTTCCCATTGTCATAAGCCTGAACTTACACAAAAATTCAGAGCCAAACGTATAGTGTTAATACTTTCAGTTTGACTCTAGGCTTTGTATACATTCTCTGTTTTTGTGTTCTAGTCCTCTCCCTACCAACTGGTTTTCTACATTCTCATCCTCTTTTTTCACTTGTTCACAAGTACGTGTGTCATCTACATTCATCTCCTCCTGTGGCTTTGAAAAACTGGCAGAGGATTTCATGAATAGCAGGTCCCTTCATCCTTTCCGCCTGACTTTAGGACTCATTCTGTGATTAAAGTGAATACAGGAGGGAAAGATGTTCTGCTGTTGCTCTGATGTCCCCTTTCAATGTTTGTCGGTTGGATCTCTGTTATATCTTTGAAGTGCAGGGATAACTTTGCAATTGCCTAAAACGATGGATCAGAGGATGAAATTAATGTGAGATGCTAACGTATACACTGTCATCCAACAACTGTCACAATTTTCCCCTTTACATTTTCATGTAAAGAACACACAGCGGACACACAGTGTTGCAAATGACAGTCTGATGATACAGGAGAGCAATCTGACACTCTTCAAAAGAGGAAGAAAAATCAAGCTGAGTAAGAAATGCAGATCGCACAGAAATTGATTTTCCCCCACCCCTACCCATCTATAGCTGTTTCTCTGAAAGAATGTCTCCCTTCTCTCCCCCACACTCACACACACACAATTTCACAAAAAACATTCCTATGGTGAGAAAATCATTGAAAAATGCTCAAAGCCCCTGCAATTTCACCCAGCAGGGAGAAAATTTTTGAAATTATTCATTCTTGCTTAGGAGAATGAAGTACATGATGATGCATATCCCTAGCCATAAATCCTTATATTTAGAGGTGCTATAATTTTATTTTGTCTGCATACAAAACACAGTATGCTTTTTTGTATCTGCTGGGTTATTTGCAGAACCAAAGCCAATCTGATGTAGTAGTTTGAACATTGGACTATGACACTGGAAAAAGGGTTTGAACCCCCTATGGTCAAGTCACTTTCTCTGAGCCTCAGAGGAAGGCAAAGACAAACCCCTTCTGAACAAATCTTGCCAAGAAATCTCCATGTATATTTGCTTTATGGTCCCCATATGGTGGAAATGACATAAAAGCACACAACAAAAACCAACAACAACTGGCAGAACCTTAACCAAACTTGGGTTTCATAGGTTTGTTGGAATAGTTTACTTGAGAAGACATTTTTAACAGACCAATTAGTAATTTTGAATACTCAGGATTAGCTTCTAGAATACTGCTGGGGTCCTGCATAATGTTGGACCTATCAAGTCATATATAGCTCATTCTTTGTGAACAGTAGTCTAAAAGGACCTACACAATTCCTCTCCCCCACCCCTTCTGTGGGCAAAACTAATAGCTCTGTCCACCATTTGCAGACCACAATAGGGGTGAATTCAGTAGGCTGACTATGGCCATTTCTGCACTAGAGTCGAGGAGTGTTTCACCGCATGTCATGAGTGGTGTTTTTTACTCCAACTTACCCCAATTCCTATCCACATGCCCACCAGTTTCTGTCGAAGTAAAGTGGAAAAAATCATTTGTAGCTTCCGCATCATCAATTTTCCTAGAACTCCTATTCCCCTCCCTTCTCTACTCTGCCACTGCTGATTTGTCAATTTAACGCCCACCTCTGTGGTGTGAATCAATATAACGCTTCCGCATGTAGGAAAAAACATAGCAGCATCGTTGTGCTTAATTTGCATTGGAGTTTTTCCATTTTTATATTACATTGGTTTCAAAACTATGTGAACTGCACTAGGAGCTGACCACGTGCAGAATGAACTACGACAGAATGACGTCAAACTGGTTTGATGTGCAGATGTATTCATGATGCAACGATGTTACAGTGATGTGTCTCCCTTGTGCGGAAAGGGCACATGTTGATGAGTCACACCTTGTTTGGTCTCTTGTAATCATATTGCTTTATCATGTGCTTGGAATTTTCCTTTTATTTTTTTTTAAAAACTGATATAAACTGAAAAGTATTCCCATTAAAATCAAAGCTTTTAATCCTTTCATTCTCCCTTTTTCCCATTGAAAATGGTATTTCCTTCTGCTATTTGACCACACAGCTACATATCCCGATATTTCTTGGAAGAGAGCAGTAGGTAGATTAGTGAAGAATGAGTGTTGTGTCTAAGTTGTTAGCCTGGGGCTAAGCTAAAATCATTGGAGGCTTGTGGTATGAGCAGCAGCACAGATACCTCATCTTGGCCTCCTTGAATCACAGGACATCCTTGGCTACCCCCCCCATGGGAAAAATCAAGAAAGTTATTTACTTGGCAGTTGCTATGCTGCTGTATAGGTTTATGATCTCTGTTTTATTCTGCAGATAGTATTTTATTCTGCAGATATGTCACATTCAAGAAATATAATGACTTCTCTAAAATTGAACCATTTGCTCCAAACAGTTTCTTTGCTTTTGCACTCCAAGCCCCCCAACGCGCGCGCGAGCGCACACACACACACACACACACACACACACGATCAGGTCTTAGGATACCTGAATTCTAATCCTTGACCCCACATAAAACTCAGTAGGTAACCTTTGGCTGATTAGTATCTCTCCAACTAACCTACCTGTCATGGTTGTTTCGAAAATAAATGGAGAGGAAGAGAATCATAAGTATCAAATTGACCCCTTTAGAGGAAAGATCAAATATAAGTGGAATGATGACAGTAAGGAGAAGAGGAGACAGTCAGAAGTATGAATGTCATTGGTTAAGAAGATGATGATCATCACTGTTGTCATCCTCACTATCATTGATGATGCTTGACCTTGTTCAGAAGCTCCTTCTAACTGACATCTAACTGTTGCACGTGCATTACAAGTTTAGAGAGAGGCAAAAAAGTAAAAAATAAAATAAAATAAACATCCTTATCTATTCTGATAGACCTACACAACCTCTCTTGGCTCTTCTCCAAATTCCAATGATGGGAACACAAAATATGTTGTTTTGTCTTGCTTTTTTTTTCTTTATGCCATCAGCTTTCTCTACCAATAACTCATCTCAATAGGTTGTAGTTTACAATACTGAGATTAAACTGCTCATGTGATATGGATATTTTCAGCTGTTAATTTACATTTTGTTATGACTTAACTCTCTTGAGATTCAGCATAGCTTGTGTAGACTGAGGGTCACTCAAATACTGAGTAAGTCTATTAAAAGCAGAGAAACATTTGCATATGCCAGATGGAGTAACAACATAGCACCAGTCTAATAATCATAGCAACTTTCTGCCCAGCCATGATCAGTCATCAAATCCCAAAGCAGATCTAAACTGTGTCATGGTGCTGGACATGAAGGTTAGACAAATGTGTCATGACTCAACAGCTGTTTGACTTTGACAATAAGAAAGATCTGATTATCTTTCTCTCTTCTTCTCTTCTTTTTTTTTCCTGGTAGCTCATCTTGCTTGTAAGCCATCTTTCCTTTTCTGCTTTGCAAACAATTTTCCTTTCATTCCTTTTAATCATGATGATAATTTCTGTCTGTAATGTAATGGGCTATTGTCATGCATATGTCCCAGTGTTTTGTTTTGTTTTTTTGATCCCAATAATACTATAAAAAAAAAGGGTAGCAATAATCTTCTTGCTCTGCAGGAGAAATTAAGAACACAGTGGTTGTTTTTTCTCTCTGTCTGTTTTAGTGCAACGACCCTTGGATTGTCATATTTGCATTAAAAATAACAATAATCTTATTTTCCAATGTAATCACTGGATTACAATATTTGTGTGAATGAATATTTGTCTCTAAATCTATACATCATCTTCCTCCCACTTCAGTTTTAAAAAAAAGAGAGAGAGAGAGAACTAACACAACATAAACCCCTGTAGATTTCCAGTGGGACCAACTGAGGATAATCAGAGTGCACCAAAAGGGTAATTAGTAGAAAGTGCTGAACTGATTGCCAGAGATGGGTGCAGATGTCCATGCCTACAAGGAGATATAGCCATCTGTATGTGTAGCAGCTTCACTACAATGTGACAGCTTCCTAGTGAAAACAGCACAGCTGAGTGGGAAATAAATTGAACTAAGTTATTTTTCATTGATTCGTGCCAGAGTTCTGGATTACGGTCATATATGCATCCAGCTGGGGAAAAAATATATAGAGAGAGAGAGGAGCTTAGCACATCTGAGGGCCATTGTGGTGCTCTTGTGGGTGGAAGATCAAATTTAGGGGCAGCTCAAGGCACTAGGATAATCAGATTTAAATGAAGGATGCAAACAACTTGAATAAAATAAATATTTTCTGTCTCCCTTGATACAACTGAACACTGTAGAGTTTACTGTCAGATTTCACATAGAGGTAACCATGCCAAAAGCTCTTGAACAGTCTGTCTTGGGGCTAAGCTAAAATCACTGAAGGCTTGTGGTCTGAGCAGCAGCAGCAGCAGAGACAACCCATCCTGACCTCCTTGAATTACAGGACACCCTTGGCTAACCTCCACATGGGGAAAATCAAGAAAGTTATTTACTTGGCAGTTGCTGGGCTTCTATACAGGTTTATGATCTGTGTTTTATTTGTGATTGAAACATTCTGCAGATATGGCACATTCAAGAAAATATAATGCCTTCTCTAAAATTGAACCATTTGCTCCAAACAGTTTCTCTGCTTTTGCACTTCAAGCATATCTGCCCCCACCCACCCACCCCCACACACAAATTATCAGTGTTTCAAGGCTTGGTACTATGAAACGATGGAACTAATTACTGCAACAAAAGCTTTGCATGCCATTTCCCCCCACTTTTTAAGGAAAACATGCCCTCAATCTGATTTGGCTTCCTAATACCAGCACCTAGCCACCAATGGGATCTGACAGGGTGTTGTCATTTGAAGCCAGAACAGAATGAGGGTAATGCTTTGTGAGTATGGTGTCTTTTATTTGTTTGTTTGTTTGTTTGTTTATTTATAGAAGCAAATGAACTGAAGGAATTCTATCTGCAGCATGCTCTAGTTCTAGAATTAACCTTATAAATTGTCCTACTTACACAATCAGCAGGAAAGAAATGGAAAGTAGAACAAATTATTAACTTGGAAAAGATTTGGGGATATCTGTTCACCCTAACTTTTTCAAACTGTGCAAGACAGGCTATTCAGATTAAGTGACTGCAGTAGAATCAGGCAGGCAGAGGGGGGAAATACTTCCACTGAACAGAGTGTAGGCAGGTCATTCAGTGATCTTAATTGTTAAAAGCGGGTATTACAAATGTGTACAAGAGTGCTTCACATTTCATCTGTGAAATATTGGAGGATATGGTTCCATTATTAGGCCTTCCGGGAACAGTTTCTCTTACATGCCTTATAGAGCACTGTTGTAATTAATCTTCATGAAGAAATTAGATTTATATTAGGAATGCCATGGCTTTCTGCCTAAAAATCCTGCAGCTTCTTGTGTGATGCAAGGGGGCCATACTAATAATTAAAATAGTCAAAACCTTCCATTCCTGCTCACACTGATACTCAATTAGCCTTAATAATCATTTGCCACATTTTTACTGGAGGAAGGAAACCATCTATAAAATTTAAATCAATGAAATAATTTCTATATTTTAGTTATGGGGAAAATATTATTTCCCTATTCACAGTAATGTTAAAGTGCATACTAGAAATGTAGGACTTGCACTATGGTAGTTCTACTAATCCCAATAAAACAGCAAAAACTGAGAGGTTATTTATAGAGCACCCAGGGAAAATTATGCAAGGCTGGTAAGCTGTTTTTGACTTGTACTCCAACATTCTATAGAACATCCAAAGTGTGTGGCTTTTTTCCTCAATGTGTTTTCCATGGTTCAGATACAGAGACTAGAATGCAACTTGACTCATGAAGACATAATAAATGCTTGAAAGATAAATGAGGGAAAGCACGCTGATTGTGAGAAAGATAATGAAAATGCCATCATTTCCTATTCTGAAGCAGAGGAGGTATCTTCCTTAGACATCTGCAGTGATCTAGGACCTGGTATAGATAACTTACAATTCCAACAGAACCTTTGTTTCGACATTGATGAATTTCTCTCATTATGGGGTAGATAAATGCTAAATCTCATTAAAATGAGTCCATGTGTCCACCAAAAGGGTATGTTAATATGTGCCACTGGAAAAGTGGTTTTGTGTGTGTGAGAGACAGTTTCTGGTCTCCTCAAGCCAATAAGTACTCATTATCATGCTCATTACTACATCGTGGAAGCTGCTGTAGACCAAAGAAATCATTTTCATAAATTCTGCAAGGGGCTAAGTATATCCCAATTATTAGCAGAGTCTGTTTCCAGTTTTACATGTCCACACATACACACACCACAGACATGTATATATTTGACACATATCCATGCTAACCTGTGGAGCAGCTCATAGAAGCTTACATATGTTAATAGTCTTGTCTCCAAAGGCCTCATGATCAATGAAAATCAAGTGGCATGGGGGACAGGAAAATCCCACTTATAACAAATCTGGCATTTTTAAAAATAAAAAGCACAATCTTTTTTTAAATGAAATATACCAGTCCAAGTACATTTTAAGAAAAGCCTTCTAAAGGAATATTCCTCACAGGCAGCATCTACTGAATGCCAGTTAATTTAAGAGTAGCAACCAAGTTAACTTGGCTGAGTGATGGGGAACATTCTTCACCCTTAGAAATAGAACTGATGGTTTCTCTAAAGCTTTGCTCAGAAGCTAAATAGCTTTTTACTCTCATACCTAAAATAGATCCTTCTTCCTAGCAACAATATCAAGAGTTCATAAGTGATCAGAATAAAGGTGTGGTTTGATCACATCATTCATTAGAATTAGATGCACAGTACCAAACAATACTCTACCTGTCCTTTCTTCCACAAAGCAAAACAATTGCTTTTTGAAATAAACCCAAAGCTCCCTGTCACAGCTCCTGAGATCCTTTGTCCTTCACTGTTCACTAGCAAATTCAAGGAGACTGCAGCTGAGTTCTCCTTTGGATTCTAACCTCTTTGTTGACATAATATCACCCTGATGGAAACTTGCTGGCCAATTAGATATGCTGGCCTGCATCCCAGCTATGGTACCACTTGAACATCCATTTAAAAATGTCTCAGAAAACTGTTTCACTAACTGAAAGCAAAGTGGGAGTGGGCACAATTAGATAAGTCATCCTGCCTTGCTATGATTAGTTAGATTGTAAATCTAGATTTAAATAATGTTAATAACAACAGAGAAAGAAGAGAAAACATCACAATCACCACTTATATTAAGAATACCTAAAGACACAGAATGACAACAGCATTGTTCAGCAGTCATTTTCATGCTTTCACTTTCAGGGAATATTTTCTAAATTAAATATTTTGACAAGTTTGTTGAATGCCTGTCTCCCACAAAGTTTGGGGGGAACATGCAAAGATGCACACTCCATTCATGTGGGGTTCTGGCCAGGACTGTTGCGTATGAATGCACTCAGAACTTTGTAAGGAAAGACGGGTGATGTGATACAAGCTGCTTTTTCTGGGAATTTTGCCCACCATTACTCATCCTGTCACTGAGGAGTGTCTGATAAATTTCCAAGGAGCCTGAAGTACCCTCTGTTGAACATCAATTGAAAACCACAGACATATACCTTTCTCATCATAGTTATATAAAGCTGTGTCTCCTTTGGCCTTTCCACACTACATTGTTATCATGCTATTACTCTACTTTCAACACCCTGAGGAATTCTGGGGTTTGTAGTTTACTAAGGCCAAGGAGCTCTCTGGCTGAGAATTTAAATGCCCCTCCCGAAACTGCAAATCCCAGGATTCCATAGGGTGTTGAAAGTGCATTAATAGCACTGTAACAGTATAGTGCAGACAGACCGCTTGTCTCAAGTCTTCTTGAAGCCTTGAGGGCTAAAAACATTATAAATGAAACAAACACCTACCAGGCTTTATCATCCAGGAAGGAAATAGTACCCAATAGCAATCGCAATAGCAGTTGCATTTCTATACCGCTTATCAGTGTGAGGTACTCCCTAAGTGGTTTACAATGTATTTAGCTAATTGCCCCCAACAAGCTGGGTACTCATTTTAACAACCTACAGAAGGACAGAAGGCTGAGTCAACCTGGAGCCCTGCAAGATGGAACTCACAATGTTGTGGCCTGCAGTACCAGAATTTAACCACTGCGCCACCAAGACCCATACAATGTTCTGTTAAAGCTATTCCTACAGTTACTCATCCTAAAGAAGATGTGCTCAATGTGAACACCATCAGTTGTGAATGGAACTATTATTTGATAATTTGTTCACTTAAAAATATAGGGCAGTATTGTATATTGTAGTGTATATCAGCTACTTAGGTATACTTAAGTAACATTTCCATGCTTTCTGCCTCACAGGACTCCACCTCCCTGACAAATCTGACAGAAATATCATTTACCCACAGTGCAGTCAAGAGCAAAATGGATTTCCTTCTCCCCGTGCAGCTGATGCTGGAGAAAGTAGGTGGATGTGAGCTACAATTGTGGTAATAGTGTTGCAATCTTGACTAAATAGCAATTTTGAATACGCAACAGTTTCCTAGATTTATTCATCTGTAACTGTTCCATTTTCACAGTAACTAGTTAGGGCCTTTCCATGGTACACTGTTACGGTGCTATTATTACACTTTTAACATCCTGTGGGAAATTCTAAATGCCTCTCCCTAAACTGAAAACCCCAAGATTCCATAGGCTGTTGAAAATGGAATAACAGCACTATAATAGTGTCCTGCAGAAAGGCCCTAAGTTAACATAGTATATGTAACTAAGGCCCTTTCCACACGGGGTAAAAAAACGGCTTAGGGCGACCTCATCCGGAGGTCGTCCACACCGTGGAGCGCGCTAGAGCGGTTTGAATAGTGGAGGTTCCACACCTCAAACCGCACTAGCGCTGCCGCAAGGGGTGGCGCATCGGGTTTTTTAAAAACCACATTTTATGTGGTTTTTACGAAACACGAGTGCGCTGAACCCGTTGCAGCGCCCCGTGTGAAGCTGCAGGGATGCGCTAGCGCGTCCCTGCAGAGCTGCCCAGGGGCGGGCTTCCGGCTGGCGCACTGCCCTGATTGGCGGAGCGCCACCGGAAGTCGCTGGCCGCCATTTTGGGCGCTGCCGAATGCCGCCGAAACTCACCAGTGTGTGGAGCGGCGAACGCGCGCTCCCCGCAGGGACGGAGCAACCTGTTTTCAGGTAAGATCCGTCCCTGCGTGCGCTGCCCCGTTCCCCCGTCCCCCGTGTGGAAAGGGCCTAAGTAGCTGATATAATATGGCCATACATAACTGTGAAAGAAACCACAATTTATGGTGTGAGAACTAGAACTGAATTAAAAGTTTTCAACGGAGCATTTTCAGTTCAGATTTCAATGAAGCTTGGCAAGGTTGATAGCATTCCACATATACCACTCCTCTCTCCCTCCCTTGACTGCATATCTATTTTCCTCAGACCTGGCTAAAGTTACTTTTTTACTACAAATGTTAGAATCCTAGGAGCTCTGGAATTAGTAGCCTTCCGCCCAGAGTAACATGTTCCCCATATTGCTGCAGTCGTGTTTCATTTTCATTGTCCTTGGGCTAAACCAAAAGGTGTCCTTCTGTGATTGGAAGTGATCCAAGACAGAGTCAAAAAGTCTTGGATCTAGCACAGGCTTTAATAAATGGAAGTGAAGGGAAGCAGCCAACTTCTTTTTCTTTCTTCCCCCGCCTTTTTAAGTCCCTCTAACATACAATCACCTACAGCACTGTCCCAACACTATCTTCATGAGCATATTTTTTTAGGGTGAAGCCCATGGATGTTCAGACAGGAAAAGAACTGTGATGCTCTGAATCTATTTGTTGTACAGCACATAGGTTATCTCTCATTGTCTTTCTTCTAAGCTAGAACTGGCTGCAATTTGAGGCCTCCTCAAAATTTCATTTGGTATTGAAAACTGATGGACATAACTGCTGCGGGGTAATTTTTATTGGTGGCAAATCAATATAGCAGAGCTAGTCTACAGCAGAGGAAAGTATTCCAACCCACTAGCTGATGGGTTCTAGCATCCTCTCACAGAGAGTAACAGAACTGGATCCCTGATCAATAAATTCTGCCCAGACTATCTGAGGATGAATACTCCTTCAGCTGGATAATAGGTCCCTTGGCTGGGAAACACTGCTTCAGATTAAGGAAGTTATATAGGGCAAAATCTAACAAAGGAAATTGAAATTCCTTCCTAATAGCTGTGAGAACTGTACAACAAGTTGCTAACAGGAAAGTTTAATACCTTTCAATATCTTTGGAATACTATGCTAAATCAAGACTATTTAACTGGACCTACTAAACACAAAATAACCTTTTTTTAATATCTCTGGATAGAATCATAGAGCTGGAAGAGACCACAACGGCCATCGAGTCCAACCCCCTGCCATGCAGGAACACATGCACGCACGCACACACACATACGGCCAGCAAATGGCCATCCAGCCTCTGTTTAAAAACCCTCACAGAAGGTGACTTCACCACATTTCAACACAGCATATTCCATTGTCAACAACTCTAAATATTTTACTATGATGTCAGTAAGGACTTTAGAAGCCATATTCCTGTTGACAGGACAGCACATATACCCTCTTGCCATCTCTCATATACTTATTTAAGGTAAGAGGTATTTGTTCCATATTCTAGATCTAGATACATTTCAATCTGGCTTCAAGCCTGACTATGGGACAGAGACAGCTTTGATTGCCTTGGTAGATAATCTATGCAGGTGACTGAACAGGGGGAGTGTGTACCTGTTAGTTCTGCTGGACTTGTCAGTGGCTTTTGATACCATCAACCATGATATTCTTCTGGGTCACCTCTCTTAGATGGGATTTGGGGGCACTGTTTTATAGCAGTTCCAATTTTTATTGGTGGTGGAGGGGACTCAGAAGGTGGTGCTGGGGGATGCCTTGTCGTAGACATCAGCTGTCCATTGTCAGGCAATAAAACACCAAGATAGTCAGCAAGGACACAGATACAGCTTAGCAATTCAATAAAGCTTGCCTGGTCAGAGTGAGGCAGAAACGAAGTCTGGTGTTGGTCCAAAGGTCGGAAATCCAGAGGGCAGCTAGGTCAGAAAGTCTAAAATTCAGAGAAGACAGGCAGGTGGCAAGTAGGGACTCTGTAGTACACAAGAAGGCGAGACCCAGCAAACTCATGTGTTCTGGCATTGAGCCACTGCCCACTGCCTTCCTTACAAAAGCTGGAGACAGCTGGCTCTCATCTCAGCCTGATTGGTTCCTGGTGTGCTTTTGTCTGCTTGTCCTCCTTCAAGGCTGCTGTTCACCTGGAGAAACTGACTCCTGGCCCACGATGTGCCTGCTTGACACTTTGGCCACTATCCTTTGATGTCCCTCAGAGTTCAGGTATGTCCACCATGCTTTTTAACATCTACACAAAAACACTCAGAGAGGTTATCCAGAGTTTCAGGGTTCAGTGTGATCAGTATGCTGATAATACACAACTCTATTTCTCTTTTCCATCTGACTCCAAGGAGACTATTTATGCACTAAACCAATGTCTACTGTCAGTAATGGACTAGATGAGGAAGAATAGATTGAAACTTAATCCAGACTAGACAGAGGTGTTCCTGGTCAACTGGAAGGCTGATCAGGGAATAGGGATTCACTCTGTGCTGGATGGGGTTACATTCCCTTTGAAATTTCAGATTTACAATTTGAGTGTCCTCCTGGATTAAAATCTGAGCCTGGACGCCCAGGTTTCGTCTGTGATCAGGAGTGCATTTGCACAGTTAAAACTAATGTGCCAGCCGTGCCAGCTCCTTGAGAAGTCAGATCTGGCTATGGTGATCATGCCTTGATACACCCCATTTGGACTACCTGTAATGCACTCTTTGTGGTGCTGACTTTAGGAACTGTTCAGAAACTTCAATGGGTCCAAAATGTTGCAGTCAGGCTATTGACTGGGGCTGTCTACAGGGATCACGTGATTCCTCTGTTAAAACAGTTGCATTGGCTACTGGACTGGTTTCAAGCAGAATTCAAAATGCTGGTTTTGACCTTTAAAGCTCTAAATGGCCTGCGTCCAGATTATTGAAAAGACTGTATCTCCTTATACAAGCCAACATGATTATAAAGGTTTGCAGAGGAGGTCTTGCTCTCAGTCTTTGCAGGTGTGGTTGGTGAGGACTTGGGAGAGAGCCTTCTCCATGACTAGTCCCAGACTGTGAAACTCCTAGTGAGCCCCTCCTCTGCTCTCTCTCCACCAGCAGGTGAAAATGTTTTTATTTAGGTAAACAATTGAATCTTGAATTTTAATTATAGAGTGGTAGTGTCTGTGTAAGTCAGTGGTTCTCAACCTGTGGGTCCCCAGATGTTTGTGGACTTCAGCTCCCAGAAGCCCCAGCCACTATGGTCAATGCTCAGGGCTTCTGGGAGCTGAAGTCCATGAACATCTGGGGACCCACAGGTTGAGAAACACTGGTGTAAGTGGTATGCTGTTGTTGTTTTTTTAATATATAATTTTTATTATATTCAAAGTACATAAAAAGCATATATAGACACAAATAATTCTTCTATTCCCCGCCCGCTTCTGTGTATCAAAGGTTTCCTGTTGAATCTATATTCCTTTTATACATATCTTATCAAATATCAATATACTCAATCCACAGACATTTACAGATTTAGCCAAAGCATTCTCCTTTTCCATTCTCTTTCAGAATTTTGAACCATTTTGTTCTTAAGGGAATTTGCTAATTTTTAAGTCTCTATCATATCTAACATTTTTATTTTCCATTCATCTAATTGAATATCTGTTTTACCTTTCCAATGTTGTGCATATGTCAGCCGTGCTGCTGTGATCAAATACAATAGTATCTTCTCTTGTTTTCTAAGCTCTCAGTTCTGGCCTAATATATTCAATAAATACAATTCTGGTACCATTTCAAAATTTACTTTGGAAATTTTTTGAATTTCATCATGAATTCCCTTCCAAAATTTCTTAGCCTTGGAACAAGTCCACCACATATTAAAAAAAAGTCCCCATTTCCCCCCCACATTTCCAGTACTTCACATCTCCATTTTTGCTTATTTTTTGAAGTCTTTCTGGAGTCATATACCACCTATATAACATTTTATAATAATTTTCTCTTAAATTTAAATTTGGAGTGAATTTTATGTCCATTTTCCATACTTTTTCCTACGCCTCTAACTCGATTGGACGAGTAAGTGGTTTGCTGTTTTAATCTTTTAATATGTTATTGAAATTATGCTTTAAATAGGTTTTAAGTGTTTTTACAGTTTAAGGATGTTTTAATAATTTTACCTTTTGTAAATAATGTTTTTATTAGTATCCTCTTTAATTATTGTAAGATGCCTTGCTTCCTACTTGGGATAAAGGCAGGATATCAAAAAAATACATAAGTACATCTTCCTCTAGGAAAATTATGGTAGGTCAGAGAATAAATGTATATCCAGGAAGCTGGCTAAATATCTTGCTATTGCAATAGCATGACATTTTAGGCCATAATCCTGGCTAATAGGTTTGCCCATTCATGAAGAGTATGAGGATAAATTATTCCATGAAATAGTTGGGAATTTGATAAACATTTACACAAGAACCAGGTTTGGCTCTTTGGTCTATTTAATTTGAGTATGGACTACCAGAAACTTAAGACAATGTAGAAGGACTGAGAAAATTAGTTAACATCAGAAAGAAGTACATTTGTCCTAGAATATCTGTTAGTATGGATTTTGTCATAGTCCCTAAGAAAACAAAGGCCTGTGTGTTAGAAGAGAACCTGTTTAAGTGAAATATTTGTATATATTGGAATTGTAGTCTAATTGCATAGCTAGGGTGAAATTGGCAAGGATGCTGTCCAACTAATGCATTATAAGCCACACTAAGTGCTGAGTTGTTTTCTGCCGCTGCTGTCAGTTTGGTAGCCATTCAATACAGTGTTCAGCCCCTTTGAGTGTCTGCATATGTGAAGCAGTTTGAGGACCCTTATTGACAGGTCTTAAGAAAGTGTGTGTGGGTGTTTGTTTTTCAGTCATATTTACTATTTGGGAATTGCTGCTTAAGAGGCAGAAGAACAAGTGTTACTGCTCACTACTTTTCTCTATTTGCAAATTGGACTTACATTGCTACATAACCTTCTAGAGCCCAGCAACAAAATATGCAGAAGGAGGGATTTAACTGAGTAACTCAGCCAAAGCTGGCAAATCCATATGAAATAAAAACAGCTTTCTTTTCCTGAAACTCAAGATCTTTCTGCAAAAGTGGGAACATTGGCTTGTGATATATTTATCAAATATTATGCAGCACTCTAAAACCCTCTTTCTCTTCACGGAGCTGCACAGTAGTGAGGAAGTAGTCTTCGGGGATTGTGTGGGCTCTGAGCACTTAAATGATTGAATACCTTTTCTGCATTCTCTTCAGTTACAAAACTTGGTTAATTCAGAAGAAAGAGAGAAAAGTAGAGTGCCCTAAATATTATAAAAATCAGGATGGTTTAAGTTGTTTCTCAGGCTAGCAGGTAGGATTCTGTCTTCAAAATGCTGTCTTCAGAATGCTGGCTCTTTGGCAGGGTCAGATCAACAGTGAAATATGATTGCTAAGCAATAAGCACTGGTTGAGAGGGTTAGGTCAGAGGAGATCAAAGGCTGTTGTGATAAGGAACCTGTCAAGCATGCTCTGTTTTACAGTTTGCTGTAGAGCATGCTGGGCTTTACAGTCCTCGAGGCCATGCTGATTCAGTCTGACAGGTTTCATTGTTCTTGAAGACTATGATTTTAATATTCTCTACTGTCTGTCCTGGGAACTCTGTCACAGAGTTCCTTAGAATGTGCATACTAAAAAACTAATCAGGATGAGCAGTTACATACTGAAAGAAATACCTTCCAGACCTCATTCAGCGAGACACCAAAAAGGAGGGGGTGAGAAAATGAGGCATTTACTTCACTGTTTCTTTTATTCTAAGAAGCATTTTTAAGCCAATCGTTTTTAGAAAAGATAAGGTTCCTAAAACTATAAAAGCTTAGGCCATTTCCACACGGGGGTAAAACCCCGCGGTGCAATGACTGGACACGGAGGTCGTCTTCACTGCGGGGTGTGCTAGGCTGGACAAAAAAAGAGAGGTTCTAAACTTCACATCGCCCTCGTGCGGCCACATGGGTGGCACTCCGTGTTTTATAAAAACCACCTTTCAAGTGGTTTTTATAAAACCTCTCTCGCACTACTCCGTCACGGCACCCTGTGCAGAACTGCAGGGACATGGTAGTGTGTCTCTGCAGAGCTGCCCGGGGGCAGGCTTCTGGCTGGCATGCTGCCCCAATTGGCGGAGCACCGCTGGAAGCCGCAGCGGCCGGCGAGCGCCGCCGAGCGCCGCCGCCGTGCAGAGTGGCGAATTTGCACTGCTCCCTGCGGGGACGGAGCCTCTTGCTTCACGGTAAGCTCCATCCCCGTGTGCGCCGCCCCGTTTCCCTGCGTGTCC
Source organism: Iguana delicatissima (assembly GCA_948472985.1). Taxonomy (NCBI): domain Eukaryota; kingdom Metazoa; phylum Chordata; class Lepidosauria; order Squamata; family Iguanidae; genus Iguana; species Iguana delicatissima. Next base: position 383,399 of record CAOKZL010001834.1, read on the forward strand.
ACCGCCCAGTGTGGAAAGGGCCTTAGTTTACTTGTTACCCAGGGTTTGTAATTCCCCCTCATCTTTGGCATACCCAGTTGCTGCCACTTTCAATAAACTTCCTTGCTCTAGAGTTTGCTCTCCATCACTTTTTTTTTTCTTATACCAGGAGGGAATTCTTTTGACAGTTGTCCCTAGAAAAAATCTGGAGGATATGGTCAGTATCAGAAGCCTACTGGACAGTCATGTCCAGTACCGGTTACTTGACAGAACAAAGGTATGCTGTGCTGATCAGAATATACTCGCTAACTAGTAACTGTTTTGGTGTATTCTTCTTCTCCCTTTTAACATTTTCTTTTGGCATGAGAGCTCCAAATGTCCAAAGTGCTTAAATACTGTCTCCTATATGTTAAGTATCTCCCCTCCCTTTCTCAGTACTTAATAGTATGATCCGTTGCTTTTAGTTGCATCCTTGGCCATTTCCACACAGGCTTAAAAAACTGGTGCAGCGCGTCCTCCAGAGAGGACATCTGCATCTGGGAGTGGACTGGGTCGGACTACTTTACATAGTTCCGCACCTCAGTCTGCTCCGGAATGACCCAAAGTGGTCATGCAATGTGCTTTTTAAATACCTGTTTCTTCAGGTTTTTAAAAAGCATGGAGAGCGCCACTCCGTGCCACTCCGTTCCTGCGCTCCGGTGCAGATTTGCAGGCTCACACCAGTGCGAGCCTGAAAATCTGCCAGGGGCGGGCTTTAGGCTGGCAAGCTTCAGTGGTTGGTAAAGAGCCTCCACCAACCAGAAGCCACCATTTTCGTCCCTAGAGCAGTGCCATGCACCATTTTCGTCCCTAGAGTGGTGGCCATGCACTGCTCTGGAGCAGCCTGGACCCGAGCGTCGAGCCAAGAAGTCCGGACTGGGGCAATTCCATCGCCACGTGCAGAAATGGCTCTAGATATAGCCTTGAGCCATGAAATATGTTGAAAAAGAATCTGGACATGAATTAGGTATAAGATGGCACAAACATAATCCCAAGTCATATTTTGTCACTATATCAATAAACAACAGTAAGTATTGTGCTTTCTGTTCAGACTCACTCTTCCCCTTCCATGTGGTAATTTCTTTCCCCAATCCTCATTTGAAACAACCCTAAAAATTAACCTTGAATATTAGGATTGCTTCATACAGGCCCTGAGTGAACCTTCCTGAAAGTACTAGAAGTATTTCTGGAGGTTAGAGTTGCTAGTTTAGGAACATTACAGTCACAGAGATCCAGGGACAGCTCTGGTGACTAGTAGTCCCTATGTCAGTGGTGAATAAGCTTTAGGTTTTAGGATCAAATTTAAAGGCGTTATCCAAGTTGGTGTGTTACTGCAATGAATTTAGACCACACCAGGATTAACAGTATTTTTTTAAAAAAATATTTTATCTTGTACAAGAGGGGAACAGTTAGTACCCTAAGGCACTCAGGAACATGCTACTCCAAAGAACATGGCAACACAAAGGTTATTTTATACTCCGCCAAGCCTTCTACAAAAGCAGAAATGCTGGTTAATTAGCTAATTGAAATCCATACGTATAGGAAACTATGGCCATTTCCACATGACAAAGCTCTTCCGCATTTTCTCACTGCAGTCCTGGGTCCAGAAGGCAGCGCATCAGCAACACTCCCCTCTACACCCGCTTGGTCCATGCGGAAGAGAACGCAATGGCACCACGTCTTCCTTCTGCAGCACAGTGGCCTTTTTCCATTGCTGTGCTATGGAAGGAAGCATCGCCAATGTGCTTCTGCATCTTCCGCATGGCCAGAAGTGATGGAAGTGCCACATGATCACAGGTGTGAAACAGATTTTTTTCCATTTTGCAAAAACTGCACAAGCACAATGCTCCATGACAGGATGGCAGCAGGATGCTGATGACTTCATGCTGACCACTGCCATCCTGTTGAAAAATGCAACAGCGACGTCATACGGAAAAGACCTATGTCATGAATACATTATTATGTCAGCATTCTAGCATTGCACAAGTCCATATAGGCGGTCCCAAATTGTAATACCAGATCCCACCTTGTGGGTGTGTAAGTTAATATTATAATAAACCGTAATCAGCCTTTTGGTCACGAAAGTTCAGCCCTTGTGAGTGCCCCCTTCTCTTGTTATATTCTAACTGTCTCCAGACACTGAAGACCACAAAACTAACCAGATTTCAGACAGGCCCTGTCCCTTTTGTTCCCCATTACCCAACTGTCAGCAGCTGCTTTCTTGTTTTTCCCATACAGCAAGCAAACTTCCCTTATCTACTTTTGCAAGAATTAGCGTTTACTTCTCATCTACCTAGTCCTTTATTTTTCTTTGTTAGTAGCTCTCTATGTAGCTTGACTATAACTTAGTTATTAATCAATTATTTTTTATTATTTTCAAATAATACTCTCACTGCTGGACTCAGAGCAACCTTACCAGTGTGTTGTTTATCTCAAAGAAATCACAAAGGTCATGTATCAAGACCTTTCCTCTTTCAATGTGGGATTTTTTAAAACAACAACAACAACAACATGACCATTTCTGCACTGCACTATTCTAGTACTATTATTCTACTTTCAACATCCTGTAGAATTCTGGGGTTTGTAGTTTACTGAGGCCAAAGAGCTCTGTGGCTGAGAATTCTAAATGCCCTCTGTATGCTTCAAACCCCAGGAGCAGAAGCAGATCTAGGGTGGGGCAATTGGGCACATGCCCTGGGCACCATTCCTGGGGGGCACAAAAGCTACCATCCCCCCACACCCACTGTCTGCCCCATGCAGCCACCTGCCACCTCTCTGCACCCTTCAGTGCCCTTTGCCACCCACCCACCACCTCCCTGTGCCCACCTGTGCCCTTTCGCACCTGTCCGTCACCTCTCCGCACCCACCAGTGCCCACTCATGCACTCTGTGCCCACCTGCCACCTCCCTGTGCCTGCCTGCACCCGCTCGCCACTCCCTCCATGTACTTCCATGCCCACCCCCCCCCTCCTCACACTCGCCCATGCACTTCTGCACCCACCCACCATGTCCACATACTCATTTGCACCCACCTGCCACTCTCTCCATGTACTTCCACGCCTGCTCACTGTCACCCCCCCCATCCTTCCTGGTCTGTTGAGGGGGCAGCGGCAGCAGCAGCACCTAGGTGCACAACTTCTGTACTTGCCCCAGGCACTGCTGAGTCTAGGTATGACACTGCCCAGGAGTCAATAGGATGCTGAAAGTGGAATAATAGCACCAAGACAATGTAGTGTGGAATTGGCTTGTATTTCTTTATAAATAGTCAATAGCACAAGCAACTTTTCTTCCAGTTCCTGCTTTATGTGGCACCCAGAGATATTATGTCTTGGATAGCTGCACTATCCACTCTTCCATATCACCGTGGTCTCAAGGCTTTCCCCAAAATGTATGGCATAGCACATCCCATTTGCTGTCTTTATAGACTGAATCTTTTAATGTGAACATGTTACAGTGGATTTAGCCCTATATGCAGAACCTAAACAAATCTAAGTATGGAGAAGTGATGGTGATGCATGCTCTAACCTCATACTTTGATCCACAAATGTCTTTACAGTTCTATAGAAAATCAGGAACCTCGCATAATCAGGGTGGCTGAGCTTGCTAAGACCTTAAATGCATTGATATAAATGCAGAGTCAAACTAGATGTTAAAGGAAATGTATTTGTCCTTTTATTAACCTGTTTAACTCATAATTGATTTTTCTCAGCAAAAACATATCTAAGCAATGAGACTTGCTAATGAAGCTTATGTTTATCTTCCATTGACCCGTCACAAGACAAAGCACACTATATGCAAGATACATAGTTGTGGTCAATCTTGTGCTATGAGAATCAGACAACTTTCACCACTGGCAGGAACACCACTTCTGCAAAATGTGCTAACTGCATCATCTATTTTTGACTCACAGAAATGTTGTTTTTCAAGGGTGCGGGAGGGGAGAGACAAGGGTTATCCCAATGGTTAAGGCTTGATGAATACTATAATAGGTTTTACATTTATTATGTTTGCTTAAAATAGGGTTTTTTTTTACAGTGTCTTTTCACAAAACTGCTTACACTTCCTTGAATATAAATATCTCTCACTACTTCCATTTAACAAATTCAATATTTATTGCATAAAAACCTCATCCTTCAAGCTCTGCAAGCTCTGGAGATAAAATGTGACGCTAAAGACACATTGATCTCCATAGCACAGCGTAGGCTTTTATTGTACTGTAGATTGTATATCTCTTTGCTTTATGGTTGTAACTCCAGGGTCAATGCACAGTTTCAGTTCACATATACAAACATCTGCATTTATCATTATTTAATAAAGAATAACACATATTCCCAAGTTTTCAGAAAAGTAAATTTTAAAGATACAAAGCTGCAAGCAACTCTTGAAAAGGCAAGGTTCCCTGCCTATTGAGTTTTTTGGGAAACAAAGCATTCAGATGTGAAGGAGAGCCATCTGTCATGCCTGCTTAACTGTAGATTATACTCGGGAATCCACAAATATTGGCATGGCTCAGGAATCAAACATTACTTGTGAAACCCCAACCTCACTTATCTCACCAGAGGCTTTTGAGAGTGGGGAAGAGACAAATTGCTAACAAAAAAAGTCAGAAGTACCTGCTCCAAAGATTTGTGTAATAAAGGACCAAGCTTATACTTTCTGCAATTCGTGCAGAAGTTTTAAGAAAAACTTTGTGTTCCTTACTAAATATGCACATATACCTATCTCTTTTATTTAGTAATTTTAGATGTCATTTAACATACTTAAAATGATATCTTAAAGATGTCAATGGCTTTGCCAAAGCACTAAGTGGATTTCTGAATTCCTACCTATGTTGTTTTAACATAATTCCAAATTTATTTTCAAATCTATCACTCCAAACTTTAATATACTTACGACTGGTTTTCCTAGTACAGTGAGATGACCTGTCAGCAGCATTTTGAAGCAGCATATTGTCACTTATTTAGTATTTTACTACTGTTGTAGAACATTTGCATTATGACTCTCAGGTATGAAATTGCATTCAGTCCAATCTATTTGCACAGTACTATTCTGATTGTTGTTTCTTAACTGGGAGAACTTTCTTAGCCATGAATTCTCCATTTTACTTCTTTTTTTTAAAAAAAAGTAAGAACTTTGTCATGGATGGGAAAACATCTTCTGATTTCAAGATAGCAAGTAGAATTTTAAAGGTAAATCTTGTTTGGTAATGAGTACTTTCCCTTTTTTTGTTGTTGTTGTTTTTACACCAAAATACTGTTAGTGTACTCAGATAAATGTGCAAGAACTGTCACTAACCTTCAGCAATCTCCAAATGAAGTCAGAGAGATTTTTTTAAAAGTATGATTTGGCTGATGAAATAAATCTTCATGCCAACAAACTGAAGACAATCTGCTCTTGTCTTTCTGATTATTATTAGCTGGTGAAATCATCTCCATTTCTTAACAGCATGATATGCAACACTGTATAGGCAGAGGAGGTGAAATCATTGCCAAATGTATTGAAAAACACTGCTGGAGAACAACAATGACAACAACAAATCTCCTGCAATACAATGTGCAATGTGTCTGTCTGAACTGTACACACATAAACTACAAACCTCAGAATTGCAATTCTAAGAAAAGAACCATACAAAAGCAAATACAAAAGAAAATAGAAACAAATGTGTCCTTGCCCCTTGCTGACATTTCAATAGCAATATCTGGAAATGTTTCCTATAAACCAATTTTCTCCCCTGATAATTTCACTCTTCCAGTTCGGTTTTTTTTAATAAAGAATTGTGAAAAAGACACCCCAAATTCAGCCAAACTCCCAAAGGAAAAGTGATATGTAGCCCATGTTATCTGAGTGGTCCACTTTTTGGACTGGAAATATTCATTAATGATACTAGCCATGTAGTCAGTTATACAGGAAATCTTGCATTTCACTTTTTTTCACATGGAAAACATCTTTTAAGTAACATTTTTACTCCATGCCAATTAGTGGCTACAATTGTCTACGATTCAACATAACACAGTACTTCTGTGTCTGCAACTATGTTATATCTGGCCATTCACTGAATCTCAGACTTATCATAGAGTTGCTGCAGCTCCAACTACAGCCATTCCATGTCTGACAAATGTGGTGGGAGATCAAAGAAGCATATGGCTATGTACCTGTAGCCGGATGAAAAAGGATTATATCATCCACTGAGATACAAAGAGGCCCTCTATAGATCTCAGCAAATGATGCAATCATTCTGTGTCTCTCTACAGGGAACTTCTCTACAGATACTTCTCTGGTCCCCTATCACTTTCACTAGGCACAGAATGGCTATTGGGGAACATCAGTAGCAACTGTACACTAGGTCCAAGGACACTTTGGACAGTGCAGAGGGAGGAAGGGACTGCCAACCTCCACATCAACTAGAAAAGAGACATATGCAGGCGTAAAGTTGACTAACTCCTGTATATGGCACTAATGGGATGTCAGCCTATTTTTGATTATTTCTCTTTCCCAAACAAAGAGTTATTTAGGACTTTGTGATACCCATTAAAAAATAATTTTCTTTCTTTCCACTTTGTTGTTCCACTTTGTTGTTAGCTTTCTCCTTGCAAGCAACTGAGCACAAGCCTCTATTCTAAGTGAAACTAGTTATAACCTTCAAATGGCTCAACATCATAATGAACTACACTTCTTTTTTTAAGCACAAAGAAAACAAAGACCTCAATGTGGGGTAAATGCTTTCTTATTAGCTTATATTACAAATGTACTCAGTGTCTTTGGGTATCTGGCAATGGCTTAAAGCTATTCACTGTTAGCTATAATTTTAAGATTAACAGAATTACATTTGGCTCATAAATAATCTGGCTAAAGGGGTCTTCAGTGTCAACTAGTGAAAAACTGTAAATTTCTTACAGATGTTCAGGTTTAAAACACATTTTTAGTGAAAGCTTAAGGTTGATTTAATATTAGATTCTCCATTCATTCAAAATCTTAAACTGCAAAGATCAGGAACATCGACATAACAGCTGGACAGTCTAAAGGGCAACTAGTAATTGTTCTAAACTGTTTTGTTTAGGTATGCCACCATCCAGATTACACAGAAGAAATAAGAGACACATCTGAAGCTGTTAAAAATATGGTTGTTTTCTTAACAAAGCAGTCCAATATATTTCAGCATATGCACACTATTTAGTTTTTCTTCAAGAGTCTATATAAAATCATAAAAGGGTGACAGTATATATAAAATTCTGTTTACATTTGTACTGAAGGCCTTGAGGGAGGCCTTTAACAGTAACCATAATCTGAACCATATCAATCTTTTTCTACTAAAAAAAAACACAATCTTTTGGGCGTCTTGAGACATGTCTGTTGTTTCTTCTGTGCATCTGATTGGATATTCCTCAGCTTCTGCTTTCTTTTTTAACCATGCAGAGCATAAACAATGAAAGTTTTAGGTAGACATCGGTACATAAAATATACCAATATCACACACTGTGAAGTGTACCTGCATATCTCTATGTATATTTAACCCTTTTTGTTTCTAAGTATAGAATAGTACCCTCTTGGGGAAAAAAAATATTGCACCCTGGTACAATGGATCCTCTAGATCATGAGCTCTGGATCTGCAGTTTCCATTGACTGTGGAGCATCATGTCCTCTACAAAAAATGGCAGTGATGTGAATGCAGACACACTGAAGGATCTGCATACATGTTGTTGCCATTTAATAATATGGGACATGATCACTCACATTTTGGCATCTGCAGGGGTCTTGTATAGTCATGTATAGTCAGATAAGCCACCAATTAAGAAAGGACAGCTCTCTTCAAAATTTGAGAAAGAAATGGGAGAAGAGAAAAAGGAGGCTAATTAGCACAAAATTAAGGTTCCTGAAAGAGTTTCTTTAATAAGGAACACAAGGCAGCATGCTTAAAGTAGCCTAGGAAAATACCCCTTGAAAAAGAACAATTCTCCAAGTGGATTATATATGGCAGAAGTGGATGCAGAAGGACTGGGTAAAGAAAAGAAGGAAAAGGGTCAATAGGGCAGGAAGCAGGGAAAGGAGACAGCACAATCTGACCCATAACTGCCTCTGTAGCCCTGAAGAACCATAGGGTCACCTGTATTTCATGTTTAGTGACCATTCTGCGAACACATGGAGGCTCTCTACACTATTTGGAAACCTGAAAAAATATGGTTTCCAATTTTGTAGAAAGGTTGCATAAAAGGCACTGATTTCCTTAGCCTGGCACTCTGCAAGTCAGTAATGATGGAAAGGAGAGAAGGTAGTCTGCTCTTCCAGTTATGTATTCTTGGTAAACCTATTCTGAATTCCTGAACATGACTTTTTGTGTTTTCCATATAGTTCTAGCATCTTTTCTCAGGCTATGCAAAATCCTTTTTTTAAAAAAAGATATGGAACAGTAGCACAATCTCTTACATTATTCTGTGCCTTCAGCACAGAGGGTAGCAAAGTAAGACCCTCAATATGTTATTGGACTGAACTTCCCATCAGCCCTAGCATTGGTGGATGGATCTCTACCTCCATTGTCATCAATTGATCTATCACAGGATTTGGTTCAGTCTACATCTTCATCAAATTTCATTTTTCCCCAGTTACAGAGGCAGTTATGGGTCAGATTGTGCTGTCTTCTTTCCCTGCTTCCTGCCCTATTGAGCCTTTTCCTTCCTTTCTTTACCCAGTCCTTCTGCATCCACTTCTGCCATATATAATCCACTTGGAGAATTGTTCTTTTTCAAGGGGTATTTTCCTAGGCTGCTTTAAGCATGCTGCCTTGTGTTCTTTATTAAAGAAATTCTTTCAGGAACCTTAATTTTGTGCTAATTATCCTCCTTTTTCTCTTCTCCCATTTCTTTCTCAAATTTTGAAGAGAGCTGTCCTTTCCTAATTGGTGACTTATCTGACTATACATGTTGTTCTTGACTCATTTCATCTAGGGTTTTGTACAGGTCATTCCACTGAAACAGCTTTGACTCATTTAGTAAATACCGTATTTTCCGGCGTATAAGACGACTGGGCATATAAGACGACCCCAACTTTTCCAGTTAAAATATAGAGTTTGGGATATACTCACCGTATAAGACTACCCCTCTTCCAAAGCACACCAAATAAAAAATAAAAAAAAATCAGATTTGATTTCAATATGGTAATTTTAATTCAAATGCTTATGACATGCAGGTACTTAGCAGGAAAACTGTCACTTATAAACATAAGGCTGTTTGTCATCAAACATGTAAACATAAAACAGTGCAAGTGGATTAAACTTTTCCTAATTCACTCTAAAGCTGAAAGGAAGGATAAGACAATAAACCCATGGGAGCTGCCATGCTGTTTGTTTTCTAAGCTGTCAATCAAACTGGAACTGATGATGATAGGAGGAAGATAACAAACTATAGAGAGAGAGCAAGTGCTGGGCAAGTCCCTGGCCAATTAGCAAGCTACAGTATTTTTACAGGTTTTGCTGGCACGACAGCTTCCCTTTAAAAGCCTTCAAAATCCTCCTGTTCGTCATCTGATGTCATAAGTACATCAATGACATCTTGTGATACATTTGTAAGACAGTCATCGTATGGATCAAATTCCGTATCAGATGGTGTGGTCTCAGCTTCGGCTTCCTCTTCATCTTGCCACAAGTAGTCGTCCTCCATACCATCTAATGAATTTGATATGCCACACTTCTTGAAAGACTTGATTACTGTTTCTGCATCAATATCATTCCAGGCTTTTATGACAAACTTGCACAAAACATCCAACTGTGGAGCACGCATGTTTCCTCCTTTTGTGAATGACTTTTCACCGCTAACCATCCATTCATTCCACTGTTCTCGAATGCGATCTTTAAATGGCTTGTTTAGGCACACATCCAGTGGCTGTACCAACGATGTCAATCCTGCAGGAATAACTGCTGCATCTGTGTTTAGTCTTGCAAGCCTTTGCTTGGTGCTGGGAGTTAAATGAGCCCTGAACATATCCCATACCAGTAGACTGCGTTTTTGAATAAGTCCACCTGGTCACCTGCTCCATACATTATCAAGCCATAGCTTTACCCCTTCTTCATCCATCCAGCCTTTTTCATTCACATGTACAAAACAACCAACAGGGAACTTGAGTTTTGGCATTGTTTTTCTTTTAAAAATAATCATTGGTCTCAGTTTGGTGCCATCAGCTGTGCATCCTAGTACCACTGTAAAACTGGACTTCTCATGTCCTGTTGTTTTAAGTAAAATTGTTCTTTCACCTTTTTGATGGACAGTTTTATTTCCAACCATGTCAAAATTCATTGGAGTTTCATCCATATTTCCGATACTACTTAACGCATAGCCATGTTTAGTGCGCTGTTTTATTACGTATCGATGGAAACTATTTAGTTTGTTATCAAGATCTGCAGGTAATATTTGGGCAATTTTTGTCTTTTGCCTCAGTACCATATTATGCCTTGCCATGAATCTAGTACACCAGGATACAGTGGCCTTAAATTTGTTGCTGTGATCTGGGTTAGATTTGGCCCACTGAAGTGCAAACAAACGTATTTGATTTCGTGTCACTACATAACCATTTTGGCGATGCTCATTCACCATGTCTGCTACATGTTTTTCGAGTTCTGGCCAATGTGGGGTGCCTCTTCTTAATGCACACTTACCCCTTGGCATACTCTTTAATGCTTTTTCATTCGCTTTCCAGTCCCGAACCATCTTTTCTGTTACTCCATATTGTCTTGCAGCAGCGCAGTTATTATGTTCCATGGCAAAGTTTACAACTTTAAGCTTGAAACTGGCTTCATATTTCTTTCTTCTTGCTGGTGGAGCCATGATGGGGTTTTGACTGTTGGGCATTTGTATACTGTACTGTATGTACTGGTGCTACACTGTATGAACAGGTACTGATACTGGTGCTGTACTGTATGTGGTACCCAGTATACAACAACCAGCCCGATGTACCTTACTGGCAATTGGCTGGTTGTTGTATACAAAGCCTACTTGGACTGGTCAGCCCTCCCTGCCTGCCCAGCCCTCTCTGTCTCCAAGACTATCAGAGTGATAGATCTCCCTCTTGAGGACTGCAGTGAATCTGAGAGGCAGAGAAGGAGGTACGGTAATAGGATACAAGGGCGGGCCAGGTGGGTGAAAGAGGCGTGTTTTTCTGGGCACAGCGCTGCTCTATGACCCTTTTCGCAGCGCTGGCTCCACCCCCCGTCGTCCTCTCCTCCTCCTCCTTCCCGGCGGTCCTCTGCCTAGCAACAGGAGCAACTCTGGCCAGCCTCCCTCCCTCCGCAGCCACTGATAGGCTCACCCGATCCAGGAAACTCGGATGCCCCAGTCACTGCGAATGAGTTGTCCAGAGGGAGGGAAAGTGGAGACGGTGCCCTGGAACGCCTCTTGGTGGGATTTAAAATATATGTGTGTATATATATATATATTATTGCGCATCTTTCATTAGGAATTCCTAAAATGAGCACATGGCAGCACAAGCCACTACTCTATGCCTGTCTCTGGGTGGTAGACCCCCAAGGGTCTGGGGAAAAACAAGCAGATCTTACAAAGCCTGACGCCTCTCCATCTGCTTTAGGCAATGTTAATCAACAATCATTACCCTTCGGCTACAGAGAGAGGTATTAAGTAAATGCAAATGGCTAGAAAGGTCAGACTTTCCAAACCAGCCGTGTTCCAGCTGAAACTCTACATGTTTATCTTACAAGAGCCTGGCGAAGGAGGAAGCGGTGGAGGAACCAGAAAGGCTGCCTGGCTCCCATTCTCGGGGGGGCGTGCCGCTGAGAGCCTCTCCTCTCCTCCTCCCTCGCCATCGCTCCGGAGGAGCCAGCAGCCAAGCGCCGGGCTCACATCCTTGCAAAAAGGGGCAGCCTCGCCAGCCCCAGGCGCTTCCTGCCAGCCCCGCTGGACTTTTGAGCAAACTTGAGCTGCTCGCTCCCTTCCTCCCTCCCCCTTTTAATATCCCTCCTCCTCCTTTCCTGAGAGGATGTCCTCTGGGCAGCACTGGGAGGCAGCGACAGCTGCAGCACACTAGCCAAGCGAGTGAGCGAGCGAAATTTCAGCAACACCCGGTGTATAAGACGACCCCCGACTTTTGAGAAGATTTTCTTGGGTTAAAAAGTCATCTTATACACCGGAAAATACGGTAATATTTTACTGGCCAAAGCTTAGTGTTAAACATCTTTGTTAATTCTGTTGGATATTTCTGCAACCTCTGATACTTTCTACAACAAAATCCACCAAATTACAGTTGTCTTAATTGGAAATAAAGAGGAACACTTTTCCCAGTTTAAAGATTTTTTGTTTGATCAATTCTCCTCTGTTTCATTTCAGGGAACTATATCAAGAATTTTCCCTATAGCTATAGGGATGGCACAAAGATCAGTTTTGGGTCCACTTTTTTTTCCACTATATACCCTTCTTCTGGAAGTTCTTACTTCGGAATTAGGTTTTCAGAATGATATTTATATAGATGACACTCAGATTTTCCAGAGTTTTATATCAATGTGTGCCTCTGTGTGGAAGTCCATGGCCCTTTCCACACGAGGCTGGTGAATCGGTTCATGCCATTTCTTACTGGATTTTCTGGGCTCGAAACAAGGCGGACTTTCCCTCATTTCCTTCTGCACAGCTACTGCACATGTTCCATTCTGATTCAGAGGAGTGCAAGTTCATGAATCCACACTGCCTCGGCTATGGCCACTCCCGCTACTCCCCTCACCCCGCCCCATCGGCTGTGATTGGCCTTATTTTTGCATGGTTTAGTATGTCATTGCGTACGTGTGTATGTCCATATTACCCCCATCCCCTCCCATGAGCCCTCCCCTGACCACCAATTTGCATTGGCGCAAACGTATGTATCTGCACCACTGTGAAAGTACGAATTGGACTGATCTGGAAAATTGGAAAACCGATTTCTTCCGGTTTTCAACTGGCGTGCTTTGCCACTACATGGGGGTGCATTTAGTCAGAATTACATGCGGAATGAAGGTAAATAAACCAAACCTAGTCTGTTCCAATGTGCAGAAGACCTCTGTGGCAAGACGCATTGGCCCACCTGCAGAAAGGGCCGCGTGCAGAAAGGGCCAATGTCAACTGTTTCTTTGTAGATGACATCCACTGTCTTAAGTGGAAAATAGAGAAAACAGAGTGTTTTCTTTTGATGTTTCAGTCTGACAGTCCAATATCCACTCTTTCAAGCCCTCCACTGTATTTACAGGATTGGACAGTGGTTCCTGTCTCAGTTGCCAGGAAGCTTGGAATCCTGCCAGATGATCACTTGTCCCTGTGCCTGTTTCTTGAGGTGACAGCAAAAGCATGAAATTTCCATATTTTGAACATCCATAGATTTTTTTTCCCCTAAGACTGCCCATCTGCTTGTCCAGGCTTTGGTTAAGTCACACCTGGATTATTGTAATAGCCTACTGGCAGGTTTGCCTTCCTGCTTTCTTCTTCCACATGTTTTAACCCAGAAAAATGATGTCACTGAATATTCATACATCTCTATCTCCACAGATACCTTCACTAGCTACCAGTCTGGGCCAGCCCTCATTTCAAACTTCTGGTTCTGATATGTAAAGCTCTGTGCTTTAATTTTCCCCATCACCTGGCAGCTCAGTTACCATGGTATGTAAGATCTAAGTATCTAAGATCCGTAGGCAAAGGATTATTGTCTCTTCCACTGACACATAGAGCCCTGTCAAGGCTATAAGCCTTTCAAAACCTGGCTCTGCATCTGTGAAACAGTCTTTCTTTAGACCTCTGACTGGAGGAGGAGCTTACCAGTTTGCATAAAGGGTTGAAAACCTTCCTCTTTGTTTTGCCAGATTAAACTACTGAGTTGTGTATGAGATTGTTGAGGCAGGTGGTAACTGGTGGGGTCTGAGATTCTCATTTTATGTGTAATCATAGTGTTATGCTTTATTGTCCTTGACTTTGACTGTATATTTTGATGTTCCACCCTTCAGTGAAAAGGGGATTATAATTTACATTGCTTTTGTTGTTCTTGTAGTCATTGTTGTCGTCATCATCATCATCATCATCATCATCATTTTTGTTGCTAATGAACAGGGATTCAATCCAACAATATCTGGAAGGCCTTTCTTTATCATCAATATGTATCTTTTTTATTTGATAGGTAAAATGAACCTATCATAGCTCAGCATATATTGACCTGATGAGTACTATTCTATAATCTCTTTTAATTGATCTTTTAAACCAGGATAAAGAACATGTTGCTTTCCAGACATTGCTGGACTGTAATTGAATCAACCCAAGCCAGCATAGCCAATGATGAAGAATGATGGTAGTTGCAATCTAATGACATTTGGAGGGCCATACCATTGCTACCCCTGTTATAAAGAGTGCTAAAATCCCTCTCTGTCTCTTTGTGTATGAATGAAAACATTGGAACAGTGTTATAATAGTACACCATTACAGTATTTTATTTTAGAAAAATGTTCCCAGTAACCACCATCAAACATGTTGCTAAAATGGCGAAGAGATGAAGTATGTGTGTTTAAGTTCATAGAATCATAGAGTTGGAAGAGACCCCAGGGGCCATCGAGTCCAACCCCCTGCTATGCAGGAACAGCCATCAAAGCGTTCCTGACAGATGGCCATCTAGCCTCTGTTTAGAAACCTCCAAAGAAGGAGACTCTACCACACTCGAAGGCAGCATATTCCACTGCCAGACAGCTCTGACCATCAGAAAGTTCTTCCTGAAGTTCAAGTGGAATCTCCTTTCCTGCAGCTTGAATCCATTGCTCCTTGTCCTAGTCTCTGGAGTGGCAGAGAACAAGCCCGCTCCCTCCTCAACATGACATCCCTTCAAATATTTAAATATGGCTATCATGTCCCCTCTTAACCTTATCTTCTGCAGACTAAACATACCCAGCTCCCAAAGCTGTTCTTCATAGGGCATGGCTTCCAGACCCTTCACCATTTTGGTCACCCGCCTCTGGACATGTTCCAGCTTGTTGACATCCTTCTTGAATTGAGGTGCCCAGAACTTGACACAATATTCTAGATGAGGTCTAACCAAAGCAGAATAGAGTGGTACCATTACCTCCCTCGATCTAGACACCATACTCCTATTGATGCAACCAAGAATCGTGTTGGCTTTCTTGGCTGCTGCATCACACTGCTAACTCACGTTTAGCTTGTGATCTACCAAGACTCCTAGATCCCTTTCACACATACTGCTATCCAGACATGTGTCCCTCATACTATATTTGTTATCACTATAACACCATGGTCTTAAAAAGTATCATTAAAGTGTGGTTTCGTTTTAGAGTTACACTTTTCTTTCACAGTTATTTGAAGAGTAGTCAGACAACAAATGAGGCTTTTAGGGATCCCTTAAGTGTCCTTGCTTCCCTTTAAGAGTCATTTAAGTTATACATTTCCTCATGTCCCCAAAAATACTAGTAACCACCATCTACCAAACTGTTGAATAAATTAGGTGCCTCTTCTTTACGTTCTTGTTTTTCTGTGTCAGAGCCAGCATATAGATTGAGATGTTCAAGTCATTACTTAAAAAAAAAAAAAAAGGTTAGCATAAAGGACTGTAACAACTTCTACACCAAATGATCTCTCTCTCTCTCAAACACACACACACACACACACACACACACAGAGAGAGAGAGAGAGAGAGAGAAATATGCATGTACATTTTAAGATGGATAGACAGATGAGAAGAAAAGACATGACAATTCAAGGGAAGAAAGAAGACAAAGAAGAGTGAAGAAATATCATAAAATATAGGGACCTACAAACATTCAGAATCTCTGGGGAAATCAAAAACAGGTTTACAGTGGTTATAGTTGCTCTGGGAGCAATTTTAATGTGACTGACAAAACATCTGAATAAAATCACAGTAGATATGATCATAAAAGCATAGTTACAAAAAAAAAATAGCACTACTTGGAACTTGCTGCATTATGTGATATGCCCCATGGGTCCCTAAATTCTTGAATAAATTCCAAATCATTGGGGGTCCAAAACTGCAGGCAATAGCAGAACAACAAAATGTCATTACTTCCTAACACTGGGCCACCTAATTGCCTAACCTCAAATAAAAGTCCAGTTCAAAACAGGTAAGTGGTACAATGCCAAATAAACTGTTTGAAATGGTCAAATTAACAAGTACTTCTGAAATATTAAACCAGTGAATGTTACCATAGGCACTTTTGGATTTTTTGTTTGTGGCATCAATGTTTTAACCTTACTTCTTCCAAAGGGACAATTATTGGTCTCAAAAAGTATTTATTTATATTCATTTATTTACAAAATGTTAACATCTGAAGTACAATCTGTTTCCCATTTCAAGGACTGATATTCAACAGAAAAAAGTCACAATGTTGGAAGGAGGTTTAGAGTAAGTCTGGAAAAGAATGCAAGTAATGATGAACACTATGCTGTCATCAAAAGTGTGCATTTTTAAACAGAAATCATTATATCCAAACTTCAAACACTCCTACATCATTCAGTGTTTGACCCTACTGTAAATTCTTTGTCCTATCTGTAGAAAAAGCTGACCGGAAGAAAAGGAAACATGGAACTCAGAGCAGTAGTATTTCTGATATTCACAAATGGCAGATATATACGTAGCTTTGGTGACATTCCAATTCAGCCTTCATTCAGCCCCCCTCCCTCTTTTTTTTAAATCATCCAGAAAATTGTTCACATCATTAAGCGCTCAAGAGTCTGCGGTTAGAAGCCTTCATTTTTCTTTTTGTCTCTTTCACCTCAATGCTAGGACACAATACTGATTATGTTTTCCTGTGTTGTATGATGTGGTGTGTTCAGGGGTTATCCCTTTTCGTCTGAGTGTATTGTCACTGATATCTGCTATCAATCTGGGTTTTACTTAAGGCAACCCTATGAATGGAAGACTCCCAAGAGCTCCAGTTATCAACTGTCCTGTTCAAGTCTTCCAAACTCAGGCTTATGGCTTACCTGATTAAATTAATGCACCTATAATGCAGCCTTCTGTCTTCCTGCTGCCTAGCACTTTTAAAAACGTAACAAAAATTTTTTTTTTAAAAAAAAGAACACTCAATCTATTTCTAGTTCTACATGAGTGCTTGTATTGGATATACCACTTTATAGACGTTATATAAGATGATTGACTCAAAAGTGCATAGTTATTTAGATACCTGGGTGTTACCACCACAATCTGGCCTGGCCTTGGCGAACCAAAGATATCATTTTTGATATCATAATTCGGCCTTACTCTGCCACCAGCCAAGTGTTTGTGAGGCCCCGCCGAACAAGTGCGAAGCTAGGCATGGATGATACTTGTTGCTCCTATCACACACCAGATATTGCCAGATCCACTTCAGGGGGAGACCTCCCGAAACAAACACCTTCATTACAAATGCACGTTACCACAAAGAGATCCTCTGCCCTGAGAGGACACCCCGGTGAGCTAGGTACTCAACTGCCAAGCTAGCCACATCTACATACCGGCCATACTATTGTCAATTTGGCATATAATTCAATCATGTAAATTCTGACCTTTTGGAGGCTTTGTCTCCAACCCAAAACTTATTGTTCTCACCCGAGACCAGACTAGCCTGCGGCTGTTCTTTTCCCTATAAAAACTCCCAGCTTTGGTAGTTCAGTGGATTTCGCTGGACCTGGTCAAACTCCACTGGAACTCTCGCTGAATCACTTGCTGAAATCACTTGAAGCTCCCGTTGGAACTTTTTCCTCACCTCGCTGCCGCTTGGTCCAGCAGATTACCCTCGGTCTCCACGCTGGGTTTCCTCCTATTCAATTGGTGTCTCCAGGACTTTGGACAGGTGGTGTATTGCCCATTCCCCAAATTCTCTTTCTTTCTTTTCTAGTTAGGAGTGTGTTTGTGTTTTTATTATTTTTGTTTAATAAAAACTGTTAGCATTTTGAAACTGCTTGACTCCTCACTGACCTGAACTGGTATACATAGGATAAAAGATCTCGCTACATTGCCCTGCCTCTTGTTAGCCAAGAGAGTGCTCCAGCTAATTTCCCCATCTTTGCTTGGTTTGGTTTGTTGTTTGGGTGCCCCTCCCGGGACCCCCAATTTACAGGGTAACATGGGCACCAAACCATGTACATATATGAATACTGAATTATGTTCAGAAATGGACTTTCAGTGTGTTCCCAACAACTAGCACCAATCTTATTATGGTCTTGAAGAACCAAAATCCTGCTATGTCTAATGGTAACTTTGCAGTTCTTCATTACTGCACCTATCCTTTAGAAACCTAAAACAATTTAACTAGCTAAAGACGGCACCCTACACACATAAATGATCCTGGCCTATTTCTTATACCTTTAATAGTATATTATAATTCAGATATCACCAAAAGAAGAAGCTTCCCACTTAGTATGATCTTCAGCATTAGTCAAATTCTGTTTCCACCCCATTCCCATCAGCAAGTGACGATGTGACAAGGACTGGTTGTCCTTGTTCTGCTTCTGATTGTCACAGACTTGCTGGCTAGCTCTCTGGACCTCCTCCTCCTCCTGATCCAGTGACTGGGCTAAGGAGACATTTATGTAGGTTTTTAAATCCAGAAGAGTTGTGGATTCAAAACTGTAGCTTATGAATCCATAACTGCAATACTGAATACTAGTCAATGCCTAGAAATAAAGCTAGTTGCTGAAACTTACAATGCTGTAAATATTGTGTGCATCATGTGACTTGATTTCTAACAAGTTTCTCAACAGAGAATTAAAATATTCTCTAAGAAGCAATTCTACTACAAAATGGAAGTTAATAACCCCAGGACATCTTTCTTTATCTGCCCAGCAAAATTCTGTACCTTACAAGTGGGAGAGAAATCCTCTGTGTCCCTGCCCCACTTCTAGCTAATTTAAAAACATCTGGAATATCTAATCAGATGGTTGATCACAAAATGTTAAATGTATTCTTGCTGATGTTTTATTGAAGGCCTCAGGCAATGTGAAGTAAATATAACAGACATCTGACCTCAATTGTTTGCACTGAAATCCACAATGTAGACATCTGGGAATATCTTAATAATGCTATAGAAGTTCCATCTGTTTGTTCTGGAGCCATTTCAAAATGTCAAGGAAAGGGAGAGGGAGAGAGAAAGAAAAATCTCTCTCTGTGACATATACAGGATGCCCATCTTTATTGCAGAGGAAGATTTCAGTACCCCCCCCACACACACACACACAGAGAGAGAGATATGTTTGGGCTGCTTGATCATGTTTGTCTTAAATTAAGGGAAAATAAAATAAACCACAATTGTCGGCCCAAGAATCCATCTGAAGATTATAATGTTTGCAATTAGTGACACAGCTGCCCAAAAGCAAGTACTATCACACATTTAAAAGCTTTTTAGCATGATCCTCATTCCTATGAAAGAATGGGAAAGCTCTCCCCTCCTCCACCTTACAATCTTAACAACAACTTCTTCTTTACTTCAAATTATAAAGGCCTGAAATTAGAACCAGAGGAACAGAGATATAAACCTTTGGTGATTATAGCAACTTGCCAGCACTTGAAGAACTGTGTTATGCAATCCCAGGCATCTTTAATCATAAGTGTTATAACAGAAATAAGCATTTAGCAAACAAAACAAAGTAAGAACAGCAATAGCAACAACCAAAAACAATGGAGATGTGTATCCAAGTCTACTTATTAACTCATCTTTATAACAAACACTACTTATTATCTAACAGAGTGAACATTCTGAAGATACAAAGCATAACAGATAATCTTTGGAAGCTCCATTTTGTTCAAATACTGTTGTTTATAGCATTTGATATAGTCATTCTTCTGTTGCTAGAAGCTGAGTTGTTTTAAAGGAGATCAGAAAGATGAAGGTTTGACATTGTGATAATGGGGCTTCCCATTATCTAGGCTTAGCAAAGAGGGATACTTCCCTCTTCTGGTAAACCAAGGGTTAATGAGGTCTTGGGATTAGATTACATTTTAGGTGGGTCAGCATCACAGGTCGCAGGGTGAAAATGGACCAACCACAAAGAAGGAGGTGGGCATCTTGGAGATGCTTCCAGATCCTTCCAAGGAGGAAAAAAAAAACTTCTGAGAGGTCATGTTGCCAGAGAGAGAAGAGAGAAGAACCAAGAGAGAGATGGGATCTGGGCCTGTGGCAGACTGGAGGCCCCATGCCTCGTCTCCTGGCCCCTCCCATCTCCTTTAGACCATCAAAGCCTATAACCTACTTGTGAGTAACCAGGAATAAGATAGTTAGTTGTGTTAGGGCTTTTTATTATTTTGGAGACTAGCTGATCTTAAGAATGTATCTGTGCTTTTATATCTGTTTTTTGTAACTTCTGGTAACTAAGCATACCTGGGAGGGGGGAGTCTCTCATGTGTATTACTGTCTTGTTTATTTACATGCCTGATTAAATACTTTCTGTAAAACCTCTATTTCTCTCCATTCCCACGTCAGCCTTTGGCACACGCTAGCTAGGACTTCTCTCACTCAGAAAGTGTGGGGGGGAGGTCCTTAAACGCATAGAGACTGTTAATACTGAACAGCGTCCCACTGTGCTGTTTGGTTAATTCAGAATTCAGTGAGTGGTGGCAGCAGAATTAATAACGCTGGAGGAATTTCCAGTCTTTGAAGGGACTGGAAATAAACCCCAGTATGACAGACATATCAAGATATGTCTGTTTGATCTTCTCCCATATTCAATTTATGAATTTACTGCATGTTTTACTTATTCAGATTTTAAAACAAACAAACAAACAAACAAAAAAACCTAACCAACCAACCAGACAAACTGTCAAGGAAAACGGGGTGTCAGCTGTAAAAGAAGCTGAACCCACAAGCAGGCTGGGTTGCAAGGCACTGCAAAGCCCCATCTTCTAGCAAGGGAAAAATAAAGCCAGCACACAGCTTCCAGAGGCTTTATTGAGCAGCATGTTGAAAAACACTGCAAGGCAGCTCAAGGCATGTTCACAGCATGGAAAGCTTGAAAGCAAGTACAGGCTAGCAAGTAACACAAGACATTCTCGGACAGCACATTACGTAGGCAAAATACACAGGAAAACATCACGGGAACTCATGGGACCACAGCTGTATTCCTGTGTGAAACCAGACAACAGGTAAAGACATAACAAGCTCATATCTAACAGGCTACTGTCTCTAGCCCATCTGCCTGACCTTGGGGCAGGCTGAGACTGAGAGTTATTTACAACTTGGTGTTGCTTTCGCAGCGCAGTGAACCAGTTTAACTCTTTCCTACTGCAACCAGCTGTGACTGCTAGACCCAGCACTCTTTAACACAAACAAAAACTTTGAACTGAGTAAATCCTGTAAAAAGACTGAAACAAAAATGTTTCTGAATCCCAGAGATAGACAAAACTGTTAACTTTACTTTTGAATTTTGACGTATTGTGAAAGCGTTTATTGTTTATTTTATTTTATTTAAAAGAGCTGAATTGAATTGTTAGTTGTAAGGGAGCTCTGAGCATTCCTACAAGTGTGAGGCCAGTTGAAAGTTGCACTGAACCAATATGAGTATCAGAGTTTTGTATTTTGTTCTTACTAGCTCATTAGATGTACCAGCAATGGCTAAGCTTTCTTTCATGCACTTTATATTATTAATTCTTAGAACACTTATTTCAAAACAGTTTGAATCTCACTTGCTTAAACATCTTTGAAATGTCTCATTACCAATCAGTAAAAGGGCAACTGCAAATGAAAGTGTGAAAAAAAATGGGAAGGGTTGCACACATCACTGTACCTTATCTTTAGCTCTTGCTAGGATAAGATAAATATTTTGGGAAATACATCTGTTTTATCATACCTAGGAACTTGCAATGTGACATATTTATTTTTCAGAAAGGTCATTGGTGTCATTTTCAGGACAGATTTTTACCACAGCACACATTATATTAGTTTTTATTTATTCTATCCATGGACCATGAACTTTTTGATCACCTAACTTCTCCGTATCAGGCTACCAAAGTCGTATCCTGTTCAGTGAACATAACCTGTATGACATGCAACCTATGTGGGAATGAGTAAACAACCTATTTTTCCTCTGTTTGGAGAAGGATTATTGTGCAGCATCTCAGAAAGTGTGTACTGTGTTCTATTTCATGAGAAAGGCTAGGCGGCTGTTGTACAGCACATGTACAAGTCATTCAAAAGTGCCTATCATGAATCTGCTGAAAATGTAAAGTTAGGAGCCTAGCTCATGCAATACAGCTTTTCAGTGATGAATTTCAGATGTTCAGCCATTGTGGATTCCCTTTAGCATCTGTCTGGGAACCTCTTTATTTTTTAGAAGGAATATGCACAGCATGACTCACCATTGCAGTATATGAACTGGAAGTGTACCACAGAAAACCCATTTGTGATCTCCATCTCCACAGGAGAAGATTTGTACAGATAGGAGAGGTATCCTTTTGAGTAGTGTTTTTCAACTTTTTATTACATATATATATCCGAAAAATCCCACCAACCTTTCTATCACAGAAAGAGAGTCTCACCATTGTAGACCCAAACTCTCCACTTTTTCCAGTGTGGAGATACATATATTGAGGGACATGGTGTTGTTACAGTTCTCACTTACAACAGATTTTAAGGGCATTGACATTGTACTACTGTTGAGAGCGATCACAAGCCAACAAAAATAATTATTCCGTTAATAGTTTAAAATTATTTTAATTATTATGACAACTTTAAATCCCACCTAAAGTACTAACTGCTTCACTGATTCAGAGTATTTTGTCCACATTTCTCCACCTTTTCATCAAGAAACCCAGATTTCCACAGAACACACTTTGAATATTCAGGAACAATTACCACACAATGTATTCCAATATATCTCATATTTCCTGAAGCATGCCCTGGCAGATTTTCTTTACCAGAGATGGGGCAGGACTTAGAGTTTACTTTCAAGAAATTGTAGCTAATACAGTTATAGTTTGAAGGCCTCACAAGCGTAGCTTATAACATGTTATAGTTTCAGTTTTTAAAATGACTTAAAAGTAAATAAATCATTGGCCATTTCCGGATGTGGAGGGGGAAACAGGGGAAACCGTGCTGAAACAGAGCTTACCGGAAGCTGAGTAAGTCCATCCCCATGCGGAGCAGCACGAGCTCGCTGTTCCGCAGTCCCTGGAGTCCAAAATAGTGGCTCTGGCGTCCAAAATGGAGGCTTCCAGTTGGTGGAGAAACTCGCCAGCCGGAAGCTCACCAGCTGGAAGCCCGCCCCTGGAAGATCTGCAGGTATGCACTGGTGCGTGCCTGCAAATCCTCACCGGAGCGCAGGAATGGAGTAGCACGGAGTGGCGTGCTCCGTGCTTTTGAAAAACCTGTAAAAACAGGTTTTTAAAAAGCACGCTGCGTGGCCACTTCGGGTCACTCCAGAGCGGACTGAGGTGCAGAACTGTGACAAGTAGTCCGACCCAGTCCACTCCCACGGTGCGGACGACCTCCCTCAGAGGTCACACCACACTGTACTACTTACCCCATGCAGAAAGGGCCATTGTTTTAGTTACTTTTAAAGCAAACACCTGTATACTTCTAGTGCTGGACTTTAGCATCCATTCTCTTCTCATTTAGCATCAAGTACTAACTGAACCATATGATAATCTTTCTTCACTATATAGTGAGCCCCATTGTTGTGACTATAAAAGTGACTAACACAGTTATGCTTCACAAAGATTGATTCTTAATTAAGTACTCTAGTTACTTTTTTATTTTTCCCCAAGTAATGATTTCCAAACTCTGGAGTGGTGAATATATGGACTTCCAGATATCTCTCTAGGTAACCAAGAGTGAGAGATCATAGGAAACGCAATCAGTAGGCCGCACACTTCCCCTACCTCTTCTCTAGAGAATGATGCTTCCTTCTAAATGATTAGTCTGGATCGAATTGTAGTGCTGATTTAGATATTACCAGAATAACATGCTTACCTCCACTATCACTCCCCCCAGAACAGTTGATGCAACAGTTTCTTCCAGCACAAGTGATGGTTCCCAGAATCTGAAGTGCTACTGACAATGAGAATTTACAACATCACTTTATTACGTAGTCCAGTCACCATGTTGTGCTGGAGTCATGAGAAGGAATCATGTTATAGAGTCTGGAGTTGGTAAAATGCAAACTATGCACAATCTTCTCTCTCTCTCTCTCTCTCTCTCTCTCTCTTTTTTGGTTCTTGTTCCTGGGGACTTCCAGGAGTGACAGTTTTGTACTAGATGTGTATTCTGGGGCTCCAACTGCACTAAAAATTCCAGGGTATGTGTGTTTATATGCCTATATAGGAAAGCAGAAATGAACATCCTGATACTTCTGCAGTTGGAGTTGCCTGCTGTGAAAATTTTTCCTTCTGGAGTAATTGGAAGCTGCCCACGACAAGTTCAGTGGAAATGATATAATCATGAAACAGGAATGACTGTGTCTTTTCCCTTTTTCCAGGTGATGAGATATTACACAGTTTCACTTCTGTTCAGATATAATATGTAAAAAGCTCTCTGTGTGAAAACAGCATAATAGTAAGACGGTTGTACTGGTCCTTTTTCTCCGAACACCCCATTAATATTCTGAAATAAGACTGTTCAGAAGGTTACCATCTTAGTCCATGGAATGTGAAGGAAGTTTTGGTGAATGTATTGGCCACTTGAAACATTAGTGCCAGGTTTGGGTTTCCAAGATGGATTTCCTAGATTTACCAGCACCTCCCTCGCTCCTCTGCTCTTTTTTTAAAGAAATGTGGAATTATCTAAGCTTTAAACTGCTTTCTGATGGAATGCTGAGTTTGACACATGCACACACACACACACTCTTCTAAATAAAGTACTATTTGAGCCTAGATTCATTTTGTTGGCTCAGATTTTGGTCTTCTAAAATAGTTTGGCTGTGTCTGTTATGACTGATCAAACACTTTTAAAATATAGTACAGTTTTAATGATTTGCAGACATAGTGCCCAAGGCTAACTTGGAAAGAGGAAGTCCATGGCATATTGAAGTCAATTAATTCATCATGAATGGGCTGTTTAGTGTTGCATGAGTACAGGAAGGGCAGAAGGGGAAAAATGTCCTTTGGTGAATATAAACAATTGCTGAGTAGGTCATGAATATGAGAGTGGAACTGGAGAAGGCATTTGTTTGCAGCAAAGATTACTTTGTTCCAGGTTGCCAAAAATGCAAGTGCAAAACTGTTATGTCATAGTCTAGATGAAGCGAAGTTCATTATCACAGTCCATTTCCTGCAAGACAATAAGCAAATTAAGGGTGGGAGGAAGCCATCATTGCAATTGTTATTAGCAGAGTGATTCAACAGAGAAATCCAGAGCCAGATGGTCATACCAATCAGAGACTGTGTCCAAGACATGGTGCCTCTCAGCCCACACTGAGCTGATATGTCAGGTGTCAGAATACCAGAAGGGGAACAAGAAACAGGAGACAAAAGACAAATTAAAGCTTACTTAAGTGTCAAGGGTGTGCCCAGGATAATAGGAGAATCAGGCATTGTATTTGTTTTTGTTTGTTTTTGTTTTTAAATCCCACATTTCTTTCAAGAAATTTGAGTGGGCATATATGGTTTCAGTGGAAGTTGGTAGCTTTGATCCTTTGAGTGAATTTGTTCCAGATTTCAATCTGAACTTTAGGAGGAAATTTTTTAAATAAAACTTTGAGCAGCTGCTGAAACTATTTGGAGAATAGGATTCAATAAGCCAGATAGATCCTTGCATGTTTGGACTAAAGAGCAGATTGCATTTATCATTCTACTAGCAATGATGTAGACTTGAATCAATTGACTCAGACATAAGTTGGACTTAAGTCATTTCAGTGACTTGGCTTGGACTCAGTTCTGCAATAAATGGTGCATTGGCTCAACTCAACTCTTGAGTTGTATATTTTTAGTGACTGACTTGCTGCCTTTGGTTTAGTAACATAACATATTTATCCAGAAACCTTATGACTTGGAACAACATTTCCATCTCTTTTTGGCTACTGGTCATGTGATGATCTATCTCAAGCCCAAAGCTTAGGTGTATTTCTTGGAGGGAAACAGAAAATGCATTAGATAATGGGTTTGAGGCAGATTTGAGATCTCGCTTAGCAGTCTGTCCTTGCTGCATATTGGAGGAGCCTTCTAAAACTTTTCCTAAGAGCAGAAGGCAGGAATCAACTCCAAAGTGCAGGATAAGTTTCTGAGAGAACAACAGCAAATGTGTTAGGGAATGGGAAGGAGAAGGAAAGATCCTTCCTCCTAAAGATTTTGAAGCTTCAGTAATGGGAAATAAGAAGGATCCTATATGCCACTTCGAAAAAAGCCTCTGACTTTAGAAATGGGAAATAAAAAGGGGGAACAATCTTGTTAATTAATAGTTTTTCTAAAATCCAATCTTGATAAATATGATTAACAGCACAGCTTTGTTTCATTAAAGCCTTGTTAAACTTGCTTATGAATTTTTTAACCAAACTTTGTATACATCTTCTTGATTTTCTATTTATTGAAATTTCACTTCCCCCCCCACACACACATACACCACCACCACCACCTCTTTTTTTCCCCCTGTTTCTAGGTTGGCTCCCAGACTTGAGACTCGACTTGAGACTTGAAGTAAAAGACTTAAACACATCACCTGTACTAGTATCACCTCTACTAGTATCAGAGCTACTAGATTCCATTATGTTGTCTTCCTCTTTTTACCATCATAACAACACTGCAGATGAGATTACCAGAGATAATATGTGATCTTGTTCAGATAACCTCAAAAGTAAAGCTGATTGAGCTCGCAGATAAATGGAGACAGGATTGTAGCAAATTATCTGGCCCAAGGTCACCTAAAGACCTTAATGGTAGAGGAACCATTTTAAATTGGTCCTTCACACTGGTGAAAGCACCACATCATACATAGATTCTTGGATATCAGTGCTGAATTTTGAAATGGTGGTGCTAGAACAGATCTAAACAACCTGCAATCTCACATACCAAGATGAAAAGAGATAGTTGGGCACTAGTGGTACACTGGGGAACACAATAGTTTTTTTTTAGTTTTTACTGTTTGCTTTTTACCACAATTCATTGTCAGCCAAATGGCAGACCTCTATATATTATTGATTGATTGATTGATTGATTGATTGATTTAATTCATTTATATTTTGCCTTTCTTCCAATATGGGACCCATGACAGTTACAATATAAATTAAAACAAAGTACAGATAAAAGACTAGTATACAAAAGTTTTTTTAGTGATCATATAAAAAAGCACATTCATTTAAATAAGTTAAAAGGCAGTTAAAACATAATAACAATTATGATAAAAATACAGCACACTCCAACTAGCAGTGGCTAATTAACCGTCAAAAATGCACAAGCAAGTTAACATCCTGGATAAGCAAAAAAATCTTTGCCTGCCAGGAGAAACTGAGGGAACTGACTGAATCTCCATGGAGGGAATTCTAAACATGGAAACAGCCATCAAGAAGGCTGTCTCCCATGTCATCACCAAACAAACTTGTGATAGTGTTGGAACCACCTTCCCTTGGAGATCTTCTAACTCAACCAGATTCATATTGGAGATATTCTTTTTTCAGATAGAGTGAACCCAAGCTTTATATTACAGATGCACCCATTTTGATTTGGAGCATCACAAATTGACTAAGAACTGTAGTGAAGGTTATAGAAATGTTGACACAAGAGCACATTTTCTAATGATAATGTGAAGTCCACCATAATTAACCTTCATATAAACTGCATCCATTTTCACATGACATTGCTATCCTGCAACAGCAGTAGGTCGTTTCTGGTCCAGGAGTTGTGCTACTACACAATGTTGTCACTATGCAGCTGCTATCACTCCCCAAACATTGCAAAACCACCCTATACTATTTACAGGTTAAGGCAGAAGGGTGCAGAAGAGAGCATTCCTAACCTGCTACCATTGTGCAAATGGCAATGCTGGGATTGTAATGGAAGAACGCACTATTGAGGTATGGTTTAGAAGGGCCTGTGACACATTAGAAGAAAATATGAGCATATGGAAGATTCAATCATTACAGAGGCTTCTCTCCTTCACTCTCCACCATGTCATTCTGACACTCAGAATGCATTGCCATTGAAGGAAATATTGTGGCCAAGGTGCCAAAATTATTATTGACTGGTAATGGAGAACACCCATAGTACTTCATCTTTGGACATATTTCTGGGCTTTTAAGTCCAAAACATATTACTCTGGTCTCGCCATCATCATCATATCAGGGATAAGTTATCCCATGGAAATCACTTCCAACAGGCTTTGCATGACTATCCTAGTGTGTGCTGTAGGTCTCCATCTAAAGTTGAAATTTTTTAACATCAAGACAGGCATGATGTTGATGGGTCACAAGAAAGCCATCTGTAATGTGAATTAACTTTCTTGTGGAACATATTGAATAGTGACAGAGGGTCACATATTTTTCATCTTGGAAATAATAAAATGTAGCTCAACAATTTTTCCCCCAAGGAGAAAAAAAAAAAGTCTTAGCATAATTACGTGTGACAGTTTGCAACTGAGTGAATGAAACAGGATTACATAGTTGTGGTCTAGGTACAATTGGTACTAGAAGATTGTAAATGTGAAGAAACAGGTTTCTCTTCCAAATGTTTCTTAAAATAGACTGGAGTGACAAAGAAATAATACATTTGCTAAAACAGAGCAGAGTTTAAGGCCACTGGGAGAATTTACAAGAGCTAAAAGGAATTATTAGCTATTATGGTTAAAGTAATTTGTATAATAAGAACCTATTACAGGATTTCAGAACTGTGCCAAGGGAACAATGTGTGCATTTAGCATTTGAAACAGGAGAGACAAACAAGATATATATTTGAGGAGTCCAAACTGATTGATAATGAGGCACAACAGCATTGAGAAATGAATTTAGTTCATGCTGACTAGATGGTTATGTGTATTTCAGGGAAAAAAATGATTTTCTCCTGTCAGGTTTTATTTTGTCATCCATATATGTAGGGGAAAAAAAATTGGAGGGTAAAGAGCAATTATGCATTAAAAACCTTAAGTTATGACAGGTGTACCTGGCCAATCAAGTGACAAGATGGAAAAGGAAAACAGGAATCTTAGTGCAAATAGTTGTTCCGACATATACCTAGTCAGCAATTAATATGAGAAAAGAGCAAGTAAGTTTTTAAAGCCAAGTAATAAAAACCAAGTAAAAAAAGTAAATAGCCAAGTAATATATCGGTAAGGTATTAGACCACTTACAAAAATAGCAACAGAATTGGTGGTGGGGCGGACAATTGGGCTGGAACTGGAAATCAGTAATCCTGGTAGAAATGGCTGTTCAATATAGGGATACGGATCTTGGTAAATGTTATTCTTTCAGGCAAGAATGAAGAATCTTGTGCAATCTGTGCAGTTTTTGAAGAATAATTGCAGCTCAGAAATTTGTGTGTGCGTGTGTGCATGTGTGTTTGTGTGCATAAAAATGTGTGTCTTCTATACATAAAACAACATATTCTGGGTGAAAAAATCTGAACATAAAATTCTGTTTCCTTTCAGGGAAAAAAATGCAATTTGTATAGATTAAGTTCCAAATTGCAAATATTCTTCCCAGTTAGGAGTCTCTTCATCCAGGCTTCATGATAATCGAGAAAATTCTTCTTAAACCATTTTTAAGAATAGTTTTTGACATTCTTTCCATCTTTAGTCAAGTGTCGTACATAGTCAGCAGTGTAGAGAAGAATATGAACCATAGAAACAGAACAATCATGGAATAAACCAGAAAGATCAGTGGGCCCATGTCAGTTCAGTCATTTGGATCTTTTCATTTGACTTCTAGGAGTTTATTTTAGCTATTGTGCATAAATAGCAGATATTCAATTAAATCCTCTTGTTGGGCCCACCTTTAGTAGACTGATTGAATCTACGGAGGATAAAAAGGAGTAGGGGGAGAAAAAGAAATATAGCAGCACTTTTAAGATAGTTTTTTTTTTTCATTTTTTGCATGAGCTTTCATGGATCTTTCAATAAAATACAGAAAACTAATAAATAAAAGGTATAAAACGTATTTGCATTCTTGTGAGAATGGGATGGTATGTAACTGAATCCAGAAATATGTAAATCATGACTTTTTCCCTAAATTTTCAAAGGGCTGCATATAGCGAAACAGACTTTTCAGATCTTTACTGTGGTCAGTTACTATTGATGTATGAAAGCAATCAAACTGGTTAGCAAAACTAACTTTCCCTGTGTTTAAAATTGTCTCTGAGAAGATTCTTTTTGTTGTATGTGCAGTAGTGAGAATTCTTGTATTAGTATATGTAATGTGCCATGAAGCCATTGTCTTTGTTCATGCATCTGCTAATGGATTGGAATCTATGAATATTAGGGATGGGCCAACTGAATCCTCAAATCCTCAGCAAGGATTTGAGATTCATGAATCTGAATCCCTGTGCCAAAATAGGTAAACCGTATCTTTCAAATCCACCAACCAAATAGTTTGTTGGAGACCAGGATGCCTGAAAACCTGGGAAACCACATACACAAGGAGAGATGGCAAGTAGGTAAGTTTTTCCCTTGGAGTAATAACGGCCTTTGCTAACAATTTCAGAAATTAGGTCAGGGGGTGTATTCTAAGATGGTTAAATTGAACATCTAATATTTAAGTTCAGCACTTGACTGGAAGGTACAGGCTTGAGATTTCAAGGACAGCTGAAAGATTCCTTTGCACAGCTCCCTTGCAAAGCTCATTCATACATAATTCTCGGGTTTTTAGTTTTATAAGGTGTTACAGCCTTCTCTGCCAAAGTGTGCTGGTGCATGATCAAAATACAAACCCCAAGATGCCATAAGGACCTATGCAAAGAAAAGCCAGTTTTGACCTGGATTATCTCTATACTCTAGTATGTGGCCCTGTTCACACAGGCAAGAAAATGTGAGATTAATCCACATTTTCCTGCCTCTTCGTGTCATTTTCAATCTAGGGAGATCCTGAGGCAAAACTATGCTAATTATCCAGGCCAGATTTCTTCAAAGGGAGGTTTGCTTTTGCCTAGGCTTTTGTTAAGGCTGAGACAGTATGTCTTGCCCAAGATTATCCTTCTTTCCCTTGCTTTTTCAATCCTTTTTTAAAAAGATTTGAGATTCATGAGATTTGTGGATTCCCAGAACCTTCCAGGGATTCAGATCCGGATTCGGAAAATTCTGGATTCGTCCCATCCCTAGTGAATATAATTCAATTCAGCTGTTTCTCTTTCTAGTCTTTTTAAAATAATTTCCTTGTTCCAGGACCACAATCTGTAAATCACTTACTCTGTGTCCAGGAAGGTTTAAATATTCTGCAGCTGGTGGGTATTGCCATTTTTGCATCCATCAATCCTCTTGAGCAGAAACTGTCCTGTTTGTCCAATGCAGAGTGCAGAGGGGCATTGCTAGCATAGGATGGTCTATATCACACTGGACAAAGTGCAAGGAAATATACCTCTGTTGTTGTGAGTGATGTTATTGGCCCTGTAAAATTGCTACCAAAGTCGATGCGGGGACAGAGTTGGCATCTTGGTTTGTGGTGGGGTCTTGACTTTGTATTACCATTCATTTTTATGTATTCTGGTGAGTATTTGTTTAATGCTTGGAGGCTGTCTGTAGCCCAATAAAGGCCTTCCTCCCAAAACTTGTGAGAAGGCTGTGTTATTCTCCAGAATTGCTTGTTGTTCACTGAAGATGTGTTTGAGTACTGGGTACTCTAGATGACTACCAGGGAAGTTCTGTCATTCTGTGGTTTTGGTCTGTCTTGGAGATATCATTCCTGAGCACAATTGTTTCTTCTTTTTAGGTGGGTATTGTAGTTTGAGACAATAGTTTTAAATCCAAGAATTTTGAGTCTCTGTTTTGTGGCTCTAAACAGATGTATCATGGGGCTTGACTGTAAACAATAGATTTGGTAGTATGTTTTCACTAGAAATTGGAGTTATGTAAGTATGTATAGTCATCAGTAGGTTTTAGGTAGAGTATGGTGCTTAGAAATCCATTGTGCAGTTGCACAGTGGTGTCAAGAAAGTTAATTTGTTGATTGGAGTTTTCCAGGCTTAGTCTGATGGTACAGAAGAAGTTGTTGAAATCCTAGTGGAACTAAGTGACTGCTTCCCATGTGGCCAAATTACAAAGATATCATCAATAAACTGTAGGTAGAGGAGAGCTTTTGGAGTGCAAGTGCTGAGGAAGTTTTCTTCCAGGTCAGTCATTAAGATGTTGGCATACTGTGGTGTCATGGGGGAATTTACCTACCTGTTGATTCAACATTCAACAATTGATTCAATGAGTTGATTCCAGTTGGGACTAATCAATAAGATTTGTGCTATTATCTTTTCAAAAAGCAAACAAAAAAACAAAAACAAAAAAACAGCAACAACAACAATAAAAATCCACCCAAGGTTATCAAATTGGCATTTCAAACAAAATTGTAAAGTCCATTAATTGGATGAAGTCATACATGTACAAATATGTGCATATTTTCAACATTTTCAAACCCCTCCACCAAGAAAGATGTTACAAAAACCAAGGGAGAATACTTGCTCTTAAAATGATGAAATCTGCTTCAGAGTTTTAAACAAGCTGGGGTTGCAGATGTTTATACTATGCTTCAACAGGTCATGTAGTGGTCAGACTGTGCATGAGATTGCCCCAGGACTCCCATTAATTAAAAACAAATGTTCAGTGGCTTATCTTCTATTTCTAAATGTATAATTCATTTGTTACCCAGAACTGTCTCCTGTTAGGTAAAACATGCAAGTTCCTTGTCAGAAGGAAAATAGAAATAGAAACTATCCACACTGGTTGAAATAATTAAACTGCAGAGGTGGAAGAACTAATAAGGGCTCTTTTTCAGCTGTAGCACTTAGCACTTTAACTGTCATGGTGCATCCCCACAGAATCCTGGGAGTTGTAATCTGAAAAGGCACTAAAGTTCTCTGAAAAAGAATTGTAAATATCCTGTGAAACTACAAATTCTAGGATTCCATAGGAAGGAGCTGTGATAGTTAAAGCAGGATCAAAGTGTTATGCTTTCACAGTGAGAAAGAGGCCACAGAAAGGAAGTTAAGAGGGGAGAGATGCTTGAACCCAACAAACAATAAGTCAGAGGACATTTTAAATAAATAAACAAATCCCGGTAAGTTCTACCTTGGATAGTTTTCCCACCTAACTTGGAAGATGATGATGAAGATGATGATGATGACGACGACGACGACAATAGCAGCGGCAGCAACATCAACAACTGTCTGGATGACATTTGCAGGGTAGAATCAATACTTAATCCTTTCCCCTATCTGTCTTTCCTCACCTGCAAAATAACTTTCGCAATGAAATAAGGAGATAGATAATTATGACAATCCCCGAAACCTTTTATTAAGGTAGTTGAAAATCATGTCTATTTTATTACATGGAATGTCTGCTTTAAGGATGATAGGTGCCTTATAAAAACAGAGCAAGAATCTCTTCAGCCATGTGAGAAACAGAAAGTAAGCCAAGTGATTATGCTCATTATGACAGACATTCACACCTTTCGGGGTTTTTTTTAAAGAATCTGATAACATGGGGTGGGGAGACTCCATTGTGACCCAGCTAGTCAAGATAGATCTGTTAGATCTGATTCAGCACAACTTCATGTGGAAGGGTAACATTTTTAGGATACATTTATCCCTCAATGAATACTTCCATTCATCATATTTTCATCTATCTTTCTACCTGATCCCAAGACAAAGAGAAGGTGCAAGTAAGAATTCTCACATGGAGGTCATACATGAAATAATTCTTACATTTTGCCTCATATTTGTATGTCCATGCATAGGACCTTATGGGAAACAGCAGCAGCTCCTCAACACCACATCTTATCCCCTGATTAATAAACACTCTTGATGGCTCTGCAAAGTTTACCACATGAGAGACCTACGGTATATAAAAGGCACCTTTCCTCAAGGGTTCGATTTATCCTATGGTTGGCCATATCTGGAACAGATTTCACCCAATGAGATGAAATGCTGTATTGGAATACTCAGCTGGGCAATGCTAAAGTATTATGAAAACGGATAATTTTATATTCTAGGCTTCTCACAGAAGGTCTATGAGATTTCCAATTTACACAGTGTCATTTACTGACATAGATCTTAAAACCACTAAACCGCCTAGAATAACTCTGTTGGATGGCTACACAAAAATGCAGTGGACTCTGCAAAATAAGCCTTTCCTGCTGCCTTTGCCAGAACATTGCATGAACGATTATGCACTTTTACTTGTGCTCAGAAACAAAAATAATCAGGTCTGTTCCATTTTGCAGATCTTTATGTTAAAAAAAAAAATGAAGCCACTTAAGGTTACATAGTTTCAGGAAGGATATTTGAAAGCAATCACGTTGGCAACCCAGCACTTTGTAACATTCCACTGCGAGACAAACACTTTGACAGGATCACTAGTTCTACTTTTTAAGTTGTCCTGCAATTTACATAATCTATTAATTTATATAAATCTCTGAAAATTGATCATTGTAATTGGTCACCAAACCCCTCATCCCTCACAGGGATGGAGGACAAAGATCACTCCAATCACAAGTCCTCCTACAGTACAAGCCTCGGTTAAAATAGGATATTGAGTCTAGGGATTTGTTCTGAAGGCTACCACTGATTACATGTGATGCAAATGGGCTAGCCCCAGCACATGCTAATTGGAACATTGCAGGTATGCCTATCTTTTGACTTAGGATAATGGTTTTAGAGTAAAGGTGGGAAGAACATTTAAAAAAAATTCAAAATCATTGAAAAATTGTTTCTTAAGGATCAAGAAAATGTGTTCATAAGAATCTTTGACAGACAAGAACCTTCCTAGTTTGGTATGCTTCTATGCAAAATTCACAAGTGGTTGGAAAAATGCCATTTCTTACACAGAAACATGCTGTTTTCTGCACCAAATAACTGCATGTAAATGTTGCACGGAATGTTGCAAACTGTAAAAAGTCTCCCAAAACTTGGCAGTTTTAGAGACTTTCTCACAGTAAGAACACTTGATAAAATTATTTGTGGTTTCCTTGGATAAGAAAAAATGTCAAATCCCTATTATGCAATAACCATTTCCAGCAAAGATTTTACTGATTGTCTATGGATGCAATAACAACATCTATCTTGCTCCATTCATTTTTTTTTTTTTTTTGAGTGATCCAGAAGTTTCTGTTTTCCAGTAGAAACTTTCAATGTTTCTCTACTAATGTTTTCTTACCATAAAAATAAATACTTTTTTACTGGTAGTGCTAGACATTATCTGTCCGATAGAACTCAAGGTTGCATACAGAGAGTTGAGTGGCATTAGGTAACTAAATGATATGGTTGCTAGTTTTATATAAATTTACACAAGGCGATCATTCCTAACAACCACTTGTGTTAAATGAATTCAGGGATAATTCCATCAAGCACGGAGTAAAGAAAACCCTACCATATTTTTAATTGAAGCATTGGTTTATAATGATATAATGAAATGTAGAGTAATTTCCTCTCCCTTTTAAAGTAGATATACCATTTTTCTAAGGGCTAAGAAGAAAGAGGTGGGTTGAGGGGTGGGGGATTGTATTCAGGCTTGAAATGCTTCCAAAACTCAGAATGTTGGTGATTTGCTTTCATAAGCTTGGGGCAAAAAAACAAAAACAAAAACAAAACAAAAACAAAAACAAAACAGTGCTGTTGTTTCCCATACTTCCATTTGGGGGAAATGACTGTAAAATGCTGTGATCTGGGAAGTAAAAAAAGTACCTTGGCAGGCTGTTAACATCTACAGTTACCATTTTGCTGCTTCCAGATTTCACTTTCCAGATGGCACTGTGATCCTGCATTATTTCTTCCAGCTTTTTGGAAATTAGCATATGGTTATAAACATGACCATTTCTAAACCAGAAAGGTATGCAGGAGTCACTGCATGGTTCTAGTAGTCTTGGCCCATGTCCCATAAAACATAAATGATAGGACAACCTCTGTGTGTTCCTGTTAGGTTTTGCATCTCTGCTGCTTGAATACTGCCATCCTGATCTCTGTATACACCATGCTATCTAAAGGCATATTATACGAATTGAGGTCATCAATTAAAGCCCAATATAGTCATATTTTTACAGCTCTTCAGCCAGGATGTACATGTATATGATCTAAAATTGAACCACTTTTGATTGCTTGGCCAAAGACAGAGAAGAGTTAGTTGAAAAGGCCCTCATGGTCAGGTGTCAAGTCCTGTAGCTACCTGTCCAAACCCTCACGTCCTTGTAGTTGGCTTGTTTTGAATTATCATATCTCCTTCCCAAAGCAACTGTTTTATTCTGCATTTATGAAGCTGTGCCATAATATTTGCTATTCTCCAATGCAACTGTTGTGTATTTCTTGACCTGACGTGTGTTGAATAAAATTCCCCTTTTAGAGAGCCCAGTGTGAACATAGTTAGTCAAATCCAGTTTACCAAAAGTGCCTTATTGTCCAAGGCACAACATTGCTGATGGGCATGTGCATTCAGAACGTGAGTGAATTCATCCATGTGCTCTGGGGCTATACCTGTTAACATCATTAAAGCTGTATAGTAGAGAATTCAGGAGAAGTGTGTGTGTGTGTAACAGACAGTGTGGTATTGCAGTTTGAATGTTGGAATAATATTCTGTGAAATGAGGGTTTGAATCACCACTCAGCTATGGAAGCCCACTTGAACTTCAGCAAGTCATTCTCTCTTAGCTATAATGGCAAGCTCCCCCCCTCAAAAAAAAAATCTTGCCAAGAAAAACCCATGGTAAGTTTGCCATAGGGTCAACTTAAGTCAGAAACACTGTGAAGGCACACAACAACCTCAACTTATGAAATATAAAAAAACCATATGGAATTCATTACTAGGGATGAAAAGAATTTTGAGAAACCCAAAGAATAAGAATCCTGGTCTGACAAGAATCTTTCCAGTTCTGAACTTATTCTATACAGAATTTGCTTGTGGTTGCTTTGTGAAGTACACAGCATTTTCAGTGTAGAAAGTGGTATCTATATGGAGAAATATTATTTTCTGCATGTAAAAGTCTGTTTCCTGCACACACACACACACGCGCACACACATGGTGCAGTTTTACACTTACCCATGCAACATCTGCATGTAGTTAATCTGCATAGAAAACATCATTTTCTGTGCAGGAAACAAAATTTTCTGCCCAGAAATAATCACCAAAATCCTTTATGACTACTGTGTACTATGTAGCACTGTAACGATGTTGCTGTGTAATGAATTCCATTACGACCCTCACAAGCCAATGGGATCAACAAGCATCCGTTCCACTGTCAGTTGAGAAGTAGCAGAAAAAAGATCTCTTCACAATCCCCCTTCTACAAAAGGTTGCTTGCACACAGGGCCAGGTGACTGAAAACATCAGGTAGCTGTTTCCTAATTGACAGAAGAATGGAATCCTGTTGATCACAGCAGCTGGTTACCAGTAAATGGGGTTTAGGAACTTTCATAGTGCCTACTTGGCCCCTAAACTTGGGGTTCCATGTGGATCATAAATTTGCAGCAGTTGAGATTATGTAATTTTGGGTTCATATTTGTAGTTCCCCAGTAAGACAGGGGTCAGAATTATGTAGCAGTTGAGAATGTGTAATTGTAGGATTCGTATTTGCAGTTGCCCAGCCAGATCCCAGCCAGCATTTCTGCACAGGCTTATTATTTTATGTGCAGAAAATGCTTTTTCCAAGTGAAAATAATCTATTTCTGTACAAAACAGCCACATGCAAATTTTGTACAGAATAGCCAGGATTGTAAATAGGCTTCAAAAACTGTGTGGCATTTATTTATTACTTCCTTCAATATACATTTAGTAAATAATGTCATCCCTGTTATTCCTATAAGATGTATTTAGCTTCATGAGATACCATTGGTAAATGGATGAAAGGGCACATCCTTTTTATTGCTGAACATTGTTTTTTTTTTTTTCAAAAAAAGGTTGAATGGGACTTCCGGTGGAGGTGACACGGTATCAAGGATTAGGAGCTAGTGGACCTGACCCTGGCCCATGGAAATTTCCTCAACATTTAAACTAAAACTAGAGGAAAGTGTTCCCTGGAAAAAGGAGGACACGGGGGGGCTTTGGGGACCTCCAGTTCGGGGTGCAAAAAGGGAGGAAGAAAAGAAAACACGGACAGTTTAGGGATCGCGGAGCTGCCATTATCGCACCAGGAAGCCTATACAACAGAAGGCTGGCTGTGGCACCACCTTTTTTTTTTTATTTTTAACTTTTAAAAAGTTGGAAGAAAGCTGTGGGGGTAAGTGAGGTCCTATTAAATTTCAGCTGAATTGAATGATATCGGATCCTTTCAGAGGAAGGAAAATGTGTCCAAGGGATTTATTTTTAAGGGGAGAAGGGAGAAATGAGAGGAAGAAGCGTGGATTTTTAAAAATTGAGCTCCCTCTAAATCAAAATGAAGCATTTTTAACTCGGGGTTTCGAAAAAGTAGCCGGGAAGAAATCAAACTTGCAGATTAAGTGGGAGTTTAAATAAATTTAAAAGAATAAGAAAGACTGGATAATAAAATAGGATTTGGAAGTTAGAGGTTTGGAGGAATTAATATTGAAACGGACAGTGATAACATCATAAAAAAAAGCTTAGAAGAAACAGGGGGGGGCTGTTTTATTTGGATTAGTAGTTAGAAATCCTTAAAAGTAAAGAAGACATAAAGAAATAAAGGGGGTTTCCCGAGTGTTTTAAGAAAGAAGAGGAGTTGGGATTGGGAAATTGGAACTGAACTGGATTGGTAACTGACAGCAGTTGTGGAGTGGTAGTGGAGCTGTATGCTGATTGTTAGAGTGAGACGTGGACCCAAAATGGTGATTTGATTGTAAGGAGCAGATGTGGATGATTTATGGCGGCGATGATAAGAAGTTGTCGTGAAACACCCTTTAACATTTTTTGTGGCGGTGAAGGGGACAGAGTAGGAGAAGGAAATAAAGGAATAAGACGAACTGCTGACTTTTAAGAGAGAAGGAAAAAAGAAGAAAGAAGAAGAAAGAAGTAGAAAAGGAAGGGGAAAGAAGAAAGTGGAAGAGGGGGGTTAAAAAGAAAATTATAAATTGTGGGTGAGACTTTCCTAGAAAGTTTCTTAGAAACATAGATTTTATAGATATTATAAAGTAGTGGGGGGAAGAAAATTGGCGTGTTTGGTGGGAGGGATATTAGAAATATATATATATATATATATATATATTCTGAAGATATATTTGTATAATATATCTGGGAAAATTTGAAAATGGAGTGTTTTTAAAGGGTTTAAGTTACTAACTAGTTATTTTGTGGGAGAAATTAGTGT
The DNA here is from genome assembly GCA_948472985.1 of Iguana delicatissima. NCBI lineage: Eukaryota > Metazoa > Chordata > Lepidosauria > Squamata > Iguanidae > Iguana > Iguana delicatissima. Next base: position 422,710 of record CAOKZL010001834.1, read on the forward strand.
AATTAAAGTGGGAATTTGTAATTTAAATTTATAAGATAAAACTAAAATTGAATTTATAATTTATATATGAATTTGTAAAGTATAAACAGAGTTGATATAATCATTTCAGTTAATTTTACAGTAGGGGTGATTTGATATAGAGAAGCAACCTGTAAAGAATTGTCAGGGAAAATTTAATTGATGGGGTTATTGTTACTGTAATCAAAGTACATGAGGAGGGTTTTAAGGGGGATAAAAATTTAAGAACTATATATAAAAGATTTGGGGAGATTATAGATTAAGAGGGTTTTAGGAGAAAGAGAATATAGGAGAAGTATAGGAGTTTATTGAATCAGTGTAAGAATTAAAGACAGGAGGGAAATTTGTTGGGTGGAGTTAAAGAATTTTGTAAGGGGTGGATTGGTAAGGAAAGAAGAAGTTGAATAAAGGGTATAAAATAGGGATTTGAAATTTATAGATAAATACAATAACAGAGAGGGATAGTTAAAAGTTAAAGTTTAAAAATTTACAATAAAAAGCACATTAATTGCAAGGGAAGGAAATATATATATATATAAAACACACACACATTTATAGATAAAAACAGGAGAGTTCAACATTCAAGATGATGGCAGCGGGAAAAAAGAAAGGGAGGTGCTCCCACCCAAACTCAAATTCAATCACTGCTGCAGAAAAAAGAACTTAAAATGCCAAATCTGGAAGAAAAGGCAGCAGGAACAGAGAATCAAGGGAAAAGCTCAGGAATAGATATAACTGAAGAATTAGGAAATTAATTCTGACTTTTAAAAAATAAAATGAAAAAACTAGGACAGAAATGAAGCATATGAGAACTGAAATAAAGACGGATATAAAAAAAGAATTAGAAATTTTAATACAAAATTAGATACTATTTCCAAAGAGTTAAAGCAAATGAATGAAAAAGTGAAGCAGGTGGACGAAAAGACAACGAAGATGGAGGTGCAGGTAATAAAGATGGAGGAGAAAAATAAACATTGGAGAAAACCCTGTGTTTTGGACAAAAGGAATAGAAGCAAATCAGTGAAAAAAAGAGGTATGAGAGAAGTGATGAATGAAGATTTGTATACTAGATTGACAAGACCGTTGGCGCAATTCATCGGCTGGACATCAGAGCAATTAGTTTTGGAAATGTAGAGTTTTTCGTGTAAACTAGTTGTCGCTAAACAAAAAAATGTCCCACGGGACATTGTTGTTTTTCCGGGAAAGGGTGAAAGATTTAGTGAACAGAGCAGCTATTCTAAACAGTTGGTGGTGGAGGATAATGTAGTTAAAGTATACAAGGATGTTCACTCAGCCCTATTTAAAGAAAGAAAAACTATAATTTTCTGACACAAGCTTTGAGGGTTCAAAATATTAGATATACATGGGAGAAAACGGGGGGATCTATTTATATGGAAAAAAAAAAAGAGTTGTTTTAAACACCCTGTTAAAAGCGAATGAATTTTGGAAAGAAAAAGGATGAATTAAGTAAAATAAAAGGAGTAACACAGGAATATGAAAGAGAGAAGAATAGAGGAGTTGATAAAATAATTCAAGATAAGGATGTGCGGCAAGGTGCTAAAAAGGAGGAGTTTTTAGAGAAAATAAGAGAAGAAAGGAACAAGGAAGAAGACAGAAAGAGGAAGTGTCAGGACAAGAAGAAGAAGAGGAGCAAGAGGAGGAGGAGGGAAGTGTTGAAAGTGTTGAAGATATTAATTCAGTTCAGGATTTAATTTAAAAGATTGGAGAAGAAGGACTTGAGGACATAGAAGAGTAATTAAGAAAGTGGGAATAGAAATTATTATTGTGATGAAATTGAAGTTCTTTCCTGGAATGTTCGGGGAGTTTTTCCCCTATAAAAGAAAATGTTTTTCACAGATTAAAAACAAAATTTTTAATGTGATCTCAGTTCAAGAGACACATAAAAAATCAAAAGATTTGAAATATATTAAAATCCCAAATCAGGTCAAATGTTTTCATCAACAACAGATAAAAAAAAAAAGGAGTCACGCTGTATATAAGTAATAAACACGAGGCAAAACAAATATATAGTGATAATTTAGGACGTTTTTTAAAAGTGGAAGTAAGTTAAGGGATAGATTGTAATCATTGCAGTTTATGGTCCATTAGATAATAAAAGTAAATTTTATGGAGAATTGTTAGAAAAGCTATTAGAAATTGAGGGACAAATTTTGATTTTAAGGGGGGACTGGAAGGGAGTGTTAAACCCTTTAATTGATAGATCAGGTGAAAAAAAGAAAGGCAATAAGATTAATCAAGGGAAATTACCAATTAAATTTTTTGAATTACTAGATCATATGTCCTTGGAGGAAGCAGGAAACATTATAAAAAGAAATAAAAAGGAATATACTTATTATTCGGATAGACATAAATCTTGGTGAGGAAAATTGTTCTTTGTAACACGGGAGCTGATAAAAAATGTGGTAGATTTTGAAACACTTTCCCAAAGGGCTTTCTCAGATCACTGCCCGATTTTTATGTCAATGCAATTTGGTAAGAATAGTTTTAATTGGAGACCAGGATAGTTTATTAAGGAAAGAATCAATAGTTAATAAAGCTAAAAAAGAGATAAGTGAGTTTTTTGAAGAAAAAATTTTGGGGAAAGGACAATCAATACAGATAGTATGGGACACATGTAAGGCGGTTATAGAGGCTTTTTTTTTAATCAGCAGGCATGGATAACAAAAAGCAAAAAAGAAAGAAAGAAAATTCAAAAAGTATTACAAATAAGGAACAGGAATTAAGGGAAAATTGAGAAATTTAGAGATGAATAAGGAAATATTAATGTTAAAGAAACAATTACAATTATTAACAGTGGAAGAAATAGAAAAGAAATTGAAATTTATTAGACAAAGACAATTTGAACAGGGGAATAAGCCAGGTAGATGGCTAGCATATAAATTAAGAAAGGAGAGGGAAAAACAAAGTATTATTTGTATAAAAGAAGGACAGGAGATGTATTCTAAACAGTCAAAGATTAATAATATATTAATAAAATATTTTTAGGAATTTTTAAAAAAAGCATCTCAGGGACACAACAAAATAATATGAGGAGATATTTGGAACAATCTGATATAAAATGTTTAACAATATTACAAAGAGAGGAATTAGATAAAAGAAATTTAAAAAGGGAAAATTTAAAACAGCTATCAAAAAATTAAAAGTAGGGAAGGCACCCGCCCCGACAGTTTTTCTTTAGCGTATTATAAAACCTTTCAAGAAATTCCCCATTCTTTTACAAATAGTAAATGCTATCAAGCAGGGAGAGTTACCAAATTCATGGAAGGAGCTAGTATAACTTTGATCCCTAAAAAAGGGAAAGATAAATTGGATAAGAAAAATTATAGGCCAATTACTTTATTAAATACGGATTATAAATTTTTTGCATCAATTTTAGCAGAATGATTAAACAAGGTGTTAGTAAATTAGATAGAAAAGGATCAAAATGGTTTTTTACCTGAAAGACAATTGAAAAACAATATTAGAATAATTTTGAATACAATTTATATTTTAAAAATCAAATCAGAAAGAATTAGCCCTAATTTTTTTTAGATGCAGAAAAAGCGTTTGATAACTTTAGTTGGAAATTTATGTTTGAAGTAATGAATAAGTTAGATTTTGGTGAAAGATATAAACAGTGGATTGGGGGGATTTATGAAGATCAAAGAGCTTCTTTATTAATAAATGGTCAAAAATCAAACCAATTTAATATCAGTAAAAGAACAAGGCAGGGTTCCCACTGTCCCCATTATTGTTTATAATGTGCTTAGAGAAAAAACTCCAGAATTAGAAAGAATAAAGAAATTAGAGGAATGAGGATTAAAAGGCATGAATTTAAAATTTAGGCATATGCGGATGATTTGGCAATGATTTTGGAATATTACATGGAATAAAACCTTTAATGGAAACATTAAAAAGTTTTGGGGAAGTAACAGGTTTAAAAATTAACAAAGATAAATCAGTGATATCACCAAAAATATGACACAGGCTAAGAGAAAGACTTAATCAAATTAGGATTTAGAGAGAGAAAAAGATTAGATATTTGGATATAATAATTACTAAAAATAATTCAGATTTATTTGATAATAATTATAAAAATAGGGAAAAAATATTGGAAATTTAAAAATGGAAGAATTTGAACTGTCCCCCAAAGGGGGAAAAACTCCATATAAAAATGAACGTACTCCCAAAGCTAATGTTCTTGTTTCAAAATTTACCTATATTATTGAATGATAAAGTGATTCCTGAATGGGGGAGGGAAATAAATAGGTTTATTTGGAATGGGAAAAAATCAAGAATTAGAAGTAAATATTTAAAGGATATAAAGGAGAATGGATTAAATATGCCAGATTTGAAAATTAAGAAGCCCCAACGTTAATTTGGTTAAAGGATTGGATTCGTTAAAAGATACAAAATTGCTGAATTTGGAAGGGTTTAATCTGTATCATGGGTGGCATGCATACCTTTGGTAAGATAAATATAAGAGTAATAGAGTTTTTTTTGACCATTATGTAAGGAAGGCCGTATTAAGAATTTGGTTAAAAAAAGGAAACAAATATATTTGAAACTACCCCCTTGGACCTCCCCGCATAAGCATTTTACAGATTAAGAAAGTTTAAAAAAGGGATTGGTTAACAAAAAAGACATACTTAGAAAGGAAGGGAATACGATTAGATTGAAAATAGAGAAGAATTAATGGGGAGGGTCATTCTTCACATTTGGGTGTTGTATTTACAATTGGCAGGAAAATTTTAGGGAAGATATAGCAGTAAGGGGATATTTTTGGATGACACAGAATTAGATGTTATATTAAAACCAGGGGGGGAGAAACCTAACAAAATTTATAAACTGCTTTTGAGGCTGGAAATGGAAAAAAAGAGTATTAAGGAAAATATGATAAAATGGGCTCAAGACGTAGGCCACATAATAACATTAGAACAATGGCAACAAGCGTGGAAAATAAATCATGATTTTACAAGAAGTTATTATTTAAAGGAAAATTTTTTTTAAAAAATTTTATTGGTGGTATCTAACTCCAATTCAGATTTCTAAAATGTATAAAAATAAAAAGCTTGGGAAATGCTGGAAATGCCAGCGGGTGGGAAATTTTTTCCATATGTGGTGGGAATGTAAGAAGGCGAATATATTTTGGACATGAATACATGATAAAATTGAAAAAAAAATTAGTATAAAATTTGATAAGCTCCCAGAAATATATTTATTAAATATTTTGGTGGGGGGTTTTTTGTAAAAATTAGGATTAAATTTAAGAATCTTGTGTTATATTATATATGCAGCCAGGATTGTTTTTGCAAAACATTGGAAGGATAAGAATATACCCCCTCAAGAAGAATTCATAGGAAAAGTCTATGAACTGGCTGAGTTGGATAAACTAACATGGATGTTGCAAGACAAATTGAAAAAAAGTTTTCGACGTGAATGGGAAATCTTAAATTCATGGTGGACAGAGAAATGGAGTGAACATGCCTTGACAGGATTGTAATTTAAATTTTTTTGTGAAAAGAGATTTAATGAAGATGATTGAAATAAAGATTATAAAAAGAAGAATCATATAAAATATAATTAAAATAAAATGATAGTAATATAATTCAGAGTAGGAGAAGGAAGTGACATAATGAATGAAAAAAGATAATGTTATAAGTAGAAGAAAGAAAAAGAGATAGGTAAGTATTTGGTGATGACTTAAATTAAGTATATTAAAGAAAATTTAAAAAAGTTAAAAAAAAATAAAAAATGATTATAGTATAACATTAAAATAAGATTATAAAGGATTTAGATGGGGGAAAATTTAGTTAGTTAAGATTTGAGATTTATTTTGGTTGTAACGTGGGATAAAGAAACAAGAAGGAAGTAAATATTTAAAAGAGAAATTTGTATTGTTAGCCGAATAGAGTAGGATTTGTACACAAATTTAGAAGAAGATATAAATATGCAGGTAAACGGGAAGAACAGTAAAGTAGTCCCCCGGCGATTAAAAGAATCAAAGGGGAATTAGGGAGAGTGTGAAGGTTGTAGAAAGTGTGAGATTATTAGTGGTTAGTATGAGATTAAATGTATTGTTAGTTTGTTGATAGTTTTTTGTTTGTTTGTTTGTTTGTTTTGAAATAGTTATGTTGTGTTTGTTAGGAATGGACAGAGGAAACCAATGTGTTGTTTTTGTTAGGAATGAAATGATGGTTGTGTTGATCAACACTAAGAAGATTGCCAGGGTGGAGGTCTGTACAAGAAAGGTGGATGTGTGTTATATTATGTTTTGATGTATTTTATGTTGTATTTTATGTTGTTGTTTTGTTTTTGTTTTTTTTTTTTTATTTTTTTTTTAAAAAAATAAATTTATATTTTAATAAAAAAATTATATATATAAAAAAAGGTTGAATAGAACTGTATATTTGAATCTTACCCCAGGGTATTTTTAATCTTGAACTAGCTGTTGGTGCAGTGATACACCAATACCAACAAGGCTTCTGTCTGGAACAGACCCAATACTTATGTCCAAATTCTAAACATGTGACTTGCTGGCCTCTTGTTTTCATTTATTAATGTACAGTTTTGGGGTTGTCTTTGCCTATGTATCTCTGTTTATCTCTCCATCTCTGATCATTATTTTCCTGTTTCTCACAGGCTTAAGTTTTTACTCTGGTTGGTTAATAAAACTGTGCTTAACTTTCTTTAATGGTAGCTTATTAGTTTTGTTATGTACTAACTGCTCTTTCCAAACTGTTTTTAGAAAGAGCTTTGTGTTAATACATTACATTAGTCTGAAATGAAAATTACAAGCTAACTACTACTGGGTTAGTTTAGCTTGGGTTTCCCAGATAGCCAATATATTTGTCTGTGTATATTATCTCTCCTCGGAAAAATACAGTGATTGTGTGTTTTATTTTAGAGGACTATATCAAGAACTTTGTGACAGAGGAAAAAATCCATTATGCTCATTCCCAGAAGATCCTCATCTTTTAAAAAATGTTATCGATTTCTTTTGTTAAGTCCATTCTGCTTTAGGAAACTGTTCAATTTTTATAACAGCTGCCTTTCAGAGGGGAAAAAAAAAAAGCAAAGATGTTTCTTTGCCATCCTGTGAGAAATTAAATGGCAGATGTACTGAGGAGGGTTTGTTCTCTTTTGCTGCATGAAGTAAGATTTCTGCTGTGTTGTAAAGGCTCACAGTGGCATTGGATGGACCTTCCTGAAATACATCAAAGCTCTACAACCCTGTTAATGTCTGTTGGTGGTGTCTTTCCACTGGCATAAAGATGAACTGAATCTTGGCAAACATAACATTTTCTTTTACTATATAAAACCATACTGTGGAAATGTTCTGTCACCTACAGTGATGTGAAGATCTCTTAACATTTGCAAGTTTCTAGAGGAGAACAACTATCTCAACAAAGGAAAACAGTGCCTCAAGGATATACTAACCTCTTTATTTTGGTGCTTGAAGAAAATTCCATTATTTATGCTGCTTGTACAAAAATACAAGTCACACAAGGCTTTTGTCACTGTCTACCAATAGTGAACTTTTTCTTTTTCTGAAGTAAGCAGATATTCCCACCCTCACTCCCATGCAAAGAGAAAAAAGAGAGCGAGAGAGAAAGGAAGCACAGAACATATGCTGATTGTTCACAAAGATACATTTCCAGTGGTACTATTCTACTAATCTGTGCTGGAGATGGAAAGAAAATTTGAAAATATATGAAAAAAATAATTGAAAAATGTTTCCTGAAGGTTGATGAGGACAATCCCAGATCAACAAGAATCTTCACAATTTTGCACTTATTCTGCATGATAAGGTAGCAGGGGGAGAATAATAGTCTTTGGTGATCACATTTGACAGCCTTTTTGGTATAAGATTTGCCTCTGAAACCTTCCCTTATACGGTTCTGGGTATTGGAGGTTGGGGTGGGGAAGGGGCCGCCCTTGAGGTTAACTGGGGATCCAGACTCTCACTTATAGAGTTCTAGGACTAGGGTGGAAGTTTCCCAGATTCCTTCTGATTACAGATGGCTGTGGAGCAACCAAAAGTATTTTGGATCGCTCTTGGGGCTGAGGTCTTTTGCCCAAGGGAAAGCTAAGGGGGTTGTCACAGAGTGACACCTGGGTGTCAGCTAAAGCCACATCAGGTTGCTCCTGCCCCTTGCTTCGTTTCCAGGCCAACATAACTTAAAAAGATTAGGTCAAACAAAGTGACCCTTAGTTAACCCAATCTTTTGTGTCTAGTCCTGTTATTCAATGGTTGGTTATCAATGAATAATTACTTCCTTACAAGATGTTCACATCTAAGTTCTATTTCAAGATTAGAATAATAGAAACATAGCCATTTCCACAACTCATCAGTTCCTGCCGACACCCCACAGCAGCTCCTTTGCCAGAATGGAAGCACAACAGGAATGCTCCCCTCCACACCCAGCTGGCTCCACGCAGAGGGGAGTGCAAGCAACACGAGCCTGCCTTCTACAGCACAGCGGACCATTTTCCCATGCTGTGCTGAGGAAGGAAGCACATGTTCATGCTTCTGCCCCTTCCGCATGAGAGTGTCGCACGTCGCACAATCATGTGATCATGGACACTTAACATACATTTTCTGTAAAGCAAATATCCCATGATCATGATACATGGGGACACAATGGCTATGGGACTGTGACAACATTGTGTGAAAGCACAACCCATAGACCGCTGTCATCACATCCCCATTGTGGGGACTGCGACATCATAGGAAACGGCCATCAAATTGGAAATGACCACAAGGGCTATCAAGTCTAACCTCCCTGCCATGCAGGAATACATTATCAAAGCATTTCTGACTGATGGCCATCCAGCCTTTCTTTAAAAAACATATTCCAAAAAATGCTCCATCCTCCGTACGGCATTCCTTCAAATATTTAAATATATCTATCATGTTGCCTCTTAACTTTCTCTTCTCCAGGCTAAATATACCCAGCTCCCTAAGCCTCTCCTCATAAGGCATGGTTTCCAGGCCTTCTAGCATTTTAGTGGTCCTCCTCTGGACACATTCCAGCTTGTCAATATCATTCCTGATCTGTGGTGCCCAGAATTGGACATAGTATTCCAGGTGAGGTCTGACCAAAACAGAATAAAGTGGTACCATCATTTCCCTTGACCTAGACACTATACTTATATGGATACAACCCAGAATCATATTGGCATTTTAAGCTGCTGCATCACCTTGCTAACTGATGTTCAGCTTGTGGTCTACTAAAACTCCTAGATACTTTTCACAGTACCATGATCAAGCCAGGTGTCACCCATTTTATATCTGTGCATTTCATTTCGTCTTCCTGCTGAAATTCATTTTGTTAGTTTTGGCCCAGCTCTCTAATCTGTTAAGATCATTTTGAATTCTGATCCTGTCTTCTGGAGTGTTAGCTACCCCTCCTAATTTGTATCACCTGCAAATTTGATAAGAATGTCCTCTATTCCCTCATCCAAATCATTGATAAAGATGTTGAATAGCACTGGGCCCAGGACAGAACCATGTGGCACTTCACTAGTTACTTCTCTCCAGGATGAAGAAAAGCCATCTATGAGCACCATTTGGGTTTGGTCAGCCAACTAGTTACAAATCCACCAACTGTTGCATTGTCTAGCCCAGATTTTACTAGCTTGTTCATAAGAATATCATGTGGGACCTTGTCAGAGTCCTTACTGCAGTCTCAATATGCTCACACCATTCCCTTCATCTGTGATGGTAGTAACTCTATTGAGAGAGGGAAAGACAGAGAATATTAGTCTGGCGTGACTTCTTTTTTTGAGAAACCCTTGCTCTGTTATTGATCACAGCATTCTTTTTGCAGTGCTTACAGAATGTCTGTTTAATGATCTGATCTTGAATCTTACCTGGTATTGATGTCAGGCTCACTGTGTGGTAATTGTTTAAGTCTTCTTCTTTTTTTTCCCCTTTTGGAAGAAAAGGGGGCTTCATTGGCCCAAGAAATTTTGCTGCCTGAGCTTAAGGGCATGTTTGTGGCTCTCCTTATTCTGTTTAAATATGCCTAGTCCTTAGTAATTTACAGTACAAAAAGCTCTCATAAAAGAGAGATCTCTCATAATTTGTAGAGGTCTCACTGGATTTGTGATGCATTCTACAACTGTAAAATAAAAACATGCCCTTCTCCTTCAAGGATATCTAAATATATGCAGTGCTTTCCTTGCAGCAGCAAGATCTCATCTTGGCTATTGACCTAATGCACATGAACTGGTTTCAATAACCTCATGTTTCTGCCAGACAACACTCACGTGATGCAGAAAGTGTATTTAATTTGGTTGATCCCTAATGCTTTCATTTCTTGTCTTATTTTCAAAGCCAGGCAGGTAGAAGTTTTCAAATAAAAAAAGATCCCTAGGTCTATTTTAAGGAAACCAGAGTTAGTTAATATTTCTCTTGAGATTCTTGAGTCAGAAAAATAGTTGCCTGTGGCAGTACAGATGCTTATAAACACTGAATGGCTGGCAAGAGCAGTAACATTTTCCAAAGGCCCCAGCTGTTTTTGCAGTCCCCAGAAAGTCATATAACCTTATTTTGGAATCTATATTTGTGATGCTGTTGACAACATTTTCTGCTCTTATATGAGTAGAGGGATTCTGTTTTCATAGATTTAATTTCAGCAAGTGAAAAGTATGTCATCTATCAGTATTCACATATAAGACAAATATTTGTCTTCACCAACTCATATTTTTGGAAATGATACGTGCCTTGTATATATAACTATGCTAATGAAATATGACTCCTGTTAAAACAGTTTTGTTTTTTTGTTTTTTGCCTGAAACCCAAGATGAATATTAAAGAACCACTAGATACTGATTTTAATAATGCTTTACCTGAGGTTAGATAATTTCAATACCCTGTTTACTGGTTGCATAGTAGTTAGGGTCTTAACGTAAATTGCTTGCTGAACAAGTGTAAAACTATTTGGAAAGATGCAAAAATAGCTGGAGGAAGTAGAGAAGCTATTTTAATTTGTTTAATTAAATCTAGTGAACTGATATCTCTAAGAGGTTATTTATGATTCAGTGATTAGATAGTTAATTGGAAATCAAATAGGATTTTTCCACTGATCAGTGTTGGAAATTTCCCAATCTGATTTTGTGTTTGGATGCAGACAAATTCAGCTGAATGGATAGAAATTCAGTTTTTTTTCTCTTAATTATTTATTTTGTTACCACCCCCACCCCTTACATACAATTTCATATACATACATGCATACATACATACATAACTGAGGATATTTGAAATGAACTTCTGTTCTTAAAATTCTCTGGAATTGCCTTCTATACAAAGAGAACTTTTATCATTTGTGTGCCAGTTTTTGCAAGTCATGGCTATATTAGATTGTACACAGCATACAAGGTGAACAAAATACTTTTGGTATTTTTTTCCCTCCTCCCTTACACTTTTTAAATACATTTTGTTAATTTCTGAGGGTGATGGAATTGTTCCTCTTGGTCCTACCACTTATTTATTCATCCACTTATTCTAGACATGCATCCTCTGCCTAGCCAGCCAAACTATATATCTAATACAGAGAATTTTATTTTTAAAACGACAAACAGAAGCAGTTAAAAGTGTCACACAATACTTTTAGTAAAATGAAGATTGAAACAAACAAACAACATATTTAAGATCTGTTTAGAAGTTAACAAATATGAGGTGACACATATTTATTTCAGGTGAGAAAGAAAAAGTTATGACAGAGATTTGATAGACAGATGGACCCACAACTGAAATATCTCAGCTTTTACAGTACATTCCCCAGGCAGGGTCAGAGCTGGTGCCAACACAACACAAGCTAACAGAAGAAGCATCTAATTGCCAACAACAGCTATACCTTACCTAGCCAAAACTTGCAAAATCCCATTCAAATTAGTATATTTCCTGACCTTTTGACTTGCAATAATGAAGAATACATTTCCTTGCCTTTACTCATCCCAAGACATTTTTCCGGATACCAGTTAGGATTCCCACAACCTCATTTGGAATTACAGCTAGAAATGAGGCACAGAACTTCATCCATTCACATGCTGATGGATCTTTATTCCCATGGTAAGTTCCACCAATTATGCCATGTTGAACTGGGTTCTACCAGACTATGAGATGGAAGTTATCCTTTTTCTTCCTTCTTTTTTTTCCTAGTGTCACCCAAGCTCCTATTTATCATCTGCTACCACCAGTTTTGCAACCAAAATGAAGTACTTTGAACAAAAAGTATCACTGTTCATTTAAAAGCATCATTTAAACATCTCATACATTACGCTAACAAGTAGATGTTAGTGTCATTTGACCTGTCAGCAATATTCAGTGTCAATCAATGCACTGTATTCTTCTGGGCTATGTGTCATACATTGGACTTAGAGGCACTATTTTATGGTGCTTCTAGTAATATTTTGCAGAATGCTTCCAGAAGTCATGTTTATGGCTGTTGTTTAGTTATTAGTTTATGGAATTTCTCAAAGATTAGTATTATCTCATATACTTTTTAACAATTACGAAGCCAGTGAGAAAGATCTTTTGAAGTTTAAAGGCTAGGTCTCAATAATAAGTTGGTGACGGCCAGCTATGTTTCTCTTTCTTAACTGATGTGGAGGAAGATATGAAAGTGCTGAATCTCTGTTGGCATGAGAAGGTATTGAATATGGGTAAATAACTTGAGACTCAGGCCAGGCAAGACAGAAACTGTGTTGATCAGGAAGAATGTTAACCTAGGATTAGGATCTCTATCTGTTCTAGAATTCAGTCTACATGGGTTCTTGAAAAGTGCTCAGAAGCTATAGCTAGGACAATAGGTTACAGTTAGTATGCTATTTGGTAGGCATTGATAAGATACTTAACTGAACTTGAATCAACTACATTGGCTTTTAATTTATTTCCAACCTTAGTTGAACAGCTTGAGGGTATCTGAAGGCTGGAGTATCTGAAAGATTGCTGAAACCAGTATGGGCCTTCTAAAACATGACAACTACAACAGAGATCCTTCTGTGGCTTTCATCACCCTGAGAGTCTTGGCTGGTGAGCATATGAGACTGTCATGCCCTGCTCCCAGAACATGGACTCTGATTCAGAGTCTGAAACAGAGGACATGTCATCTGAAAAGGGGACATTCCACGACCTGCTGTACAGGAAGAGGTTATAGTGCCACAGGCAGAACAGGGGGCAGTACCAGCTCCAGCAGTGAGTCCTGCCTCTTCAGACACAGAAGATAACTTACCATCACCCACCTTTGCTGAGCACAGACAACAGAGAGAAAACCTACATCAACCACCACCACTTTCTCAGGCAAGAGCTGTGTTAGGCTGCTGACCTATATAGTTACCACCCTTCACTTCCAGCAGTTGTTAGAGCTTATCTGATCTTCCTTACTGCTGGATATATTGCTGAACTTTCTGTCTGGCTCTGGAATACTGACTGACTGACTCTGGACTTACTTGCTGTATAATTCTGTTGGACTTTATTTATGACCTTGTGCTTACTGCCTAAAAGTAAGTAACAAGGCAAAAGTGATTCAGTTTGTTTTGGTTGTGTTATCAGCTGAGCTGTTCTGACTGAGATAGGACAGAGACAGAGGTTTCTGTTCAGCACTATCTCCATAGTGGAATTCTATCTCAAAAGAGGATGAAAAAATGCAAATGATCATTCCTTTTCTTTGGTTAATATAATGAGTTCAAGATTATATATAATGGTATGTGAAAATCTGCCTGGTTGATTGTCAAGTGGTTGAATTCTATTACATTTTGTTTCCCTTAGAACAATGGTTCTCAACCTGTGAGTCCCCAGATGTTCGTGGACTTCAGCTCCCAGAAGCCCTGAGAATTGACCATAGTGGCTGGGGCTTCTGGGAGCTGAAGTCCACGAACATCTGGGGACCCACAGGTTGAGAACCACTGCCTTAGAAACTGGGGCCCTTTCCTCACGTGGAGGGGGGAAACAGGGGAAAACACGCTAAAACGGAGCTTACCGGCAGCCAGGTAAGTCCATTGCCATACGGAGCAGCGCAAGCTCGCTGCTCTGCAGTCCTCTGGCGTCTAACATGGCAGCTTCAGGGTGGTGGAGGCTTTCCACCAACCGGAGAAGCTCGCCAGCCTAAAACCCGCCCCGGCAGATCTACAGGTATGCACTAGTGTGTGCTTGCAGATTTGCACCAGAGTGCGGTGACGGAGCGACACGGAGTCGCGTGCTCTGTGTTTTTTAAAAACCTCTAAAAAGAGATTTTTAAAAAACACGCCACACCACCAGTTCCAATTGCTTTGGAGTGGATTGAGGTGCGGAACTACAAAAAGTAATCCACCCCGTCCACTCTACGGTGCAGAAGACCTCCATTGGAGGTCACTCTGCACCATTTTAATACCCCGGTGCAGAAAGGGCCTAGGACTTTGTTATGTCCATTAGCTCCAACCAAGAGTTATGCCTAAAATAACAGCAGCAGGTTCACAGGCTCTGAAACAACTTGAGCTTAGGTGCTTTAAAAGCTTCAGAGTTGGAAACAGGAAATTTCAACCAATACATTCACCTGCAATTTCGAAAGCAGCAAGGATACTGTTCTTATTACATTCAAGTGAAAAATTAGTAATAAAATCTAGAGGAATAGCTTTGAAAATGTTAGCACTAAACTATTTCAAACCATCTTTATACAGAAAGGCAAAGCTATTTTAGAGTTGCATGTCAATTGAATGTCAAGTGGAATGGTATTTGGCAACCTATAATTTGAAGGAGCAATTGCTGATATTTGCTATTCAGCTTGATATATCTGTTTAGGATAATTTTGCTATTTAGGCTAACATATGAAATGATACAGTGAATTACACTGCCAGTTTGTCTTTTCTTTTCTTTTCTTTTTCCTTTCCTTCCTTCCTTCCTTCCTTCCTTCCTTCTTTCCTTCCTTCCTTCCTTCATTCTTCCATAGGGAACTGAATGTACTGATTACCAGATGACAACTAGCTCCTATAGTATGTAGAACATATGCACACACAGACACACACACATACACACACAATATTACTGTGTACAAGATTTCCCTTTTTTTTTTTCAAACTCTTCAGGGCAAGCAGAGATAGATACAGTTTGAACTCTCAAGCAAGCTAAATTCTAGCAGCTTACTAGTTTCTGTTCAGAAACTATAGGCTTGCAAGTTCATAGAGACTGCACCCTCTCCATTTCACTAGTTCTGAATAGTTTTTCTTTCCCCTTTAGGAATAAATAATTTGAGTTTGAATTACCTTGAAACATTTGTATTGTTATCACTGAAAAACTTATCCAAAGTTAAAATGTTTTAAGGATTAGTTACATGCTATATTTGTATTGCTTGCCTAAAAAAACCCTGTGAAATTCATAAGGCCGCTATAGGTCAACAGACAACTTGAGGACAGGTAGACACACACAAAGCCAACAATAGCTAAGGACTTAAAAAAAAAAAAAAAAAAAGGGCCCCCGATTTGGGATGACCATGGTGATCAATCAAGGACTGAAGTTCAATTATGACAGAAAGCCTACTCTTCTTTATTCTCTGGCTACCAGGATTGGTGGGGGCCATCCATGGCTTACAGCCACTTTCATAAGAAAGTATTTCAGTGATTCATCACAAGCAGCAATTGCATTAAGATTCAGCAGTCCTTTACACACTTCTGAACAGAGACCTTTCAACCTCCACAGAAACTTTTCCTTCTATTGCAGTGAATGGAGAAAAAAAATCCACTACAGAGAACAGAAAACCCTTTGGGGATGAGTAGCCCTATGTGTGCAAGGAACCACTGAGAGGATGGAAGAATACATGTGTTGCATGTAAAAGGCTTTAAGTTCAATCCTTGTAATTTCCAAATATGGCTCAGAAAGACTTCTGGTTCGAAATCTGGACAGTTACTTTTGGTTTATATGGACAGTACTGGGCTATATGGACCAATGGAAGATTCAGTATTTAGTAGGTTCTAATGTATTTGTTTGTGAGAGAGTGTATGAAATTATTTTTTATTTGCAATTCAGCATTTATTATAATAATTTGTACTTCATCTTCCAACGAATACCAGGTGTTGTAGGCTATATTTCAGAAGAAGGGAATTGCAAAACCATCTCCTAACTTTTCCTTGCCTAAGAAAATGCTATGAAATTCATGGAATCACCATAAGTCAACAGGTGACTTGAGGGTACATATAGACACACTGTCTTATAACCCAGTCTTTATGATTATAAAATTCTTTTACAAAGTGAAAGACAAGGATCCTTATTTTATAAAGCTTGGATTTTTAGGGCAGCTCCAAATTGAATTATTTTAACATGCTGATGTTAATGATGATGATCAGCAAAAGGAACAACACTAAGGCCTTTTTTGCACCCTACATTTTCATGGTGGCATCTGGCGGGGATTGTAGCACTGGTGTTGTTGGGAGGGGAGCACAACAGGAGCTCTCCTTCTGTACCATCTGGGTCTACAATGAAGGAAGTGCGATGGCCCCACCTCTTTCTTCCACAGCACAGCCAGATACTTTCCCAGGCTGCGTTGGGGCAGGAAGCACAGCCATTGTGCTTCCAGGCTTTCTGCAGACCGGGTAAGTTTAGGATGGCAGTGTGATCATGGGCATTGACAGGAAAAACCTGTCAATGATTTAATTCATAATTGCACCGCCTGGGGATGGGAGAGGGACCAGGTTGCAACAATGTCATGCAGAAATATTGTGGTTCCATCCTTCTCCTGTCCCCATGGCGAGTTGGGAGGGTGATATGGAAAGGGCTTAAGTCTGTAGGAGTAGATTCTAGATATCCTGCAGGAAACATTTCTTAAGGTGAGACCTGCTGGGTGGTATGACATAAAATGTTAACTTTTACAAAAGCTTTTTCCTCAAGAGAAGTAAGAATTAATTGACCTATTCTCCACAAGAGACTGTCAGCAATTCTCTTATAAACTCCTGTTTAACAGTTTCTGCTTTGAGTACCTTCACTTTCAGCTTTACATTGACATAACAAAAAAAAGAAAGAAAAAAATAGACAATTTGGTTTAGAACCTTAAAGTTCTCAAAATATTCATCTTTCGGAAATACCAAGAAGGTGGTATAGAAGAATTATCTCTCATCAAACATATGGAAAGCTTCAGTTTAAGCCCACATCAGTTAAACAGTATCTTGTAGAGTCTAAACACAGGAAGAGCAAGACAATTTTTATTTGCTTCTATGAAATGGACCCCCCCCTTTTTTCCCCTTCTTTTGAAACTTTGACAGTAGTTGCTAAACCTGATGGTAATAGCTAAAACAGCAGCTGTGAGACCACCATTCCTAAGAGTGCAGTTGGAAACATATGTACTAGAGAATAAATTGTACTGAAATTGAGAGAGAAAGAGAGAGAGAGAGAGAGAAACTAAGATATCCTTAGAAGAAAGGATTTACTTCTGAATTATCATGCTTAGGACTGTGCTATAAATGAGACAGGGCTAAACAGACTGTTCTATATCAGGAAAAAAATGTGCCAAAACTGTCCTTTTCAGTTTGATGTCTCTTGCCCCCCCAAATGCTCCCCCTTAAATTCTGTCCTGCAAACTGTTATTCTTTTTTCTATAACTATATTGGATTTGCATAAATTATTTTGTTTTGTTTTATTCCACTTTTATTTATAGGGGAACTAAATTCCATCCTTCTGCTAAGAGCAATTACAACAAATCAAGAAATACAGTAAACATATAAACAATAACAATTTTAAAGAAAACAATAGTGGTTCTAAATCCAATGTGATGATGATTGTCACATTGGAATTTTCAATCTGTTCCTTCTGCAACCCTCTGAAAACCTACAACAGATGGTTTAAAAGCACAACAGAGGTATGGGTGCAGGCGGGAGGGTAATTGTCTCCTTCCTCCTTTCACTCATGGTGGGTACTCCCCATAGTTTACAAATAAAACACTTTAAAAACTCACCCAAAACTCAATCAAAAAGATTTTTCTCATATGGAAAAAAAAACTCAAAGAGGTTGCCAGTTTAGTCTAAATCCGAAAATCTATAGATGCAGACAAAAGTGCTGTTCACCTGAACATGTATAAGGACAACATTAGGCAGGTAACTCTTTACGTACAATCCTGAGCTTCTAGGTATGCATTAGAACTTTGTGTCTTTAGCACAAAGTTCGGAAGATGTTTCTATAACTACGTTCAGCTGAATGAGGTTACAGACTTTGTGTGTGCGGGAGCTAACATTATCAATTTTACAACTTGTTGGACCTTTTAACTTTATTTAAACTGACTATGGCCACAGAACTCTTCTGAGATCATTGCACTAAACAGATGTGCCTTTAACTTACTTCTGTGTGCACAGACACATTGTGAAGGGTAAATATGCACTGTCTCTGTCCCAAATTATAGCCCTACATTTGTCTGGATGAGCTCTCAAACTATATCATTCCTCCTCTTCCCACCACCTAAACTGCTCAGATTGAGTAAATACAAACACCCTGTAATTAGCAACTACTTTTCCACTGTCTAGCAAATTAGAGCCACACTCACTGTAATTTTACTTGTTGTAAAAAAAGTAATTCTGATCCAGCTCATTATTGCAGATGCAATTACTTTCCAATTAACTCATTATAAAAGAACGGGTTACTACCTAACTATGATTGTAAGCAAGTGCCATTTTAATTATTTTTATTGATTTTATTTATAACACTACAAAATATAACAATATATAACTGCACAACTACATGACTACAATTCCCCAGCTACACCCCCAACAATAATCTAAAATACCCACACAGTTACCACCAATACACTTAATCAAAAAAAAAAAAAAAGGTTTCCGATTCCCTCAAAACAGACTGTAAGTTATAATTGATATAACAACCTCTGTTAACTAGATATACTCTAAAGCATTTATTTCCTTTACTAAATTTACCCTATACTAATCAGTAACCCCAGTTACTGATATGTTGTTATCCATGACTTATAAAAAAAGTATTAAAGATCCCAGTCTTTCATGAAAGTCTTTTGTTTTCTCTCTTATAAGAAACCATTTTTACTATATGTGGTAGATGTTTGATAAGGCCAAAATATTCCAGAATCAAATACACCTTATGCCAAAAAGTATCTTGAAAATAAATCTTCAGAAGCAGCCAGAGTTGTACCTGTTGGGTATGATAGGAGATTCATTGGACAAAAACTATGCTAGAATTCTATGACGTATGATGATGCCAGCGAAACTACTTAGATATGTAGAAGTGGAAAGAGATTCCAGCCAAGGAAGATCGGTAGGTCAAATTGATTGATAAAAAGCAAGTGTCATTTTCTGTTCCTGGGCCTCATCTATTAACCCATCAACCTTAGCTACCTATTTCTGGATTTGTGGAAGTCAAGTCAGTTCAACATATCCTTAAGTTAGTTGTTGTCTTCTTCTTCCTCCTCCTTTTCTTCTTTATCAGCATTATTGTAGCTAAACTGAAGTGGATTTTTGAAGGCACATTATCAGCTAAAAAGTAATTTGACAAGAGGGGAATTATTAGAAGTGGGGACGTCCAAAATACCTATCAATTCGTTCAAAACCAGTTCACATCAGCTGTCAAGCAATGTCTTTTTTTTCTTCCCCAAAGCGATATGTTAGGAGACAAATAGATCTATACAACACCCCTGTACATGTGTGTGTTCTAAAATAAATCTCCTTGACCTTCTGATTGTGAACAGCAAGGGTTTGCTGAAAAGTCTCTCCTACTATGTCCTATGATTATTACCTATTCTGAACTCCCTTATCTAACATCATAACATTTCTGGTTAAACTATTAAAATCCTGAATATCCCTGTCCTTGACAATGCATTGCATTATGTGAAGCTGAAAATTCCACTGATAAGAAATGTCACCTTTGGGACAAGGGTGATCAGCTTAAGGCTTCAGTCGGTGATATTATTGTAATAATAATAATAATAATAATAATAATAATAATAATAATAATGTGCTTATCCATGACACTACTGCCTGTGGCTTGAAGTCTATCTCAACCAAGACCTGAGCTTACTGATTCTTCCTTCTGGAAACCTCTTGCTAAAATCACTTTGTTACCGTTTCCCCTCAACTGGTGAAATAACTGCCCAGGCTAGGTCTTGGCCCATTTTAGCTGGATTCACTGTTTTAGATCCACCCAGAATCTGGACTTTTGACCAGAGAATTTTGTTAGCTCATTCTCAAAGTCTTGACACTGGAAGAGGATCTTGGCTAGCTTGTCCTCCTTTGTCTTTGTATTGTTCCAGCCACAACTACTCACTAGCTTCTCACAAGAAACATCCAAGGGGATCAAAGGAAAAGCACCTCCATATCTCTAAAACCTACCTTTGGGAGGCACTTTCCTTGCACATGGAAGATCCCCAGTGCTGCTACTCTCATTCTCTAGTCTGCCTGTATATTAAAGAAATTAGTATATTTTCCTTATTTTTGAACCTCTTTCTCTCATTTCTCCCTTCTTTTAGCAAACCCTACAGTTTCACATTGCTTAACTCCAAACTCTCAAAGTCTTGCAAATTGGCTCATTTTGAGTTGTGATTTCCCCATCCTAAAGCCACTGTGCATTATTTTATATATATTGTTTCACCACTTATGAAACTATCATAATATTTGCTATTTTCTAATGCAATTGATGTCTGCATCTTCATTGCTGTGTGTTTAATAAAATTCCAGTTTTAGAGTTCTGTGAGGGTGTGGGTTTTTGACTTTTTCCCTAAAACATGTTATTGGCCAAAGTCACAAGTTCCATTGTGAGCATGTGTATTCAGAAAACTATGCGCATTCATTTATACACTTTGAGGCCATTGTTGCTGTTTTGTGCCTTCATGTCATTTCTGATTTATGGAAGCCCTAAGACAAACCTATCATGGGGTTTTCTGGGTTCAAGAGGACATGATGTGCCTAAGGCAGTGGTTCTCAACCTGTGGGTCCCCAGATGTTTGTGGACTTCAGCTCCCAGAAGCCCTGAGCATTGACCATAGTGGCTGGGGCTTCTGGGAGCTGAAGTCCACAAACATCTGGGGGCCCACAGGTTGAGAACCACTGGCCTAAGGTCAGCCAGTGGGTTTCCATGGCAGAACAGGGAATCAAACTCCAGCTTCCATTCAAACCACTACACCACAGAGGCCATACCTAGTAACAAATAGTTTTGTGATAACCCCTCCCGCCAGAGAGCAAAACTCACTGATCACAGCTGAATCTACTTCCAAATAAATAAGATTGAGTTTTAAACCAGTTCTCAGACTGTGTGTAAGACTGATTGTTTAAGCAATTTCCCTGACAAAACTAGCTTCGTTAGTCCTGAGGAACAGTTCAAGATAACAAGTTCCCTGCAGTACCTATGAGTTTCTTATTTCTTCATTATCAAATTTGATAAACCTCAAATGTCTTCTTCCAAATGACTCCATTCCACACCACATATCACACATTTTCTCTTGCCCCCAAACATTGATCAGCATTTTTTGACCACTGAGATTAGAGATGCTTAAGAACTGGGAGCACTTTTCAGTGAGAACTTCCTCATATCCTGAAATGTCTTTAAATATTTCAATGATGTATTCAATGAAATGTAGCATTTTTAAATGTATGTGTGGGAAAGAAAATCAGATATATATTCAATCATCCAGTAAGTGTACTTTGAGTGCTTAGTTTTTAGAAGTCTGGCTTTGAACCCATGTGTAAATCCAGCCATGTTTGTGGATTAGTGATGGTACTTCTTTCCTATGACAGACTTCACATAACCAAAAAGTATGGGGCAGGCAGGTACAGATTCATCCTATTCATATTTTGAATATCTTATCTATTGCATTTGGCCAGTGAAGTTGGTTGAGAATGTTTTCCCATTCCTGTTAAAAAGAATTTTTGTAAGTGTGGAACGTGGCATGGGAGACCCTCTACACTTCATGAATTTGATAGAAAGAGCTAGAGATTTCTTTTTTTTTTAAAGTGGTACAATGAGAGAACTATCAACACAGGTTTTGACCATCCCTGACATATAGTTTTATTTTTTTCAGTCGTGTGTTTGGAGGGTCTGTGTTCCCACTTCTGCTGGCCTCCACACCTGCTTGTAAGCTTCCCAGAGAAAAAAGGAGTTTTCTATAAACAAAATGAATCCTTGGTATGAATGTAGAAGTAATGTTTGTAAGTTCTTATTAAATATGTTCTTGATGGGAAAATCACCCCTCCCCTTAAGCTAAATGAGACTTATTTCCCCTTGCTATCTTCATACTATGTAGAAAAGACTGAGCATGAACTTAATATAAATGTCACATCCCTTCCCAGCTTTGATCATGCAGTATACACTGTTTGGCAAAACAGAGACACAACACTGATCCCACAGCAAAGGCTTTCTACAGTAAGATGAGCTGCACAATCCTGTGGCTGCTGAAAAACAGAAGGGGTTTTGTGTGAGACCATATAAGCATCAAAATGGCAAATGGTTCTGCTTCAAGAAGTTTGAAGTGAGCAGTCTCAGATACACAATGCAGGCTTCTAGTTGTGGAAAAAGGAGAGATGGTTAGCATGATTGGGGTTTTCTGTGTTTTATCAAACAATTAGACTGTCCTCTTCTCTTATAATGTAGTTGGATATCCCCCACACAGACACACACAGTGCACACTCCATAGGGTAGTGAAACTTATCTCATTGCTTTCATCAACTGAAAGAATAAGGCTTTTGATTATGGCTAGTGCTTTACAGCCATTGATCTGCGCAAACAGAAAACTTTAAATCAATGGGAGGAAATGGTGGTGAGAGAAGTAAAATCAGTAAACAGGCAGTCTCTTGTTACTAGTTCAGCTTGAATGAGCATAAATATAATGATAGTAAATTAACTTTGTAGTTATAGCTACAGGAAGGAAGCTGGATTACTAAATGTGGAAGATATGGAAGAGCAAGCAGAAGGAAGGAAAAAGGAGATGGTGAAGGGAAAGAAGGAGAAGTATTGGAAAATGAGAAGAGGAGAAAGTGGAGGGCAGATGGAGCTATGACAGTATTAATTCTGTTCCCTCAATAGCTGATTTTGGAATGAAACTGCAAAACAAAGCAGCAACGGAGTGTCCAAATAGTTTGTTTGTTTGTTTGCTTGCTTGCTTGCTTAAAAAAGAGTGAGGATACATAAATGCCACCTGTTTTTATTTCAATTTTTCACAATACCTGGATGGTGATTTTCTGAAGGACTTTCTGATTTCAAATGCTCAAAAATCAAAATTATATGGAAAATCTCTATAGATAGAGGAGACTCCCCTGTTCAGAAAATTGTCCTCTGCATGTGGAGTGGGTAACAAAAATGATGCAGAAAAATAAGGAAAATGTTATCAAACCAGTGTGCAGTTGAGTCTGGACCTCAGGAAACCAAGGCTCAAACCCCCACTCAGGACTAGAGAAAGATGTCAGAATTAACCTCCTTGACACAGCAAAATAAGGAAGTGACCTAACCAACAGCATACTTTACATTCAGCTTAGAACCTTCCTGTTTTTGTTGCACTACATCTCCCAGTATATCAGATCAAATTATTGGTCCGTCCAATACAATAAACTGAAAACTGTGGAAAGTGTATTTAAGATTATATGCATAGAAAATGTGTTCTACCTCAGCACCTGGAAGGAGTTTATGAAGCTTTTGTTTTGAAAAGAAATTAACTACATGATGAAAAACGGAGCAGAACTTTTGAGACTTCCATGTAAATATGCCACCTGGGTGTTTTGCAGAATTTGTTTCTCACAAATCAAGATAAGGGGTAGTGAAGGATATTCATCAAAAAACCAAATGAGCTTTGCAACGTCAGATCTTTTTAAGGAGCTGGGCCTTAGGGTTTAAATTACAGAAAAAGCTGAGGATTAGTAAGGAAATGTGGGAAGCAAGTTCTAGCAGTGGGACAAGTTAGAACATTTCAGGTTGTGCTTTACTAGCTTTCAAATGGCTGCAAATCTAAGATCTAAGATATGTCAAGAAAAATTAACTGCACAACCCTTTCCAATTTGTCCCTTAAGGGAACCCATCATTAGCATACTTTAAGAAAATATGTTCTGCTTGAGCAGTAATTATAAAGTCATGACCTTATGGAACAAGCACGTTGGACTATTCTCAGGAAAAAAAAAAACAATTTGCAAATGGAAATTAACTTAAGAAGTAACAGTGCAAATGTTTCTTTTGATGTTAATCAGAATTTGGTTTGAAAACAAAATGCCCAAAATAATTGAAAGTTTCCCCACAAGCACATTACTCCTTTGAACAGAAAAAAGAGTAATCTAGCTTAAATCTGAAGCTGTTACATATTGTTGGCATGTTTTAGCCGTAGGAGGCAGAGAGACCTTATTAAACCTCAGATTTTTTTTTTCAATAGCAAACTATCAAAGGGAATGGAGAGTTACTTTGCTACAATACTGACAGCAGGATGTAGTGAAAGTTCAGCTGACAAGTTAAAAAAAAACCCCTCTGTACTTTAGGACCCCTCCCCCAAAAAAGTTATGTGACAGAATGAGTTTTTAAATGAAGAACAAATGAATGGTTATCGTTAGGAGGACTGGAATGACAGCCAGAGTTTTTTTTTAAAGCTAATCTATGCCCTAGGTAAAATAAAAAGGGTGCATTTATAGTTCATGTTTGTCTCACTCCAGAATAAGTATATATTGGCCTGATCCAGGTCAGAAACAGCAGATGCAAAATAGGAAGGATTCAGATTTTCAATTGCAGCCATTTTTCCCCAACTACTTCTCCAGAATAGAAGACCAAAATGAAACAAACAGAAACTGATTTGAGCCAACATCCATCTTTTTGAGCTGTTGAACTGGCAGTGGCATGTTTTAGTGAAAAATGGCTGGGGAGAAGTTTTAAACTCCCCTAGCCAGACAGTGTTTCCAGGTTCACAATATCTAAAAAAGACTAGAGGAATGAGTCATGATGATGTCATTAAACTGGGTCAGGCAAGGGCTACAGGTGTTATATGCATGTGCAACGTGTTACATGTGTTTTTGTGATTCCTTGCAGTTCATTGCACAAGGAGGTATTTATCACCTTCTGGTGCAACAACCCACCAAGCACAATGGACTTTTTCCATGTAGACTGTGCTCCCCTGGCCAATTAGTGGGCAAGGCAAAGAGGAGGTGTCTGGGCACTACTGTCCTACAGCTAGAAGAAGACAGGGCATACTCACAGATGTTCAATGGGAACATATTGAGATGATGGAGATCTAGGAGTGTCTTCTATGATGTCTTCTCTCTGCTGTCAGCTATGAAACCATTACTGGGTAATGTCCAGGTTCCCAGGCCCTTCCCTAGCCTTCAAGTGGCCATAGAGCAGTGGTTCTCAACCTGTGGGTCCCCAGATGTTCATGGACTTCAGCTCCCAGAAGCCCTGAGCATTGATCATAGTGGCTGGGGCTTCTGGGAGCTGAAGTCCACGAACATCTGGGGACCCACAGGTTGAGAACCACTGTCATAGAGGCATGCTCTATCATGAAGCAATATGATTGCATGAGAAGAGGAAGGCAGCAGCAGTTTGCCGATTGAGCACCATGCTTTGCTAAAGTAATGTAGGATCTTGGTCCAGAACTACTTTTGAATCAAGTGATTGTAGAAGTGAGCATGATGTCAAGCTGTGTAAATGTAAGCCAGTAAAATCCAGCTAACCAGGCTCTTGCACACATGCTTTAGAGCAAGATACAGAATGAGCCTCAGCTTTCTGATAATATTTAATATGTTGTTTAACCTGCAAGGAAAACTCTGCATTTCTAAAATTAATTGTAGTATCTTTCTGAGTATCTTTAGTTGTCTTGCAAAGAAAAGAAAATAAGGGTGCAATTATGACAGAGCTGCAACGTTATATTATGTAGCCCGAGCAAGTTCACACAGGCATGTTCATAAACAGACTGCATGAAGGGTGGCAACTTGCACATATGAATGAATTTTTAACAGATCTGGTAGTGACTGATGGGCATAGGAGCAAAAAGCAAAATACACCATGTCTGAAGACCACAGGTTATAACTTTATTATTTCATCTGGATAGGCTTTTCCTGGTGCAGGATACAGATTGTGGAAGGGCTTCCACAAAATCTCTGTGAACTTCAGCCTCATCTTGAGAATGAGTATGCTTGCATATAAGAGGTGGAATTAATGTGTCGTGCAAGCCATATACAGTCCTACTAAGAGTCAACTGTAGCTCTTCGGCATTTTCTACGACCTCCAGTATCTCCTCTCCAAATCCCAGGTTTATTGCATTGATTACAATACCATTCCTGTAGCTGCCACCTTCCTCCCCTAACTTCAGCTATCATCATCCCCCTGAAATTGCTACCATACTCTTTTTCTCCCTCCCATCCTTCATCAACACATTAGGCAAAGAAGGGAAATGAGGAAAATTTGTTTGTTTGTTTGCTTGTTTGTTTAGGACATTTCTATATTGCCATCCAGACCACAGAGGTTCCTGAGGTGATGAACACACAAAAGAAATTAAATAGAAAAAAATGCCATATTTGCTGGAATATAAGATACACTTTTTTCTTAAAAAATATCCTTTGAAAATGAGATGCATCTTACACACCAGCAAATACAGTAATGCTAAACAAAGGCAATGAACTGGGAGCCAAAGTTCTCCTTGCTTAGGCAAACAAGAAGGGAAATGGTAGTGGAATCCAGGTGAAGCACTCCTTACCTTCTCCTCCTCTCTTGTGCATTTTGACTCTCCTAGGGCCCAAGAAAAACTGATGCAGCACTCTTCTCATTCCCTTATTCTCCTGGTGCAACACACTTTTTATTCCCCTCACCAGGGAACAAAAAAAAAAAAAAAATCCTGAAAAATACCCCTTGAAAGTGGGGTGTGTCTTATATTCTAATACATCAGAAAATATGGTTCCTAAGAGATTCCTATACTGAATATAGGAAGGCTGATATAAGTAGTGTTACATCTCCATATTTCCAGCTAAAAATGGAATATACAATCCTTCTATTATACAGAAAGTGGCAATTCAGTTAAAATTCATGGACTCTTATTGCTTAATGCCTTACTCAATAATGAGTCAAAATGTTTTTGGAAGCTTGTTTCCAAAGTTCTATGCTCCCATTCTCAAATTCCAAGTTGTAAGATTGCAGTTGAGATATGGGAGAATCATTTTAGAGCAATTTCCTCAGACAATAATAATAATGAATTTGATTTTATTAAGTTCATTGAAATCAAATTAGTAAGGTGCCACCTTGGGGGCTGGTATCCATAGCTGAAGTAGCAGTCCTAATTTTACATCTTAAGAATGGAAAGATTCCTGGGAATGATAACACTCCAGCTAAATTTATTAAAACTAACAGTCATCAGTGAGCCCCTCTGCTTGCATCCATTGTTATCCGGATAAATAACCCTGGTATTGTTCCAAATAACTGGAAACAAGCTATAGTAGTACTAATCTATCAGAAAGGACAAGCAAATGACCCTTGGAATTACAGATCAATTGGTTTGATTTCCATTATGAGAAAGTTTTATGCTAATTTTGTTTCCAATAGTTTCATTTCTTTCCCCAATGAAATAGCATTCTCACTGAGGCTTAAGCAGCTTTTAGAGAAAGCCACTCAACACTGACCATTCTTTGGTCATTGCTCTCTATGCAGAGAAATATTCTAGATGTATGCAAGGTAAACTTTTTGCTGTGTTTATGGATTTAATGGTGGCATTTGATTCTCTCTCCAGAACCAAGCTGTGAGAAAAGTTGGAAAGCATTCTGACAGATACTAGACATTATTGCCTAATTAAGGTGATTTACAGTAGTAGCCAACTTCAAGTAAGATGTGACTCAGCAAAAACCGTCTGGAGTTATGCCAAAAGGGTAAGACAAGATTGCATTTTTCTGCCAACCCTGTTTAATGGATACATAAAAGATCTCAAAATTGTACTGAAATGGCCATTAGGTGATAGGAAAATCTCTATGCAGATGATACCATACTTCTTTCAAGGTCCAGAATAGGACTTACCTATTTGTTAAAGAAAATTTCAAAATATTGCTTTGAGAATGACCTCAAGATTAATTTTGCTAAATCTAAAATCCTAGTTTTTAAAAGGATATTTTCTCAGTGTAGATGGAGTTTAGATGGATTTCCCTTGGAATAGATTAGAAGCTTCCAATATCTTCAGCTGGAATTCTACCATAAAATTTCTTAGACTTTTCTCAATTTTCTAATTTCTTATACTTAGACTTTTAAATAAAAATAAAAGAGTTTTCAATAAAGCCAATGCCTGTTAATCGGCTATTTCAAGACTGTCTTTTTAAAAGGGAATCAATATATATATATTGCTTTCAAGGTTTACAGTGCAAAGATTTATACAAATTGCTATATGATGGTGTTATTTGGACTGAAGGAGTTAACTCTGTGCTTGATAATTTCAAGGCCACATTTTTGAGAGTGCTACTTCAAGCTCCTAGATGTGTTTTTAAGCCAGTGTTAATGTATAAAACTGGTGAATGCCCCCTTTCAATCAGGGCAAGGATGGTAGCTAAGAAATTTTGTCTCAGGGTTACTGTTTCCAATCTTGGTAAAGGCCTATTTAATTATTTCACCCAGGATGAATACACCAGTCTAAATATACAGTCAATGAAGTGGCCAAAATTGGTCTCCCATCTTCCTTTCTTCTTAACCTGGGCTATGATA
Source organism: Iguana delicatissima (assembly GCA_948472985.1). Taxonomy (NCBI): domain Eukaryota; kingdom Metazoa; phylum Chordata; class Lepidosauria; order Squamata; family Iguanidae; genus Iguana; species Iguana delicatissima. The sequence goes on from CAOKZL010001834.1 coordinate 451,343, forward strand.
GAAAGTTAAAATCAGTTAAACAAAGACTTTGGGATATAGCTTTTTGTAATCTTCAGGCTGTAATCTTCATAACTCCCTTTCATCATGTTTACAAAGTGCACTGAATATTGATTATATGGGATTTTTCTTTCCAAATGATTATATAAAGAACTTGACTAACCAAATTATCATATATTATTTATTAAAACCAGATGTAATGCTTTCCCTTCAGAATTGCTACAAGGCAGATATGTTGGGTTTCCCTTCTCTTTGGCCTTTTCTGCATGTGGAGGGGGAAACAGGAGAAACTGTGCTGAAACGGGGCTTACTGGCAGCCAGGTAAGTCCCTCCCCATGCGGAGCAGCGCGAGCTCGCTGTTCTGCAGTCCCCAGCATCCAAAATGGTGGCTCCGGCGTCCAAATGGTGGCTTCCAGTTGGTGAAGGCTCTCCACCAACTGGAAGCAGCCATTTTGGATGCCGGAAGCTCTCCACCAACCGAAGAAGCTCATCAGCCAGAAGCCCACCCCTGGCAGATCTGCAGGCACACACTGGTGTGCACCTGCAAATATTCACTGGAGCACGGGAACGGAGTGGCACAGAGCGGCGTGCTCCATGCTTTTGAAAAACTTGTAAAAACAGGTTTTTAAAAAGCACGCTGTGCAGCCACTTTGGGTCACTCCAGAGTGGACTGAGGTGTGGAACTGCAAGAAGTTGTCCGACCCAGTCTGCTCCCACAGTGCACCACACCATACTACACCGTACTACTTATCCCGTGCAGAAAGGGCCTTTGAGGTTTTGTGGTTCACAAGAGGTTGAAACTAGGATCCTTTCCACACCCTACTGTATTCCTGTGGCATCCTGTGGGGATCTTGGCAGCAATCGTGCAGGGAGGGGAATGTGACAGGAGCACTCCCTCTGCATCAGCTGACTCCATCATGAAGGAAGCAAAATAGCCCTGCCTCTTCCTTCCACACCACAGTTGGGTAATTTCCCATGCTGCGCGGGGGCAGGAAGCAGAGCCATTGTGTTTCTTGGGTTTCTACAGGACAGGTAAGTCCATGAGATTGTTGCAATCATGAGTCATTGATGGGAAAAATCTGTCAAAGATTTAATAATTGATTGTGTTGCCTGGAAACAGGAGAAGGATGGGACTGTGATGATCTCATGCAGAACCATCATTGTAATCCCATCCTTCTCCCATCCCTATGGCAGGTTGGGACGGTGAAGTAGAAAGGGCCTATGACACATATTTTATCATCCTGTATATTTTATAACCAGGTATGCTAACAGTTGATTCCTCCATTACTTAGATATTTACCAAGTTGATCATATAATTTTTATCTTAAAGTTCTAATTGCAGTTCTTTAGTATCTCCTAGGATCTCCAGTGTCTCCTCTCTAAAACCCAAGTTTATTGCCTTGGAGGTGGGAGTGTTGACTCAAAATCACTTCAGCCACTATCATGTGAAAAGTATAATCAGTCTCACACTACTCTGCTCTTGCCATCCACCCAGATGCCATCATCTAGCCCAATACCCTTCCTGGTGCAGCCATCTTTCTCCCCCAACTGCAGCTCTCATTGTCTTTCATCCTATTGTCACCACTACTGCCACCCTCTTTCCTCCATCCCTTCCTTGGTCATTACATGAGGTGAGTAAGGTAAGGGGAATAAGGAAAATGCCTTTATTTATTTAAGATATTTCTATATTGCTTTATGGACCACAAGGGCTCCTGAGGTAATGAACAAATAAAAGTAATTAAAATAGGACAAAACAGAAAGCATTTTAAAGACTTTTTAAAAGAAATCTATAAAGACTTCTAAAATATAATTTTGAAACAGTTAAAATAGAGCAACATCCAACACTGAAGACCATGGAAACAGTACTGTTCTGGCTGCCCTACAGAAGCTCAAAAGAGATGGAGCCAGCCTAATTTCCTTGGATAGGGAGTTCCACAATCAGGATGCTGCCACACAGAAAGCCCTGTTACATGTCTATCTCATGCTAGATCCATGAGATGCTGGGACATACAACAAGGCCTCCTCTGAGGATCTCAAATTTCAAGCAGTCTCATATGGGAGGAGAAGGCTACCGCTAGCACCCAAGTTTCTATACAGCTAGTTGTTTCTGCCAGTGGGTCTTTGTCCAACAGTAAAGGCAATAACCTTAGTCAGTCCTTCATGGGCTTTAGCTCCTGGAAGCAGGATGAAGATTCTGTCCTCTTCCTTTTATCCTTCTTTCCTTCCTTTTTGTGCCAAGGAAGGTGTGGAAGGAGAGAAGGAAAGAAGAGGACACTTTGGTAAGTGGGTACCAGGAGAACTGTGACAGTGTGAGAAGGAGGACTGCAGTGGTACCACTGGAATATGAACTGGAACACTGAGACAGAAGGAAAACCATAAACCATGCACGAACTTTTGTGCCCAGTTCCTGTGGTTATTGCTGGAGTTTTGTTTTGTTTTTCCAAGACAATTAAAATTAAACTGACTGATATATGATGTTTGTATAAAAATACAAATGCATAGTAAATCCATCAGAATACAATACATGGATATACTGGTGCCAGCCTTACCCTTACCCTTTTTCCCTTCAGTGATAATAACAATTTGCAATACACAACATGACAAAAAGCATTATATGTTTCATTATAACTGCAGCTTTTGAAGGGAAACACAGGAGAGACAAAGCTGCTTTGTTGTTGTGCCAGGAAATCATTCCTGAGTCTTCTTGTCATAACATTAGTTATGTGCCAAAGATAAGTAATGTAGGACTTGCAGAGACAACCTTCATTGGGTATGTAAAAAAAAAAAAAAAAAAAGGAAAATTTGCTAGTAGTCAGTGATCATATACCAGATCCTGCAAATATGAGGTGTGCCAGACTAAACCTAAACCCTTTGGGATTTTAGTCTAAACAGATTCACGACTATCTAATTGGCAGCCTGCGAGAGGCCATCAGTCTCTGCCATGTTCTAGTTCCATCTAGTGTAAACATGGGACATGAGCCATGTTCATACAGAGTCTTGGCTTCAGTTCCATGAAAGGAAAGTACTACTGTTTGATGAAGAAGGGTAATGAAAAAAGAAGACCACATGGGACCACCCATGTGGAGTGATGCCATTCATTTTGTGAAGAGAATCTGTCTTGAGCTGGAAAGACTGCATGTGAGTTTCCTTTTAGGGCCTGCATGCCAGTTTGTAGGCCATGAGAGGCTGTTAATGGATGGTTTTATTCTTTAAGCACATGCACTATCTCAAGATTGTCAGAATGCTGGTAAAGGCAAGGGGCCTTTTGAGGAGTTTTGCTTATTAGTGAGAACTGTTTTCCACTGCACTGAAATAATTTGGATTAGAATAAATAAGAATAAATAAAATAGAATAGATAGAAAATAAAATAAGACAAGACAAAATGAGAAAATTCAAATGCTTAAGAGATCTGAGGAGTTAATTAGGGTCATCTATGGTATGGTCTGTTTTTACTGTAAAAGATGGGATAGCTTCTGTTTGTCTTTCTTTGGTTGTCGGTAGGCCTCAGTGCTATCCTGGAAGGTTTGAGTCCTTCCCCATACTGTGACTAAATAGGACCAAGAGAGGGTATCAGACTTTGTTGCAGGATTGGTGTTTCTTCATACTTATTTTTTGCTTCTGGACTTATTTGAAATCAGGTTGTATTGGCTGAAAACCTCAATGGGTACTCTGCCTTGAGTGAAGAAGGAGCAATCTGGATCTGGCTGCAGTCTCAACAACCTCCCTTGCCCTTTGACACATTTAGGAGAATAGATATTTCTCTTACAAATAATCTGTTTAAGAGCAATTGCAACAAATGCAAAATAGCCAACACTTTGTGGGAAAGTCAGTGACACAGATCCTGAGATGATCAGGAGAGTTCTTCTGCACTGTTTAAGTGACCTAACATATAATGACAGTGGATTTATTTCGTATGTTTATCTGTATACCACCTTCCATTAAAAGTATCAGGATTGTTTATTCTGAAATGGATATAAATGTATAATTTAACTTCAATATCTGCAAAAGAAAAGCTAACAGGACAGTTTAAAAGAGCACAAGGTTCATAAAAAAATGAGAAGTTTTGTTAAAATGCTCCTTCTCTTTTGCTAGATTGATGTTTAAATTAAAACAAAATATGCACTAGGCAAACATATATGGACAACGTATTTCACAACAGAGAGAAGACGAGACGATCTTCTAGTTGCCACAATCAGGGTGTGCGGGCTGTCTTCTAGGTGGTCACTTGGCCTTATCACATATGACAGAAGGACCCACAAAAGACTTTGCAACAGAAAATTCTAACCTATGTAATGTGTGCAGGTATGCAGTCCTATGAATATTCTGGTCGCTAGTCATGAAAGTCTTTAAATGTCACAACCAACATATTCATCTGTCTCCCAGATCTAGTGTAATTCATATAGAACCAGTGAACATGTTCTATGACAGCATAGTAATTGAAATAACTTTTGCTTCTTTACCAATTTCAAAGGCATCCCAATAAGCTGAAATAGATAATAAGTCTCGTTATGCAGCTTGTACGTTATAACAGTTTGCAGCTATACCAGACCTTTCATAAAATTAAGAATGGGAACCAATAATTTGCAACAGAAACAGCTTATGAAATACTGCCTATTGCTACTGTTGTGTAGATTTTTAGCTAGTTGTCAGACTGAACCCAAAAAAGAATGTTGGCCAGTGGTTCCTCTTCATCTTGTAGAAGTGATTAATGGGGTAGCTCAGAAAACCGCTTTATAGATGATTTGGATGGTAGAATAAAAAATACACTTATCATATTTGTCGGTGACACCAAATTGAGGTGAGTGTTCAAGAAACACTGCAGAAGTCAGAATCAGAACTTTGTACCATATGTGAATATAATGAACTTAAGGCTGGGAACCTGAATGCAAAGGAAAGAACACTCAAATATCCATGGCTCCAGCACAGCCAAAGCTCTTCCAGGCTTTTGGTAGCAGGGCACCAAGGTTGGGCTGAGCCTATCAACAGATCTTATGGCTTTATGTGAAACTTGTTTCTCCTAATGAAAGAAAAAAAAAATCTTCTATTGATAGCAGTGATAGTACATTTAAATTACTTCCCCTGTCAGGGCATAGTCTGGTGAAAGGACTTTTGATACAGCATATCCAGATCCTCCTTCTCACCTCTTTTCACTCCTTGAGAAACACCTTCCTTTTGTTCAAGCCAAGAGGGAGAGGATATGGTGGACAACATCATGGCAACTGGGAGGACATTGTGACTTTAGCTATCCCCATCTAAGAGCAGAACATCATCAAGCATTCTTGATAATTTTGGAGGAGGTCTTTTGTTGTTGTTGTTGTTGTTGTTTGACGTCAAGTCATTTCTGACTTATGACAACCCTAATGTGAACCTATCACAGAGTTTTCCGGGGCTGAGAATGTGTGATGCACCCAATGTCTCCCAGTGGGTTTCCATAGGGCATCAAACCCTGGTCCCCAGAGTCATAGGTTACTTTTGGATTAGTTAACAAAATCCTACAGTTAGTAAGGACATCAACCATGATGTCTGGGGGATTATTTTCAAACTCTTCTCCTTATTCCACTTAGAACATGTCTTCTGGTCCATATAACCATATAATTCTTCACAAGATTCTTTTAAAGGTAGCAGCAAATAATTTCAGCAACTTTCTTCCCTTGGTAGGAAAATATTTGAAAACCATTCAGTTTACAAAGGCTGTTGCCAATTCAGGATTTATTGAGCAATCAGGGGTGACTGGTGCAGCACAGAACACACAGACACAGCAAAGTATGAATGAACAAGGCCACAACTTTATTGGTTACAGAGCATACAGGGGTTGGCATATGCATGGGTAAGGATCCAGGCTTCGGCCAACCTGCCTGTTGATCAATGAGCCCATTCGTCTGGCCCAGAGATGGAAAAGACCCCTCTGGATGCAGCCCTCCTGCCACCAGGGGGTGCATGCTACTTGCCCACCCGAGCCAGCCAATTAGACATGCACTGCACCACCTGACCCCCAGTTGGGAACCCACCTGTTCCTTTCCATGTGGCAGAGGCACCAACTATCCCAGATCCCTTGGCCATGTGACTGCCTAGTAAAGTTGTGACAGTAACAAACAGCAACAATGAACTGGAGCAAAACACAACCATAACAAGGTGGGAAGGTCAGGGTACCCACTGATGAGAGACTGGCTGGCTCCTGTGCCAGCTCCAGGTAAATACCCCCAAAGCAGACCTGAGTGAAGTCCACGTGCCTTCACTCACGCCCGCTTTGGCAGCCAATGAGGTCAAGGTGAGGCACCTTGACCTCATTGGCTGGCGCATATACGGATCTCCGTACATGCACAGTTGCCCAATCCCGTCCGAAACATGGCTGCCAGCATGCAACGGAGCCCTGCCACAAGGAGCTGCAGCCAAGCGCCCCACTTCGCAAAGGTGCTGAGAGTTAAGTCTCTCTGCACAATTCTGTGCAAATTTAGCACATCTTTGTCTTATCTATAAAACAGCATTTTCTGTATGGAAAAATATCAATTCCTATCCCCAAAAATAAATAAAATAAAATATGCAGCTTTCTGCTGAGGAAATGCCCTTTTCTATGCAAACACAATCCTTGCAAATTTTATGCAGAATATTATTTTCCATTCAGAAAGTGTTGTTTTCTGCACAAAATGTGAATTTTTAGCAGAATAAGCACCAAACTGGAAGGATCCTCATCAGTCCAAAATTCTTTTCATTAGGATTTTTCAACACTCAGAAACCATGTTTGAACATTTCTATTTCGAATATTCTTTCCTTCCCTAGGTCTGAATGATTTCAGCCTAAGTACAAAAAGTGCTTTGAAATATTAGAAGTGTTGTGCATATACTCCATCAATATCAGCGGTAGAGCAGTGGCAAGGAAGTTTAAGATATACTTAACAACTTTTTGAAGAGGTATTTTGAATTATGTTCTGCTCATCTAAAATCTGTAGGATATATTTATTGCTTACCTTCTTATTTATGAATACTCTCTCTCACTTAATTTCTGTAATGTAGGGTTGCTTGGCAGAGTGTTCCATGCTCAAAGAAGCATCATTCTTTGCTATTACTGTCAGAAAATAGGCACATTAATCAACGCTGAAGCTGTCAGAAGATATGGATTCAAATTTGAATGTTCATTAATGGCAAAACAAATACTCAAATTGGCTGAATGAATTTGAATTACACTATCTATTTTTATCCTTGCCAGGTATAGAAGGCAAGGCAAATGATATCGGAAGAAGAAACTATAGGAACATTGACTAATTTTTTTACATGAGGCCAGGCACATATTCTGCTGTTCCTATTTGAAATTTGCATTTTCCAAATTAATCTTACTTTCCATTTCTTCCATAGATCCTCCACTTTCCCACATCCTCACCATATTCATAATGTACTATTTTCTACATATTTGTTAACCATTTAATTTGTATAAGTACTTGAGCTTACTTTGTCAAGTTAGTGGTACCTTTAGCCCTGAAACAGCTACCATTGTCTTCCAAGGAGACCAGTATATTTCATATCTGAAAGAAGACTGAGATCCAATTCTTCCACTGCATAGTTATACCAAATACAAAGGAGAAGGTAGCAATAGAGGGAAGACGAGAAGGCACCACGTTAAAGACTGCCACATTAGTAGTTTGCTGATAAAGGATCCTGGCTAAAAACCTAACCCAGGATTTGCAGTTGTTATGAGGTTTGCTAGTCAATTGTAAGTACATTTACCATAAGATAGGAAAAATTCACATCAACAACATTGCTTAGCTGGCAGTTTGAAGATCAGAATGTTCAAATGTGCATAAGAAGGTTGTGAAAAGTGATTCATTTACTGGATTGCTGGTTTCTCAATTCCTCTAACTCTGTGCTGAGAGAGCCTTGTCCTTATGACAATTGGTTGAATGATATCAAATTCCAGGCATTATCACCAAGGATAAAAGGCTAAATTTAAACATTCCGTCTCTTGACTTTATGAAGGGATCACTCTTGCCTGTTCTGGTGAAGTAAGCTGTGTGCACATTGGTATTCAGGCACTAGGGAGGTTACTTATGGAAAACATCACAAAAATGTGAGGCATGTGAGTAGAAGGGTGGCTGTATAAATGCTCTATAAATGATTGGATAGCAGCAATATTCCAATTCCACTTCCAGGCAGGCTTTGCACAACTTATTTTTTCCTTGGTGTTCCCTGACAAGCCATCCTTAGCATGAAGCCATAAGCCATCTTCCTTTCTTTTCTATTATGTTGTAGCTCATTCTTTCACCATTGTTAATGAGGCAGCTAACAAATCATGAGAAGGTGTATCGAGCTGGGTCATAAACACTGGTTATACTGGTGTGTGGACAAATGCATCACAACTTTCATTTCTTGTTCTGTATGAGCTCTGCCATATTTTTATTCCTTAAGCTTCTTTATGTTCTTAACATATGTCTGTCTGAAACCTTGCTTCTCAATGTTACAGTATTTTTCATATGTCCTCAGATTCCCTTCCTTTCCCACTGCCCTCCACTCTGTTCAGCTGTATTCCACAGTACAGGGAAATGAAACTCTCTTAGTCTTCATTTGGTTGCATTTCTTCATTTTTGTTCTGTATCAGGTTGCAAGATGATGACCTTCTCCTCCATGGAGACCCAGGTACTTTACCTAATGTGCACATTTTCCACATTGACTATTTCACAAGTCTGTTTTTATATGTGCATGTTATTTAAAAAATTAATTCAATAGTACAGTTAGCCCTGAAGTAGGGTGACCTTTAATATGAATGTTAATTTTTTTTTCTTAGCAATATATACATCCCATACATACATACAGATGTGATGAAAACAGATGACCTTCACACACTCTAAATGTAGGATGGAGTCAGGAAAGTATTCAGATTTGTCTAGATGTTTCAACAATTCTCTTGATGAAATGGCAATTATTTGATTTGTTCTTTCAAGTGTGCTCAACTTTCAAATTACTAAATGATCTTCAATCCATAGGTTCATTTTTAAACAGAGAAACAGGAAAACGTTTTTTAGCTTTTCACGTTAGAAGCAACAGTCTTCTAGTATGTTCACATAGACAAGTCTTTACTTGTTCTTCTCATGATGCAGTGATCACACAGCTGTGGTGCAGTCTTCACTCATCTTCTCATGAGGAGGAAAACTGCTATGATCTACTTATTCATTTCACCATTATATCAGGAATGTCAGAACAGTGTGTGTAGTTCTCCTTGATGTATTTTATCATCAGAACAGCCCTATGAGTTAAGTCACATAAAGAATTATTAGCTGCCCCAAACTTATCCTGTGAGCTTAATAGCAGAGTAAAGATCTGAATGCCAGTCTTTCCAGTCTAATTCCAATTCCAGTATTTTATCCATTAGATCACCCTGACTCTCAGTGCAGATCATTATTAGATAGATAGATAGATAGATAGATAGATAGATAGATAGATAGATAGGTTTTTTTATTTCGTTTTATCTCATTCACATGCAATCCTGTACAAGAGTGAGTAGAGGGTCACTTGGATGCCAGAAAACCTCGAGGTCATAACTTTCTGAACAAGATGAGCTGAGAAAGCTGAAATGCTGCTCTTCATAAATTTCCGCTCGTGTATATCATCATGAACTATTGCCGATAACACCTTTCTCCCTCACTGCACCATCAGGTGTCTCATGCATTTTATATTTGTACCTGAAATCACTAACCAAGTGCACTATCTTGGAATCTGAATATATCTGAAAGACAATGTGTCTCTTCACATCTTTCTGTGCTGGCTTCAATATTCGAGATCAGTTACTCTTAACTGTTTCCCTAGCCTGGTTGCATTCTGTTTTCTAGAAAATCTGTTTCTTTTCTTCATTTTCACTAACACTCATCTGAAGGCCAGCTCTCACTACACTGCGTCTGTTTTGATGCTACCTTTGTATAACCATGATGATACCACATGATTCCTATCTGAGGAAGAAGCGTCTGAAATAATTTGTACTTAATTTCCAGGCATGTACATACACATTTATGCATGCATGTATACATATCCACATGTGCTCTGAAAAATACACATTCATTAGTAGGTTAAAATCTATTTTCAAATAATGATTATGGATATATGAAGGATAGGACAAGTGGTGCAAGATGCACAGCAATAATTTCTTAGGAAAAAAAAAGATGAGTGGCAGGCAGAGTAATTGGGCCAGATGTGATGGGAGGTGGAAACAATAGGAAAGAGGACATTGATGTAGGATCTGAGAGACAGGACAGAGAAAGTTGTTCACATGGGAAGGAAGTGTTCCAAAGACCTTATTTCTCCAGTGTCTGGCTTCCAAAGGTAGGAAGCTTAGAAGACAGGTACTCTTAGAAGATTATCATGGGTAATCACTTGTCTTGTGGCACAGAAAATTATTGAAATGAGCTTTACCACTGTGCCTGAGCTTTGAAGAATCCTGTTCTTCCTATAGAATATAGACACAGGAGAAATGTGTTACTCAGAGATGTTAGTCAATACCTTCCATCATCAATGATTTTGTCTTCCTTCCCTTACCTTCTGTGTTACCTTAGTAAGAGTACAATGACTAATATAACAGATTGTTATGCTGATATAGCACAGTGTAGTGTTTTGAGTGTTAGCCTTTGACTCTGGAGACCAGGGTATGAATCTCTGCTCAGCCATGGAAACCCATTCTTCCAATCATTTCCATTCCCATACATTATCCCAGCCTTAGGAAGGAAAAGGCAAAATGCCTCTGAATAATTCTCACCAATAAAACCATATTGGTTTATTTTAGGGTCAGCATAAGTCAGAAACACACACACACACAAAAACTACACCAAAAAGATTCTAGCCTCCAGTGTTAATTTAGGACAAAGGATATTTGAATTCAACTCTGAACTCAACCATGAATTTCACTGAGCAAACTTCAACCAGTCACTCTCATCTTCCCTATCTAATGTAGTTGGTAAGATAATGTTCTGGAAAGGTTTGGAAAGTTACTGTTTGGACTACAACTTCTGGAATCTCCCAACCAGCATGATAAGTGAGGATTCTATAAACTGTAATCCAAAGGAGCATTTTCCCCCACCAAAAAAAAGACTTGGAGAATAAAATGGGAGAAGTGGAGACTCTTGCATCTTTGGAGGAAAGGTGGAATAAAATATGTAATTGTGTAATATCCAGATTTGTCCTACACCAGTTTAATCCAACTCATACAATTCTGGTTTTTGAACCCTTGCAGATATCACTTGTCTTTTGCTGTACTTTGTTTCCTGGTGCTTGGTTTTTAAAGCCTTGCTCAAAATCAAAAGGCTGCCTCCTTGTTTTTCCCCATAAATAAGCTACCCTGTGCATATTTCCCTCTAAATGTGATGAAACTTGCTCCTTAGTACTGGTAATCTGCAATACAAAGTTGAAACCCATAAGCTTTACCTTTGTAAAGAGAATTTATGTGTGCTTGATTAGAATTTATCCTGTCTTCCCCAGCATAAAAGTAGATACCAGCTAATTAGTCAAGGAAGTCCAGCTTCTATTTCAGTTAGCTTGCTGAACAGCATTCTTTAGGAAATATGTTTCCTTCAATTTTCTAGCAGATTTGACTTCTGTCAAAACACTTTTATGAGTAACTATACATAAGAAATATTTGACACCAGTGCAGTGAAACAACAAGTATCTGTTGGTACGTGTAGAGAAAATTTGCCATGCAGAACTTTCGCAAGCATGTCTTTCAGTTAGTTCCTTCAGTTGTCATTGCATCAGGTAATGGGCATAATCTGTTCAAACTTGCTTTAAATGCTTTCCCTTTGGATTGGATTTATTTTACTTTATTTAAGTCAGGAAAAGTTATGTGATAATGATAAAGAAAACACATGCACCATCTGTTATGCGTAATTCTTCTCTTTATTATCCAAATAAATAAAAGGCAGAAAGAGATCTTAATTCAGATACTGTTAACAGATAAAGTTGGATTTCTGTGACTCTTGTATTTTACTCTGAAGGGAAATTCACCCCATAGTTAAAATTACAATTCATTTTGTTTTTCAAAACTGAATAACAAGCTAACTGTGCTCTAAAATCTATGTGCTTATTAATGCCAGAGTCATGTGTGGATAATCCCAGACAATGGTAGGAATTTTATGGAGTTTAAGTTATTTTTCTCCCAATAGGTGGGACAAAGTAGTTGTTCTGAGGGACCTCTTTCCTTCAAAGAACAGCAACCTTAAAAAACAAAACAAAACAAAACCTTAATGTCAAAAAAGTATAGAACTGCTTTTTTTCAGAGTCAAAAAGCAGTTTCAAACAGAACATAAAGGGAACCAATATTACACAAAAGAAGTAAGTCTTCCTCAGAAGATTGTACAAATATCCTATATTTATTTTTATGCTAAAGTTATTTGTCTGTGCTTACTTGTACTGTGTAATCAATCAAGAGTTTCAGGTCCGAAACACATACTGTATATGCAAAAGAAATTTCATGTGAACAATTCACTTGCTATAACTATTTTACTCAGGAGGAAATAATACCGAAGAAAAAAGGGGGATACATTTTAAATGTCCACAAGAGGCCTATTCACTTCTAAAGAGGAAGCAAATTTTACATGTCCCAAAGAAGCCTGTTTGCTTTTAAAGTCAGCAACTCTACTTTAAAACTGAACATACATCAAAGTAAAAGCATTTTTTAGAATTTGACAGTCTTGACGAAAGAAGCCTTTCTGCACCTCTTGAGAGTTGTTGTGAGAAGAAACACATGTTGTCTTGAAGTTACACATTTGCAAGTCTCACAAAATGTTCTGGAGAAATAAAGCATGCACAAAATAGTGGAAATTAGTGGTTAAAAATTTTATCAGTCAGGTAAAACAGTCAGAAATGTATATTCTCATAAATGCAGATTTACCTTTGCATATGAAATGTTGTCACAGGATATAGGACAAAGTTGAGAAGCAAATCCAGATAAGATTCAGAGAAACCCAATGGAACTGAAATATATTCCCAACCTACATGAGATACACATTGCGTATATATATATATATATCCACAAATATATTTTTTTCGATGTAAAAAATGCATATGTTAGAAAAGTGAGTCCAAAGTGAGGGGGGTAACTGGACAGAAACATGAATAAATTTAAATGCAGAGGAAAAAGAAATTTACAGCCTATGTTTTAAGGATTCTTTTTAAGGGTTCTTACACTCTTACAATTTTTCATTACTAAAATATGAATTTACAGTTCAAGAAAGGAGGAGAAGAGAGAGAGTGAGAGACAGAGAAAAAAAGGAATGGGGATACCAGTGGGAAAATGAGAGACTTGACAGTTTCTCACATTCATAGTGGAAGAACTGGTGCAACGCACAACATAAATTTTTAAAGATTCTCAGACTTTTACCATTTGTCTTCACTAAACTATGCCGGAAAACAAAAGCTCCAAGAGGTAAGCCCACATAAAAGTAATTAGATATGTGTGAAATGATGGAAGCTGTCTATTTTCAGGCACTGCGACAAGTGAGTTGAACTGTAGCGTTGCAAAACAAAAAAACAAAACGAAAAACAAGATTGATCAAAATTGGATATGTAATGCAATGCTGAAGTTCTATAAGTAAAAAAATACCACTCAGGACTCCAATAAACTAACAACACAATTATTTTACTGATCTAAGACTCTTTATTGATTTCTCCTATGGATTCCAATAACATCAAGATGGCTTGCCTTCATAGAATATATTATTATGAAATCCAGCCATTAGGGCCACTAAATCCATTGATTCACCTACCTACCTTCATTGGTTGACTACATTTAAGTAATCATACCTGATATTAGTAATACTGCCAATATCTGATTTGACAAGCATGTTGTTATAATTCGATAGCCATGGCTGATTGTTATAAGAATGACAGAAACATTCTTTGAACAATCTGAACTGCTGTGTCAATGCTGACTATTATCAAAAATTTGGAAAGATAATATTTCTCAATAATTCATGGTGCAAATATGTGTATAGACTCATACACACAATGAATCAGGTAAGAGATATTGACAACTAGATAGTTTCCTTCATCATCATTTCAATCAGGTAGTTATCTCAGTTGTCCCCAAAATGGATTTTTCACCCAATCAACTTCTTCCTATTTAGTGGAGTAAGCTTAGAGATTTATGTGCAGTTTAAATAAATGTTTTAGCATCCTTACTTTTAAACAGACAAAGCAGAGAAACCCTGTCTGAATGCATATATTTGATCAGCAACTATGATACTATGATTCATGATCCTGAGTCTTAGATTCACAAACAATGTGACCCCAACCTTGGCAAAGCATTAATCAAGTAACAAAAAAGGGGGAAAAAAGGGGGGAGCAAGAGAAAGAAAATTCAAAGTTTTAACTGTAAAGAGAGGGGGGAACATTCCTAACCAGAGCAACCTATTTCACTTGCATTATTCAGTTTAGGAGGCAATGTTTAAGAGCAGCAGCAACAACAACAAAAGAATATATGAGGTGTGATAAAATAAAAAGCTAACCAGAGAGGAAGATAAATGTTTATTTTCTTGCTACCCAAGTCACCTTGATAGTTTTGTAATATCCCAGTCTTGAAATAACTATGGATTTTATTGTTTCTCAGAATAATTTATGTATGTGGATTATGTTTGGTATATTTTTTCCCTTCTTTTTGTAATTGGAACCACCAAAAAAAAGTTCCTTTCTATTGTTTTTAACACTAAAATGCTGCAACGGTCTGTAGTAATTCTTCAGTGTGCTTCCACATGAACCTTTTTTCCCCCTATGTACCCTGCTGTCTGATGTATAGATCATTGAGTCTTAAGCTTTGCAGTACATAGAACCTAGAAAATTGTTCCCATGATCTTCTTATTCTTTTAGATCTATAAGCCAATGATCTCTATTTTATGATACAATCAAACAATTAATATCACTTGCTGGATATGCTCCATATACTTATTCCACAAAGGCAGTTGTGTTTTCATAATGTAAACCTTTCCCAAGATCATTACTGTGAGCCATAATTGGCTAGCTGTGCATTGTGTTTCTTATTGAAAAGCACAGGTATCTTGCTGGCAACAGTTTGTTTATCTATACACCCTTGTCACAAAGCCCCAATTAGATTTACTTAAAATGCCTCTAGCCATTACACTGGTTCCTTCTTTCTCATATGACTCTCTCCAACCCTCAAACAGATGATACTGATACTGAACTACATGTACAATGCATAATCCCAGCTCCTGCATCAGGTTTTCAGCCTAGACACAGAGAACCTCATTTTACACATGTATTTTTTTTAGGAGGAGAAGTGGGGGGACGAGGAGGAGGAGCCTGTTCAAAGTCTAGTAAGGATTTTTATAAAATGGTAAATGTACACTGAGATTTCACTTCCCATGATTTTACTTGCTTTTGTCCATTTTGTCTCCTTTCCCACCTCTCATTTGTTAGAAATATGTCACATATTCTACTCATGAAGAGTAGCTTTTTCTGGTACATGAGTATGACTGACTGTGTCTAGATTGTGAAAACGATGTGAGCATGGTAACCAGATTGCCATCCTGACTCTCTTTGCCACATTGCTCATAGGAAAATTGAAAAGTGGTTTCAGGAATGTCCTGGATGCATGTCAGAGCCTAAATATTAAATCCTTTCCCACATTTCTTTTCCTTCCTTCCTTCCTTCCTTCCTTCCTTCCTTCCTTCCTTCCTTTTTTTTATAAAGGCTTATGGTTTCAACTGTCTCACAGCTTTGGTTTAGCCATGATTCAGGAAGGAATATTCATACAAAACACTGCCAAAACATGTGCTGTTTTCAGCACTTACTAGCAAAGAATAATGATAAAATATTCTCTCAAGTAGAGGAAAGAAAGAGAAAAATGTAAGTGTTCCATTCATTTCAGGTACATAACATTTAGAAGTCACTCTGTGACATTTTACTGGCACTTTGTTCAGAGTACCCACTTTCATTATTATCCTTTGTCATAAACTCAAGTTGGCCTCTTCTGCAGAAATTTACTTGATCTTTTCAGCAAAGTTTATCCCTCACTTCATAGTAAAACAGGTATAATCTCTATTGGGATTATTGATGTACTAAACTATATTTCCTCTGTACTCATTTTGTTCCTTAAATAATCCCTAGAAAAAACTCTTTTCTGTGTAATCCTCGTGCTATGCAGGAAATGCTTACCTTCCTATTCAGTAAAAGGTTGCCTTGACAGTGTTTTCATTTGTTTTCTTTTAACAGTTTCCTTTAAAACAAATTCATTGTTTGTTTAGTTAAGTTTCTGGTTGGAATCTTTTCAATTAGTCTCAGTTAGAATAGACCCATTGAATGGATTTTTGGATGTTGAGTCACATCATAGGTGAGTACAGTTGAATCAATGGGTCTACTTTATTTTTTAAAAAAAATATTTTTTATTAAGTTTCACAAATAAAAAACATCATCTCAAATTGTACTTTTACATGTAATGTTTTGGTTCTTCCACTCTGATCTAGTTTTCATTTTCTAGACATCTACTCCCATATAAAAAATTATGCCTCACAATTCTATGTTCATCTTACATGCTTGATCTTGCATTTCTCTCATCAACTCCTGTTATGTTACAGTCATTCCTCTTTAATTTCAACCATAATTCAGACATTTTCATTTGGCAGTTCCCAGCGATTACCCATTACAATTTGCCATTCTGCTTTTATCTGATCATCCGATTTCCCCTTTAATCTTTGTGAAACAATACCTGCATTTCTATTCTCAATAAATGTTCCCCAAAATCAATGGGTCTACTTTAGAGGGTAGCACTAATAGGATTTAGGCTTGAGTCTCCCATTGCTTATGTATGCCTATCAATGTTAAACAGCAGGGATAGTCCATCCAAACCATTTTGATTGTGACTCCTATAAACTGAACTGTGCATAATCATTGGAAATATAGTCAAAAGATCTGCAAAGCATCAGATATTCTACTCCTACCAAACTATCTCATCAATAAGTTATGGGGTGGGGGAGAGCAGGAGCTACAGTAGAGATGTAATTTGTCACTCATTTTCTTCACAAAGAATCAACAAAAAAAATTATATTTTTTTCCCATTGCAAGAAAGACGTATGTTTTACAAAGCACATTCACAATTCCACATTTATTCTGCACAAAATTCACATGCCATTTTTTGCTGAGAACAATTTTTGTCTCTGGAAAAGCTGTTTTCTCCACAGAAAGTACTGCTATTGGACCATGATGTTTTCTGTGTAAAAATTCTGTTTCCTGTGCAGAAAATGATGTTTTCAATACAAATAATCCACGTACAACTTTTATGCAGAATAAACCCCAAATTATAACATTTTATGCATAGAAACCATCATTTTCTGCAGGAATTAATATTTTTGCATTGAAGTATTATTTTTCACACAGAAAATAATGTTTTTCTACATAGATTTTTTTTTTCCCCAGAAAACAACCAGTTGCAAATTTTGAGCAGACTACGTCTCAAACTGCAAAATTTCATCTGGCTCCAGTATTATTGTCATTAGGATTTCTCAAGTCTCAAAGAAGATTTTTTGACCCTTTCTTTTTTTTTTTTTTTTTTTGAGTATTTTATAATATTCTTTCCATCGTTACCTCACTAGAGGGTCAGTTTTCCACCTTGAGGCAGCATGGACCTAAACTCAAAACCACAACAAAGAAGGTTATGTGGATGCACATATACAAACATACACAGACTACACTTTGTTCAACTTTTTTTTTTATTATTGTTGTTGTTGTTCTTCTTTTAGAATGGAAATCCACTTCTGGTTCTGAAGAAAAACAAGAATTTTATGTTAAAAAGTAAGTACCATTTGAAAGATGAATCGTTGTTCCTCAACACTTCCAGAAAAGGTAAGTCTGGAGTGGCCCAGAGTTGCAAAAGCCACCTTGACAGCCACATTTATTCCCATGGCCACACTTTGTTCACCTACTTAAGCTGATGAATCTTTTCCTCATGAAGTTTTAATACTGAGGGCCCCATCAATGTTGAGGGAACAGTACTTTGCTGTTAATTGCTCTCAATTTATCTTCTAATTATGGTGATTCTATGACCAAGGGACCATCATTTCACCCTATCATCAACAGTCCTGCTAGTTGTGCAGAATCAGGCTGTGGATTTCTTGATTAAATCTATCTACTTGTAATTTAGTCTTCCTCTTTTCCTACTATCTGTCACTTTACCAAGCATTATCATCTTTTCTACTAAAACATATTTGTGATAGTAGGCCTTTCCCATTCTAGGCAGCAGAACTGAAAAGGGATAGTTCTCACTCCAGCTAAACAAGGGGTTAATGATTTGTTGGATTTAGGTTACATTTATGTGGGATCAGCATCACAGAGGATATCAGAGGTCATGAGAGTCAATTGCTCAGTCAGCAAGACCGGATAGGAGAAAAGGCGAGAAGCAAGAAGTTTTAAAAAGCCCTGAGAGACCATGAGGCAGAGAGAGCTCGTGGTAAGCTGGAGCAATGCTAGGTCCGGTCTCCTGGCTTTGTCCCGCCAGCATCCCAGCATCTGGATAACAATGTGAGCAGATAGGAGTGTTATTAGCTAGTTGTGTGAGATGTTTTTGTTCTTTTAAAACTCTGGCTGAAATTACATAACCTTGTCTGTAACTTGCAAATACTAAGTAATGTTTAGAAGAAGTAGCCTCCACGAATAGTATACCTATTTTTGTGTGTGTGTGTATGTTGCCTGTTTAGAATAAAACATCTCTCCTTAAAGATCACCTTGCTCACTCTCTTTCTTCATGAGCCTTTGCCAGTGACCACACAGATAGAATTCCCCTCTTCCACAGAGGGTTGGGGGAGGAAGGGACTCTAAGTTTAAAGATTCTTTTCCCCAGTGGGTTCCTATTGAGTCACAAGGCAGGGGTTAAAATCAGTAGGTGGTGGCAGCAAGATTTCCAAGGGTAAGAGGAAATTTCCAGCTCCTATTCAAGGGCAGGAGGCAGTATCAAGTGGGAGAGAGAAAAAAACACCTTTCCTTCACAATGGTGTTTCATGATATGGCAAATTATAATACCTTCAGTTTGGCCATTTTGGTTTCTAGGAAGACTTCAGACTTGATTGTCTCTTGGAATCTGTTATTCTTCTCATTCAGTAGTCCATGTTATCCATAAAATTATCCTCCTTTATCAAATTTCAAATGAGCTGAATCTCTTTCTGTCAGTTTTCTTCACTTTCCAGTTCCCACAACCATACAGAAAAATCAGACAACCTGATTTTAGTACTTAGTTATATATTGAAGGAATAGCACTATGCACACTTATTTGGAATAAATAATCACTATATTATTGGTACTTCTTTTGGACTAAACCTGTTTAGGGCTGGGCTGCATATGCTTTTCGAGTCATTGCTTCCACCAAGATGCTATAGAATTGATGTACTAAGCAATGATGTTCACTTGAGCATTCTCTTCCAAATCACAACTTAGAAAGGTAAAATAATAGTAGTATAGATAGCTTTATTTAAAATAACACCAACAATCACATCCAGAAATCAATAAACTATTCATGGGTGTAGCTATACGAAGGGTAACATTACTTCAATAAGTATTAAGTGAAGACTTTCGTAGTTCCCAAATTTCTAGTGTTGCTGAGAGAAAGAGAGAGATGGTGGGGGAGAGATTGAAAATTGTCCACATCTACAACTCTTCTGTTTGTTGTGGCTTGCATTCTCTTGGTAACTTTGCCTGCCTCTCATCTTCTGATGTCTCATTTCTATTTCTACATTCTCAAAGTTTTAAGTAAGTCCTGTGCTAGAAATTTGGGTGCTGAAGAAACATTTTATTAATGTGCAGCATTCTTACTTGGAGCAAAAACTCCCTCATATTGCCTCCTCCCATCCAACTGATCCAAAATTGTAAAATACCCAGTTGTGGATAGTGGCTTTCATGTCAGTCAGTTTTGTCTCAGTTATTTCCAAAGGACGTATCCATTGTGCTGAACGATATCTCCAAAATAGATTCAACACTTTTAAAATTCAGACTTAGCAAATGCTCCCCTTCACTAACAAAAGAGCCAGTGCCTTCCACTGTGTATCATACTCTACCCTGTTTCTTGGTCCCTGAACTCTTAGCTGTGCCCCACCTGAGTAACTTCTCTAAGCATTTTTTCTATGAATTATGTACAATGGGTTAAGTTCCCTTCTGCAAATTACTACTGTTGTTGTTGTTGTTGTTGTTGTTGTTGTTACTATTATTTGGAAGCTATTCACAAGCACCAATGAATTATACATTTTCATGCTGAAGTGTACCTAGGCAGAATATTTTAAAATGCTAATCTTCTATTCAGGCCTCATACTTGGCTGACCAAATCATACTGTCCTTTTCAAACTTCATGGCAAGTGAAACAAAGAGTTTTGCATATCTATAATAGCAGAGGTGAAAAACTGAAAAATATCCAGCTTTTCCTGGTGTCAAAGTTTGCTAATAACTATTCAGTTACTGTATGCACCTCTTGATACTTGGAGAAAAAAAATCTGGCATGTCAATGAATAAAAAGCCTTCTCTGGAGTAAAGAAGAGAAAGAGTGAGGTAGGAGAGAAAACATTCACAGAGATTTTTAAAGATAGGCTATGTCAGTCTGAATTTGCTTAGCATTCTCAAATATATGTAAGCACAACTAAAGAATAAAACAACACAGCTGAAATGCTAATGTTTTTCAAACAGTTTTTGAACGTTTCAACAATACTGCTATTTGTTAAGCCAGTGAAGCATAATGTTTTTTTAAGAGAAAGCAAATGATGCAGGAGTTTCACAGTAGTCCTCAAGCAATGGGAATTGGATTGTAACTCCATGATGGAGTCCTAGGTAGCACAGCCAATGATGGCTGCTGACTTGTGTTGGTAACATACAGGATACTGTATGCTAATTCATGTAAGGGGCCAGAGAGGAACAATTGTATGTCAGATGAAATGCCAGTACTGCATAACGGTGCCTTGGAGATGAAAGGGACACAGTGTAGATTCTCCTTTGGTCTGTGTTGAAAGAGCTTTTCAAAATTTGTGGAAGTGACCCCAAAGTGACACAATCGTTCTGTTACCCTGTGAGCTGGGTTCCTGAGACGGGTGCCCAAATAACCAAACAACAACAACAAACGGTGGGGAAATTAGCTGGAGCACTCACTTAAGCTAGCGAGAGGCAGGGTAACTTTGTGGGGATCTTTTACCCTATGTATACAGCGTCAGGTCAGAAGAGCAGCCGGACAAGTTTAAAGGTAACAAAAATGACTAGTTTTATTAACAGGCAAACAACAAATAACAACATGTGCACACAACTAACTAAGAAATGGGAAATGAGAGTTTTGGGGGAAAATGGGTGATACGACACCTTTCTCGTAGTCCTGAAGAAGCCAGAGAAGGGAGTGAAGAAACTCAGCGTGGTGGCCGAGGGGAGGTCGCCTGACAAAGCAGTAGCAAGGCTGGATAGCAATCCAACGGCTGGTCTGGAACTCGGGAGCCATCCAGTAGGTGGTCCGAGGAACTCTCGGAACATGGGGTTTATATAGGGAAAGTATGACCATGGGCTAGTCTGTACTTGGGCGAGAACAATTAGTTTTGGGCGAGAGACAATGTCTCTGAAAGGTCAGATTTTTACATGATTGAGTTAGGTTCGAATTGACAATAGGATGTCCGGTATGCAGATACAGCTCACTTGGGCAGTTGAGCGTCCAGCTCGCCAGGGTGCCTGCTTGGGGAAGAAGTCTCTTTGTGTTAGTGTGCACTTTAATTAATATGTCTGTTTTGGGAGGTCTCCTAAGCAGATCTGGCAGTTTCTGGCTTGCCTTGGTGTAAACCAGCGGTTCTCAACCTGGGGGTCGCGACCCCGGCGGGGTCGCATGACCCTTTCACGGGGGTCGTCGCTTCCCCTCGCCGCCGCCGCCGCCGCCGCCGCCAGCGGGCTTTCTCACTTTGGCCACCTCCTCCTTGGCGCCATCCTTTCCTCCTCCACCCTCCCGGTGGAGCTGGCGGGCGGGGCGGGCGGGGAAGAAGGGGAGGAGTTAACAGCCCACGTGGGCTCTTGCGCTCACTCCTCCCTCTTTCTCCCTCCTGGAGCGAAGCACAGACGAGTGGCTGGCTGTGAGGTAGGTAGCAGCCGTGTTTCCCCGGGTGACTCCAGGGCGGGCGGTGTGGCGACGTGGGGCGGGCCGAGTGGAACCAGGTAGAAGGCAGAGGGGGACTGGGTGGCGGTGGGGGGCAGGAGGCAGTGCTGCGGGGCTCAGTTTGTGCTCTCAGGCGGCCCTGGGATGGGAGCGGCTCGGCAGCCGAGAGACCTGGGCGGGGGGAGGCGAGTGTGGGGCTGCTTCGCCTGCCGGAGCCGCTCCCTGGCTTGAGGGGCCGCCGGAGCGGGAGCCGGCCCCGGCCAGCCGCCGCCTCCTTTGCCATGATGTGTGATGGCACAGAAGCAGAGGAAGGAAGGAGGAGGATGCAGGGCTGGGATTCTCCTCCTGTTGCCATCACCATCACCACCCAGGTTGGAAATGGGGAAGGGGGAACCTAGCTCCCCCCCCCCACTATTGGTAATGTTGGCGCCAAGCCTGGCAAAGAAATCCAATCAAACACAGCTGCAGACAGCAGACTTAAGAACTCAGTTGCAAGGGGTGTGTGTGAGTGGAAGCAGGAACAAGCCTGAACACATTGAAGCAAAACCTATCTTTCTTCCTTCACATATGGTCATCTTCTCTCTCTCAGCCTTGGCTCTTCCTTCACCTGTATCGTGTTCCTGGATTTTGGGTCCCTATATTTCCCAGCGAGTACCTATTGTTTGCATTATGCAGAATTCCAGGTTAGTGCTTTACCCTTATCTCTTTGCCATCCCCCTTCAGTGGGCAGTCTTTTACATTTATTTGTAGCATGGCCTCTATGATTAAAACAGTTATATTTTCTGTACACTTCCTTATCTGAGGCAAGAAGTTGGCCTCTGAATCTTTAGGAACTACCATATGTTTTTTCAATCCCCAGAAAGGTAGCATGGCCTGTGATAATTGTTCTTCTCTTGTTTTTCATTTTTCCTAAACTGTAGGAATGAATTAAATTCTGTACAATGGTTCTTACTCCTTTTAAAGGTGCCAGTTTCCTTTAAGTTTGGCCTAGCTGGGTGACTATAAAAACCTGACATGTGTGAGGCTTCTGTGAGAAGCCATTTCATGATTTGTATTTTGTATTGTCAGTTTTTTGCTCCATGTTTACCCTCTGCAGCTGTGCTTTTTTCTTAGCATTTAAATAGCAGTGTTCCTTCGCTATTTCCCCTTTTATAAACGTCTGCCTTTTGAGGATGGGATGCAGCTTGTTCAGTGTCATCTAGCAAGACAAGTTGGTTCTGTTGATTGCCTTCCTGTATTTCAGTGGTTCTCAGCCTGTGGGTCCCCAGATGTTTGTGGACTTCAGCTCCCAGAAGCCCCAGCCACTATGGTCAATGCTCAGGGCTTCTGGGAGCCGAAGTCCACAAACATCTGAGGACCCACAAGTTGAGAACCACTGCTGTATTTCTTGTTTCAGTTTGAACATATGCTTTAATGAACTGTATTGACTGAACTATGGCATGTATCTTCTTTTGTATTAATGCAGCTATTGCAATAAATTTCTTCCATTAGCAAACCATCCCATGACAATGGCGCATGGAGGGAAGCACGTTAAAAAAAGAAAATATATTGAGGATTTTTTACAGTTTGGTTTTACCTCAATAATAACAGGAGGAATTGAGAAACTGCAGTGTGTTATTTGTTATGAAGTTCTATCAGCCGAATCTATGAAGCCGAACAAACTAAAACACCATCTTGATAGCAAGCATCCCAGCTTTGCGGGAAAGGATACCAACTATTTTAGAGGCAAAGCTGATGCACTCCACCAAGGCAGACTTGACACCGGTGGGAGGTACCAGAAACAGAACGTAGCAGCTGTTGAAGCTTCATATTTGGTGGCACTCAGAATCGCCAGAGCTATTAAACCTCACACCATTGCTGAGGATTTACTGTTGCCAGCAGCCAAAGACATTGTTCGAGTAATGATCGGAGACGAATTTGTAACAAAATTGAGTGCCCTTTCCTTATCTAACGACACTGTCCGCAGAAGAATAGCTGACATTTCTGCTGATATTCTTGATCAGGTAATCAAGGAAATTAAATCTGCTCCACTTCCAATATTTAGTATCCAGCTTGATGAATCTACAGACGTTGCAAACTGTTCACAGTTACTGGTTTACGTGAGGTATATTAATGATGGCGAGTTTAAAGATGAGTTTCTTTTTTGCAAACCTTTTGAAACGACAACTACTGCACGTGATGTATTTGACACAGTTGGTTCATTTCTGGAAGAGCAGGCGATCTCTTGGGAAAACGTTTGTGGTGTTTGCACGGATGGTGCTCCAGCCATGCTAGGATGTCGATCTGGATTTCAACGTTTGGTACTGAATGAGTCACCAAAAGTCATTGGAACTCACTGTATGATTCATCGGCAAATATTGGCAATGAAGACGCTACCACAAGAGTTACAAGAAGTAATGAAAAGCGTCATAAGTTCTGTAAATTTCATAAAGGCGAGCGCTTTAAACAGTCGACTGTTTTCGCAACTGTGCGACGAGTTGGATGCGCCGAACAATACTCTGCTATTTCACACTGAAGTGAGATGGTTGTCAAGAGGAAAAGTTTTAAAACGTGTTTTTGAGCTTCGTGATGAACTCAAAACATTTTTTAATCAGAAAGCAAGACTGCAGTTCAAAGCACTTTTCAGTGATAAAAGTGAACTGCAGAAAATAGCTTACTTGGTTGACATCTTTACCATCTTGAATGAGTTAAATTTATCACTGCAAGGACCAAATGCAACATGCCTCGATTTGTCTGAAAAGATCCGATCATTCCAAATGAAACTTCAGCTTTGGCAAAAAAAAATTGGATGAAAGAAAAACTTACATGTTGCCTACCTTATCTGCTTTCTTTGAGGAACATGACATTGAACCAGACAAAAGGATTCCGATGATGATTTCTGTGAAAGAACACTTGCACATGCTTGCAGAGGAAATTTCATCGTACTTTTCAAATCTACCTGACACCCCATTTGCACTTGCCAGAAGCCCATTCACAGTCAAAGTTGAAGATGTTCCTGAGACAGCACAAGAGGAGTTCATTGAACTTATTAACAGTGATGCAGCGAGAACTGATTTCTCTACCATGCCAGTTTCAAAATTCTGGATCAAGTGTTTTCAGTCATATCCTGTTCTATCTGAGACTGTGTTGCGCCTTCTTCTTCCATTTCCAACAACATATCTTTGTGAAACAGGGTTTTCAAGCTTGTTGGTTATCAAGTCTAAATACAGGAGTAGACTTGTTGTGGAAGATGATCTTCGCTGTGCTCTTGCAAAGACTGCCCCGAGAATTTCTGATCTGGTGAGAAGCAAGCAAGCTCAACCTTCGCACTGATGTTGGCTTTTTACGCATACTGTTGCAAAATGTAGAAATGTAGTTTTCTGTTGATATATTAAGCCTGTTACCCATGCTTCAAGACAAAATTTCATTTATTTGTAATTAGAAATAAATATTTCACAATATATAATTACATATCTTTTTTTATTAATCACTATGTTTTAATTATCTTCAATTTGTAACAACGAAAATACATCCTGCATATCAGATATTTACATTACGATTCATAACAGTAGCAAAATTACAGTTTTAAAGTTATAGTTATAGTTACAGTTACAGTAACTATAACTATAACAGTAGCAAAATTACAGTTATAAAGTTATAGTTACAGTTACAGTAACTATAACTAACAGTAGCAAAGTTACAGTTATAAAGTTATAGTTACAGTAACTATAACAGCAAAATTACAGTTATAAAGTTACAGTTACAGTTAGTTATAAAGTTACAGTTACAGTTATAAAGTAGCAACGAAAATAATTTTATGGTTGGGGGTCACCACAACATGAGGAACTGTATCAAGGGGTCACGGCATTAGGAAGGTTGAGAACCACTGGTGTAAACAAAGATGAGTCAGCATTTAATAGCCATGCCTAGCTCGGTGCTTGTTCGGGGGCCTCACAAGCACTTGGCTGGTGGCAAAACAGGACCGAATTGCGATATCAAAATGATATCTAATGTATACCGAAGCCAGGCCAGTTCACGGTGATAACAGTTCCCTGATTCTAGTATGTTTATGTATGTGCTCTCATGTGAGTGTACCTGTAACTGAAAACAGAGTTCATTTAGATGGAATTTCATGTAAACTAGTACAGAAGTTCTCTTAAGATTTTCTGTAATCTTAATTTCTCTAGATAAACCAAGCTTGTTAAATTCTGATATGTTATCAGCTTAGTGGAACCAAAAGCTATCAAAGCATTATAAGCCCTGCAGAACAAAGAGATGCCAAAAACAGCAAGGAATATTTATTTATTTTTCAAAGTCCAGGGTTGCATTTAGAGAGTGTCATCACAATTTTATACAAAAATAGATGTGTTTAGTGGTTCACTGACCTGTGAAATTAGGTCCTGCAGCTTGCTCTGTGTAACTCACACGTCTCTTTTATGGTAGCACGTAAGAGGTTCTTCCTTTTACTTACATTTTGGGGGAAAATGTTGATGTTAGAGAAACATGTATGAAAATCATGAGTTCGGTGAGGATCTGATCTAATCTGAATATCATGTTTAATGATCTTTTCATTCTAGGAAATAGCTAAGAATAACCTTTTTTTTCCCAGTAAAGATGTACGTCTCTTCTAACTTAAAGTCAGCCTTTATTATCAGTCCTTGTAATAATTTATATACAATGTATAAATGATGCAAAAAAGATGTTTATCTAGATCTATGTGACATAGAGTTTAGGCTTGCCATACTGATCACTAGAATCATTTATTGTTCCATGGTTTATTTATAATGTTTGCAATTATATCTCTCTTCTAATTTCTCTCACATGTTGGGATTAAATATGTATTTTTCTTATTGGGTGGATGACTTGCATGTGTCAGTGACACAACTGCAAGCATTTTGCTCATGTTGACAGGAACATTCCTGTATATCACTGGGTATGGCTCGGAGCAGTCTACAAGCCTCTGGCAGGACAAAAGCAATCCAAATAATCATAGGAATAATACAATCTAGACTCAGGGTGAAAGTGGAGAAAAATAAAAGTAACATTCAACAATGTGCTTCCATCAATGAAAAGGACATGGCTTGCAGATTCAATCCCACCCCCTGAACACTAGCCACCTGAACAATTGTGCAAAGGGTGAGCTACCATGTGGAACAGAGTTTGGTTGTGTCCAGAGGACTGCAGTTGATCTTGGGAAGGGAAAAAAAAAAAAAAACCTTAGTGCACAGGACAGCATATTAGGCTTCATGGGTTAGTTCTGTAAGTGGCTACAGCTAGGTGATTTCAGTCACTGAAAGCAAGAAGATGGGAAAATAAAATATGTGCTCCTAGTGAAAGATATATGACACTCTTAGGTATCCTGAACATTTAGAATTATTCAGGGACATTTAGAATCTTTTTAGTATCCAGCAGCAGGTGGCTTCTATGAACACACTTAGGCCCTTTTTGCATGGCATTTGCCATGCGAAAGGGCACCTAGTGTGATGCGCAATTGTGAGGAGCGATCTGCATGATGCACTCACAATGGCGCGGCACTCCAGGGGCCAGCAGCTGCCGATCGCACAGCTTTTCATTTTTGGCTGGAAGCCGAAAATGGTGCACAATCGCGCATTGTTCCCAGGCCCCGC
The DNA here is from genome assembly GCA_948472985.1 of Iguana delicatissima. NCBI lineage: Eukaryota > Metazoa > Chordata > Lepidosauria > Squamata > Iguanidae > Iguana > Iguana delicatissima. The sequence continues at coordinate 479,017 of CAOKZL010001834.1, forward strand.
GTGCATCTACCTGGTGTGTGGAGCCTCCAAAGCAATGCCAGTCAAGCTTCCTGCTCCAGCACAGCCTCCCAGACTACACTGCGGAAGAAAGAGGTGTGGCTCTCGTGCGAGCAGGCAGCTTGTGCACAGCTGAAGCAGCAGGGACATGAAAGCCTCTTGCCAGAGGCTGCTTGTGCGATCCCCGCACCCCAGCACTGGAAAAAGGTAAGGAAAGGAAAGGGCCTTAATCCAGGCTTTACAGTATAAGACTGGAACTATTTTGCCTCCACACGCCCAGCCTCTCACACTGGTTTCTTCTCCAGTGCTCCTCCCTCAGTTTTTTTGCTTTATTAATTCAGTTCATATATTGAATATTCCAGGCTGAATCCCAAATAAAGTATGTCCACTCAATCAATGAAAATTACATAAATGATTAGGAACAGGAATTAGATTTAGGTTTAAACTTTTATATCTTCCTTAAACAACTTACCAGAACAGCAGAGGAAAGTAATTTATAGTTTTGAAATGTTCACACTCAGCTGATGCAGTTCTTCAGCAAATTAAGCATCAGGAAGAGGGCTTAACCATGAAAATTTTCTGCCTTCACCTCAAGGTGAAGAAAGCAAGAATCCAGATGTTTAATGTGCTTTGTCCTTCTTGTTGTCTACTGGTTGGGGTATGTCTATAATAATAAATATATGCAATAGCAATAGCATTTATTTCTATACCGCTTGTCAACTAAGTGTTATCTAAGCAGTTTACAATGTATTTTTAGCTAATTGCCCCCAACAAGCTGGGTACTCATTTTACCGACCTGAGAAAGTATGGAAGGCTGAGTCAACCTTGGAGCCTGGCAGGTTCGAACTCACAACCTTGTGGTTGCAGCACTGGCATTTAACCACTGCACCACCAGGGCTCCTATCTGGTTTTATATATCCCTGAACTTCAGCTTTAATTTTCAGAGAAAAGTACAGAGTGGCTTCTTTGAAATCCAATCAATGACTAGGATGTGAGAATAGCTGTTCCTCAATACTGGGATCTAAAAAGGTACAGCTGTCCTACATAAATCTGGAATGTTGGAAGGTAAAGAACAAGTTGGCACAGGTTAGAAAGAAAGAACTTCCTTAGGTTATCTTTCATCACTTTAGACAGGATGTTTTTCAAGGAAGCAATAATTTCAGTCTGTTTCTGGCAATGACTGGGATGTATCCTTTTAAAGACAATTATAAGCACTTTTTGCTGTAGGCATGTCTAATCACTCTTTCCCACCTACACATCCACTAGGAATTTCATGTATATCAAATCGTTACTGAACCATGATAAAATTTCTCATGATCAGCAGTTAAGTTCTGTGACATGAACTAACTTTTTCAAAATTTTGAAATTATGTTCTCCATGCTATATTTATATTCCTCCAAGCAGTCATGGTTATACTTAATGACCAGGATGATTCTGCATGCTACTTAGATGATATTTTTTGGGTGAGAAATATATATTATACACACACACACACACACACATTTAAATATATAAAATTATGCTGAAAAATTTTCCTTGAAACTGAAAGGAAAGTGCATTGCCTTGTTTTTTCCTTGATTAGAAGCAATCAGTTTCCTGATGTTTGGTTAATGAGCACAAACAACAAGTTATAAATGAGAGGCAATATAGCAAGTTGCCACTGAAACATACAATTCATGTAATTTAATTGCAATTCAGCTACATACCATTGGCATCTCTGTTTAAATCTTAATAAGGTTCTAAAGAATAAAGCTTTGGGACAGCCTTTCAATCACTTCTCTGTCTCTAACAGAACTACTTTGTTCTTTTTTTTTTCCATCATCAACAAAGAAAATAATTCCCTCTAGTAATTTATATACATACTATTTAATAGATGCAAAGCAAACTTTTAGTCTCCCAAGCTCCAAGTTTGTAATTTTTTTTTCACTGATCAAAAGAAAATTGACTAGTTTATAGTTTTCTGTGTTCTGAGAAATAATGAAATCCAATTAAAATCATTTTTGCTTAATTCTTAATACTAAGGCAACCACAATAGCTCGGATGACTTGTTCAGCCCACATGGTCTAGTAAAAATATCCGCATTATTAGGTGAGGCTAAACATCACAGCAGAGCCAAGAGTTATACAACTTTTCTTATAGAACTGGTTATTTTAAAAAATTAATGAAATCATGGTATCATGACCAGATTAAAAAGCAAAACTCCCCGAATTACAAGTTTAGTAAATGAAATAACTGAAAGCAAAAGCAATGTATGATGTTCTCCTCTTGTGTGTTTGACTTGATTTATTTTTGTATGGTGCAACATGTAACTGACAATCAAGCACTGGAGCTTAAGAATAGAACTGAAAAGATAAGGAAATGTATATGTTTTTGGTGCATCATTCATGAATGCTGCCAAGACGGATTGCACAATAACATTAATGAAGGAGGGTGTGGAAAGAGACAGCAGAGGTATATGCTGAAACTGAATGTGCGGCTTGATTCTAAATAATCTATTGCCTAATAAGGAAGGAAAACTAACCCAGATTTTAACCATATTTAAAGCAGCCACATTACATCTGTACTGGCACTGAAGATGTTTTCACAAACATGCCACAAAGCAATCAAGAATGAGAAACAGAAAGGAACAGTGCCACAATCTGTGTTTCTTTACTATAGATACCAAATCCACATCACTTTAGGCCCTGAACATGCAGGCTGCATTATAGACATGATTTGGTTTTCAGTGTGTTGTGCTTGAAATAAGAAGTGGAGAGAGAATCTCCAAGCAGTACTCACTCCTGTCTTGTTTTACTCATTACCTTGAATTCCACATCTCATCCCAGAAAAAAATAAAATGGACTGTGACAAAGTTCTTGGCATTCAGGTTGATGTTGCCAGAGAGATTTAGTAACTGCATCCAATTGCCTTCCAGGCTAAGGAGGCAAACAATTGTCCTCCCTAAATTTAATCCAAAGGCATCTGCAGCCTCTTGTTACCTCTTATCAGCAATGTTTAGAGCAGATGAACTAAAATGGTCAACCTGATATCTACCTTAAAAATATGTCTGTCTATCTTTCTTTCTTTCTTTCCTTCTTTCTCTTTCTTTCTTTCTTTCTTTCTTTCTTTCTTTCTTTCTTTCTTTCTTTTTCTTTCTTTTTCTCCTTCCTTCCTTCCTTCCTTCCTTCCTTCCTTCCTTCCTTCCTTCCTTCCTTCCTTCCTTCCAAAGGCTTTAAAAGAAAAAAAGTGATATTCCAGTGTCATCAGTCACATAAAATAATTGGCATCTCATAAATTCGCCTTTAGTGATGATTTTGCACACACACCACAGCATTAACAGCTTCTAACCTGTGCATTAAAAATTCCAAAACATTACTCAATGGAAAAAAACAACAACAACAGGTAGATGGGTGAGTGAGTAGGTAGGTGCAAGGAGAAAGAGGAGAACACATCCAGAAAAGGTTTTCTTGGCTTTTTTTGTTCAAGACATAATGTTTTTGAGAATATTAAAGTCAGTAACATTTAGCTTTCAATATTTTTTTTCAGTTTATAATTTTGGGGCAGGATGGGGTGGAACAGAGATCTGTTTAAAAAAATATCAGGCTTTTGAATTTATGCAAACAGAGAGTTCTTTTCCATTCATTCTCTTACTGAGCACCTCCCCCCCCCACCGTCCCTGTACATTCTGAAAATGGCTTAAAGCAAGTATAAAATATGCAAATCTGTCTGGTCCACAAATATGTGAGTAGTGAGAGGTATTGGATTTAAGCAGATGTTAAAAACAAAGTCAGAAACATTTCAGCCAGATTCAGTGATGCATGCAATACAACAGTTAAAGAAACATTCGGTGATAGAGTTCACCATCAAACTAGACAACAATGAAAGGACAAATGTCTGTATGGAGTGTGTGTGCATGTGTGTGTTTGTGTGTGAATGTGCCTTCAAGTCACCTGTCAACTTATGATGACCTCATGAATTTCAAAAGGTTTTCTTAGGCATAGGCTACTCAGAGGTGATTTGCCATTTTTTGCCTCTGAAATTTAGCCTGGAGCACCTTATATTTCTTGGCAGCCCAAGTACTAACCATAGCTTTCTATGATCAGACAGTATCCAGTACCTTCAGGGTATTTAGGCCATATCCTTCCTAGGTGTTCATGGACAAAGAAGTGATAATCGAGGACATGCAAAACAGGTTTCAGCATCCTGCAGCTGTACTAGCTAGATGCATAATCTAGTTCACTTTATCATTCAAGAAGCAGGCCAATTTGTTCACCACTATCCCCCCCCGCTTCATAAACTATACAAATATTTTAGATTTATGCTATTCTTTTAAGTACATATTGAAATAGATATCCAAATGATATAATCATCTTCAATATATGCTTGTCATAAGATTGTGAAGTGAGTTTGCTTCACTGCTCTAGTAGAAAGTTCACATTTGAGGACTTTTGAGCACATATACTTGCTGTTGAAGAAGTGGGTTGAAATAAATTGATTAGTCTTGTAGGTGACACAGTACTCCTACCCTCCTTTATTTTACACTGTTACTACTTGTCAGCTATTTTGTACACCCACATAAAATTCTATGTCGTTTCTGGCCCAATTTTATAGACAACCAGAATATATGTGGGGGGAGGGGGTTTCACTTACTCATCCTGGAAGACAATGAGAAAAGAAACCAAGTGATAGTTTACTAAAGCTTATTATTCATTGTGTCCCCAGAAAGTGAAAAGTAGATTTTTCTGAATTCTTAAGGGCAGAAGTATTGGGAAACTTGTTTGATAATGCTGGGTTTCCACTTTAGGGATAAGCTACTTGTGTACAGGCTGTTGCACACTAACATAAATTCAAAATGTTCTCTCTCCCTCCATACATACAAATAAATGAAAGAATTAACCCTTTTATATAACAGAGAAAGTCAGGCTATTGCAGGTGGAAGAGAGAGGCAGAAAGAAAAAGAGTTATCCCATGCTAATAATTATCACATGCAGAAAGTACAGGACATCTATCCATGTGCACACTGTACTCTATACATCCAAGTAAATCTATTAGATGTATGAGACAGTATTGTATTTCTTCCCATTCCGTGCTTGGTTACTCATCACTCTCTTCTGTGTATCTGCAATTAAAGTTTGGTTGGTTGTTTTTCTGGACCATTTTGTTCTGTTCTGGATAGTTTCATGTTATTGGAGGGTTAATAAAGGAATAATATCTGATCAATTTTCAAATCCTAGTCCATGCTGTCTGTCTGATTAACTTACCTTGCAAAGTTCTTATACAGATAAATGGAAAGAAACTGAATCTCCCCACCTCTCAAAAACACAGAAGCATGTCAGACAGTTTCATCTAGCATTTGACTATTGTATTTCTTAGATCTATGCCACATGATCTCAGATTAGGGATGCAAATCTTTGCTAATCTTGTTTTCAATGGAAGCAAAGAAGAATCATAGCAATTTTCTTCTTGTTGTGTTAAAGTCTTCAATTAAACTGTTTGCGGGTCAAGGTTTATTCTGCACAAAATTCTTACACGGTATTTTTATACAGAAAGCAGCATTTTCTGCAAAGGAAAGAGTAGCTTCTGTGTGCGAATATTTTTTTTGCATGGAAAATGTTTGTATGCATCAGTATTAATTTCTGTTTTGAAATGTGGTTTCCTTTGTTGAAAGTGCTATAGTAGGGGACTTACAACATGAAAATTCATGCCCCCCAACAAAAAAAGAAAAAAGAAAAAGAAAACTCATCATCATTACTATATGTAGTACAAAGCCCAAAACGCTCACTGCTCTGACAGTGGGAACAGCATTATGGTGTGATCCCTCCACCCTTATCAGGGACTGGGAAACTGGCTAGGACTCAAGGTAAGTTGGATGTAGCCAAAGACAGGGCAATTCTAGTGAAAAATCTGTTTCAGTATGCAAAAAACTTGGATATGCAGGCACAATAATACTGCCGTAATTTAAGGAACAAGAACATGAATATCCTAGAATGGTCCTGTCAAAGCTCCAATCTCAAAGAATCCATGGCAAGACTTGAAAGTGCAACAGTGCACCTTCAATTCAACAATGGTTCTCATCTAAGCTGACAGAGCTGGATTAATATTATCAAGAATGATAGGTAAAACATGAAGGAATCAGATGTGCGTGTTTGTTTGTTCTAAGTTATGTTCTCTGGCCCAGTTCCTCCAAACCTACTTTACATCAGCCATATTGAGCAAGGGAAGGATTTTTCCTTCCTGCCAATTAGTAAGGCTGCAACAAGAAATTGTGATAAAGTCCTGATTCAGATAGTTACACTCTCAAACACTGACAGAAGTAGGTGGAAATACCATGTACCTATGCCCCAATTATGAGCAGAGCAGACCTTTTAGGTGTAATATAGCTGAAGTCTGGTAAGATAGGTTGGGGGGGGGGTCATTTACAGTTGTGTCAATAATGCCAGAATTGTGACTCTGTAGAGATCATGAATATGGAGCAGTTACAAATGTGTAACTCTAGGTTACAGATCTGTAACTGCAATGCAGAATGCCAACACTTTTTTCAGTATTCACAATGTTGAATATGTTGGGTATATCAAGTGGTAACAATATAACACTTGATTCATTTTATTCCAGGTTGTAACATAAAATGTGGAAAATCAGATGGGTGAATACTTCTCCAAGATGTTGCATGTGTTTCAGTATTTTTGCTTGCTAAAAGTCCTTCCCACATGGATCAAAATCCATGAAAGTGTTGTGTCATTTAGTATTACATTTACTAGTCTCCTTCAAATCTGCAGAATTACAGATTTATTAGAATTCTACTCTAACATTATGTGGTGGCTGAACAGGTTTTTTTAGGGGCCAGGGAGAGGACACTCTTAACATTTGGCCATTCTATTTTTGAGTCCATCTCTGTTTAAGAATCAGAGCCACATCACTAATAAAGATACAACTTTTTATCTTGATGTCTACCTACCATTTTATGTATTTATTTTGTAAACTTGGATGTACTTTCTAGTGTATTTGGGGAACATTTACAAGGACAGCTCATAATGAATTAAAAAAAAAAGAATCCTATCCCATAAGATAAATGAAACAACTTCATACAAATTAAAACAGAACATAAAAGCATCCTTAAAGCAAGCTCCCTCAGCTTATAAAAGCCAGATGCCTTACAAAACAAGACTTGCTTCCCAGAACATTTCAAATAGGGAGAAAACACACACACACACACACACACACAGCAAATCAGTTGAATCTCATGGGAGTAAGTTAGCAATGGGATGCCCTCCAGGACTTCACTCTATTTCCTAACCCACAGCCACACATCAGAAGAAGAAACACACTCTTTCTAGAGAATGGGAAGCAACTTGCCAAAACTGGAATTGATCTATGACCGTTTCCTGGTTGGGAAAAATCCCTGGGACTAAAACAGAATCCAGATAGGCCATCCACAACTTTTCAGGGGAGATTTTCATCATTTTTTTAAAAATGGGGAAAAATGGATGAATGGGTTGGGCAAATATAGCCCTCTGAGATCTGTTAGGCTGTGTATGTGGCCCCTGGTATAGTTGTCTGCCCCTGATGTAAAGTATTCTATAACCATAATTTTCTGTGTTTGTCGTGATCAAAAATACATATACTGTTCATTTGATTAATAAATAATTAATATAATTAATGTATAACCGCCTAGTAGAGGTTGAAACTGTTCATTCCCTATGAAAATTGAAGGCACAGGCAATCCAATCCAGACAATGTCCAGACTAAGGAGCAAAAGGTTAACATTCATACACATTAGGGATTCAGGCAATCTGAACTGAGTGCCATGCTGAGTAAGAAAAGAAAGAGTGATATAGCTACAAGGTCCATATTTAGATATATAAAAAAATTTCCAGTCTCAGGCTCTTTTCGCATGGCATTTGCCATGCAAAAGGGCCTCTCAAGTATCACGCGAATGTGAGGAGTGGTCAACACGATGCACTCACAATTGCATGATGCTCCAGGGTCTGGCAGGTGCCGCCCACACACTTTTTCATTTTCGGCTTTAAGCCGAAAATGGTGCACGATCGCACACCGCTCCAGGGCCCCGCTCACACTTGCTGTGTGTGCAGAGCTCTGGAGCCATGGCGCTCGCGCTTCCTGCCCCAGCACAGCCTGGGAAACTCCCAAGCTGCACTGCAGAAGGAAGAAGCAGGGCTCTCGCGTGAGCAGCCGGCAGCTGTGGAGCTGAAGCAATGGGGATGCGAGAGTCTCACACGAGGCTGCTTGCGCGATCCCCGCACCCCAGCACCAAGAAATTGAACTGCAGAAAGGGCCTCAGCTGGGCCCTGTCAAGCTTCTGTTCTCGCTCTGTTTTGTTTTGTTTTTTTTTAAAAAAATCATTATATATGATTTTGATATTTTAGAGTTTTCTTCCTCCAAGTAAAAATGTACATTCTTTCTTAATTTGTGTATTTGTGCAATTTATCCAATGTGCACACCTTTTCCTCATTGTTTCTGTGGCCATTTCCGCCCTACACTGTTATAGTGCTATTATTCCACTTTCAGCATCCTGTGGAATTCCAGGATTTGTCCTTTCCTGAGGCCAAAGAGCTCTCTGGCTAAGAATTCTAAATGTCCCTCCCTAAACTACAAAGCCCAGGATTCCATAGGGCATTGAAAGTGACACAATAGCACCATAGCAATGTAGCATGGAAATGGCCTGTGACATAACACAACTGTTAACCCAACTTTTTCTCATTGCTTCTGTGAATATTTTTATTCATCTAATTCCAGTAATTTTTTTTTTAAAAAAATGTAGCCATAAATTTGTGCAACTTGATCTAAATTATCTATCCGTGTCAGTAGTGTATGAATGTTTCAAATGAAATATACATTTTTTGCAACAAATATTGGGAGGAATAAAAATGCTGCTATTTCTCAAACTGTTCAGTGTAATTTATTTTCACCCCCTGTATGCAGAGAGGATACAGTGCAAAGCTCTAGTCTCTAGTCTCCAAGACTACATGGCATCTCTCTCACTAACATGGACACACTGGTGTACTGTTTATAATGAGTGTTCCATGGCCAATTCACCCTCATTTATTTGCATTCAGAAGCTTTTCCTTCCAGCCTTATTACACTTAGTGTGGCAGACATTTTACAAGTCAGAAATAAAACTCAGCAACACAGATGATTAGGCAACAGAATAATGCTACCAATGAAATTATTTAGAGCAGCTATGTTCATTCCACTGAAGAACTTGAACTACTATACTGGTTGTTCCATATGAGGTATGTTTTCTCCCACTGCACCAGCTGTGTACCTGAATGATTATTTTTTCCCTTTGCTTTCATGGTGCCTACTCTGCTGCAGATGCTGATCTTTTTTTTCTTGACAATAAGGAACTAAAACATGGAAATTTATGTTGTTGTTTTTTTTCTAAATGGGAGCTGTGCACAAGCAAAGATGTGTTTTGCAGATCTGTCACACTTATGTAAAACACGTTTGCAGCGTTTACAGTGTTTTCCATCCATCCTTTAATGCAAGTGTATCAGATATCCAAATTCAAAGGAAAACATGGATTTGATGCCAATCATGTTTTGCCTTTCTACTGAAATGTAAATTTGCTTTGCATTATAGCAGAGTTTTAATGAAACCCAATTTTTTCTAAATAGGGTAGCCAACCAGTATTATTCTCTGAACCTCAGAGGTAAAGGAAAGGAAAGGAAATGTGAAAGGCACTGAAATATTGGAATGTCTGAAGAGCTGAGGATTGACCAATTTATCCTGGGCTGCCTCTCTCACATTGTACTTGGGGGAGACAATATTTCTACTGCATAATCATCATATTGTCAAACAGCTATGGGCACATGTGAAGATCTTAAATATTTTAAATATGCCCAAAATATGTCAATGGATAAATATGCTAAAGCAATGTGTAAAACTGAAAACATGAGCTTAAATAAGCAGATAAGTGAAGAAAGCTATGAGTTTAATTCCATTAAAACAACAGCCATCCAACCAAACTGAGCACAGCCCAATGGAAAGTGGAAAAAGATTATGTCCATATTCTTAGTGAGTTATATGGAAACCAAAGGTAAATAAGAGCAGAGGAGAAAAACACAATATGGGGGTGTGGAGAGTATTTTTTTAAAAAAACAAGAATGGTCAAATGCACGTTTTGTTTTTGTTTTTAATGTTGAGGTACGTTGTTGAGAAGACTCCTAGATTAATGAGAATATTTGTCATTCGAGACTTATTCTGTGCAAAATTCACGTTTTTGTTTTTGTTTTGTTTTTTTCTATGCAGAAAACAGTATTTTCTGGGCCAAAAATAATACTTCTGCATTGAAGTATTAGTTTTTACACAAAAAATATTGGCTTCTGCTTTAGTTGGGAGATTTCTGGAGATGCTTTAGTTGCAGAGTTATTCTGCATAAAATCCAAACATGGTCGATTTGCATAGAAAACACCATTTTCTGTGCAGAAAATAATATGCTGTTTTATGCACAAAACAACCAATGTGCAAATTAGAAACATAATAAGTTCCAGATTGCAAATTGCCTTCAAAATCCAGTTTTTGAATACTTCCTTGCAGTGAGAAGAACACTGCTGAAATTACTAGTTGCTACTTTGAAGAGCAAACTTAGTGAAAAAATTCATCATCAAACACTAATTGTATTTGTCATGTTAGATTTGGTGCTGCTTCCTCTGGCATCACAATCTCAGTGTCCTGAGGGGCAAGCCTGTGATTCTATTGCACATAGAACAGTCATGTTTGGTAGAAGTTATGAGTGACTACAGTCAGCAACAACATTCTAAAGAGCTATATAGCATAGATGGGCAATCATAAGAAGTCCCGTTTTCTCAGTTTCATTCCATGCATAGAACATACTTGTGGAAGGGAAGGTGGAACCACAGCAATTGGTTCAGTAGCTGTCAACTGTACAATGTCTGAAAGGGCTGTCAAATTGTCATACAGACTGCAAAATTGTGCATGGAGAGGGTGGGAGATGATGCCTGTAGACATGACAACATCAAATGTGGTATTACTGATTTTTCCTCATGTTCCCTAGATCTGTAAGTGATCAAAGTAAACACAGTAACAAAAACAACAACAAAAGGAACTTTGTCTGCAGAACATATGAAGGATGACTACGAACACCAACCCTCTGTGAGCACAAGAACTGTTCATTTTACTTACCTGTAAGTAAAAGCGAAACAAAGACGCATATGGAATAAATGTATTCAAATGTATGCAACCTGCTATGGAATAAAATAGTAGGTTGCATACATTTCTCTCCCCCTTCCTTTCCTTTTCTTCCTCTGTATTGGGGTTCTTCATCATTTTCATTGTCACTGTCGTGTTTTGGGACTCAGGGCTCTAGGAATTAAGAACCTGGATTAATTACAGGCTCAGAAGATAGAGTGTTTATTTTACAGTGTTTCACTGCAAACAACCATTGGCAGACTGCACTTTCTTTCCCAATCTAATATGAATCATGAAGTAGACTATCTCTGCTGAGCTCATGACTTCCAGGAAACCTGGTCTGAATATGAGAATGGATCTGCCACAAACTTTACATTCCTGTAAATGTCTACATACTCCATTGGCTTTCTATCATGGTGCCTCACCCAGAATGGACACCTCAAACTGATGTGGTAAGGATCATGGGTTTTCAGTACTACTTACTGCAAAATCTTCCTCAGTACATCACATTCTAGCCATACACATTTGCTATACATAACATAGGCCCTTTCCACACGGTATTTTCTATGCGAAAGGGCGCCTGGAGCGTTGCACGATTGTGAGGAGTGATCTGTACGACACACTCACAATTGCATGATGCTTCAGGGTAGGGCAGGCACCAATCACACACCTTTTAATTTTTGGCTAGAAGCCGAAAATGGTGCGTGGTCACACATTGCTCCCGGGCCCCACATGCACTTCCCAGGAGTGTGGAGCCTCTGGAACCACGCTGGTCACACTTCCTGCCCCAGCACAGCCTGGGAAACTCCCAGGCTGCACTGCGGAAGGAAGAGGCAGGGCTCTCACATGAGCAGGCAGCTTGTGTGGAGCCAAAGGACCCTGGACACGAGAGCCTCACACCGGAAAAAAAGTAAGGTGTGGAAAGGCGGTAGCTTTTCCCTGCATGTCTTCTCCTTCACTTCCTCACTTCCTGATATCTGTTTCTGTGATGCCCTGCTCTCACTGTTCAGCCAAGTATTTCATATTGAACTTAATATACCAATATGGCTCCCTTATTGGAATAAAAGCAGGAAATAAATAAAGATGCAGGACACGATGTATGGTGGGGATAGGCAAGGGCTGATGAGAGCTGCAGCCCAGCAACATCTGCAGAAGCACTCATTCCCTGTTCCTGCTATGTAGTCCCTATTGTTGTCCTTTATGTTTAAAAATGTCTGCTATCTTCTTTTGAAGTTGTGACATGTTAGCTGCAAGAGTAGTAGCAATTCGGGTTAGGAAGGTGGCCTCAGCTGGAGAGTCAATGGCACTCAGTTTCATATATTTTTTGCTTTGTGGTCATCAGTGCAGCCCTTGGCTGTACTGCTTTTCCACTTTGGCCATTTGAATTGCTCGGGCTCTGGCATCAATCTTGTCATCAAGAAGATTATTTTAAAAGACTCATATCATGGTCTGACCTTTACTCTGGCTTTGGAGAGAAGCACACTTTTGTCTCCCCTGATTAACAGAGCCTAAGACTTACAGTGCTGGGCCACATCATAGCGTTTAATCTTTATTAGTATGAGCTAATATTCCCCTAAAGACTCCTTTTATTATCTGCTTGGTGTCTTATGTCTTATCAGGCCCAGGAGTCAGCAACTGCATCAACTTTCCTGAACTTTTTGAAAGAGGTGTGAATTTGACTTTTCAAGAGTCTGACAAAACCAGGATGAGTGATTCTGCTTAGGACCCTTCGGCACCACTAAGGACTTTTTAAAAAGTCCAATTTTAGAAGTAGTTTTGTATGTGAGGAAAAGTAGAAGTGGACAAACCCCTAAAGACTTATAATGGACCTGTCTATTTTATGGAAAGTCATTTAGTGAAGTGTGTTTTGTCTGCTTCCTCTCCAAAGAAAGTGAAAATACTGACTGATTCTTTGAAAGAGCAAAAGTTTTATGCCCCCCCCCCCCGTGTGTATGTGTATGTGTGTTAAATGGAATGAGAAGAACATGTCTAAAATTATTTTCCCCAGGTGGCAGATTAACTGGCTCACTTTCAGAAATGTTAAGCATAGCTTCAGGAAATTGAATTGCCAAGAGGGCAAGCCTTTGACTGGAGTCCATTTTCAGATTGGTGTTTTGGTATATGTTTGTATATATGTTTACACAGCATTTTGGGGGATGAAAGAACATGTTTCTGTAATATGATGAAAGCTTATTTACTTAATCTTTTTTTTTTAAATATTTGTTGTGATTTGCAGGTGCCTCTAGAGAAACACAGTTTTTTATTTGTCTTTCTACCTTTTTGTTCATCCTGCTCAAATCCATTCGAGATCGGATGGTCTGATACATTAGCAGCACATGAATTAGGGGTGGTTTCTTTTGTATAGATGGTATACCTCTAGAGTTGATTGAACTGCCCTAACACACACACAACTCATCCCTAACCTAAGTCTCTGGAGCCTGAAAAACTTATAAATACATACCAATTGCAGAAGATAACCGCTATAGAAAATTACTGAGGAATATGATCTTAATGTAAGAACTGCTGCACTGAGCCATTGGTACCTAATGAAGCAAAGGGAAAAGCTTTGTTCAGGGACCCATCTTTTACAATGATGCCTTTCCTTGGTAAAATTCATGTTTGGACATTGGGCTTGTGTAAGAAGCTATACTTCCTTTAAAGCAAAGTGTATAATTTTTCCTTTTATATAATCTTAACTCAGGCAGCACTGTCACTGAAATTAATGGTAGTGGAGATGCCTGTGGTGATTCATGGCCCTGAAATATTTTGGGCTATAGGCTGCAAAGAATTTCTCAGGGGGCACTGGATGTATCAAGTGGAGGAAATAACTCAAACCTCATCTATGGATCTGAGATTTCTTGATGAAATTTCAGGTTTTTCCCCCAGTCAGGTCTGACTCAGCTTCTCATGTATACGTTGTGTGAAAAGTTAAGGGGGTGGGGTAATTTAACAAGATCTTTCCACCAATGTTTACAGGACCACACAGCAAAGAACCAGCCAGATTCCAAAATAAGCTAAGATGTGTTTTATTGAGGGGAATTCACTCATGCAAGCACAGAAGATATAAACAGTCATGTATTCACACAAGAGCTAACTGAAGAATAAAGGGAGGAAAAATTATGGATAGTGAGGCTGAGGTTTTTGGGTTATAATGATCATTCCAAAAGAGTAGTGAAGAAGCAGTGGGGTGGCTTCGACTTGTGTGTCTAAGGGCAGTACACAACCAGAAATCAGAGCAACAGCATGGCTACCAGTAAGTGAAGTACTACATCTGACTGATCAACACAATGGACTTATATACTCTATTTCTCTCCATGAAGGAGTGTGAGTTAATTGCTTGCTTGCAAATTAAACAAAAGTGGACTGGAATGGACTAATTGTTTCAATATCTTGGTTGGGTAATGCAACTGCACAACGTTTTGGTAGGAAATACACATAGCAGGGGTGCTTTCCTGCTGCATCTGGGCTTGACTATTGTTTTCATTGAGATGATTATTTTAGAGCCATTAAGTCAGGCTTTCCTGGCTAATTCTCAGTGAATTTATGACCTGGCCATGCTGAGATTACCTTTGGCCTGCTTTCCTGCCAGTGTCATTTCTCCATGTGGCCTTTCAACTATAAGTGTGTATAATTTATATTTTATGCCAACTAAACATATCTGCCAATTAATATATTTCACCAATTAAATCATATGGGGTGTATGGCCTGGTAACATAGGAGAGGGTCTGAGATTCCATTTCAGAGTATCCAGAAATCTTATTTTGCTAAGAGTCTTCATTGTGCTGTTGGCCTGGAACAAGTTGTTCAAAGCAAGATATGTAAAGAGGTACAGGAAGGTACTGCATTGGAGCCTTTTTCTTCCCCTGTTTGTTAATTTGAGTGTGTGTCCAATGGGTGTTGTTCCCACAAAGGTATCTGGTGAATCCAGGCTCATCTATCATTTGTGTTACTCCAATGGAGATTCAATTAATGATGTCTTTTCCTGCAAAACTTTGTACAGTGCATTGTATAGCTTTTAATGCTGCCATCAATAAGTTCACAGGAATGGAATAGTAATGGAACTGGCAAAATGCAACATTAAGTCTGCATTTTGTCTCTTTCCAGTTCAGTCTTAGGATTTTGAATTCTTAGGATTTTCTTTTGGGGGACTCTATTATATGAATAGAGCTCTCCCTGTGAGATGTTCTGCATATTGTTCCACATTCTAGAAATGTAGTATCTTTCTGGAGAGGGCTTTTAGACTGAGGTTGGGATTGAAATTATCATTCATTCATTCATTCATTCATTCATTCATTCATTCATTTATGGGAAGGGCTGTTACAGGGTGGTGTGGTTCTCTAATGAGGGAGTTTTATTCCCTCACAGAGGACTTAGGTGTACCTCTGGCTCATTAGAAGAATAAGGGGCCTACTCTTTCTTTGGTTTCCTTTGGTATTCAAAAATCAATGTTGTTTCTCTTTCCCTGTTAATTTCTATGTGCCATGTGGTGAGCTGATAGGTCTTGATTTATGACTATTATGGTTTACTGGGCAACACACCAGATCTGAATTTACCACTTTGGGGCTCAGCTGGGGTTCAGAGATGTTACCACCGTTAAGTGCTTTAATGGAAGAGGCCTCCAATGGAACAGTTTGTTGCCTCTTCTGTTTGAGGAATGTGCTAGCCCTCCTTCTGACATCTTAGTCATTGGTGGGAATGACTTGGGCTTGCTGAAGAGCAAGGTCCTGAGTTAATAAGTCTTGAGTGACTTTCAGGTCATAGAAAGTCATTGGCTTGGAGTTTCCCTGTTTTGTTTTGTTTTTTTTCTTCTATCATTTTATGACATCAGGGTTGGTACAGACAGGGTAACCCAGAGCATATTAACCATGTACATAAGAAGGTCAATAGGGAAGTCTGTAATGCTATGGGTAAGCCATTACCATCTCTTCAAAGCATGTTGGACTTTCATTCCCATAGTCCTGACAAATTGCATAGTGAATGCTGGGACATTATAGGAATTATTGTGCAACATACTTGGAAAATATTAGGCTGCCTAGTTTGGGATACACATATTAACTGTATCTTATGGTACCAGCTTTAACAAGATAAAAGGGGAAATATCTCTGTGAATGAACCACATAAAGATACAATGTATCAATGGCATACAGTGTTCTTGCTTAATATTTATAGTAAAAGACTTATGATAAAGTGGCACAGCCACTGGTGGCAGACTGAGATCTTTTTTTGTAGTGCATCACCCACCCAGGAGATCACCCTGTTTCTATTTGTACAGATTTGCCATATTGTTGGACACAAAAGTATTCTCAAGCATTTTGTCTTTTGTTTTTGAATTCCTAAGCCATTCTAAACAAGGCATTCTGTGGTCTAAAAATCTTTGAATCCATGTTAAGTCTGTTTTACTGTCATGAATCCATTCTGAGTCCGTTTTACTGTCTTACAACTGCAAGAACTATGTCCAGAGCCAACAAGTAGTGGATACCACAGATAAAGTAACAAGAACAGTTTTGAAAGTGGCTGTCCTACCCTGAGAACATCAGTTTCTTTAAAGAAATGAGTATCTTTATGCTAGAACAGTCATGAGGACCATATTCTCTAGAACTGGCAACTTCAATAGCTTTCACTCATGCACATGTTCTCTCAGTGTATGTAACTCTTATAAGTCTTATAAATTTGCTGATGCTGCCAAATAAAGCTTGTCTGACCAGACTTTTGCTATTCAGTTGGACAGACAGCACAGTCTGGAAAGTTAGTCCCTCTTGGCCAAAAGTGTATGTGAGTGTGTGTGTACTTCCTTCTGAACTGAGTTCAAGGCCAAATCTAGCTCTGTGCCATACCTGCAAAAGCATAATAGGGCTGATATTTCAGCCCAACCCAGCAACATAACACCAGTTACTCAGATCTGGTGGTAGTAACATTATCAGTAGCCAGCAATGAACTGAAATTGTTCTGGACAATTAATTGTACCTCATATTTTTCTTTTTGAAATGGGACATACTTCTTAATAATCTTTTTTTTCTAAAGTTGGGGTAAAATATCTCAGAAGAGAATTTTCTAATTGTTTATTATTTTGCTTCCCCAGTGAAATGTAGGGAAATTTATTTATTTATTTATTTATTGTATTTCTATGTCACCTTTTCTCCCAAAGTGAGACACAAGGCAGCTTCCAAAAAAATTTAAAAAAACATTAAGAACATTCAAAACAATTAAAATCATTAACATATAAAATGATAAAATCTTTCTTTTTAAAAAAAAAAAAACTTAATAAATAAGTAGAAACTCCCCTGCTCACTCATTAAAAGCCTGTTTGAAAAGAAATGTCTTTGCCTGCCTATAAAAGGAAGGTAGGAAGGGGACCAGCCTAGCCTCCTGCAGAAGAGAGTTCCACAGGGAGGAAGCAGCCACAGCTTTTCCCCCTATCTAAATAGGGTGAGGAATTTTGAGTGTAGCCATAGATCCATTCTAATATTGCTTGATATTATTTTAACATGATTGAAGGAAGCAACAGGTTGGGCTCCTACTTTTTGTAAATCTCCTTCTTAGGCTGTTTCCACACAAGAGGGGAGGAGTGGTTCACTGCATGTCAAGAGTGGTGTTTTTATGCTCTGATTCAGAAGCTGAATTCAGGAATTCAGAAACTGTGCTGTCTGCATCCCCCCCACCCCCATTTACATTGTACTATTTTGGAGAACAGCGGTTGCTGCATCCATAACAGCAAGTCTCTGGCCACTCCCATTCCCCTCCCTCACCCACCCCACCATCGCTGACAGATCTGTTTTTTTTTTTAACATATTTCTGCATTGCTATGTTTGTTCATAGGAATGTATGTTCGTTGATATGTAGAAAAAAACATGTTTTAACAGTCCATTACCAGATCAACTCTCTTCCCACTGTATGTTTAACACAGGAAGATAATAATGATGGCAGCCTGTCCTTTGACGGATGGAGAAAGATAGGGACAGAAATGATGGAAGGGACAGCCTGGGAATGCCCATAGCTGACCACATCTGCAATGTGAATCAATGCTACACTTCTGCATGTAGGCAAAAACCAAGGTAGAACCAGTTTGGGAGATTTACATTGGAGTGTTTCTGGTTTTCACATACAGCAGTTTTGCATCACAGTAAACCACAGTGAACTGTTCTAGGAGTTGGAAATATGCAGAACCATGAGGAAAATTACAATGCTAAAATGGTACAACATGCAGACCAGAGGGTAAGAATTCGACACTGCTATGACGTATCAACCTCGTGCAGAAATGACCTTAGCCTGTTATATCTCTTATCCACAGATAGAAACAGTCAATGCAGTTTTTTCCAGTATTAGTAAAGCTAAATTTTCCCAGAATAATTTTTTTCTTTCCTTCTTTCATTATAATTTTCTTTCTTTCTTTCTTTCTTTCTTTCTTTCTTTCTTTCTTTCTTTCTTTCTTTCTTTCTTTCTTTCTTTCCTTCCTTCCTTCCTTCCTTCCTTCCTTCCTTCTTTCCTTCTTTATCTCTTTTGCCCCCCTCCAACAGCTAATTAATTCTGCAGCCTAAGAATACTATTGGAAATACACAGTAGCACAGACAATTATCAAGAAATAAGGATACAGAATTTTGAAAGGCCTTTTTTACTTAGCTTTGGGCTTTTCACATATTGTGGCTAGGTGGTTGCTAATACTGCTTTTCCTCTACAGACTAAGCCAAGCAGGAAGGGGAAAAAATAACAAGAGGTTTATTGAATCTCAAGCAAACTATTAATGGGGGTGGAGTGTTTAGTTCTATTGGACATAAAGTTGTAGGCCTGAATGATGCAGTGCACTCACTGTTTTGTGACTGCATCCATAGCAAATGTGAATAAGACAAGGACTTTTAAATGTTAGATTTTAACAAATCTCAACAACAGGGTCATATAAATGTCACATGGATGAACGTATTCTTTTCTGCATATTACATGTCTTAGCAGTGAAAGAACAGTGAAATATGCTGCCCTTTCACTCAGCTCTGTTCATGTTTGTTTATCAAATTAAAGATGGATAAGACTAGCTACTTATTTGGTTTGCAAAGAGATTGCTTGTTCGGCATGGAGAGTGCAAAACATTCTTGGATATTTACCAGGAACCTTTTCTATTTATTTCTCCATGCAAATAGATACATATCATGTTGTCTTTCAGAATAACAAATCCAGTCAACCAGAAGGGTTTTAATAACAAATCCAGTCAATCAGAATGGTTTTTAATAATTCTAATTAAAACAAGAACAAAAACCTCCCTTCTCATTTCTGCATGAATAGCAGAAGAATTTATTCCACATAAAAATGTTCTTAGGGTATAAAAGCAGAGACAATCTGTGCATCAGCATAAAGTATACAAGTAGATTTGCAATAGACTTAGCACATGCAAAAGAAAGCAAGTTCTTCACACAAATATCATTTACTTGGAAAATTCAATACCACAAGATGTGGTCATAACTGAAATAGATTGAACCAATATTTTAGACTGTGGTTCTCAACTTTTTGTTCTCCAAATGCTTTTAGATTCAAGTCCCAGAAGCTGCAGCCAGTATAGGAATTCTGGAAGATAAAATCCAAAATGTCTGTAGAGTCAAAAACTAAGATTCATGGTTTTAGAAAAAAAATAAAGAGGACAAGTTTGTTGTTTATTATTAAATGTACAGTTGAGCAGACCATCAAACAAAAATCTGTGCCAGTTTCAATGGATGTAAATTGAATGAGAGGCTTTTGTTGGTTGGTTGGTTGGTTGGTTGGTTGTATTTTGATAGGAGGTGGGGAAAATAGCCTTCAAACTTCTAAATGACCTGGAGCTGAGATATCTGAAGGAACGCCTTCATTCATAGGAGCCTGTCCAATAGCTTTATCTTCATCTGGGGTCTTGTTATAGGTCACAAATCCAATAAGTGAGCACTTGTTACAGAGCCACATAAGCTTTGTTACCTTGAATTTAAAAGAACCTACCATTGAAGGTCAGCTTGGTACCTTCACTTTTTGGTGAGCAGCAAAGACAGTTTTATTCCAGCAACCTTTTCTGCAATTAATGGCTTGAATTTGGATAGACCCAACTTGATTTTCCTGCCCATCACTTCTCAGATGTGCTCTCCAAGCATTTTCTGAGAGTAGTCAGAGGGAATAAGTGAAGAAGAGAACTCACTGAAATTGAGCAAATGGATTTTCCATGAAGAGAGGGGGATTTTCATCTGGGTATTTGTTAAATACTAGGGTCAATGGACCCTAGGACTTTTTTTTTTTAAAAAAAAAATCATTTGTATTATTTTCCTATTATATACAGAGGTTTTTATTCTTATTTGAAGTGTAAAAAATGGCTATATGGAAAATTAGATTATTCCCTTCCAAGAATATAAGTTGGTGATTATGTAGACCATTTTCAGAAAGCTGTGTGGAAGGCCATATATAATTCAATACAACCATCAGAACTTTCAATAACGAATCACAGTTACAGTTCTTTTGCTATACGACTTGACAGCTCAAAGGAAGCATGCACCAGCCCCTGTTATTGGCATTGGGTCTGAAGCCACTAGAAACATGAACCTCTTACCTCCTAGGAAGAACATCATATGAATGATGAAGTCATCCATCAGCCAGAAAAGTAGCATTAGCTGAAGTAAATTTCCTGTCAGAAAGCTGCAAGTCATCCTCCAACTGCAGGAATAGCCATTGGTGGTTCCCATGTCAGTAGGATAGTGAATCCACTCTAAGTTTTGAATAGCTTTAAAGGAACTATTTCACAATCTGAATCTGTTTTGGAGGTAGGGTTCACTAACTTGGAAAGGTTCTTTAAAATGGTCAAAAACTAAACAAAAATGGGCATTACATAATTAAAGAATGAGGATTACAAAGAGGGAACAGCACAAAATAAATAATAAAGCACGAGATGAACATGAGATGAAATTGAAATATTACATAATAAGCAGGCAGGACAACAGAGGTAATACTGTTTAAGAGGAATCAGAAAGAAGCAAGATAATCAACCAAACGAGAGGATGAAAGGAAGTGGAAAGTGTGCAGTTAAAAATCTAGATAAGGGTAACTTAAAGAAAATAGAATCTTTTGTACAAGTAAAATCCTTGGAAAACAGATAAGCATACCCTTATAACATTTTTCTTGATATTAAGTACATTACAGAGGAACTGTATGTATTATATTGTCTCATAAATACATATACACAACTTTGTAATTTTTACAGAATGGAAAAACTTAGAGGACAGTTGTTACGGTACTTGTAAATATTGAACTATTGTAAAAACTAAAGAAAAAATGGTCAAAAACCTAGAGTAGAGTCACATTTCCACTGACACGAATGTCACTGGCCATGTATGAGCCACAGAACTGAAGAGAAGAACCACCTGGCCCCCAACCATTGGACAGGAAGCTATAGGCTACCATTGTGCATGTAAATGTGTGTGAGTGTACTCTGCTATCATCTATTTAAAATTCCATAACTTAGTGGAACTTACTTTTGAGTGGGCACATATGGTATTTCACAACAAATCTTTTTGTCTGAATAGAACTGCAGATTCACATTCTCAACAACTTTCTGTTCCCAAAAGTCCAGAAATAATTTTGTAAAACAAATTGTTGCTAAGTCATCTTGTACTGCAGTGTCTTTTCCTCTCTGAGAGAAGGATTCTTTTTTGGCAGTTGAGCTCTGTGATAACAGCATGAAATGAGATAAACCATAGTGCTCAAGTGGCACATAAATATGTGACAGCGATGAATTTTTAAACAATGACTCTCCCAAAATTTGTTCAGCCAGGCAGCTTTGGAAGATTACAATCAGCTCAATGCTTACTTTTAATTCAAATACGTCAAAGTTCCTATATAAGAAGTTTCTATATTTAGGACTCCACTTTATTCTAGTACATGGAATTCGCAAGGCCAGCCCTTCCATTATGAAGCAATCTCTTCAGGCAGCAAATTCTGGGAGGGTGCAGCAATGGGGCAGTCACTGACTCTGTTGTTTTTGGAACAGTGAACCCATCTTCAACTGTACAGCCATTTTGCCTGCACTTGGGAGGTTTCCCAGTGCTGAACCTATTTGCTTGTTAATTTCTCACTTTTCTCTTAATAGGAAACCCAAGGTGGCTTACAATATAACTTGAAATAAAATATAGCTAAACAATCCATAAAGCAAAAGTTAAAAAATATGCAAACAATCCAGTTAAAACATTACAGACAGCTAAAAAAAAAGAGCATTCAGCATACAGTAAAGATAAAAATACAGTACACACTATTAAATTATCCTTCTGCAATTACCAGTTCAAAGCTGAAGACCTGTTTAAATAAAAGGTCTTTGCCTGCCAGTGAAAAGAGAGGAGAAATGGGATCAACTGAGACTCCTGTGGGAGGAAATTCTGTAACCTGAGAGCAGCGACCACTCTTGGGAAATTGTCCAGGATCAGGAATATTCCCATACAAGATAGAGCATCGTCAGGATGAATAGCTGTGATAAAATTAGAAATGAATCCAATATCCCCATGGCAACAGAGACAGTGACTATTCTGGGCAGTGTTATTCTTCTGGAATCCCCACTTTATTCTCCCCTGTAGAGCTATGAGTGCAATATGACTATCCTATTGTCCTCACCTGCTGTCTTCAGGTTTGGAGGAGGATACTGTTCCATTACCGGTTTTGACTAGCCATCCAGACAGCTTATGAGTGTAGATATTAAAGTGTGGTGTATTTTGCCCATCATATCATGTGGCAACATATCTAGGGCTGGCCCTGGGAAATGTTATTTTGAAGGAACATAGTTGTCCTCAAAAATTATTTTATATTGCTTTAATCAAGGTTGTCTGTCAATCTAAAGTCTCACATTTTCAAAGTATATTTCTATGGCACCTTTTTTTTCAATTAAGTGTCTTGATGTGACAGATCACCCTTTCTCAACAAAGACAAGAACCTGCAAGTATGCCTTACATCTCTATAACAAGGCTGCACACACACTGTGCAAGGGAAAATCATAAGCAAATGTGTGATGCATGCATGTAATTCCCCTCTCCATGCCAGTTAGTAATTATCTTTAATAGCTAACAAGTTGCTAATCAACAGGTGGGGCAGAGAAGACTCACTCAAGTCCTTTCCACACCATGCTCTTCCTGAAGAAAAGGTGGGAAAAGTCTGGTTTCCTGTAGCTCCAGAGGACAGGACTACAATTAATGCCTGGAAAGAGCAAGAAAGAAGTTTCAGCTAAAAAGCTAAGATAAGAGCTGTTTGACAGTAGAAAATCTTCCTTGAGAAGCAGCCCTCTTCCTTTGGGAGACTTATTTTAGAGGAGATGGATAGCCATCTCTAGGAGTGCTATAGTACTGTCAATCCAGCATTCATCAGAGGCTTGTATGAGGTGACCTCCAAGATCCCTTCCATTGCTAAAATGATATAATTCTGTGGTATTCTAAGCTTTCTGACTGAACTGTGTGTCACAGGATTGTGGAGGGAGTCCACGTGAATTGTACATATTTACTTGCAAGATTTTCTTTTCAATCAAAGGTGAAGAGGCAGAAGCCTGCTTCTGAATCTACTGGAAATATAAAATTGATATCTACATCCTAGAAGAGGTTGAATGTGACATGTTAGAAATAATGTAGCTAATGGAACGAGCTGATGCTTATGGCAGCTGTTGTAAAACATTTCAAAAATTGTGTAAAAAGGAAAAATGAAGCTACTCTCTTAATGTAGCCAGAGATAGGTTCTGATGACTTACAAATATTTTAGAGGCCTTTTTAGAAATATTGTAGAAGTATATGGATAGATTTTTTTTTCTCACAACATTCTCTTAGCAACCCTAAGGATTCTTTTTTTTTTTAGTTTAGAAAGTAACAGAAAAACAATGAGCAACATCTCAAGTAACAAAAGTTTCTCTCTCTTTTCATCTATGGCAAGTACTGTAATACTAAGAGATTTCTTCTCATGTCCTGTAACACTCTATGAGACCAGAAAATAATGAATCCATTTAAAAAAATATTTTTACAGGTCCAAGGCTTGGACAGATAATTTTTATAATATTCACAGAGTATAGAAAAGAGGAAAATGATCCTTCATTCTAGGCTTGGGCAGTTGATACAGGTTCTAGATCTGTTTCAAATGCTCCCAATTTCTTTTTCATAAAAAAGCAAAGAAAGCACACCAAAGTTTCCTTTTAACATTTCAAAAACTTCCTGTATGAGACTGTTTGAAGTTCCTGAACCTTGGCACTTACCTCAGAAGTTCATACATTAATTGATATGTAGCATTGTTATCCTGTTTACTGGGGGTCCTGCGAGGGACTCCAAAATGTGCTCAACTATATGTGGGGAAAATTAGCTCTGAGAACTTCTTAGCGTTACGAGAGGCAGGGTAACTTAGGAGGATCTTGTCACCCAGTGTTTACATGGTCAGGCTAAGTCAAGGAGCAGACTGGTTTGAAAGTAATGAATGATCTTTATTAAATACAGGCACACAATGTAAGCAACATATGCACACAGATACCTAAGGAAAATAAAGGTGTGAGTAAGATAGTGGGATTTTCAGAGAGATTGTTGGTTCGGTTGATACGAAACCTGTTCCTGAAGCCTAGAAGAAGATAGAGAGCGATGCTGGGGTTTGGTGTGGCTCAGCACGTGGAGTTGAGGGGAATCTTGCCAAGCAAGTGGCAGCAAGGTGGTCTGGAACTCAGGAAGGTCTCAGAATCAGGGGTTTTTATAGGGAGAAGTATGACTGCAGACTGTGCCTTACTCGGGGACAACAATGAGTTTTGGGTGTGAGACAATGTCTCCGAAAGGTCACAGTTTAGCATGATGGAATCAGAGCTGAATTAACAATGGTGTAGCCAGTATGTAAATTCACCATGCTTGACAGTGGATGGTTCAGCCTTTGTCAAGTTGCCTGCTCAGGGCAGGGAGCCTTTTGCAGGTAGCACGCATACATAATGTGGTGTTTGCCAGAGAGGTCACTGAAGCTGCGATCTGGCTATTTCTGGCTTGCCTGTATTGTTTGAGAATATTTCAGCAGTTAAATGCTGCGCCTAGTTTCGTCCTTGTCCAGAGGCCTCACAAACATGTGGAGAGGGGTGGTATGGTAAGGCCGAATTATGATATCAAAGTGACATTGAGTACTATCGCCAGGTAGACCTAAGCAGCAGTAACAGCATAGATAATTTTATTTATTATTTTTTTAAAAAAAATTGTATAGAAGAGAAATATACCCTGAAGGCACGTTTTTGAAAGACAAGGATATTGAATATAGCTGATCCTGTGAAGACAAGATAGAATAGGAAGTGAAAAAGAAAAAGTTGAATTATTCCCAAAATTTGAACCAGATCTTTCAGGATGTTACCCAAGGAAATGGTAGAGGTGTTAAATTCAATTGTTTGTAACAATGAAGGAGATAGGTGTACACAAATATTGTAATAACCTGTTGTCCTACCGATCTTCACATGAAGCTATGAATTTGGGCAGCAGTCATGGCCCTAGATGTCTCCTAACTCTGCACTTTTCCTGTGGAAAGTTATTTTGCTCTTTTGCAGAGAAGGCAAATTCTACAGTACTCAGAGTTCTTCTTTAACATTGGGCTTCATGCAGGTTGCCACATTTTAAATGTGTAGCCAGTGAAATGGAAAACAATGTGTTAAAACATGGAGGAAAACCACTGCCCGTCAGTGCCAAGTGCGAAAGGCGCACCCAAGCCTCTCACTCAAGGCCTGCCCAGGCTGACTCCTCGTTGTGATCAGAACTGAATAGC
This sequence comes from Iguana delicatissima, assembly GCA_948472985.1. Lineage (NCBI taxonomy): Eukaryota > Metazoa > Chordata > Lepidosauria > Squamata > Iguanidae > Iguana > Iguana delicatissima. Next base: position 504,892 of record CAOKZL010001834.1, read on the forward strand.
CAGGGAGATCTCTGAAACAAGACAGGGCAAGGACAAAAGGGTATGCCTCAGTTCTCCCTCTCTGAGAATGCAGTTCCTTCCTCAATCTTGTCCCCCCTTGGCTTCTTCCTTTCAGTACTCTCCCCCTTTACTGCTTTCTCTAACTCTGCCCATCTCCCAGACATAAAGATCAGACTGTGGTACTGTTAGCACTAAGGTCAAGGTGATATTATTTGTAGCGTGGATATTCCAGGATTCCAAATAAGACTCTGTGACACTGTTTTAAGGAACACAGAACTTCAAACATTTATTGCAACACTGTTTCTTTAAATTTGTTCTGTATCTCAATGTTTATAAACAGCACACCATTCTTCTCTCTCTCTCTCTTTCAATTCCTTCACTGTCTCTTGTACACCCAGTTTCTCAGCTCTCTCTCCCACAGAGCTCTTCAAATCTCCAACCTCTCCCAAACACACCACAAATCACACACTCTCCTTTAATCACTCTCCAGACAGTTAAAATCCATTATTTTTTCCTCTTCCCACCAGCCCCTCCCCTGGGCCATCCACAGTTCCATTTCACCAGCCAATCAGCTTAAACACTCTCAGTTGCCAAGGAGGCTCTATTGTCAAGACCCCCTCCCATCAGGTTTGTCACACAAGGTCTATGTGGAAAATTTGAAGGAACCTGAGTTTAGAGAAGAGAAACCATGAACGGCTGTTAAATACAGCCACCCCGCAAAAAAAAGTCATATAGAAAAGAGGAAAAGGTGTTATCTGTGTCCTAGAAGGAAGGACTAAATCTGATGGGTTCACAGGGTTGCAGTTTGTGATTGGAGCAAATAATTGGGTGGGAGCTCTCTTTTTCTGAGGCTGTTCAAGCTGGAGATTGGGATATTTGATATTGAACAGGAGGCTAGATTAGATGGTTTTCAGTACCTGCAATCATGCCTCCAACAACCCTGTAATTCTATGACACAATTGTAATTAGGGCAGGGGGAGCTTTTACAACATATGCCCCAGCCATACTGAAACTGCTTTCATAAGTTAATAAAACACTGATTCAAACACGTCAGTTTGTACCTTTCTCTGAACACCTGTGTTCTCCTTTCTACTAACAATGTTTCTGTTATTGGTGATGGAAAATTTAAAAAGTGATCCATAGCTGGGTGCTCACACCTGTGTATCTGTCATGAAAGTTGAATCTTCTTCCATTCAAACACCAAACTATGAGTCAGTATTATACTTCCTCAGTTGGAAGAGGTGGATGGGGCAGTGCAAAGGAGAAAGTGAATTAAAAAGATGGTAGGTCACAACTGATTTGTTAAAAGGCATTTGGTTACGTGATGATGCTGTTGTTAAGGCAAGCATGTCAACTGGCCAAATAATGTAATTGACTCTTCTGTATCACAACTGCTTAAAGCCTGCATTCCCTAATCCCAGAAACAGATTTTATTTTAAACAAAGGCAATTCCAGTTTTAATGATCTGACAACATCACTTTGTACATGCCAGGTTCACACTGGATGTCTCCTGTTTCTGACTGCAGCCTATACTGTACCCCATGCTGTGCCTTTGTCTACTTCAAAAAAGAAATGGGTGTAAGGAAGGAAGGAAGACAGTAGGATTACAGTGTAAAGCATGACATGTGTATTCTTCAGAAAGCCATATCTACTTCGTTTCTGTCTAAAGAGGGAAAAATAAATCTACAGGAAACTTCCAGCAGGAGGATGGAGGAGGGAAAAACTCAGCCTGAATTGTGATAAGGTAGAATTGTCACTGTTTGCTGTGTACCTTTAAAACTGAGCAATGGAATCAATAGCTACATTTTGGGTTACATAGGGCTTCCCATGAGGACAACATTAAAGTTGTACCTGTAGCTCCTAACTGGAACTGACTATAAGGAATATATATGTTGTTTTTTCTTTATCTAACTGCTAATTTGCTAGGTCCAAGCTAATTTTCTTGATCCAAATTTAAGATGCTAGTTATTATACTTTTAAAATTTTATATGACCTGGATCCAAATATCTTCTGGAATATAAGAACAGATTCCCTGGGGTGTAACTATTTTCAGTGTTCTAAGGCACATAATTATTGAATCTATACTTTTCAGCTTTAAATTAGCTGAATGTTAAGTATTCTTCTCACTTTCCCATACATATGTCCTCTTCCAGTATTTGTTGTTTGTTTGTTGGTTGTGTTTCCTAATTATTTAGGGAGCATGCAGGGGTGCCTGGTGATTTCCATGTCACTGGGAATTTCCTTTGAATTGTATTCTGAACCATAAAGGAGCTGTCCAATTGTTCTGAATTTATTTTGAGTGATAGAGCTCAACATCTGGATATCTCCTTTGTAGCCCTCAGCAAGAGATAGGGCTCAGTGTGCCAGTGAAGACACTAACAAGGAATAAAACAGGTCACAACTTTATTTCTTACAAGTTTGGCTTAGCATGGGGAAGAGATCCCAGGATTAGACAAGCTGCCACCTGATAGATCCACCAACCTACTGGCCTGGTTGCTGGAGAGGAGTGACAGAACTAGCATCCCACATGGACAAAAGCCACTGTTTGGTTCCCTTTTATCTGGGACTAAAGCCAGGCCAGGCCCCTAAGCTGAGTGCCTCACTATTTGTCTCAACCCAGGGTCCCTTATGAGAGATCTCCATTAAGCATGGATGATGGGTTCTCAGGACCATAAGCAACCAAAGCTGATACAAGCTGATATCAATAATTTCCAGTGATTATGAACCAACTGAATCCAGACTTGATCTTGATCTTAGATGGAAGAAGAAGCCTGGTAAACAGCACCATTGCTGGACCTGCTATGTTCATTTCCTTTGCTGGATGGGTGCACATAAAGGATTCAAGGTAAGATGTGATACCCATAAGGAAAGTCAAGACTAAAGCCTAGACCGTACACATCACCTCACTGATTAATAAACCAATAACTGCAAATAGGTGTGTGCTTAATTCTGTATGTATGTATGTATGTATGCATGCATACACACATATATATAAACACAAAGGAGAGAGAGAAGAGACAGAGAGATAATGCATTTCAATACAGATATTCCTGGAGGCACCTTAACTCTATTCTCCCTATGTGTTGTTCTTGTGGTCTTAGACATATCTGTGTTATAAGTGACTTAAAATTCTGGTCAGATAAATCATCCTTAACCGTGTCTAGCACACCCCCTTACATTTTCTTAACTATTCTACAACTTGGATAGTATCATTACATACTTATTATATGGATTTATGAGTTGAGTGCAATTTAGAGTAAACCCATTAAAATCAATAGGACTTAAGTTATTCTTTAAACTGCATTTATTTTGAAAAGATTGTTGTAGACCTACCTGGAGCCTGGATCCAAACCAGTGTGCAAATCTATCATTTTATAAATATATTGCACAAAGAATTCTGCAAATAGAAAAGATATAAAAGCATTCAGGAAAAACAAAAGGGCATGAAGATGGACAGGTAATTGTGAACAAACAAATGATTACAAACTAAGGAGAAAGCGGGAAGGAATGGCTAAAGCAATGGAAAAAATGGGAAGAAGGGTTAAGAAAGAAGGAAATAAACTAAGAAGGTTACAGTAACCTAAATAAATAAATAGATAATGAGTAAACTTAAGAAGTTACAGTATTGTTCACTGTGGCTATGTTTGAATAAATTTGTATTTTGTCAGCAACAGTAAATATGGAATATAACAGTAACATGAGCATTGTGTGTGTGTGAAAGAGAAAGAGGAGACGGAAGGGTAAGAATTTTTAATTGTGCAACTGTGTACATTACCTTTTCATGCCCAACCATATGACATCAATCCAGTTTTTAATGACAGATTCTTTAGGAAGTAAATTTTTGCTTGTTTTCCATGTATATTTGTGTAAATGGGCAGGTGAAGTTAGTAAGTCTGATCAAGAGCAGATAATATTCAGGGGGTGTTGTACAACTCTGAGAAACTCAAAGAAGTGGCAATCTCTTAGAAAGCCAAGGGAAAGAAGATTATGTGAAGATTAATGAAGATCAACAGCTGTAGCATATCATCCCTCAGTACCAGTTAAAAGAAAGACAACTATATTTTTCTTAAATGAATTAATATTTAAGGCTTTTAAAAATGTCTTTTGGAAGTCAGAGTTGGTGCAATTTTACCTGTTCTCTTTCTGCTAAGTTCTTAATCAAAAAAACTTACCACAAAGTCCCCTCAGAGCAAAGAGATAAAAGAGAATAGAATCACTGATTGGGAAATCCCATCTATGGCATTCTAGTGTAATCACTAAATCTAATGTCTGTCTGTTTGGGGTCTTTTTATATTAGTTGTCCAATGTATTTGAAGAAAAAAAATGCTTGTTTAACTATCTGATGTGAGGGACTGTCATTCCCCAACCAATGTGCCAGGGGCTAGTACCATGTTTAACAATTTCACTCTCACTGAGTCTGTCTTAGAGTCAAGAGAGGTTTTTTAAAAAAAAAAAAAAACAAGAAGGAAATTGAAAGATGCTATCTCGTAATGTTGTAAAAAGCATCTCCAGTCAAAGAATGTTTGATGTGAAGACAAAAAATGGATGAATTTCTCCCATGCACCCTACACTGAGCAAGAGAACACTGACTGCTTTAAAAAGTAGAAGAAATTAAAACATAGGAGTGGAGCATATTGGAAAGATGCAGTTCTGTATAATTGAATTTCTTAGGTAGTGGCCCACCCAAGTAAATTTGTGGATTCTATAGAAGGGATGAACACTTGATATATCATCTCAGGACCAAGGCTGACTTATGACAGTCTAGTTGCCTGCTCAATATGTTGTGTTACCCTCATATTCCTTCCTCCATTAAAGATGACAACATGTCAGTAGTTTTGGCTCAACCCCTCTGATAACTCTAGTATCAGAATTTGTCATTGACATGCTGAATCTGTTTACAAATGAGCAGAGTTAGAGGACACAGAACATAATCCCATCGACTGTTCACTTGTGGCTCCAGCAAGTCCTTACGGTTATCCATCTTAAAAGTAACTTCCATGCTCTGCTTCCTATTATTTATTTTTTTTCCTGATGTTTTCCTTTTAGGAAATTAAAACTAAAATAATTATTTATTATTTCATTTTATTGGAGAGTTGTTGTTGTTTTTTTTGTTCCTTTTCTCTTTTTATTAAATATTGTTCTTCATATTGGTTGCTTTGATTGGCAATGGAAATGAATATTAACTTCCCTTCCTGACTCTTGGCTCCCCAACAATGGAAAGAACACAATGATCCAAGTTAATTTCTAGCCATCCAGATGGTACTTCTTGATCTGGACCTTTTCCTTCTCCTCAGATTGACTGGAGATTAGAGTCCGTGACTTGATGGATTTCAAAGGGGAAACTATGCTACAGGCATTTACGTGGTTCTCTTGGGAACTTGTTCTATTGCCATCATTCAAAATGCAGTTGAGGTCTAATTTGGAACAAAATTTGAAAGGAGGGAAAAAACTGTTCTTTTTCTTTGCCCAAGACCAGTTCTCAGCTTGGCTCCTACTACTGGTGGATGGCTGGCTTCTTCTGCTGCTGTTGCTTGGCTTCTACTGCTGCTGTGTTGCTGAGAAAAAAGGAAGGATTTGGCCTTAAAAATAAACCATGGGGAACAATCTAATTAGTATATGAACTGCCTCATATTGAGTAAGACCACAGGTTTATCTCCAAAAAAAGATTACACAGGCTTCCTAGGTTTTCAGTCAAGGGTGCCTCCCAGCCCTACCTTGGGATACTGATATCTAAATCTGTTCTGAATACAAAGTCCAAACTCTGCCACTGTATTATGGATTTAAACATGTGCTACTGCAGTTTAGGCCTTCTTGGTGATAGCAGAAAGGTATCCTTTGATATCATAATTCAGCCTTATTCTACCACCCTTCTCCACATTTTTGTGAGGCCCCGGACAAGCACAGAACTAGGTTTGGCCATCAAATGCTGCAATATTCCAAGACAATATAGGCAGGCCAGAAATAGCCAGATCACCGCTTTAGGAGACCTCTCTCCAAACACCCTTATTATGTATGTATGCTGTTTATAAAGGACTCCCTGCCCCGAGCAGGTAACTTGGCAGGCTAGAAGCTTAAATGCCAAGCACTGAGTATTTGCATACAATCTACTTCTTTGTCAATTCAGAGTTAACTCAATCATGCTGAATTGTGACCTTTCGGAGACATTGTCTTGCTCCCAAAACTCATTGTTGTCCCTGAGTAAGGCACAGTCTGCAGTCACATTTCTTCCTATAAAAACCCCTGATTCCGAGACCTTCCTCGGATCGCTCCTGAGTTCCAGACCGCCTTACTGCCTCATTGCTTGGCGAGCTTCTCCTCAGCTCCACATGCTGAGCCACACCGAACCCCAGCATCACTCTCTATCTTCTTCCTGTCTTCAAGAACAGGTTTCATATCACCCGAACCAACTATTCCTCTGAAAATTCCGCTATCTTACTCACACCTTTATTTTCCTTAGCTATCTGTATGCTTGTGTTGCTTACATTGTGTGCCTGTACATAATAAAGATCATTCATTACTTTCAAACCAGTCTGCTCCTTGACTTGGCCTGACCCCATAAACACTGGGTGACAAGATCCTGCTAAGTTACCCTGCCTCTCATAATGCTAAAGCAGTGCTCAGAGCTCAGAGCTCAGAGTTTACTGGGGGTCCTCGTGGGACCCCCAGTAAACAGGGTAACACATGTCCAGATATATTCATCAGGACTTCCCCAATCAGTTCAAGCATCTCCTGTTGAAGTTCTCAGGCTCAGCTTATCTGCGCACCATGGTTTCCACTCAAGTTGTAAACAAATCAACAATTTTATTAGACTTGGCAGTGAAAAATAAGAGGAAGTAATGTGACATCAGTTTCAGCATTGTTTTGTAATACATTGCGTCCTGAGATTAATCTCGTTCTGTCTGATGAACCGTTTGTTTGTTTGTTTACTTACCTTCTCTGTGTTGACATGTTTATGATTGTTACTTCAGGAGAGATTATTGAAAATTTCCTATTAGATACAATGCCAGCAATTGTGTCTAAAAATTACAATATGATTTAAAACCAGCTATTGATTACTTGAAGGCATAATAGCTAGAAGTTATAAACTTCTCTCTCCCCCAAACTGCAATAAAAAGGAGTGATTTCTTTTGTATTTCATGAGGCATAACTGTGTGTTTGAGTATATTCCTTGTAAATATGGGACCATCTGCCTCTGTTCTCAGGATTATAAATAATCTAACAACTTTGACTCAAAGTAACTTCATTAGATTTTTTTAAAAAATAACTTTTTGGCTCAATTTACCTGCTTTTGTTTTATAGTATTAAGAAATCACAGCTAGTTCCCCAACTTCATCCATATCTATCTCCTCTTTTGTATATCTTCTCTCACTGCAACATTTATCATTGTGATTCTTACTAATGCCCAAGAGAAACAGCAGTACTACGACATGAAATGCCCTTCCTTCCTTCCTTCCTTCCTTCCTTCCTTCCTTCCTTCCTTCCTTCCTTCCTTCCTTCCTTTAATTTCTCTCGCAGAATTGGGACTTAGTCAATTTGTCCTTTCTCTCAGTTTCATGATCTCCTTCCCCTCCACATTATCAGTGCTATCATTTTGCAGATTAAAAGACATTAACAGTTTCAGTTTCTTCTGTACTCCCACTTTTTGATTCCCTAACTTGGGTTCATCCTGTACTTTGCAACTGGTAACAAAAATAATTACAGAGATTTGTAGGCATATTTATATTACTTTAATGTATGCATTTTGTAAGCAATTTTCCTAATACAATACATTTTGGATACATTTTGAGTGTGATTTTCATCATTTTTTTCCCATTTTTGTATGTAATTTGCAACTAATATGCACATTTTTGTATACATTTTTGATTGGAGGACTCTATTGAGAAATTTAAAATGTAGGCGTTAAATGCTAATTACATTTTGTGTTCATGAATTTGTTCAAAAGTGAAGAATCAGGTAAGTAATATTTAAATGCTAATTGAACAAATTCTTCCATACCAATTTACCTTCTTTCCTGTTCAACCCTCCTGGCAATGTCTAGGCTGTGAGACTAGGGCAGTTGATGACATAGTCTCTTAGTTTTCTTCTTCTGGATCTGGCTGGTATCCAGTAGACTGGATGGACCATTGGCCAGTGCAGCTCTACTGTTATTTCTTTGGCTGATGAAGCAATTGTTTTAATACACAAGAAATTACTTCTTGTTTTATAGTGCTATCATGCACCTGTTTAGTGATCATAAAGAGTCCTCTAATATACTCATCATTGACCAGGAACATCCTACTGTTCATCAGTGCAGGAGTTCCTGCACAGATGGAAAACCCATTATACTGGATTATGCATCTGTTGTTGGCTATCTGGGGCTATATATATATCAACAAAAAGAACTGTTGTTTATAGAGAAAGAGCAAACTGAGTATCAAACATCATCTTATCTGTTATAGAGGAAACTATTCTGCCTGAACAATTAAAAGTTAGACTCAGCTAGAAAACAGGAGAAAAAAAACAAAACCAGAAAATAAGGACATTTCATCCTTCTTTTACTCATCAGTAAGACAAAATGACACTCGAAGTCCAAAATCTTAGTTACATGTATACACATAATGGGCCAGACAACTATTTTTGATAAATAAAGTATTGAAAAAAGTATAAACAGTGTTTTTCTTTTCTTTTGTTTTGAAGAAAATAAGCAGCACTTGGTTTGTGTGATTTAGACAAGTATAGATAATGTTAAGCAGGCAACTATGAATGACTCCTCATCCTGCCTTGGTTCTGTACAGTTGATTTTCTTCAAAAATAGACAATTTTAAGCACATTTTTAAATGATGATAAATTAATAATAATGAAATTTATTTGTGAAGAGAGGTGGGGAGGGATGCTGGAAATAGAGGCCCTTTCCACATGGAGGGATGTGAGACGTGGGGAAACGGAGCGGCACACGTGGGAACAGAGCTTACCTCAATCTGTCGCTGCGGGGAGCAGCATGTTTTCACCGCTCTACACGGCAGCGGCGTCTGGCGGAGCCCGGCAGCACCTAAAATGGCGGCTTGTGGCTTCCGGCAGCTCTCTGCCAATTGGAGAAGCGCACCAGTCAGAAGCCCGCTCCTGGGCAGCTCTGCAGGGACATGCTTGTGCACCCCTGCAATTCCACACGGGGCGCTGTGACAGGCTAGTGTGCATGTGTTTCATAAAGACCACATGAAATGTGGTCTTTATAAAACATGTGGTGCCACCCCTGCGGTCGCGCAAGGGTGGTTTGAGGTGTGGAATCTCCACATTTCTAACCGTCCTAGCACACTCCATGGTGTGGACGACCTCCCGGTGAGGTCGTCCTACCCCGTGTTACCCCATGTTTTTCTCCCCATGTGGAAAGGGCCATAGCTTTCCAGACTGCTATAGGTCAGATTGCAGAGCCTCATGGGAGACAGCAGGCTTGTAGTCTGGAAGTTTCTTGTCCAAATGGACTGCAAGGCAGCTACCTGTGAGATCCTGTTGCAACTGCTTATCACAAATTACCTTGCTCCTAGGAGAGGGCTGGACACATCTTCACTCACCACCCTGTTCACTAGCATATCAGAAATCTCTTCCTTTGCAGGACTGCCTGGCATCTAAAGTAGGTTTGGGGGAACCACTTTCAGTCATTCAAATGATGCAAAGGCCATAAGCATGAATTTCCACATCTACAGTGGCATATTGTTTTTGTCTGTTTTAAATGCAAATTAATTAATAGGCAATGCTCATAGACTGCTGTTAGTGCTCTCCTATATTGTTGTCATAAACACACTTCCAGGAGGAAAGTCCCATTGGCTGCAATGAGGTTATTTTTGAATATTCATACATGTGCTTTCACCATTAATTCATTTAAATATTTTTCTCTAAAACTTGTCTTTCCTAAAATTGATCTATAATACATTTGTAAATTTTTTATCTACTCCGAAAAGAGACACATCATGAAAATTAAATACAGGTTTTTAAAGTTGGTGCTTATCATTTAGCAGCACACTTGGCAAAATGACATTTAAATTAGCAAATCAATCTACCTAATAGTTTGTATGTCATCAACTTCCTATCTCCTTTGTTAAAAATGAAGGCTGTTTGTGACATATTCTAGATACACATAATTATTAGTCAGACACTTAAAAAAACAAGATTTGTATCAAAATATTTGCATAGTGTTTAGTCGAACTGATGGCATATACACTTACAAACCATCTTTTCTGTAGCAACATATTTGTTCATGTTTAACTTGGAGTCTTGACAAATATAAATCCTTACTTATCTATCAATGACATCCCAGAAGAAATTTCAATAACACAATCAACTCTGCTTACCTAAAAAATCTTATAGTTATGCATCTGTAAGAACCTCAAGAACCTGCTACCTATCCATATTGCTTTAAAAACAAAACAAAACTTGCATCTAAGTTGTTGGCTGATCCCATGGACATTCCAATATATTTCAAAGAATAAATAGTCCCATGTCCACAGGAGCATGTGTATTTATAGAATGAAGGGAATTCCACCATGAGAACCAGAAAATACATGTTTATATGAAGCAGAAAGGGAGGCACCTGCCAGACCTCCTTTTCTGGTGGCATGAGGAGAGACCAGCATAATTTCTGTGTCCTATTATTTCCAGTAGAAAAGATAAAAACAAAAACCTTGCTGTGAACAAAAACAAAAAAATGAAAAAAAAATCTTTCCAAGAAAACCATTTAATAAGTTTTCCTCAGGGTCACTATAACTTGGTAAATGGATTAAAGGCATACAACAGCAGCAAGAAAAACAATGCATTAATGATATTGGCTGGAATTCTACATGGGCTACTGCGTAACTGCATAACTCAACTCTCCCCCACAAATGTACTTTACCAGACATTACCCATATTGAAAGAAGGAGGTCTATTTTGGCAACTGGACCATGGGTGAATCACATTTCCATCTCCTTGTACCAGCTTCAGATTGTTGCAGCCTCAGTCACTGGTGGGAAAGGGATGAGAAGCTCATCCACCATGCCCCAGTTACCAGCAGAAAGGACCTCCTTTTCTTGGTGACACTGATACCTGGTAAAGTAAATGGGGGGAAGTTATGATTGTGGCAATAGTGCCACAATTGTGATCCCATAGGGATTGTGAATACATAATCTGTGAGTGTGATACTGCATTCCAGCACATATGTATTGTTTTCTTTCCCAATAACATAACTCTGACTGGTAGGGGACAGATCCTTCAAAGAGGAGTCATTCTTTGTGCCATCCAATGGATAGACAACCACAGCATCTCACTTGTATGCTGCTCATTTTGCAAGGAAAATTTCCCACATATATACATCATATTACTTTTTTTTATCTGCCAACCTATTTCAAAAGTAAGTCTGTGTGTGGATATATAGCTTATTCTATCAAATGGTGCCAATATACACTGTGCCTTTGGTTAGCAGACATTCTGCCAGTTCTAAGATGGCTGGAAAAAAAAATGCCTCCCACCCCTTTTTGTCCAGTGTTAAATTGTTTAGTCTCATCACTGTGCTGTAACCAAACTGGCCTTCTCAAGGTGTACAAGCCTGCATATTTGCCCTTCAGAGGATAAGAAATCTAAATATTAAAATTCTAGCACACTTTTATACCATATTTTCCTGGCTTAGGCTCCTTCCTCAACGCACCTTTTCACGGAGCTGGGGTGTGGGATCGCGTGAGCAGCCTCCAGCAAGAGGCTCTTTTGTCCCGGTTCCTTCAGCCCCGCAGCTGCCACCCACTCATTCAAGACCCCTACCTCTTCCTTCTGCAGTGCAGCCTGGGATTTTCTCAGGCTGCGCTAGGGCAGAAAGTGTGAGCACCACAGCTCTGGAGATCCGCATGCACAGCAAGTGTGCATGGGGCCCCGGATCAATGTATGACCGTGCACCATTTTCAGCTCAAAGCTGAAAATGAAAAAGTACACGAGTGGTGCCTGCCAGACCCTGGAGCATCACACGATTGTGAGTACATCATGTGGACCACTTCTCACATTTGCACGATGCTCGAGGGGCCCTTTCACATGGCAAATGCCATGCGAAAAGGGCCTTAGTTGGGATAAACTGTTAGAATAAATATTTACCTCTGAATTCACACAGTTGTTCATCAGAAGTTACATCCGTCACAACTGAAATGCCTCAACAATTACCACTCTGCATGCCCTGAAATGCATCCAGTTTAGTAGTGACTCTGGTCATTTCTCTTTGCTATTTGTTTGGCTCTCAGGAAACTTCTGAGTGCACAAAGCTTCTTTATTGTTGCACTGAAGTGACAAGACCTTTAGATTGGCTGTCACAATCCCTCCAAGGTATCTCTGGCAGAACAGTAGGCCAAAATTAACTATGCCTTCGTTTTAGTGATGTCAAGAGGCCTTTGATTTCAGTAGGGTTCCTCTCATTTCATACCCTATATATATACTGTGCTTAATTGTTTCATGGATTAAGTGGTTAAAAATGTTTTCCATTAGAAGCAATTCAATATTTTATAGCAATATTACTTTGCCAGCACCATTGTGGGGGGTGGGGGCGTTGGTGGATCCTGGACACCCTTCAATGCTCCCTGCCTGTTCTGCAGTGGATTGATTGTGCCTGCTGCACCATTTCTGCTTTGCTCAACATTAGGATCACCACTTTGTCCTTTCTGGACCAGACTAAGCAAGTATGCACATGCCAACCTTACACTTTTGAACAAAGAAAAGGGTAGTTTTTCAGCTAAACACTCTTTCCAGATTGTTGGCATTGTGTTTCATGATAATGATATCATGTGAGATAACAAAAGAGCAGCATTTTTTTTTTCTGTTTGGCCCATTAAAAAGGGAAAAAAAATGTTATGTGGTAGTTTGCGAAAGTCAAGGATAGTGTTCAAAATTCTTTAGGTGACAAGAAAGTAAAATGCCTACCTTGCATGTCTACCTCTGTGTGAATTCCTTAACAAAATATGACTCTAGGGTGCTAAAATGTTTTATACTAGGATGAGCTTCATTTATCACACTAGGTTGACATGAAACTGGATAGATTCTACAAATCATTCACCTAGCAAAATCACCTCTTTTTTTTAGTGTATATTTAAATATAGTACCAAATGCAACATAGTCCTCTGTCTCTTCACTGCTTTTTTCCCCTTCTGAGTGGCTGTATTTAAATATAAACGTTTGCAGTTTAAATATGTGGAAAATGAAAGGAACTGTGCAAATTTGGAACATGTGCAGCAAATGGTGTATGTTTTTGTCTCCTATTTTGTGCCATTAAGTCAATCCTGATTCACATCCAGGGATACAACACGTGTAAATTTTTTACAAATGAAAAAGGATAAACAGGAGACCCAGTGTAGTGTAATGGTTTGAGCACTGCACTATGAATCTGGAGACCAGGATTCAAATTCCCATCCAGTAATGGAAACCCATGGAGTGATCTTGGGCAAGCTGTACCCTCTCAGCCTCATAGAGAGGCAAAGGCAAACCCCTTCTGGGGAAAAAAAAAACCTTACCAAGACAACCCTGTGATAGGTTTGCCTTACAGTCTCCAAAAGTGAGAAACAACTGGAAGGCATACTACAACAACAAAGAAAAAGTCCATATTATCTTTTAAAACAAAACACCTCAGATTAAAACTGTGTTTTATTTATCCCAAGTTGTAAATCAGGAAATGAAAAAAATATGAGTTTACCCTAGAATGACAGAATGAATATAGTGTGCCACAAAAGTGCTAGAATCAGATTTAAGCTAAACTTTTAGCTATTTATTGGATCACAATAATGTGGAATCATAACAGAATACAATTAGCATCCATTTCATCACAGCATCTCAAAATCATGTTATCTATCTGAGCATTGTATCTGTCATCTTTTGGCATTTCCAGCAGTTTCTAAGTTTAGCTTCCCAAACCATTCCAATTGGCACAGAAATGGCGAATAAAACTGTATCTACTATTTCAAATCAAATATAAGAAGCATCATTTAATCTGGAAAAAATGAGAGTTGCTGTGCTTGAGTTGTTATACTAAAGTACTTTCTCTTGTACTGATTGTTCAGTCAACGGTAAAATAAATTCTTCTCCCACATCAATTTTTTTTTGTATAATGGAAGGACATTTCATACCATTAAAGTTCAGAACAAGAAAGTGTTTTACCTAACTCAACATCAAGAGCTTTGACTTTAATTTTCAGTTAATTCCTAGGATCAATGCAAACAGGAATGAATATTTGCATCCTGAGTGTGTTGAAAAGCAACAGTGCAACTATAAAATACAAAATTTAGAGTGCTTTTCCAGTGTTCCAGATATAAAGGCATAACAGTTCAATATTTTTCAATATTTGCCATGCTTTAGCATCAAAATCTTATATTAAATTCAGCCAGCTCAGCTGTTACCATAGGTAATTCCAGCAACTAATTGTTCATGCACACAGAACATGTGAATTACCAATATAACACCATAGCATTGGATTTAGAGGAAGTCATTAATCTTTCATGATATTTCAGATAAGCTCCTCCCTGTTTTCCATAATATACAACAAGGTATCTCCCATGATTTCATCAGTTTTGATACATCCCTGTTCAGGTGAAAATACCACCTTGTATGAGAAACTGTTTGCAGAAATTAGGACAGCTTCAGCAATATCTACATAGGGCCTAAGATATGGAAGCGAGGATGCTGAATTATGCCATGAAAACTGGATCCAGCGTGGCTGCAATGTTTCTTACTGAGTATTGGTGCTTCGGTTATAGTTAAAAATATGTTAACTCACAAAATATGTTTGATCAATGCAACTGCAGACTCATCTGTCAACATTGCAGTTTCTCCTGTTAGTTTCTCCTGCAAGTTTTTACCTTCTGTATATGCTATATCTTATTAGTTTATCAGTCACTATATCACATTTTTACTGACTTGAGAACACATGGGATCTGCCCTAATAGAAAAAAAAAAAAAAAGTTTGGCTTTATGAGAAGCTTTCCTTATATGCTATATTTTTGGCTTCAGATTCTTCAATATTTCTTTCTTTCTTTCTTTCTTTCTTTCTTTCTTTCTTTCTTTCTTTCTTTCTTTCTTTCTTTCTTTCTTCTCTCTCTTTCTCTCTTTCTTTCGTCGTTGTTCCATTTCCCCTAACAAATCAATTTGTTCCTCTTGATAATACTGCTAACTACATGACTCCCATGTCATTTTTTTTCCAGTCACCTTGTTTATGCTTTAACCTTTGAGCAGTTTCTTTACTCCAAAACATAGATGGCAGATGTAAGATGCTTCCTTTTCAGTCTCTTGAGAGCTTTCTGCAGAGGGGGATGCTATGAAATGGTTGGCTGAAGGTCTCAAAATAGTCTCTCCCATATGCATAGCTTGGCACAAATATATTACCCCATCAATCATGTTGTGAGTTCAAGACAGCTTTACACTTGTTTTTGGAGAGCTTACCCAGGTGTGTTTTGAAGTTGACAGGTCAGCCTTCATACTCATAAAACATGACCAGTGTACTTGGCACAAAGGCATAGCCTGCTCCAAAGCTTCAGGGGTCACCAGAAATATTACCATTAACTTCAGGGGCTCTGAATGAGTTCCATTTGGTCAACAGAAGTTTTCTGCAGAAGTTTTCTATGATGGAATACAGATTTTTGACTGTACCATTTGCCATATGCTATTGCTGACACTCCTTGTTCCATACTTCATGTGTCAAATCCTAGCTGGAAAAGAATTAATGTAAACATTCCCAATTACAGGGGAATATCTCAAGTAGTATTTCCTTCCTGCTTCAGTAGTGTTCTGTAGATAGTAAAATATTATTTCCTCCTGGTTTATAAGATCAGAGAAGCATCCTGCCCTAGAAGATCAATTACTATGGAATTGGCCTTTTGATGCACAGAGATATACTTATCTGTATATAGTTTTGTATTTCAGATGCAAGTAGATCTGTGTCTACAGGTATCTTCACCACTTACCTTTCATTTATCAGCTTAAGATCCCCTTTGGGCTGGCATCACGTTAGTGACATATGCAGGTATAAGTGCACCTTTCTTATAAGGGTTGGTATTCTCTTCTCTTCTACCTTCTACAATGATTATAATCAACTCCTAGACTCTCTGTTTAGCTTCTGCAGCACCCATGGCCATCCTGTGGTTGGTGGAGAGTCATGAATGGATTGGAGAAGTTTCTGCATGTCCATAGTATACTCATGCATACAAAATGACTCATCTGCTGAGACTTCCACAGAACTACCCAGATCATTCCACAAATTATTCTGTAGCCATTCATGCAATCATTCTACTTCTGGCTGTGCAGACATAGGCAGGTACTTTTATGATCCCCATGTTCTCTTACCAGCCATGAAAGGCCATGGACCTACAATGGCTAACAATAACTTCAGTGGATGTTGAGAGGAGATATGTAATGTATTTCTGCATGGAGGATTCTTATGCTATCCTGTGCCCTACAGGATCTTGCCCATAAATGTGGAAAAGAGAAGTTCAGTTCTTAATGTGAACAGAAAACAATGTTTTTTGCAGAAGTTATAGCTATTCTTGGGATTTGTCACTCACAAAAATCTGTAGTTCCAATTCTTGCTCAAAAGAATTGAGCAGCATGTCTGATCTTACAAAGATTGTATGGTCAAACTTCTGATGGCTTGCTTCTAGGCCTTCAACTTGCATACTGACAAAACAAGCCTCTGAAATAAAGTGTAATATTGAAGTGCATGGGAACTAATGACATAGGAATTTAAATATGTTCCCATCATAGATTCCGTTTTCTATTAAAACTTCAAGGAGAGAGCTATAATGGGAAAGGAATCTAGAGACAAAGCAACATACAGTCGTGCTGATTTCTTTATTTCCATTACTGAGCAATTTCAGACTGGTTTTCCATTTTAATGAGAATACTGATTACTGTGACATTTTGGTTTTCACAAAAAGACTAGTTGTTAAAAAAAAATAAAATAGGACTATTGCCAAGCTGAGTTTTAAATGACATTGTGTTCTTTACTCAAATATGTTTGGATTTGAGCAGCAAATCCCACTCGAAAGATGAATTCTCCAGTTTCTTTACAAGTTTGTGAAGCAAGCACAGAACTTGTGACAGAAGCTTAACACCAGCTTTGAACTGTGAAATAGGGACAAATAATAGAGGCAGTAATTGTTATTTCCTATGAGAGATGATGGCAGTGTGTGTGTGGGGGGGTCTTCTGCAAAACAAATATCCACCAGAAGTCATATGGTGCTATTTATGTAAATATTTAAATTCTGTATATTCTTTTTTTCTTTGTTTTAAAATCTAGTTGCTATTTTTAGTTTTATCTATATATTACCATGGGCACGACTTAAACATGAAAATGCAGCTGATCAACTATATGAATCAATAAATATTATAGATAAGACAGACAGACAGACAGACAGACAGACAGAGAGATGTATAGAGATATTGGAGTATGAGTGTATTTTACTGATATCATGATGAAACTGCTTATAATAGTGTTTTTATGTTTTCTTTATGCCCACTATAGATTTAACATGTAGTGCACCCTGTCACATCAATGTGACACAGAGTTTTCATACTAACAGCCAAGTGATTCTTATTACTCATATTGACATGGTGGGAACCCTTGCCACCAAGAGGCATAGTGATGAAATGGTCAGCACACTACAGAGGATGCCTATGACATAGTAGGAGTGGGAGAAAATATTCATTTAGAAGCGATTTTCAATTATGCTTATGCATTATTGATAAGTTGTGCTATGGTCTCATTTGCTGCTCATTTAGTGCATCATTGCAAATGCACATACACAGGAGTGTAAGACTTATTTGCACAGCTGGGGCTTAACTTTGCACCACTCACTAATGTCATGGGATTCTAGAACCCATTGATTTGGTTCCAGATTTAAAGTTAGTCTTGCTTTAGTCTAATTGAAATCAGTATGCAAAATTAGTCACAACTAATCTAAGGCCTCTTTGATTTCTGCAGAAACAATGCACATCTAATAGGAAAGAAGAACCCTGAATTCAACCCACTCATTTTTGGTAGTGGTCCATCTCAGCAGAATATGATTAATCTCAGCAGAATACAATTAACTGGAGGTTGTTGGGGTTAGAGGAAGAGCATGTTAGATGGCCAGTCAGAGCTCATGTAAGAAGATTTCAAAAAAGGCTAAAAACTGTAAGAGAAGCTATAGAGAGGGGAAAGAAATCAGACTATAAGCTTTTAAAGTGTAATTTCATTCTAAAAGAGAAAAAAAGGAGGGGGAATTGGGGAAAATGGGAATACACAGCATACTGAAATGCTGTCTTCCCTGTAAAGACAAAGTAAGCTTCTCTCTGCAAACACAAGGGAAAGCCACTTGGTGTGGAAAATGAGCATTTTGTTTGGCTCTAATTAAACTTTATAATTTTTCCCAAGTTACAAAACTGACTTCCCATTGCATGCAAAGGTAAATTGTAAAGAGATACCTGGGATTTGGCAGATTAAATGTAAATGTAAACAAAATCACCAATTACATTTCTAAAGCAGCTTGAGATTGCTTATCAGCTCTGAAATGATTAGGTTCTCAGGAGGGGTTACTTTAATGGGCTACAGAAATGCATTATAAAGGAAATACACTAGGATGGATATTTTTTTTTTCTTTCAAACCCTCCTCCTCCTGAAATGCCAAAGACAAATGGGATTGGCAGAAAACACTAAAATGGCAGAGAATCTTAAGCAGTAATATGTCACTGAAAACATTTTTAAAAATTGTAATCAACCATAATGCTGACATTTCTTGATTTTTTTTTAAAAAAAACTCATGTGTCTACAAAGCCAGTTATTAACTATAAAAAGGTTTCATACAGACAAAAAAGAAGCCTATCTTGATTGAAATATAAACATAACTTCTAGCTCTCATGAAACTGATCCAATGATGCTTGTGAAGCTGATTTTGCCATGTGAGAATTGTATCCTTTTGGACTGGAGAGGCTAATTGGGGTGCCTGCAGTATTTTAGACTGATATTGCAGTATACTTTACACAGTCAAACTATAAGAGGCCATTGGCTTTTAGACAATTTGCTACCTTGCTTGTCTGCAACTGGATATTTCGGTTGAATAATGAGAAACCCAAATGAAATTTGATGTGCGTCTGCAGAACCAAACTCTGAACTTCAGGTTCAGTGCCAGATCCATCCATATGCCCTTTTAGGGTGGAGAGGTGAATGAAAAATATATCATCTCCTCCTCCTCCCCCCCCTTGTTTTATCTGTACATATCTATAGATTTTAATTAATTATCTTTCATGAAGATTGCACAGTAGTAAATGCTGCTTGTATGTGTTGAGGATAAGACTTCTGATTTATGACAGATTATTTCAGAAAAGATGCCAGGGATGCTGAATGGAAGAAAAATAGCTTTGTTGTCCAGATTATTTTGGCAGGACAGCCCCAGGACACCAAACAAAATGAGACAAAGCTTTCCAGTACATTTAGATTACAAAATAATCCAAATATTGCAAATTAGAATATCAATTTGACTCCATTAAACTCATTTTTTTAAGAAGAGTATTAGACTTGGGGCCTTTCACACTGATCAATTATTGCACTATGGCCCTTTCCGCAACGCACCTTTTCACGGAGTTGGGGTGTGGGGATCACGTGAGCAGCCTCCCGTGAGAGGCTCTTGCATCCCAGTTCCTTCAGCTCTGCAGCTTCTGCCCGCTCACACAAGAGCCCCACCTCTTCCTACCACAGTGCAGCCTGGGATTTTCCTAGGCTGCACTGGGGCAGAAAGCATGTGCGCCATGGCTCCAGAGCTCTGCACACATGACAAGTGTGTGTGGGGCCCTGGAGCAATGCACGATCCCACATCATTTTTTGCCTCAAAGCCGAAAATGAAAAAGTGTGCGAGCGGTTCCTGCCAGACTCTGGAGCATCGCACAATTGTGAGTGTGTCGTGTGGACCTCACATGCACTACTCAAATTCACGTGATGCTTGAGGGACTCTTTCGCATGGCAAATGCCATGGAAAATGGGCCTTTGATTCCATTTTAATTGCCATGGCAACATCCTACAGAATCTAGGGATTTGCAAGTTAGGTCATTTAGAATTCTCAGCTAGAGAACTCTTGGGCATCACCAAACAACAGACAACATAATTTCACAGGACAGTGCCATATTCATTAAAGTGGACTCATAGTTCAATAATTGTGTATTTTAATAGGCCCCTGGTCCTTTAAATTTATCGGTAATGTAATCCATTTTTTCTCATAATTTGCCTCTATTGCCTGCATTCCCTTTAGTATGTCTTCTTTCCATTCACTCTTCTGAAGTGTCCTATTAGTACAGTAGTGGATCAAGAATTTTAAAAAGTGCAGAGAATTTTATGGACACATTCTCTATGTAGACATTTTTTTAAAGAAAGAGAATAAGAAAAGATGCAGTTATCAAATATCTGAGATAGATAGACTCCTCATGGACCAATCATGATAATATTATCTGGCTGCTAAATAATATATGGGATCTTCCATGATGTGGAAGGGTGACATGTGAACCATATTTATAACTGACAAGCTAACACATTTTACATTCACTAATTGTTGTAATCCCTGAGAACCAGTGTGGTGTAGTGGTGTGACTTTGGAGACTGGCTTCTTTTCCCTACTACACCAACGGAAACCGACTGAAGGACCTTGGACAAGTCACACTCTCTCAGCCTTAGGAAAACAAATCTTGCCCCTCTGACTAATCTTGCCAAGAAAACCTTGTGATAGGTTAATGGGTTGTCATTAAACCAGAAATGATTTGAAGACCAACAACAGCAACAACAGCAACAGCAAGCTGTAGCAATATTGACACCAAGAGTTATACACAGCTTTGACTATGAATACCACATCCTTGCCTATTCAATTTCTTGTCACCACAAGGTTTGCTTTTTTGTCCCAATCTATGCATTATACAATACATTAATCATGAAGACAGGAATACCTGCTATGTTTCTCAGGTCACTCCTGTACTCTTTTTTGTTGGTTCTGTTCCTTCTTTATTTTGACTCAGATTTCCTTTGGAAGACTAATCTGAAAGATTTTCCCCTTTATCTCATTCATCCCTAAGTAAAGTCCTCATGCATTTTACTACATGTCTTGTTTCACTGAGGACTGAAAAGCTTGTCTTGAATAAATAATTTATTTAATGGCTAAGCATTGGCATTATCTCTTTTCCCATTTTCTTTGAACTACTTCCCCTCATTCTTTAAGGTCATTTTTTTCTGAGCAGCACTGAAATGAATTATCCAAATGAAAGAGCAAGATGAGCTAGACTGAATGTTTTAAGATACTTTTCCCCACTTTCTTTGTCACATTAACATCATTCAGAAGTTATCCCAGTTGAAGTAAGTCATAAACATAGCATTCCTTATCCACCCAATAACATCACAGTACAATTCAGAAATAATAATATGATTACAATAATGATATTAATAGGGATGGGTAAGGATTCAAGATTCCAGAATCTGAATCCCTGTGCCAAAATAGGCAAACCAAATCTTTTGAATCCGCCAACCAAATAAATTATTGGTGACCAGGATACTGAAAACCAAGTAGAATGGAACACCTGAATACCTGGGAGACTGGGACTCCTGAAAACCTGAGAGGCCAGAAATACAAGGGAAGATAGCAAATAGGTGAGTTTTTCCCCTGGAGTAATAATGGCCTTTGCTAACAATTTCAGACACTACATCTGGGGTTGTATTCTAAGATATTTAAATTCAACATTTAATATTTAAGTTCAGTACTTGACTGGAAGTTACAGGCTTGAGATTTCAAGGACAGCTGAAACATTCCTTTGCATAGCTCCCTTGCAAACCTCTTTCAGACACAATTCTGGGGTTTGCAGTTTTACAAGGTGTCACAGCCTTCTCTGCTAATGTGTGCTGGTGTAGTTTGATCGAACTACAAACCCCAGGATGCCAGAAGGAGCTAAAAAAGCCAGTTTTGACCTGGATTATCTCTGTACTCTAGTATGTGGCCCTGTTTACACAAGCAGGAAAATGTGGGACTAATCCATATTTTCCTATCTGTGTAGAAAGGGCCTTCATGTCATTTTTAATCTGGGGAGATCCTGAGGCAAAACTAGGACAATTGTCTTGGCCAGATTTCTTCAGAGGGAGGTTTGCCTTTGCCTAGGCTTTTGCTCAGGCTGAAAGAGTGTGTCTTGCCCAAGATTATCCTTCTTTCCCTTGCTTTTTAAACTCTTTTTTAAAAAAGGATTTGAAAAATTCAAGATTCACAAGATTCGTGGATTCCCAGAATCTTCCAGGGATTCAGATTCAGATTCGGAAAATTCTGGATTCGTCCCATCCCTAGACATTAATGTCCCTCATTTGTTCCAGCTCACATGCATTATTCCAGTAATCTTTACAACAACATTCTAAAATAATGATGCCTGTCTTTCAAGTGGAGAAACTGAGAGTACAGAAGGGTGTTTTATACAACGTTAAACTCAGTAATTTGACATCACCTTTCCCCAAGCTGTGTCGTTCCAACATTTGGGGCCACAGTTCTTGCTAGACAGCCCCTCTGCCCCAAAGAAAAGTAGCTTAAACATTCAGTAATGCCTTCTTCATCTTCAATGACACATTCCAGAACTTTCTGCACCTGGTTTTACTAAATTCATCGACCTTAGAATACACAGGGTCACAAAAGTGTTTCAGTTTTTCAACCATGGCTGCTCTGACTAGTCTCATCACACTTCACAGAAACTTAGGACCACCAGAACTGTTTCATATGTATCTAGGTAGCTTTTTCCTATCCATACCTATATCTATATCTTAAAGAGGATATGATGTGAGAGAATGACTGTGGGATATTCAGGTTTCCTGGATTGTGGCACTTGTGCATGAATGCATCTGGATTAGTGGCAGCTAGTGGCTTCCATACCTGATGAATCCACTCCAGGTTTTTGTCTGATCTTTAAATAAGGTGCAGAGCTAGCTATGATGATAAGTTTCACCAGCACTGATATCTCCTTTAAGGCACATACTGAAGTCTGGTGTGGACACACTATCCCACTAACATAGAAGCAACCAGTTCCTACTGATCTTACAAAGTTTACCTCAAAGGTTGATACTGAACTGCAGATAAGGAAAGAGTTACATTCCAAATCCTGCACTTCTAGTTTAGTTTGGTCCATACTGATTGTGGTGGAAGGTAGGAAAAGGAAGTGAACAGTAAGCTAACACACTCAAAAAAAGAGTTAGCAAGTAATCGGATCTGGAATGATTACATACTTCAGTAATAAATTAAGGCAAGTGTACTGAACCTGGAGCTATTGTGTAAGGTTTTTGTGTATCCTGGAAGCTAATGTGACAGAGCACTGAGAAAACAGACTTTGTAGACCTGAAGAATTTAATTATGTCCCATTAACACTATGAAATTCAACCAATGTTGTCTGTGAGAAATACTGTCCAACCATTTCAAACAAGATCAAAATTTGGGGCTATACAAAGGTTAAATCCCAATTCATTCATAAAAATGCATTCAGTCAGTACCAGTTTATACGTCACTATGACAACGAGTTCCATTTTTCTGGTACAGATCCTTGATAGATCACTATCTCTGCTTTATTTGTATATACATCATGTTGCCCATTTGATTTGCCACAGTCCAGAATTTTGTTTCCTTTGTCAAATCTTTATATCTCTTTTTACAGGAAGGACATTTGATGAAGGTCCAGATGGTTAGTATCTTTCCCACCTGAGATGAAGGACAAAATGGCATCCTGTTCACACTTCCACGTACAGAAACTTATTGGGCAACTGAATCTTACTTAAGAACTGATGATGTAGCAGTGTTCTCCACTACATCAGAGATCAACAAGTAGTTTAAAATCATAAGACAAGCCATATAACACACCACACAGAGATCACCCCTCCAACCAGGCAACAATGGCCTTGCCATCTGCATCCTGAAATGACTGTCCCACAATACTATAAAGTGGGGCTGCCTTTGTAATTAATACATATACTTCTCTCCAGGATATTAAATGACTGGCCAGGATTCTAATTCCAGTTACACAGACAATGAAATCCACACATGTGGCTGTACAGATAGTCTAATGATGATGATTATTTTTTTAAAAAAAAAGTCTTTTTGATAATTAATTGAAATAATCATGCAAAGGCTAGAAAGAAGCCATCTGTTACCATGATGTTTTTTCTTCCATATCTATCTCTGCAAGTGTAGAACTTAAATCTCTGAATTGGAGTGTGATTAGTTTTGACTGCAGCATAGAGGAAAAGGGTTCAATATCACATACAAATAATTAATAATAAGGAAAGGGAAGTGGAAGAGTCAAAGCCTTCAGATAGTTATGGAAAACTGATAGATAGACAGACACACACACACACACAGTAGGAAAATGTCCTTATGAATGAGTAAAACTATCAATGAGGCAAAAAAGTTGCAAGAATCTCTTTTAAATACATTTTGATAGTTCCCTAACAAGTAAAAGGGGGGAAAATAACCTTCAGCCCCTGAAGGAGGTCTTCATTGAAACAAAACAGATATTTCCCTAGACTAAGAGGGTTTTTTTTTAAATACATTAGCATTGCCTCTTTATGCTTCTTGAGTGCAAAAACATGCATTCAGCTATTCACATGCTGTCTCAAGCATCATACAGTGTACACCTGAATGTCTTCCATGCTTCTGTTGGTGACATACATTGATCTATCTGACCCTGTTGCTTACCTGGACCTGCATGGCAAATGGCACTGTAAGAAAAGGTAATGATTTGATAGTCTCCATGATAGTGTAATTGGTGACTGGTGCTAGATCAGAGCACATAACAGGGGCAGGACAAAAGGCTATCTAAGCCTGATTGCAACTTCATGTGCCTTCTTTAATTTTCAAACTACTATCCACCCTCCTACTCTCAATGCAGGAGATTTGTCTGGTGAGATTTGTCTGGTCACTTTGGGGTTGGATAGGAATTTTTCCCCCTTTTCCCCATTTTTCCTCATCCCATACTTTATCTTGAGACTTGGTTTTGGCTGATGTCTTTAAATAGGTCTTCCTCAATAAGGTAGCAGGAGGAGAAAATAAGACTGCATTAATCACCTTTAGGCATCCCTTTGGTGTAGGTTACAGTTCTGGAACACTCTCTTTAGGGTCCTGTGTCTTAGATAGTAGGGAAGGAGACAACACTTAAGGCTAACATGGGACTCAGGCTCTCACATATAGGATCTTGTGGCTTGGGTGGGAGTTCCCTGAGTTCCCTTCCAATTATGCCAGCCCAGGGAGCAATCAAAGTAATTTGGATTGTTTTCAGGGCTGAGGTGGTCCATAGGAAGGCCAAGGAGGTCATCACGGTGTGACATCTGGCCTCAGCTGGATCCCCATTAGGTTGCTCCCCTCCTTTTCCCCTTTTCCAAGCCAAGACAACTTAAATAGGTTGGACTGAATAAAGTTGTCTTTATTTAAACCAGTTTTCTGTATCTGGTATTATTATTTCATGGTTGACCATCTATGAGTTAGACCAATGTGTAAACCAAAAAAAAAAATTAGTTATCTATTTGATTTCACACAACCAGAGTGTTCCATCACAGTTAGCTTAAAAAGAAATATTGAAATCCATAACTCAAGGGAAAACATACATTAAGGAGACAGATTCTTAAGCAATGTGTAAAATTGTTATGAAGGAGGAAGTCCTTAGGCATTTGTGTGAGGACAGAGTGTAGCTAAGGATGCTTGAAAAATCTAGTCTTTCTGACTTGTGATATGAACTAATCTACCTCTGGTGGACTGGAATAAAGTGCCAACCAGAATTTAGTTATTGGTTTGCACATGTCTAAAATGTTTCATCATAGTTGAAATATCAAAACACATTCAAAATGCATATATTTCAAAGAAAATTTGGAATTCAGCTTGGAAGTAATGCAAAGGAACTGAAGGAAAAGTGTCTTGAGATTGTATTTGTTAGGGTGGGAATTTAGTACTTGGAAATTTACTGGAGAATTCATAGTTGCTAGTCATTTAATATTGTTTGATAGTTTGAACAATTGCAGCTCATCAAACAACCTTGATTTAAAATTGTTTATTCTGTTCTGCTTCTGTTTATAATCAGTATGTACAAGCAAAGGACTCTTGAAACATCAATGATATCTTTGAGAATGACCTAGGATGTAACAGGGTCCTGTAAACTCAGGAAATTAAGGTTGAGATAGATTGTAACACATGTACAAGCTGTGACTCTCCTAATGCTGATGCTTGAATCTTTTCTTTCCTGTAAGCATTCTTTAATATGAAAACGAAAATAGTATAAGAAGGGAAGCCTGGAAGAATAAATCATCCTTCTGGAGTCATCACTATTGGTGATTGCTAGAGGGATCCTTTGGCCAAAGTTATATGAGTGTATGTCTATCTGTCTTTCCTTCTCTTTTCTACCTTCCTACCTTGTGTTTTGGGGTTCAAGTCAGCTGTGTCTATTTGTGGATACAGTGAGGTGCAATTTGTTTATCTACCCTAACAGCATCCATTGTCCATAAGAATCTTGAGTGCTTCGGAACCTCACCTGTGGTGGGTGGGTAGAGAGGAAAAATATTAAAATTCCCATATGCACTAAGTATTGTTGCAGTCTTTCTTGTCAATACATGATAGTGGAGACTTCTGGGAAACAGGGCCCTTTTTATATATTGATTTGATAACAGCAAGTCTAATATTTGACTGTAGTTTTCTAATCTAGATGCAATGTAAATTCTGCAGTGTAAATGAAATCAAGGGTAGGAAGGGGGTTTTTAATTGCTGAAATGAATTGCACAGGAAATAGCTGGAACACATAGATCATTATAACTGGCTTTTTAAATTTATTACCAGTATGCAAGATTCCTGAATTTTCAATTAATAAAGCTCTTTAAGGAGTGCAAGGGTGGCTTGTATAGAAAAAAAAAACTTTGAAACTGAATTCTAGTACACTCAAAATTTTAGTAGGATGGTTATTAACTATATTACACTTACAAATTCCATTTCTTAAAAAAACCATATTTTAACTAATTTAGTAAGACAACTTTTGCATTTTCAGATCCATTTTCTGGAACCTTGGATATGGCAAACTCCACCTTCATTGATTACAGTGTGTATGTAATGCATTTATTTAGCTATAAAATTCGTTTAGAAGAATGAAATCTTCCCGTAGGTTATATATGCAGATGGCTTCTCTTTGGCAAGCATACTACTTTGAAATCAGGTGGGGAAAAAAAAAAGATTTGTGAGTGACTTTTGCTTTGCCAGCTAGCCTCTGATCATTTCTTGGAAATAAATTTCAGGAAAGGCAAATGAACAAAGGACCTGTAAGGCTTATTTTCTTACCCACATATTTGTCCAACTACAAGATATCAATTTTACATTACTGGGTTCATGACAACAGTTTGACTTCTAATTATTCAGCTTCTCATTTTACTGTATGCAGATGTCAAGTCTTCCCACTTTCTCAGGAACAAATCCCAAATGGCTAAATGGTGTTTTACACCTGAGTAGGTATGTAGCTGGTAGTCTGAAGCTAGGAGTAAAATTTCATGAGTAGGAATTCTTTTGATGCACACTGCATGCATAGTAATTCATTACATGAGCAGTTACACTTTCCTCTGGCTCACACAAGGAGGAGTAGGAAGAGAGCAAGGAAGAAATCTGGCTCTGGATGGTTAGAGTCACCTATTTCTCCAATACATGTCTTCTAGAAGGGATCCTCAGAATTAAGGTGCTGTCCCAGATAATTACCTGTGCTGTGGTGAGAAATACATGGCTCAGAATCAGTAACCTCTTCTACCATAACCAACTTTTCTCTTCTTTCTATCTGTGTCATTCTTTGGCATGCCATCCTTCCCCCAAGGAACATCAACTACATCAAAAGAAGTCACAGGGTCCCACCAGGGCTAACAGGATTCCAGCCATATTAGAGATGCTCAAGGATTTTCTTCAGCCTGCATTTTTAAGTGAACTGGCTTGATTTATAGTTTTCAGGATAATATGAAAACTAGAATGTAACTATGCTTGAGATTATTTCTGAATTTTGTGATACCATGCTCACTTCAAAATCTTCAAGATGTTGTTCTGTTGTTCTAGGACAAAGATATAGATAAGAAATATAAATTTAAAATGAATTTGTAATTAAAAGCAGAGTTTCATGTTGTTCATAGCCTGACACAGAAAGGCAACGGAACAAAATTACAAAAGAAAACAAAAAGGTGATACAGACTAAACTCAAAGTGTTCCTTTCACTCCTATTTCACATTAAAAATACTGAAGTCAAGAATAAAGAAAATTTGCAGAGAGAAAGAGAGATCAAGAGAGTGTGTCTCACTTATACGTCCTCTATAAAGTGTGAAAATGTGTACAACTGAACATATTTCTAACCATGTCATCCTAATGTTTACTATTTGTTTCATTTATACTACTTTGCTAAGATAGGAGGAAGACCCTGACATTTTCAATGCTTACCTGAGATCTTTGAATTAGCAATTCCTCTAGCTTCTATGATTTCTTCAGCCAGTGTTACATACTGCTGAGTTTACCTTCACTTAATATGTACTGCATATATTCCTTAAATAAAGTGGGACTTGAGGTGCTGATGGGGCTCTATGCAGATAATATCTTTTTCTTCCATTATTCTGTGTTATAAATATACAGAAGAGAATTCCTAGTGCTGTTCTAAATGTGAAAGTCCTAGGTAAATTGCTTCGATCTTGTTTACTGAATCAAGAGTAAGAAAACTTTGCCATTCTAAAATTTTGGCTTGCAGATTCCACCAATACTATCTAGCATGAAGGAGATTTGGGGAGCTCTAGTCCAAGACTTCTATAGGATCCAGAGGGCAAATTTAGCCTCCTCTTTTCCTTATGAGCAAACGTAGCTAACAACAAAGATGGTAAATTGGTTATACTTTTTGTTATCATTCAAAACATGCACACATCATAAACCTATAGTCACAACAAATCGGCTAGATTTTGATCCTATTTACACTGCTGGAGGAACCAAACAAGGTTGTCCTCTCTCTCTATGTATCCTCTTCACATTTTTTTAATGTAATTCTTGGCAGAGTTACTACACTCTGGTTTAGAAATGCATGGGTTTAAAATTAATAGCAATTGTCTGCCTAATTTATTTCCACATGATATTTTGCAAATATCTGATATCTCAGTCTCAAACCCAGAGGTTGAAATTTCTAGAGCTTTTACATATTTAAAAGAATTGGTGATGAATCAGATCTGCCAATGATTGTAAACAAATAAAAACTATTAGGGGGTTTTCCCCCTAAAAACATTAAAGAGATTTTATTATTTGTATTTGTTATCAAACTTTCCAGTCTCTTTAAAATACTTAGGAATGATATCAAGTGATATCAAGAAATTGATCCTGTTAAATTTTAACCCTCTAAAACAAAATACTTGGAAATCTTGAAAACTATAACTTTAAAACTATCTTGGCTATCCCTCATGGCAGAAATAAAAATGTCAGTCATAACATTTCTGGTGCTTCTAACACCAACTCCAGATCTGGTGTTCAAAATCTGGCAAAACTTGATCTTTCTGTATAAAGGGATTACCTTGCAAAAGCTGTTCTGTTTAATAGCAAAGATGCAGGAGGGTTGGGTATTTCCATCTTTAAAGTTTATTTTTAAGCTTTTCAAATAACACAGACGTCGAAAGCCAACCAAAACTCTGGTGGGTGTTCTTGTTGGTGTTAGAACTTCCTGATGTTTTATTGTCACTGGCAGCGGTTTTTCTCTTCTCCCAGATTTCCAAGAACCTAATAGAAAACGTTTCCAAACTTTATTTTAAAAATGTTCCGGTAATCTGGAGAATCTGGCAGAGAAAATCCATTCCTATGCCATCACCTGTGAAACTGTTTCTGTGTCATCTTTTATTTGTTAAAATGGATAAATGGAAACAATTTAATTTTTGTTAAATGGCAAGGTTATACAGCCATAGGAACGTATTTAATAAGTCTCTTCCAAAAATTGACAATCAGTTGCAGGAGCAATTAATGGAATATACTTCCTCTTAGTTCCAAATTCTGCACATAATCCATTATACTTCTTTATTTTGCAATTCAAAAACAGACAACAAGGAAATTTGAATAGTTCAGCAACTAAATGAAACTAAAGTTAAAAGCATGGCCACTAGAATAAATAAATTTCTATTTTCATAAAGAATTGATTGTGTATTTATATTTGGCACCAAGTTTAGAGACTGCACATAATCAGAAAAGCTTAAATGTCCAGTCACTTTCTCGGTAGTTAGATAGAGTCTGGAGTATTATGCTGATGGAGAAATTAATTGAAAAAGTAATTCAATTTATACTAGAGATAACCAAGACTATTCTAAATTCTATGACACTTATTACAAGTTTACTAATTATGCAAACGAAAATGCCAACCTTTTTGTCCTCCCTTCCTCCTATGTTGATTTCTGGAAAGATGTTCTTCTGTGCCTTCAAGTTGTTTTCAACTTATGGCGACCTCAAAGTGAACCTATCACAGGGTTTTGCAAGGGTGAGAGTGTGCAACACACCCAAGGCCATTGAATGGATTTTCATGGCTGAGGAGGAAACACTGGTCTCCAGGGTAGGAGTCCAACACTTAAACCACTACACGGCACTCTGGAAAGATACTATATTATAAATGTTGTCATTGTCAGCTGGAGATATATACATATACATATATACATATGAGTATATTATATTTGGATAGTCAGGAAACATGAACTCAATATACCTTATTGTATTGGATCTGAGATACTTTGTTGTTGGATATGTTTATTTCTATAAAATCTTGTAAAAACTGTTCAAATTAATATAAAAACATAAGTAATATTAAAAGAACTACTACTAAACTTTAAAATTCAAAAACAGTGGCAGAAGATAAAACTACAATAGCCAAAATATTAAAATATTGGGGGGGAACAGTAAACTAAGGTACAGATAAGTAGAAGGTTTAATTGTTGCTATTGTTGTGTGCCTTCAAGCTACTTCTGACTTATGAGTACCCGAAGGCAAACCTATCATTTGATAGGTCATTTGCTAGGTTTCATATTACACATTAGATGTTGTTGTTAACTCCTGTCAAGTTGACTTCAACTTATGGAGACCTGTGAGTGAAAAACCTCTAACTCACTATATCATCAACTGCCCTGCTCTGGTTTTGCAGATTCAGGGATGAGTCTTCCTTGATTGAGTCTTTCCATCTGTAATGCGATCTGCCTCTTTTCCTACTGCCTTCTACCTTACCAACCATTATTGTCTTTTCTAGTGAGTCATGTCTTTTCATGATATGGCTAAAGAATGACAGCTTCAGTTTAGTCATCTTGGTATTTAAGGACTGTTGAAGTCTGATTTGCTCTAAGACCCATTGAATTTATCTTCTTAGTAGTCCAGGGTATCCATACAGCCGTTCTCCCACATCACATTTCAAATGAGTTGATTTTCTTCCTATCAGCTTTCTTCATTGTCCAGTTTTCACAACCATACATAGAAATTGAAAATACAATGGCATGGACAATCCTAACTTTAATATTGAATGAGTTCTCCTTACACTTCAGGATCTACACAATCAAAAGCTTTGCTATAATCTGTGAAGCACAGACCATTTCTTGTTATTTTGAAATTATTTGGTGTACTCCATTATCCAACATATGTTTGCAATATGATCCCTGGTGCCTTTTCCTTTCCTGAACGCAGCTTGGACATCTGACATTTCTCACTCCATATACGATATAAGTCTTGGTTGTAGAATTTTGAGCATGACTTTTCTTGCTTCAAAAATTCATGCAATTGTCCTTTAGTTACTGTGATCCTTAGTGTCCCCTTTCTTGAAGATCAGAACATACATTAAGCATTTCCAATCTCTGGGTCATTGTTTTGTTTTCCACATTTGTTGACAGATTTTAGTTAGAACTAGGGTAGATTCTGTCTCTGCAGCTTGAAGCAGCTCTATTGGTATGCCATCTGTTCCTGGTCTATTTATCCCAAGTGCTCTGAGTGCAGCTTTCACTTTAGTTCCTATGATTAGTGGCTTGTCTTCATACAGTTCTTCCTTTAAGGAATTTGTAAACCTTTCATCTCTTTTATATAAGTTTATATAATTTTTCAGTGTGTATTGTTTCCGTAGCTATCTGTCTGTCTGTCTGTCTGTCTGTCTGTCTGTCTGTCTGTCTATCTATCTATCTATCTATCTATCTATCTATCTATCTATCTATCTAATTTGTAGGCCACCTTTCTCCCAGAATTGGGACCCAAAGCAGCTTTCAAGAATAAATACACATAAAATACATTAAAAGCATTAAGTGTATTAAAACATTTAAAAAACATTAAAAGGATATATATTATAAAACACTTAAAACAATAGTCAATCTACATTCTACTTGGTCATACAATATGTTCCACTGCTGAACGTCCCCACTTTTCGTTTGAATTTCCCTTTGATTTTTCAAATCATGTGGCAGAGGTCTCTCATTCTTCCTTTTTTTGTTTTCACCTTGTATTTCTCTACATTGATTATTATAGTAGTTTTCTTTGTCCCTGCACACAACTGTTAACAGTTGCATTCAGGATTCTGACTGTACTTCTGTCATCTTTGACTTTTACTTCTTATCTGTCCTTGACTGCTTGAAGGGCTCTATCAGTTGTCCATTGAGGTTTCTCTTTGTTTTTGGCTACAGATAGTGTCTTTTCACAGAACCTGGCTGAAAATAACCTTGTTTTCAATCCAGAGTTCTTCTGTCTCCCGGTTAATCAGACTTAACAAAGTCAATCTATTTTTCACATTATTTTTAAATTCTATGGGGATGTTCTCCAGATTGTCATTTAGCATAGTGGTTAGTTTAGTATTCACTTTATTCTAACTTTTGCTATTGGTTGTTCATGGTCTGTACCAGAATTTTATTGTGGTTTTGTTTTTGCAGAGTGAATGGAGCGTCTCCTTTTTTTTAAGGGATATGCTTTAAGGATCATTAATGGCAAAGATGTATATATCCATTCCTGTCTGTCTGTCTGTCTATCTATCTTTATTTTTTCCCATCTGTCTATTAATTTGCCTAACAATCTGTTTATGACTAGCTGTCAGTGCGATTAGATTCACCTAGAGCATGGGAAGACAGCAGCCCATGGTTATGTGGCCATGTTGATGCCCCAGGGCAATCAGCTCTGAAAAAAAAATCCCCCCAATGCCTTAACATCCCTAGAGGGTATGAAGATGATTTCTCCTCCCTCACCTCCCCCCCCACATACTTTTGGGCCTTTTTAGAATTAAAATAAGTCTTTTATTTTATTTTTTCCAATCAGGAAATGAGACAGAAAGTGAAGTGAATCATCATAAAATTGCCCCATACCCTCACATAACATCTTGAGGTGTTCTGAAGGAAAATGAATCAGTTTTTGAGGGTTCTGGTGGACATGGAAACATATCCTACCTTTTAATGAGTTTCCATAATGCTCCAGTTGCATAAATCACAGGAAAACCAAGTAAAATTAAAGTATTTTGTAGTGGAATTCTACTCTGACTCAGCCTTTTCTTTTATACAATGTGAAGAAATAGAAGATTATTATTCAGTGAGTTTTTCTATGCCTTATTCTAGAGATGCCAGTGTCCTACCTGAGGTTTGTATATTACCACAGCTAAAGAAAGTGCTTCTACAATACATCCTTTTTCCTTTACTCTCAATCACCCTTTCCCCCTTCCACATCAAAACAAAATAAAAAATAAATAAATAAATAAATAAATAAATAAATAAATAAATAAATATCAACTAATGCCAGCCAGAAAATCTGGCTGCCCACTTATTGTGGTCTCTGCTGAAGAAAAGAGTTGTGCAATACAATCTTACTAACAAGACTAATTGCATTCTTGGCAAGGGTAGCTGATCCCACATCTCTCTTTTTTAAACTGTGTGATGTTTTCTTTATCTTTTTTTTTTTAAAGGTTGTGATATTTTAAGCACTAAGAAATAAGCTGTTTCCCAAATCTCCTTTCCTTGGAAGCTGTCTACTTTGCCTGTAGCTAAAGCAGCCTCTGGTTTTTCTTTATTTCCATTCAAGTGAGAAAGTTCACATAAGTTCTATTCCTAGCCCTCAAACCTGTTGAGCCTTGCATACATACAGCTACTTGAAGTTACTTCTCCTACCATGATTTGGTTTCAGCTTTGGTTTCAGCATTATAGTCAGGATGTTTTTGACTATCTCCTGTTTCATTTTAACTATTTATAACATTCACGCACAAGTGACTTGTCATAAACACACTGAAAATGCATTATCTTTGGAATGTGTTGTGTTCCATATGAATTATCTTCTGTTTCATGCCATTCTAGATAATGCTGATGATACTGATAATGACAATGATGATATATGCAATATCATTTCTTTTAAGAAATGCCCGTAAATGCCACTGCTCTCTCCTCCAGCTCAAGTAAAATTCATGCATTTGGAAAATTCCTGACTTTCTGTCCATCACCCCACCTGTAAGCTCACCATACTCCTCCCTACCATTAAAAGGGTTTCCTACTTCCCATTCTTCTCTTCAGTAGGTTAAATGGAAGCATATCAGAGGACAGTTACTGACAGCCAAATTGTACTTCTCATTAACAATGAATCTATTTCTACAAATGTGGTTATTATATGGATCTGGACCCATACAGTGCAAGATGCTGCAAGAAAGAACCTGCTTTTGCTGGCCTCCAATTAGGGGCCAGTTTTGATGAAATCAGGCAGAATCTGCCATGCTATCAGGTGTTTGGGGATGGAGCTAGGAGTTTTTTTTAATTCTATCTCTCTTTCTTCACTTCTTTTTAGATGATGCTTAGACCCATCCTCTCAACTTCAGTGTAGTGTGAGTTTTGCTGATCACTTCAAGACTGGGTAAGAATTTTTTCCCCTTATACTTGGTGCTACTTTCTCCTACTGCACACTGTATCTGGGGACTATTTAAATAGTTGGTCACTTGGCAAATAGTGTCTGTATGAGGAGGCAAGAGTTATGGTGAATACTTTGGCACCCTTTTGCTGAAGGGGATGGCTCTGGAACTGCCTTTTTAGACCCTGAGGCCTGGAGGTTGAGGAAGAAAAATACCCTTGGGGCTGGCCTGTTGGCAGGGGGATTGCCCTCAGTTAAAACTTGAAGGTGGTGTTACTTATGCCTTTCAATAGATGGCTAGATGGGGAGCAACTAGCTATTGGGGCTCATGTGGTTTGCCCAGGGGAAAACTAAGAGGGAAACCATAGAATGACGCCTGGGCTCAGCTGATCCTGCACTAGGTTACTCCCTTTTCTCACACCTTTCCAGGTTCAACTTGATTTAAATAGATTCTAGATTAAATAAAGTGGTCCTTTTCAACCCATTTCTCTGTGTCTGGTCTTGTTATCCACGGACAGTCAGCAAAAACTGTATTGGAAGTCAGATAACTTCTCAGTTAAAATAAAGAATGTTTGGGGAACTTACTGACTAGGAAGGAATGAGGTAAATAGAGACTGTCATTTCACTCAATAAACCAAGGGATTTCTAAAGAGTATTTTAGGCCCCTTTCCTCACCAGAAAGCTAAAACGGGCCAAGAACTGTCACGGAGGTCGTCCACAGTTTAGATCGGATTAGGTTCGGACTATTTACCTTAGTTCCACACCTTAGTCCGATCCAAGATGCCCCCAATGGTCCTCCAGCATGCTAAGTGAAGACCGGAAAAATACGGTCTTTCAATCTTCTGGAGCACGCCACTGCGTTCCTCCTCACTTGTGCAGATGCGCAGGCTCGCACCAATGCGAGCCTGCTATCAACGGAGGGCGGGCTGTGGGCGTGTTGGTCAGCAGTTGGTCCAGACCCAAGAAGAACAGGAAGTTGCAATTTTGTAAGTCTAAGCAGTGTGGATCTACACTGCTCCGATTCACCCTGGACCAAAGAAGGAGCCCTGCAGAAGGGCTTAAGGGAGAGTCCACGTTGCTTCAACTCAAGAAGAACTGGTGAGTAATGGCATGGAGCGATTCACTTGCCTTGTGTGGGAAGGGCCTTAGTTACCTAAATAAATTGTTACCTAAATAAATAGTTACCTAAATAAATTGATGAACTCTGTGATCATGCCTTAGAAATAAGTCAGTGAAATCTTATAACTATTCTAGGCCTTTTTGTTTCTTCTTTAATGATCAGATGGAGAAATACTTTGGTTCAAACTTCATGTTTAACTCACCTTAACTGTGCTTAAAGAAAAAAATACCCTGTGTCTATGTGTTTTGAATGAAAGTAGTCATGAACATGAAATATAAACGTAAGATTCATGTCGGATTCAATCAAAATTCTATCTATTGCATTATCATGTGCATATAGTAGCAAACCAGTTGCCTGTAGGAAATCCATCAGCAGAACAAGAATACACCTCACTCTCTAGCGTAGGTTGATAAACAGCCACTGACACTGAAGGTGACATATAGTCATCCTGAAAAATATTAATTGATGAGCATTTATCCTATCCTGTCACAAAACCATTCAAGTTGGCTGCATATCTAGGACCGTATCTGCACTACACTATTATATTGCTATTATTCCACTTTCAACATCCTGTGGAATTCCAAAGAGCTCTTTGGCTGAAAATTCCAAATGCCTCTCTCTAAACTGCAAACCCCAGGATTCCATAGGATGTTGAAAGTAGAATAATAGCACTATAACAGTGTAGGGTGGAAATGGCCTAGATCTTGTGGTAGTCAATTCCACAGCTTACAAAAAGTATATTAAAAGCTATTTAAAAAGTATAACTTTTTTTTAAAAAATGTTTGATTCTCCTGCCATTAGGTTTCAGTGAATGACCCTGGTTATAAGTTATGGTTATAGGTTGTGAAGGACCCATGTTGTGAATTATTTTTGTCATCTCCACATTTTTCCCACCATGTAATAAAGAAAGAGAAGGAAAGGAAGAAGATACTTAAATGAGTTAAGACTTAGATGTCTTTGGAAAGAATCTCAAACAGAAGAGTGTGTAAGAGACAATTGTAAGAGACAATTCATTAGATCTTTCCAAAACAGATCTAAGCTAGAGTTATTCATTCAAATGTGGGGTCTCTTCAATTGCTTAGTCCATTTATAGTACTGAATGCAACTGAGGTAGAAACTAATGGCCTTTCTGCAGTACACTGTTATAATGCTATTATTCCACTTTCAACTTCCTATGGAATCCTGGGGTCAGCAGGTTAGAGATGGTCATTTAATAATTCTGAGCTCTTTGGCCTCAATAAACTATAGACCCCAGAATTCCACAGGAAGCTAAAAGTGGAATAATAACACTATAACAGTGTACTGCAGAAAGGTACTAATAGACTAAAGACAATCATATTTCAATAAGGGGATCAACACAGTGGAGTTTTACATAGACATGCAACTATTCACAAAAACCTAAATCCGCCACATCGTACGCACCTGAATATTTAATATGATCCAGAAGTGAAGTTAATTTCAAAATGGCTGCTAATGTAGTAGATGTTCAGAACTAAAAGGTAGACAAATCTAGAAAGACACTTTGATTAGCAGAAGTAAAGATCATCCAGTGTCTAAGGTGAGATGAAAATGACCCCTACTTTCCCATTGTCACAGTTTTCGATGTGCATCACCCTGCCACTGTTATGCAATTGGACTTGTAGAATGTTTGAGATAAGCTGAAGAAGCTATTAGCATAAACTTGTGTAAACTTAGGCCCCAGCATAGGGACGTGAGAAGAGTGGCACCATGATGACACTTCTGCATGATGTTATCACAGTCCCATCTTTCTCCCATTTCCAGCCGGTGTGATTGCAGGGTAAATCATTGTCTGAGTTCCTCTGTCAATGATCCCCAATCATGCAACCCTCCTGCACTAACCTGCCATGAGGGCTGGCTGGAAGCATGATGGAGGTACTTCCTGCCCCAGAGTACCATGGGAAAGAGCCTGGCTATACTGTGGATGGAAGAAGTGTCTCCCCCATTCTCCCTTCCATGGGGAGCTAGTCAGGAGCAGAGCGGAGAGTTCCTGTCATGTTCCCTTCCTAGCAAAGGTGCTGCTGGGATCATGACCAGAAGATGATGAAGCAAGGGGACATGTGAAAATGGCCCAAATCTACAGATGTTAATCCCAACTAGAACAGATCTGCTGAATCAAATTAAACTTAGAAAGTCAACAATTATGTAAGATTCATTGACTAAATTGGTTTAATCTGCTTGAGACTAGCAATTCAATTTAGGAATAGCAGCTTTTTCCATCTGGTGCTTCTTTTCAAACAATGGCCCTTTCCACATGATAATGTCATCCCAGCATGGGGACATGAGAGAAATGGGACCACAATGATGCTTCTGCATGACATCAACACAGTCTCTTCCTTCTCACATCACCAGCTGGCATGATCAGAGGCTATATTATTGACAGAGAAATTCCATTAATGACCCCTGATCCCATGAGCCTTCCAATGCACCCAGCCATGCAGAAGGGCTGGAAGCATAATCTATGCATTTCTACCACTGCTGCAGCACGGGGAGAAGGCTGGCTGCAATGCAGAATAATAGAGCATGTCCCTCTCACTTCCTTCCACAGGCAGCTGGTAACATGCAGAGAGGAGCATGGGGAACATGCTCCCATCCCAGCAAAGGTGCTGAGAAGATTGTGATGGGACAATGCATGAGAGCATTGTCATGCAGAAAAGTTCAATGATAGTCATGTTCTGGAATAACAGCCATTCTCTTAAAACAGTAGGCTTCAGAGGAAACTCTCATCACTCATCCTGTCACCACATCTCATCAGAAACTTCCTGTGGAAACACATCTCCTCCTTTCCCCAAGGGCATCCAAATACAAAACAATCTTTTCAATACCAAAAGAGTCACCTGTGTTTGTTTGAAATGTTTTTATGGAAACCCCTTTTTCTTCTCCTTCCGTCTGTGTCATTTAGTCATCCTGTCTATAGTTGGAACCTGACACCATGCAAAGATTTTCCGTAATTTTGTGTGTGTTTGTCATGCACACAAAATTTGTATTTAAAGTGCCAACGGATTAATGGTGTCTACTAAATTAAAGTTAAAAAAGCTTAATGTATCATTGGATGTAAAGAAAGTGGGGTTGGGCAGGCATCATTTCAGCCAAATATAAAAGTGAAGAAAACAGCTTTTCATCGGAAATAGCTTTAGAATTTCTGTACTGCAGAAACGAGTAAACTGTGTCATTTCACTTTGTGTTTGTGGAATAAAACCTTTGATATGTAAAACAGTACTTATCCCTGCAGCATTGAGTAATGTGCTGCTTTTGTTTTGGAAGAAACATGGAACTCATGGAGGAAACAGCCAATTGCATAGTTTTCAGAATTTGCATGCTTAACTGTACTCTGCAATCCAGAATGGACTTTCTTTTTTTAAATAAATAGATAGATAGATATATTAAAATTTCGAAAAGAAAGTATAAAATGGGAACATTTCTTCTAAATGTTCCCCCCAACTCCCATAACAAGTTTTCTTCTTCAATTTTGCCTAGCTGAATCAAACATAAATACAATATAATACAATGGAATACAAGGAGTCCAATCCACTATATATAAAATCTTTGGCATAACAGTCATAATTTATCTTTTAACCAGTCAATACATTTTTACCTTTTTTATCAAATTATATCATTATGATCATTGGTTTTACAGTTGTAGCCACTCTTTTATTTTGCTCCATTCTCTATCAAATTGTTGAATGGATTTGTTCTTTAATGCATTTGTCAATTTTTCCATCTCCATCATATCCATAACTTTTAATTTCCATTCATTTAAATTTATTTTAATATCTTATTTCAAATGTTGAGCATAGGTTAATCTAGCTCAGAACGGACATTCAAGTGAACAGGTATTTGATAGGCCTGCACAAAAGTGAGGTAAGCAATGTAGAAACTTTCTCCCCAAGTTCTGTTTGGGGCGTTTTTCAAGTTCAACCATTGTTATGGGCTTCAGTATGTACACTTCTATCCAAACATCTCACAGAAAGTTACCTGTGGTTCTCAAATAGTCTCCCATCCAATATTGAAGACTACTTTTGAAGGACATTATGCATGTCTCCTAGAACTTTTAAAATCCCAGCAGGCCAGAAAGGGTTGACCTCCACTGTATGATGCCCATGATTGAGAAGCAAGTTGGGGTGAATTCATTACATCACCTTTTATGGAGGAAGTGAATAGCATAATGTACAACTAAGACCTTGATGTTCCTTGGCCTAAGGAAAAGAGGGATCAATGCCTGCCCTTCTATGGAATAGACAAGATGAAGGTATGAGATTAACCATGAATCAGTGGTCTTGCCATAGGAGAACTAGTGCTGAGAGTGACCTCACCTGAACTGGATGACATCACCAGGATGATCTCAGCTTTCTCTCTGTCTGCTATCACCATAGCCAGCTCATACACACTTAGCAGGTCTTCCTTGTGACTTTAGGACTTCCAGTCATGGTACAACAGAATTAAAAAGATGAGTATGTGAGACAATACTTGAAGAACCAGTAGTGGACATGGCAGCAGATGAAAAACAAAACACCACAAAAGTAACTAGAGCAGCTTGTGAAAGCACCAATGCAACTTTAAGTCAGCATTCTGCTATATTTGCCTTGGCTGGTGTAGAAAACTGTAGTCCACAGGCCCCAGGGTTCCCTTTCTGCTCCTGAATTCTATCAGACAGCCCAAAGCAACTGAGTTCCTCAAAGGGGAGCAGAACCCAGGCTTCTAGAATCATTTATATAAGAAAGACTTGTTAATTAGGCCACAGCTGAGTAAGAAGCTGAGACTATACAACAAGAGGCCAGAATGGGAAGAAGCTGTTAGAGCTTACTGATTCCATCAGTGGTAACAGCTTCACAGATTCTCTTATTCCTAGCATGCATCCCTCAAAACTTTGACCTTCACCTGGTCTACAGATTCGGCCCTTGGACACCCACTCTCTGGATTCACAGTAAATTTAGACTCAATTTCTCTAAACTTGCTAAGAATTCAGACTGAACAAGACAAATTTTGCCTGACAGCTCCCACTAACAACCTGATTATACGGTTGGTGGTCTTGGCAGGCTGCTAGCACAAGACATTGTCCATCTCTCATCACTGTATAATAAAGTTGCAACTGTCCACTCTCTTGACTAACAAGTCAAAACTTTAAAATTTGACATGGAATGATAAGAAGTTGTACCACAGAACCACGGGGGGGGGGGGTGGGACTAGAACACGCTTACACTCCCAAAAACCATTGTGATTCAAACTGAACTACTAGGTTGGAAGGAAAGCTCTGCTGGGACATGTCTCCCCTCTGAGGAAGATGCAAAATTGAAAGTGGTCTGAACAGGATACAGACCAGGCTTACACAGCCTTAGCTGTGCTTCTGAAAATGGGGCAAGCATGTGCAAGCAGCACCACTTCTTTTTTCTCCTCCCATAGTCTATGCCCTCAAATGGTATCCCTCCTAGAGGCAATTCTCAGTAAAGGAACAACATTTCTTCAATTATTATTTTTTTCCCTTAGAAACTGATGTTGGAAAATTATATGCAATCACATGACAGTTTTCCATTTGTCCTACACTTAACTGAATTGCTTAATTCTGAGGAGGGATGAAAGATAGTAAAATGAATGGGATGCAAATGAAAGTTTTGGGGATTTTTTTAAATCAAAGCTCTGTGCTAATACTGTCTTGCAAGTTCTTTGATGCTTATTCTTGATCAGGAGCTATTGCACTTGCCAATAAAAGCTAAGGTAATTGGTTCTTGATTAGTATTGATTTAATTATCATGGTAGCATGGAAAGGTGCTTATTGATTGCATTCTTCTCTTACAGATGTGGATGTATATTATCCAACTTTTCAAATTCTGGCTTTGCAGTTTTAGAAGTGAATAGTGTTAAAAATGAAACCTGATTTAATGATGCTAACATGAAAATAAGACATGGGGCCAACCCGCCTCAGCTTTGAAGAAGGAAAAATAGCCAGAAGGGAAGAGTTTAAAGGTTGTGTTGGAAGAAGAAAGAGCCATGGTTGAAACATGTAGTATTCATGTAGAACTTGCCAGCTTCCAAGCTGGAACAGACCTGATGTTGCTCTAATTGGCATGCTCTGAGACACACTCCTGGAATCAAAACACACACACCAGAATCAGCCTTGCTCTTGCTTTCTGCTCAGTGACAAGCAAAATACAATTGTTGTAATCAACCAAAAATCTATACCAGTAGTAGAGGACTGACTCTACTGATACTAAGCCTCCATCTATTTATCCTGACTGCTGTATTTCTTTATTACTTCTAGGTATACATTTATTACTGTCAGTGGTGTGAATAATGTGCTATGCACTATATATATCTCAGGAGTTACAAAGACCCTGCCCAGTGAGCTTGAGATACATTAGATGTAAAGACTTGTGGGAATAGGACTGCAGTACTTCAGTTGTAAAACACACTGAGATAATGGTCTTTGTTCATTCTTACCTGGAAGTAAGTCTCCCTGATTGCAGTGGGGCTTACTTTGAATGAAAGCACTCAGTTCTAATATTTCACACCATGTACAATCAGCAAATGAAGTTCATTATGACAAGATTTCTAGCTTAGGCATTGATTTCAATGAACATTAAAAGATAATGAACAAATCCAATAGATTTTACATACAAGTAATAGAGAAAACATCCTTGTACAGAGGTTCTGTTCCTTAGTGTTTGGAGTAAATTCATTCTTTTCATAGCTTATTTTTCAAATTACATTAGCATTTTGCACTACTCTTTTTACTTGGCTAGTGAAATAACTCTGATGTGAGACACTGTGGTGTCATCTCTTTTTTCACATGCCCTCACATTTCTGCTGTTATGTGACAGCTTTAGGAACAGCAATGCTTTAACAGAACACTTACCATTGAGATTTCAAGGAGATTTCAAGGGTGTAAAATGTACTCCCTACCCATAGATATTCTATTTGGAGAGTTATCATGATGGTGGAGGTGGTGCATTGTGTTTCCATGTGCTCAAATTCTTAATATGCTTTCTATAGTTTAATTCTTACAAGCCCATAAATTAAGTGAGTGTGATTATTCTTTACATATAATAGCAATGTGGAACCTAGACTGCCTTTCCTAAGGCTATGTTATAATTTCATGGCACAGCCAAATTTTAAAACAGGGATGTCTGGACTTGCGGCTCACTCTTGTTAAGCAGTAAACTGTTTGGAGGAGAAAAAAAAACAAACCTACAACACCTGGCAAAACTATATTCCAAGGGGTTTAGAAATATTTTTCCTTCCAGATGCTTTTGCACTTCAAATTCCATTTGTCCTAGCCAGTGTAGCTAATGGAAACTTACAAAGTTAGGAAGTGACAAAGTTCACAAACCTTCCTAGTAATGCACATTTTAATGTAGGGTTTTTTTATAGACATTTTTTTCTATACAAATATTGTATACATTTTTATATACAACATTTGTATTCAACTGGAGACTGGGAACTTGGAAAGAAGAGAACCTCCAAATGTATACTAAACCCTTACTCTTCCTGGGGGATTGGCTGAGTGGATGAAGGGGATAATTAATTCCTCCCTACAACAAAGCAGAGTTCCAACTTGTCTAAAGGAGGTAGTTGTGAGGCCTTTGTTGAAAAAGCCATCCCTGAATCCCTATATAAAGGGTGATTATCAGCCACTGTCTAACATATCATTGTTGAGCAAAATATTGAAGCATGTGGCATCTTCCTAGCTCTTGGGGTCCCTGGATGAAACAGATTATCTTGATCCATTTCAACCTTTCTTCCGGCCTGGTTATGGAAAGAACACAGTTTTAGTCACCTTAGTGGATGACCTACACAGGGAACTGGACAGAGGGAATGTGTCTTTGTTGGTTCTGCTAGACCATTCTGTGCCTTTTGATACCATTTGCCATGGTATCCTGCTGGACCACCTTGCTGGGAAGAGACTCAGGAGCACTGTTTCTTGTTCCTCCCTACATGGGCGAATCCAGGAGGTGGTATGGGGGACTCCTGTTAAATCACCTGGATATTGGCCTGTGGGGGTCCTCAGAGGTCTATTTTGTTTGTCATGCTATCTGTCTACCTACCTACCTACCTCTCTGGATATAGATATATGAATGAAACCACTAGGAGGGGGCATTCAGTTTTGGGGTGTGGTGTCATCAATATGCAGACAGCATCAATATATACTACTCTTTTACACTCAGTCTATGGTT
This sequence comes from Iguana delicatissima, assembly GCA_948472985.1. Lineage (NCBI taxonomy): Eukaryota > Metazoa > Chordata > Lepidosauria > Squamata > Iguanidae > Iguana > Iguana delicatissima. The sequence goes on from CAOKZL010001834.1 coordinate 549,030, forward strand.
TTAAACTGGTGCTTGTTATCAGTAATGGACTGAATGTGGGTGATAAATGATAGGAGGGAGAGCAGACACCCTTGATGAAAGATATCATGTCCTTACTTTCATAGACATTTAGTTATTGATCTATTTTAGAAGGCCCATATTTCTCAGATTCTGGTTGGTTTGTCAAATTGAGTTCAACTTAATTGGCCATGTGTCAAGTTTTCTAGAAGATGGTGGCATATTTCTTGAGGGGGGGCAGGGGGCAGGGCGCCCCCTGGCCAGCCCTTCACTGGCCCACCTTCCACATGCTGGCAGATGTCCAGCGACTAGGTGGGCACTGGAGCCTCCCAGAGAGGTCTGCTGGAGAGGCATGCCACCCAGGGAGAGGGGTTGTCCTCCCCCATCTTCCCCTCCATCTCTCCCTCCCAGTCTGGAGTCAAACCTGTTTCCACCCAAAGCAGCAGTGCCGACACCGGCAGACTTCCAGGTCAGACAGAGAAGGAGGGAGAGAGAAAAGGAGGAGACGAGGGGAGAGAAGGGGCCCCGAGGAGGTTGGAAGAGGCACCCTCCTCCCCCCTACCTCCATGACTGGGGATGAGCCCAACCTAGCCAACCATCTGAGGAGGAAGTAGGGGGGTTGAGAGAGAGAGACAGAGGGTGTTCACTGCCACAGGAATGCTGGCATGTCTCTGAACATATGCAGAGTGCCCCCTCTGAGTGCAAATACCCAGACTCCAACCGCCCAATGCCAATCAAGCAGTTTTATTTGGTATTTTGGATATGTCCTCCCTCCCCTGAGGGGGGCAGCAAATTCAGGGGCCCACCCTTTCAGAGGGATGGTGGATGATGGGAGCTACATAAAAACCTCGGTAGCACTTCCCTCCAGCACTGAGCTCTGGCAAAACAGCTTACCAGAGTCAAGTGTCCGAAAATCACCATATAGCAGAGTTTTACTCACACAGCTTAGAAGTGTCCCGGCAGAGTCTTAAACATTAGCAGCAAAATCTTGAAGCCAGGACAAAATACTCCCTTGCAATGTTATCTTCCAACAGGAAGCTTTTACTTTCCAGTTACGATACATACATATATACAGTCCTCTAACTGAGCGTCAGCATTCCCCAGCATGCAAAGATATGCATCCAACATAGCCTCTGGCCCCTCCTTCAGACATCAAGAGGACACAGTTGGCTAGAACACACCCCCTTATATACTTACATTTCTGATGCAACTCTAGCCAACCTTGCTAGATCCCATGTATGATACAACCTTCTTCCCTGGTTACAAAACCCAGTGACTCATGCAGGTATTACATGGGATTGCATCATCCACTGTCTTTCCCCAGGTGCAAACCTTAGTGTACATCGTGTATATTTTATTTGGACTTAGGTTCTGTCCAATCTTTCCTCACAGTCCCCTCCAAAATATATCATGATGTTCGTTACAGTACTTAATGCATACCACTAAACTTCTCCAGCTCCTATTCCTGCACCATCTGCTCGTGTTTGGCCTCTTGTAATGGTTTTGTGAGGATGTCTGCTCTGTTTTGTGCTGACTCATAATACTGCAGCTTATTAGCCCCTCCTGAACTAATTGCCTCACATTCTTGTATCTCACTGCAAGGTATTTGCTCCTGTTTCTGAGATTCTCCATCTCTACCAAGACGATGCACACCTGAGAATCCTCTTTGACAGTGATTGGGGTTTTACAGGTGTCCCCAACATTCTGCAGCAGTTGTCTCAGTCACTGTGGCTCTCCAACTGCCTCAGACAATGCAGCAAATTCAGCCTCTGTGGTGCTGAGAGTAATCCGTGTTTGCTTTCTAGCTCTCCAAGTAATGAGACTATCTGCATATTTGATGACAGACTAGTTACAGACTTCCTGTCTGTCTCCAAAGCAAAAGAGCTGTCCACGTGACACTCCATCCCTGCTTCATTGCCTGCCATCTTCAGGCACAAATCCCTGATCCCCTTCAAGTACCTTACAACTTTTTTGATTGCTGTCCAGTCTCCCACTCTAGGCTTTGCAACTCTCCAGCTCAGCAAACTTCACTTGCTATTAATCTAGCCTAGTGCTTCATCCTACCATCTGGCAAAGACTTCCTTTTATACACCCAGCAGCAACCAACCACCTTTTGGTCCCTGGGTCTCTCCACCAGCTCAAAAACTTGTTTCTCAATCATGGACCCGAACTTGGCATCCATGGCCTCATTCCAGAGCTCTTGTTCCTCCTCTGAGCATCTAAGCATGGCCTCAAAGCTCTCTGGCTCCTCTCCACCTACCATGCAAACTCTGGCTTCCTGAATCACAAAACTCTTTGGAGCTTTCATCACCTTCTTGGTCCTTCTAGGAATGATGGTCTCAGATTTAGAGAGAACATCATCACTAGAATTTCCAGCTGCCCCCTCCACTTTTGGCTCCAATGTTACCTGAAACCTTGGTGAGGGAACGTTGTGAGTCCTGAAAGCATCAGGCGAACTACCTGGTGAAGTTTCAGGTGTATGTGAAGTGGTATCAGGTGGTCTCACCCCTCTATTCCTGGGGCTTTCATCTGGCTCCGTCCCCAGTGGTTGCACAAACACCTCTTTATTACAGTGCAGATCCTCCAAACCGCTGTGCGTCTTGAAGTTGGCACTCCTCGAGAACAGTAATTTGCCATGTCCCAGATGGAATTTGTATTTATTCCCCAGATAGCCAACGAACTGCCGCCTCCTTCACTTTGGCTGCCCTTTGCATCTCAGCTGGCTGGGAATAAATACATTGGCAAACTGTCCCCAAACCCTCAGATGTTTCAGAACAGGTTGGATGCCCATGCAACAAAGAAAATGTGGTGTGCTGAACACTGGCACACCACATCCTGTTAAGCACATGGTTTGCAGCAAGAATTGCTTCTACCCATAAACCAGGTGGTGATTTCAAGTCCAACAGCATGCAGTCCTTCACCTGCTGTAGAACTCCAATTCGCCTTTCTGTCAGCCCATTCTCTGCTGGTATGTAAGGATTGGTAGTTTTATGTTGTATGCCACTGCTTCGGAGCCAGTTTTGGAACTTGGAGCTACAGAATCCACCACCTCGGTCCATGTTGAGACAAGCTACTTTGTGGGGAAATTCCCTCTCCACCATGTTGACTCAGTTCTTGAATTTATCAAATGCCTCATCTTTGGATCTTAACAAGAACACTTACCCTGGTATGGCAGTCAACAAGCACAAATATATACCTGGACCGTCCCTCACTCTCAGGGAAAGGACCTGCCAAGTCCACATGTACCACTTGGAAGGGCCTCCAGGTGGCAATCTTGCTCCCTTTCAGAACAGGGAACATTTTAACCTTGACCCTCTTACAGACTGAACAGTCAAGAAATCTGGTGCATTTGTTGACTTTCAGATTGGGGCAGACCTTTGCCAATTGCTCGAACCCACCCAAATTTGCATGACCCATCACTCTATGCCAAAAATGGCAACAATTGTCATGTAGGGGCACATTTGTCATCACATTGGACACATGAGAACCTTTTGCATTTGGTAACACATGATACAGTCTGTCTTTCTTTACACCCTAGCACAGACTTTCCCACCAATGCTTAACGTGAAATCATAACCCCTGAATACTATTTCATACCCTTCGTCAGTTTGGCAAGAGACACTTAGTATACAGTGTTCCAGATTTTCTGCACATAATACATTCTCAAAACTTTTCCCTAGGCAGGGAACAAACACAGATCCCATGAGGCTGACTGAGTAGTGCACCCCATCTGCCATGCTCACACAATGCACAGGAGCACTTCTGACATTCTGCAACTGGCGTTGACTGTTGACAATATGATGTGTTGCTCCACTATCCAGGAGCCAGTTGCAGCAAACAGCTCCCTCTGTAGTTGCAATGACAACACAAGTCACAGGCTTCTTCCTCTGGACTCTCCGCTTTCTGTCATCCTTATCTCCGGACACTGTGGCTTTACAGTCCTCCCTGAAATGAGCAGGCTTGCCACACTTTTAACAGCACTTTACAAAGGCAGTCTATGCAGTTTCCTCCCCCTCACGTGGAGGCTTCTCCTGGCACTTATCAACCTTGTCTCCAGAAGCACACTGTAAATCACAGCTGGCTTCAAAGTCTCGCCTGTCACATTCCTCAAGCACAGGTGACATGACCATGTCCCGAGTTAACTCTCTTCTCTCAAATTCTGAGAGCTATAGAGCAGGAAGTCCCAATCTTTACTCAAGCTGCCCAGGAGTATATAAAATTTTTGGGGCTCATCAAAAATCATGCCTCTGTTTTCTAACTCCAGAAACAGAGACTTCCTGATACCCAGATGAGCTTTCACATCTCCCCCTTCCTGCAGCTTTGTGTTCTAGAGCCTCTTAGTCCACAACATTTTGGAGAGACAGGAATCTCACTGGTAAATTCCTCTGAGTGCAGCCCACACCTCAGCTGCAGTGAGCTTATCACAAATATGGATAAGCTGGCTGGGCTCCAGACTCAGGATGATGGTGGCCCTTGCTCGCCAGTCTGCCACTCTCCCAGCTGAACCTTCCAGTGGGTGTTCCACAGCAGTCCATAAATTCTCCCTGACCAACAAGCTTTGGATCAGGAGACTTCATGTTTGGTAATTGCTGTCGTTTAGCTTATCAAACCCAAGGGCTGTTGCTATTGTTGCAGCTGCCATTCTTGCTCTATCAAAACAAAAGCAGAAATAAACTCCGGCAGCAATGTCTGAATTCAAAACTCGGGCAACCGTCCTTGTAAAAACAAAACACTGGCCAGGCAAAACAGCTGCTTCACTCTGCTAAGGAAAAATCCTCCCAAGTGGCTTTTAACTCCCAAAACACCGGAGCTTCTCCAGCTCAAGACTCAGGACCATCTCTCAGGCAGTATGACACAAAACCAACAGGGTTAACTGGTCCAAACTGGTTAAGGCTGGCCAGAACCGGGCAAGACTGGGCCCATAACCCTTGTCAGAGGGATGGTGGATGATGGGAGCTACATAAAAACCTTGGTAGCACTTCCCTCCAGCACTGAGCTCTGGCAAAACAGCTTACCAGAGTCAAGTGTTTGAAAATCACCATATAGCAGAGTTTTACTCACACAGCTTAGAAACGTCCCGGCAGAGTCTTAAACATTAGCAGCAAAATCTTGAAGCCAGGAAAAAATACTCCCTCGCAATGTCATCTTCCAACAGGAAGCTTTTACTTTCCAGTTACGATACATACATATATACAGTCCTCCAACTGAGTGTCAGCATTCCCCAGCATGCAAAGATATGCATCCAACATAGCCTCCGGCCGCTCCTTCAGACATCAAGAGGGCACAGTTGGCTAGAACACACCCCCTTATATACGTACATTTCTGATGCAACTCTAGCCAACTTTGCCAGATCCCATGTATGATGCAACCTTCTTCCCTTGTTACACAATCCAATGACTCATGCAGGTATTACATGGGATTGCATTTTCCACAGTCTTTCCCCAGGTGCAAACCTTAGTGTACATCGTGTATATTTTATTTGGACTTAGGTTCTGTCCAACCTTTCCTCACAACCCCCAGGTGGCAAACTCACGCACCACCCCCGGGCAGCAAACCCCCGGGCGGCAAACTCAAGTGACCACTCCAAGCCAGCAAAAGCTCTAGGTGTAGAGTTGCTATTGTATAGGAATGTATCCTTCTGCCTGTATCATGAGAGGCATGTCCCCTCCCCACCAGACAAAGTTCACTTATTCACCTATAAGCAGGTCTTGGAAAGTTTCCAAAGTAATTTGCTCAATTCTTCACTCCAGCATTTTAAAAATGACTTGTTCCTGTTACACATTGCAAAGATGAAAGAAGTTTATTTGTTAAAATTCTTGTTGTGCTGCTTGTTACTTTCCATAACTTTCTTGAAATAGAGGGGAAAAAAATAACAACTTAGAATTGTTAAGAAAATGGCACAAAACTTGAAAGCCTCCCATCACTGTTCCTCTTAAAATGTCCTTAAATGTTGTTGTTGTTGTTGTTGTTAAAATAAATAAATAAATAAATAAATGTTCATTGTGTCAAAATGGTAACTTTGCTCTTGCTTGTTATGTTGCTTTTGAAATTTGACTTTCCGGCAGCCTTATTACTCCCAAAGTAACTAGCTGCTGATGACATTATGTTACTACTAAGCTCTTCCTGAGAGTAAGCAAATATCTGTCACCTATCAGTAGTCACAAGTAGGTTTTTCCAAATAGGTTATCATATTTGTCTATAACTCAGGATGGAAGAAGGAAAATTTGCATAAACTCACAGCATATATAGAAATATTTATATATGACATTAATATAATAAAGGAGCTTTCCGAATGACAACAGTGTTGAGAAATCACATTTAAAAAAAAACAAAAGCAAAAGCAAAACAAAACAGAATCTTCAATGTTTTCTCCACATCCACCTTCCCTACAGTACACACTCTCATACAGATGCACACACGTATACATGCACACATTAATTGTATGTCACGTCTGTGGGGTGTGTGTGTAGGTGGACAGATACTATGTGCATATATGTATATAAAAGTGTAGGTGTCCCATGCTCATACTGATTCTTTCACTAACATATCTTTTCAAAAGTAAGCTCTCTTAAGGCCAGTGGGACTAATTCCTAAGCATTCCTAATTCCAATTTAAGGCCATTTCCGCACTAGCCTGTTACAGCACTATGATTCCACTTTCAACATCCCATGGAATCCTGGGGTTTGCAGTTTCAGGAAGGGCTGATATATATGCAATCCTAAGTTTTTTCAATGTTGTCAGCTTTTGGGGGTGGTGTCACATGAACCTACTAAAAGACTGAGGCCATTTCCACGCTAGATGCCATTAGTGCATTGTATTGTTACTATTCTGGCATTGCCACGCACAATGGTAGCAGGTTAGGAACACTGTTTTCCACATCCTTCTGCCTTCAGCGGATGAGTAGTGGTATTGCTACCAGTGTTCCTTCTGCACTACAGTGTCCTTGGGCGTTACCCTTCCCTGACCTTCACCCCACCCCACCACCCTGATTGGTGTTTTTTTTGTTTGTTTTGTTTTGTTATTTTTTGGAAGCTGTATTAGCACAACACTGTTGTAACTACACTACAGGTCAATATACTTTTGCATTTTCACACTATAATGCTTAAAAATGTATTTTTTAAAAAAACATTTTAATGCAAAGGAGAACTTTAAAATAAACATGGAGACGTGAAAGGAGGGAGGGACAAGCTGGGCACACCCATGCCTTGCCCACTTGGATCTGCGATAACAGGGAGTGGTATCAAGCATTGTTATAGTACTGGACAGACCCAGGTGACAGGATTGAAGTGCTAACTTTTTTTTCCCCCTGGTAATAGTATAAGGCACTTTGGCAATGCTTGGGGATGGGATAGCAGCTGAATAGTGACAATGTTGTATAGTAGCACGGCTCCTGGACCAGTAACAACTCACTGCACATTATAGCAACATTGGGTGGAAATGGCCTGAGTTACTCTGAATACAGGAATAAATATGAACATTGGGGAAACCAAGATTTCTGGTGAACCAAGATTTCTTCCACATGAGAAAGGAAAATATTCCAAGGTCACAAAAATGTAAAAGTTAGGACAGCCATGACAATCTCAAATTGTTCTTCTTTAATTCTCTTAGGTGTTCGCCTCTGATTGACTTGGTGGATACAGTTGTTTGTGTCCTTCACAAGCCTGCCCTGCTCCCCATAAATGAGTTCATTGGTGTCAGAGCCTAACTGTAAAATTATATTTTATCACCAGTGCTAAAGAAACTCCGGTTGTCTCCTGTATTTTTCAAATTTTGGGGGGAGAGGGTCTTCTCTTGCACCTGAGATGGAAAATGTCTCCATGTCCCCATCTCTTGTGTTTTGTCTCAGGCTAAAAAAATATCTTGGGCCAACTCTGAACATCTCTCAGTTCCCAGCACCTATAAGGTTAAAATAAATGCTTTGATGCCTGCATTATGATCTCACATACATAAACTGTGGTTACTGTAGGAGGAAAAAAAGTAGGCCAGAACAGGGCTGTTCTCTATCGTCCCCCTTCTCTCTGTGCTAACCCCTTGTGTGTGTGTGTGTGTGTGTGTGTGTGTGTGTGTGTGTATTTTTCCCTTTAAAAAATACAGTTCTGCTACACACATTTCATAGTCACATACAGTTAATGTCTCTACTCTGTTAGATCTCTGTCCCATTCTCCAAGTTGATGGTCCACTAGGATCCATATCCTTTACTGATTTCCAGTCTTCAAGCATGTTCACTTTTTGACTCCAGTTCCTGGCACCAGTTCTGTCTGTCTGCTTGTCTTGAAGGATCCCTCATATTGAATGTATCTTTCAAAATGTGTTTTTATGTGTGTGCATGCATGTGTGCAAATGTGCATGCATGCATACATATCTACACACACACTTTGGCCCTTTCTGCAACTCACCTTTTTGTGGAGCTGGAGTGCAGGGATTGCGCAAGCAGCCTCTTGAGAGAGACTCTAGTGTCCCCGTTGCTTCAGTTCCGCAGCCGCTGCCTGCTCGCGAGTGGATTTACCCAGGCTGCGCTGGGGCAGGAAGCACAAGCGCTGTGGCTCCAGAGCTCCACACACATGGCAAGTGTGCAGGGCTCCAGAGCGATATGTGATCATGCACCATTTTTGGCTCAAAGCCAAAAATGAAATAGTGTGTGATCGGTGTTTGCCAGCCCTTGGAGCATCGTGCAACTGCAACTGTATCGTGTGGACCACTCCTCGCAGTCACACAACTCTCCCGGGGCCCTTTCCCACATCAAATGCAGTGTGAAAAGGGCCTTTGAAAGATACATTCAATATGAGGTATTCAAGTAAAGGCAACAAAATGATACTCAGAAATCCAGGCAGAATCAAGCTTAAAAATACTTTAAATGAACTTTTTAAATACATCTTTAATATATCTTTTCTGGTGGCCTTTACTTGACTCTAGAGATTAAACCCTGTTAAGGGATTCTCTGTAACTATTAGATCACCCTTTGAGCTGAAGAATCAAAGCTAGCACTGTGAGTGTCCTTTGTGTTAAACAGTTTCCATCATTTGATGCCTGACTGCTTTTAAAACGAAAACATGAAAAAATGCTTAAAGGGCTAATAATGTAAAGAAAAAAAGGCATTCCTTCTTGCTGCTCTTATGGACATCTAATGGGATAAAGTGTTCTTATGTGTTTTCTATTTAAGTCTCCCCTTCTTCCCCAACTCTATGAGAGTGGGATAGGATCTCTTTTCCCACCAGGGCACCTAACATAGCCGTCACGCTGTTGCAGCTCCCCCAGGAACAACATATTCCCGTCTTCCAGCAAAGGAACACCAACAAATGTCACCTTTTGGCAGTTCTGCCTCTAAGCCACACTGTTGGATAATCACCTCCCTAGTGAACCTCCCTGTCAATCAATCTGCTATTTAACTGTGGATTCCAGAAACTTAACCAGTTTCAAATTACCGTAAACTGAAAAGGGTGATGCAGAAAATCTACAAGATTTTAATTCTGCTGGAATTAAAACCACCACATATATTATGGACAACTGAAACTTCCTAACAGACATGCACCATGGAAGTAGCATGTCTAACCAAATTCACTGGGTTAGTTCACTGGGCCTTTCTTTGTTGGCAGTTTCAAAAGGAATGAGGGCCACTATAACTGGAGTGCTCATTCTCTAATTTCTATGAGTGTTGTGAACAGAAACTCCTGCAAACCAAATTGCTAGAACAGAAAGAGTTGTTGTGAAATCTGAATAGAGTTCCCGACCTGGTCTCTTGCTGTTGGGGTCCTAGTAATTATACGTCCACTTTGAGATACATCATCTAGTCTGCATACATGACTGGGCTTGCAACAGATCCTTGGAAAGGGAGTGGTTGATTACAGCTTTACACTATAAGATTCACCATAAAAAGGCCATAAAGGTCCCATGAAATCTACATTTATTACTTAATAATGTCAATGTACTAACTTGGAGATAAGGCATGCTAGCTTTGTACTCTATTACTACAGCATAAATAAAAAAACCTGGGAGCCAAGTTTTGGCTGATATCTGATCCACCCACTTTTTACTAGTTTTTCTCCTTTATAACTATTGAGCTTTTCCCCCACATTTTTCTCTCATGACCTATAGAGCAGTTAAATGATGACTCACAGCTGTTTGTGGGCCTGTGGATACAGTCCAATAGGCAATTGCCCCCTCCCCTTCAGAGAAGTCCACAATTCACCCTAAGGTCCCTTCTAGAGTCACCTGGTCCATGTTGTCCTACCTGGTAGCCTTGAGACCGATGTCAGCTTCACTGGACTGACTAGGCCTCGACTCTTTCAAAGCATTCCTTATGGCAGCATCAGCCTTTGGTCTAATGTCAATCATTCTCCAAAAGCTGCCAACAGTCAAAAATCTATGTAAAGTCGAAGGCTTTAACGGCTGGAATGCATAGGTCGTTGTGGGTTTTCTGGGCTTTAAGGCTGTGTTCTATTAGTATTTTCTCCTGATGTTTTGCCTGCATCTGTGGCTGGCATCTTCAAAGGATCAGGTGGCATGGAAGTGAGACAGGTATATATACTTGTGTAATCCCCGAGTGGGAGGAAGCAATTTGCATATGTTACAGTTGGCCTGTGTGATGGCCTATTGTTAAATGGGATATCCCCCAGGGTTGTGTTGTTAGTCAGGGGATATGCATGACAGTGCGTTAAGTACATTAGCAATCTATTGTGTTGTCTCTTGTAGAGGGACCTCCAGAGTCTGGGTGGTGTTCATTGGCATATTTTGGGTCTTGATTTTATTGTTCTTCAGTATTGGTAGCCAAATTTTGTTTACTTTCCAAGTTTCTTCTTTCCTGTTGAAATTGTCCATGTGTTTATGGATTTCAATGGCCTCTCTGTATAGTCTAACATAGTAGTTGTCAGAACAGTCTAGAATTTCTGTGCTTTCAAATAGCATTCTATGTCAGTGACAGATTCAAAGCACCCAGGTCTCTTCTCTTCCCTGCCCAACCTTTCATCATGCAAGTTCAAGTAGATATTTGTGGAAATCACACCATATTCTGTAGAAAGAAGGATTTTGCACTGAAGCTTTGCACAGAACACAGGAGTGTGGTTGATGATCTTGGTCAGTTTTGATCTGATTTCAAGGCATTAGACTAGATCCAGCATTCCACTGTTGGGACTTGCAGAACTTTACTCTTTTCACCCTCCACATAACTTGAAAACTGGATTGTGAGGCAGTTTAGGATGTACACACAGTGGACTTCAGTGGGGGTAGGATTACTCACCTCCCAGTACCACTGCATTTCACAATAGTACCAATGCATCCTGCCCACTGTGATTATTTTGTTTGACGGCTTACTGGTGTGCATATGAAATCATAACAAAGCTGTTTGGGGTCTGGGTTTTTTATTATTTTTTATTTTCTATTCATGTCCAGGTAGAGGATAATAATTGTGCCATTCCATTCTGCTTTGGTGAGAGCTCCAGTAACAGCGTGTCCAGTTAAGGCATGTGTTGTAGACACATTTGACAAGATGGAATGTGTTCAGAATAGAGAGACCAAGATAGTAAAAGGTCAGGAAACCAAGCTGTATAAAGAACATCTAAGTAAGATGGGTATATTTGCAATAGAGAAGTGTAAACTGAAAGGTAGTATGATACCAATCTTTAAGCATCCAAAAGGAGGCCATGCACAAGATACAGCAAGCTTGTTTTCTGTTGCTCCAGAGAGTAGGATGAACAAATGGATTCACATTACAGAATCTATGATTCTGTGATTTCCTTAGTACTCATAGTTGCATATATACAGCATAAAAACTGTTATTCAGTTCGTTTATTATTCCTTTATTTTCACTGTACAAACATATGCAATTAAATGGAGAAATAGTCACAGCATCTGTGATTGGTGCTAGCCACAGTCTACATTGCCTTTGACATACCATTTCTAACAAGCAATATAGGCGGAGTGCATCCCATAGAGAAGATGCTAGATTCTAAATAGGGCTGTAGAAGAAAATTGTTGTTTGAATTTTTTTATATGAACTTACTAAACTTGGACCTCTCAAATTTATGAATTAATCTGAATGGGCTGCATCCCCAAATTTTCAAATGAGATGGATTTTGTGAGCAAACTTGATTCAGCAGACCTATGTGGAACATTTCTCTCACTTGCTATTAACCACGCTTTACTCCTAATCAAGTCAGACTGATTTTGTGATAAAAATAAACTATGTGATGTTATGTTTTAGATATTTACTATTAGTGATTTCTTTAGTTCTTCAGCTAGGGCAATGTTATCTGGACTACTTACAAGTTTTTACCGCTTGGAAAAAAACACAACAAAAGCTGTTTTCATCAGACTTACACTGTCACAAAAATGACACACTGATCCTGAAACCAGAACTTTTGCAGTGGTGCATTCTGATGGCTATCAAAGGAGATGTGTTAGATACAGAATATTTGCGACTTAGAGAAATGTTGTCAGCCTTAAATAATCTTTCCTTTTCTGCTACCTCTTGCCCTTTAGCCATTGAAAATGTGTTTGCATATTTGAATCTGCTATCATCCAGTATGAACATAAATATTAATATTTATTTCCAATATTTTATTCAGTTCATCCCTCAAGGGATGTTCTCATGTCATCTTCTCAACAACACTGGCAGTTAGGTTAGGTTGTCAGAGAGGAGTCCACTATCAACCAATATTTTACATTAAAAAGTGAGATTAGAATTCAAGTCCCCCTTCTTCTACTATGGCACTCTAATGCAATCTTTACCAAATATATGCCCTCCAGATGTATTGGATTATAACCATCATCATCCCCACCAATCATTTCTGAAGTTGGGGGAAGCTGCTATAACCCCAACATCATAGTTCCTTATTGCATTTTTAGTATATCTTCAGATATCTGATGAATTCATGGACTCCCACACTTTGTTATCTGTTAATTTGTTGTTTTATCTTCTCTTCTTCTGATATCTGTTTTTTTTCTCCTGTGTACATGATTTTCTTATTGTCATGACTACAACAAAACAAATTAAGACTCAGGACAGAGATTATTTCCACCCAAATATTCCGTTTACATCACCAATTTGCTGTGGAGACCTGATGAACATAAAACACTATTATTATATGTTATATTTCAGTGATGACAAATTTAAAGGTTACATTTTTGCCCTAAGGGAAGACTGGTTATACAGTCATTCAAGACAATCAATGTGTGTTTAAAGCTCCCTATCATTCATGGACTTGTTCCCTTATATTTTAAAGTTCAGAACTTATATAGAATTCCAAGAAGTCTGTTGTTGATCAACACCCACTCACCTTCACTTGTACCTTAGTGATATGTGCTCTTACAGAGGCAACGTTTCATTTACTGATTTCTCCTTCTCATACCATTAAGGACTCCTGCTTTCAATTAAACAATGCTGGCAATTTCCAGTTTCTCTCAGCTGGAGTAAAGGAATGACCTTCAGCACAGTAATTTGTTTTATCTCAAAGAATTTTCCTCCATAGGCCTGGCAGCCTTTTGAAAAGCCCTGCTTCTTCAGTGCAGCTGACAAATTGTTTTATTTCCCTTGGTTAAAGTGATCAATAAAACATTCTGAACTGTTATTCCTAATTTTAACAATTTCTAATGAATGTACAACATAAGCCATAGTCCTTTGATCAGATGTTGGTTAACTGTACAAACTTTACCAATATTGGGTGTCTAGCTATTGTTGGACAGAAGATCCCTTTAGCTTCATGTGAATGCTGAGATTTATAAGCCATCATCTAGAAGTTAATATTGGAAAAGACCTGTACTAATTTTGTGGCATCCTCTTATGTGTTTTTGAATATATTCTTCTATATCTGGTAGGGACAAAGTAATTCTCCAGGTGTCCATGGGCTGCAACTCGTACAGTGATTCATTTTTGGCTAATATTAGTTAAGTCAGATGGAAATTGTAGTTAGTCAACATCTAGAGGACCATAGCTTGCCCACTTTTGTTCTAGATCAGTGATTCCCCTGGGAGTTCATGGAGTCCTCACAGGAGGTCTGCTCACTTTGAAGAAGCCAAAAGAGCAGAAGGGAGTCTCATTATTCTTGTGGCTACTTGGCAGTGAAGCTGCAAGTGTCTCAGCACTCCTTTGGGAGAAAAGTATGAAAGAAACATCATTTCACTCTGAAGGAGTACCAAGAGAGTAGAGAGGGTAGGTACCTTCAAAAGACGTGCTTATATCAAATCATAGAATCATAGAGTTGGAAGAGACCACAGGGGCCATCTGGGTCAACCCCCTGCTATGCAGAAACCTACATCAAAGCACTCCTGACAGATAGCCATCCAGACTCTGCTTAAAAACTTCCAAAGAGGGAGACTCCACCACACTCCAAGGCAGCACATTCCACTGCCAAACAGCTCTGACCGTCAGGAAATTCTTCCTGGGGATTAAGTGGAATCTCTTTTTCTGCAGTCTGAATCCATTGTTCCTTGTCCTAGTCTCCAGAGCAGTGGAAAACAAATCTGCTCCCTCTTCGACATGACATCCCTTCAAATATTTAAACATGGCTACCATGTCCCCTCTTAACCTTCTCTTCTGAAGACTAAACATACCCAGCTCCCTAAGCCACTCCTCATAGGGCATGGCTTCCAGACCCTTCACCATTTTAGTCATCCTCCTCTGGACATGCTCCAGCTTCTCAATATCCTTCTTGAATGAGGTCCCCAGAACTGGACAAAGTATTCCAAATGAGGTCTAACCAAAGTAGTACCATTTCCTCCCTTGATCTAGACACCATACTCCTATTGATGCAACCATGAATCCAAGAATTCTTGGCTGCTGCATCACACTGCTGACTCATGTTCAGTTTGTGGTCCACTCAGACTGCTAGATCCTTTTCACACATACTGTTATCCAGCCACATGTCCCTCATTCTATATTTATTAATTCCATTTTTTTTCTGCCTGAGTATAGGACTTTACATATCCCTCTGTAGAAATTAATTTTGTTAGCTTTGGCCCAGCTCTCCAATCTGTCCAGGTCATTTTGAATTTTGATCCTGTCCTCTGGCATATTAGAAACCCCTCCCAATTCGGTGTCATCTGCAGATTTGATCAGAATGCTCTCTATTCCTTAATCCAAGTAATTGATGAAGATATTGAACAGCACTGGGCCCAGGACAGAACCCTGTGGCACCCCATTAGTTACTTCTCTCCAGGAAGAAGAGAATCCATTGGTGAGCACCCTTTGGATTCAGTTAGTCAACCAATTACAAATCCACCTAACAGTAGCAGTGTCCAGACCACATTTTATTAGCTTCTTTGCAAGAACGTCATGGGGAACTTTTTCAAAGGCCTTACTGAAATCAAGATATGCTACGTCCACAGCCTTCCCTTCATCTATCAAGCTTGTAACTCAATCATAAAAAGAGATAAGATTAGTCTGGCATGAGTTGCATTTAAGAAACCCTCTCTGTTCTCTTGGTGCTCCATCATAGAGAAACAGCATTTATTTTACACTTTCCCCCAAAATAGCACTGAGAGCTCTATTTTCCAGGTGATGCTTTGGGGAAAAGAAATGGAAATAAAACTCCATCCCCCTCAAGAAACACTGAAAGAGTAGAGAGACAGTGTATGCTACTTTTTGAAACACCTACCCTCTTTACTCTTTCAGTGCTCCTTCAGAGGGGAATGACATTTCTTTCTTACTGTCCCCCAAAGTAGCATCAAGACCCTTACTTTTCAGGAAATTCCAATTTATTCTGTTCTCCTGCCACTTGAAGGATCTCAGTATGCTGCTCCACAGACCATTAACAAGTCTCCATTCCTTTGCATTGTCTACTGGAAGCCTAAAGGACAACAACTTTAAACAAATATTTGAATATTTCAGTCTAAATTTAAATAATTTAATCTTGAGTTGAGAAATAAATTATATTTACAGGGGGTCCCCAGTAAAGAAAAAGTTAAGAATCTCTTTTTTATATTATATTAATTCTCCTTCTATGCCAAGTTCTCATGACTGTCCTTACTCCGAGAGACTTGAAGCAGTAATGTGTGATACAGACAACCTCGGAATGGCACAGTGTACACCTTAGCCTGTTAAGAGAAAAATGTGTAATGCTGACAATTCTGCCATCTAATGCCTTACCACCATTTCCCACTCTCTGTAGCCCCCAATGTAGCCATCTAATTCTGTGTATTGGTAGAACCAGCCCTTTTCATGGACATTTCTTCTTTGGTCCTTCATTGTTCACTCCTGTCTGTAAGTTTTTAAAAGAGGAGAAGAAGAATCTTTACTATTCTGGAGTTGATTTTGATGCTAGCTATGTGGTGAAAACATTAGAAGGCAGGACGTGCAAGTAACACTTCCTACCCTTTCTCTGGAATGTCTTTGATAGGGTTGAAGAAAAAATGCTTGCCAGCTATTGGAGTATGTTTGTCATTATCATCAAAACCTGTAGAAAATATGGTAGCTATAATGTAGAGGGGGAAGGGATTTACAGGAAGTGCATGGAAGCTCCCATATTTCAACTTTCTAAATCAGCTTAGCTGTCTTCTGTAAAAAATAGCACCATTGGATAATCCTTGTTATTTAATGTATTGGTGTGAAATAATTTATTCTTGTTAATTATTTAATTAGTATATTTTTACAATAATAAATTTATTATTGTATTTTTATTTCCAGAGAGAGATGCTTCTGAGATTTTCTGTCTCAGATGGCAAAATATTTTTCCTGACCTTAGTTACTATCTACCTTGAATTCAGAAGGAGTAGGGATGAGCACATGAGCTGTTCCATCTTTGCTCAGGCAGCAAAAATTCTTATTTGTGACCAATTTCTAGTGATGCATCTACCAAAGTAATTTCAAATGTCCAGTAATAGACATAAGCTATATGCCCTCCTTGAATTACTTAGTCAAGGTACAGAATTGCTTGGAAGATTGGGTGTGAAAAGCTCATGTCTTTCAGAAGATTTTTTTTTTAAAGTCCAGTTCCCTCAGAAGGAAAAAAAAAAGTGATGAAACATGCATGTTAAATAGCAGTGGCACTTACCCAAAATATGTTTAGTGAAATTAAATTTGTCTGGAAGCTTTTTGGATGCACAGAGGCTAATGAAAGTATTATGAAAGAATGCCATGTTACTCATTACTTTGGATCTCATTTGAAATTAACACATTAAAACCTGAGCATTTTGAACCAGTCTTTGTTAACAGCCACATGGTGAATATTTTAATCTGGGATCAGATCACTTCCTCATATAATACATTGAAGTTTTCAGGATCAACAACGTGGCTTTACTTTGTAACTAAAAGCCAAGTTTGTCTATTTGATCTCTTCCCCACTTTTTTTCCCCCTTCTTTGGAGGAGTCAGTATAAATCCTAAACAGAAAATGAAACAATACAAAAGCTGGCATACCAGTGTAGACATTCATTTCTGTTTGTAATCTTGTATGCTTCAGGATGTGGAAATAGTGTCAACTGGCTTTTGACAAGAGATCAAGGAAAAGGCTTAAAAGATCTGAAAAGCCAAAGTCCTATTGCCTTAATTCATTGAATTGTCTCCTCCTTTATCAGTACTAATTTGTAACAAGTCCCTTCTTGGATTGCATCCAATACATATAACCTGAGAAGCCCTGTACAATCCAAGTTTCCCAGCACGTGTTCACAAAATGAAATATGTGTGTGATTGGTGAAGATGACAGTTCATCCAAGCTGTTTCCATTGCTTCTGTCTGTATATGTACTGGATAATCAGTATATCAATGTTTGTGTGTTTGTTTGTTTTTTAATTTCAGAGAAAATGCAAGGTCTTCATTTTGTAATTATAATTATTTTGCGAGAAGATAGTGTCTAATTCTTTTCTCTCATGATGCACCCCAAGTTCTCATCTGGTGCCAAAACTTAATATATATCCTGTTGGGATAAAAATGCAAACTACAACATAGATGTAATACAGAGCATCTTAATGATCTCCCCAATACTACTACTACTACTACTAGCCCTTTTCACCAAAGGATGGAACATCAACATATACAGTCAAGGAAAAAGATAATAAACATAATACTATAGCAATACATGGAATGAAATCCCCATCACCCCACCAATCACTGCCCATCTCAGCACCTTAAACACAACTCAGTGGCTTAAGATGATGAATCAAAGAGGCAGGTGTTAACCCAAAATGTGAGTGGCTCAGGGTTCCACTCACAATGCCAGTACCTCATTTCAAAAGTGGGGAATTATTAGCTCAAATAAGGAGGACTGTGAATAGGGAGAAACCTAGTAAGCTCTTTGATACTAATGTTTACAGGGTCTTCCACAAGGAAAAAACAGCCAGAGATTCAAAAGTAAACTCACCAGCCTAAAGCCCACCAATGGCAGATTGCAGGCTTGCACCAATGTGAGCCTGTGAATCTGCACAAGGGAGTAAGCTCGCAGTGGCGCGCTCCGTGCTTTTGAAAGACCTGATTTTTCCGGTCTTTCAAAAGCATGCTGGATGACCACTTAGGTCATTTTGGAGCGGGCTGAGGTGCAGATCTACATTAAGTAGTCCGGACCCAGTCTGCTTCCAGATTCAGATGTCCTCCCTGGAGGATGGACTGCACCATTTCAAATACCCCATGTGGAAATGGCCTTAGACTTGCTTCTAAGGGCAGTACAAATCAGGGTTCAAAGTGGCATAATGATGTTCAGCATTTGATATACTGTGTCTGACTGCTCAAAACGGAGGGTTCTTATACCCAATTTTTACCTTGAGGGCATGGATCTAAATGGCTGTCTGACCAAGTAAACAAATGAGTCTGCAATAGATACAATGATGACTGGAATGAGTTGATGGTCTTATTGTTAGGTGACAAAATATTGATGGGAGTCCTGACAGTTTCACAAAGTCTTGGTTGGGTAATGTGACTGGGGAAGGTTTTGGTAGGAAATGTGCATAGCAGGGTGTTTAATTGCTACACCTAGACATTTTGTTTGACTATTGTTTTCTGAGGCCATGCAGTTGAGAGGATTAGCTTAGAGCCATTAATTCAGGCTTTCCCAGGTAATTCAGAGTGAATTTATGACCTGGCCATGCTGAGGTCACCTCTGACCTACTTTTGAAATGTCTTCTCAGCCAGTGTCCCTTCTCCAAATGGCCTTTCAGCCTTAAGTGTATATAACTTAATTTCATGTGAATTAATATTTTCCAGTTAGGCAATATAAAAGTGTTGGGATGTATGGCTGCTAACAAAGGTCTTCAACCCTTTATGAAAATGGGAGAGATCCTCCTTCAGCCAGAGGTTTAAAGGAAGGCTGTTTCACAAATGTGGAGCCAAATCATGAAAGGCCCACAGCCTTGACAGAGCTATATGTGTTAGTGGAACAAATAGTAATCTTTGCCTGTAGATTTTAAGTTTCTGGATAGAGCATACCATACTAACCAAGCTGTGAGGTACTAAGGGAGGATCCTCAGAATGTGCCCGAAAACTAAGATCCATTTCCCAACACCCCCATGAGAATGAGCTGACTTGTACATATGATACCCCAACTCCTTCCCCTTCAGGAAAATCCATCCTTTCTGAATTGCTGGGGGCAGTGGGCAGCTAAGACTGTGCTATATCATTTGGCCTTTGGTTTTCAAAATTTAGAGTAACTGCTCTGGATAGTTTAAATTGTCTGTGATTTTAAAACTGTGATAAACATTAGTTTTTAATATGTTTTGGAATGTTTTAAATAATGTATTTGATGTTCTAAATGTTTTTACCCACTATATATCACTTTGAGGTCCCTCGTGGGTTCAGAAGTGTTAGACAGAAGCGTTAGACACATGCCATATCAGTCACTTATTTATATCTATCCCTTTTCCCAAGAGGGGAACTCAAGGTAAGCATGCCTACATGCATGTATGGTAATCTGACATTCTACAAATAGGACCAATAGCTTCAGAGGATGAGATTTTCGCTAGGGGCATGGCCGAGAGGAAAACGGTAAATTCACTTCCTGTAGCTAGTGCTGATTGATGAATTCTATCTATTAAAATACATATTATAGTAGGATTTTTTTTTTAAAAAAAAAGTATATGAAAGAGAAAAAGAACAGAAATATCGATAAAATATGCAAAAGTACATGGACAGAAAAGGCACGGTTTTTCTTATCTCTACCCTGCATATTACTTCTCTAACCAAAATCTGAGACCCTAAGTACAATTTGAAATTTTAGTAGAAAAAGCAAAACAAAACAAAAATATAGGCCAGCTATAGATCTCCTATACTACATCAGTTTGGGTCCTCAGACATTTAACACCGAAGAAAAAGAAGGTGCGTCCAAAACTGACTTCTACCTTATTTTGAAATAATTTAACAATTCACAAGCCTAATGTTACTAATATAGTTTGATTTACCTTGTGGGTGCCATTCTAAGTATTTATATTTGTAAATGCAGTAAAGACACTGCAAGCCTAAGCTAGCAGCAGGGGTGCTGAAGTATTCTAGGTAAGAAAGTAGGTAAATATTAAAATTAAGATGACATAAATGAACCCTAACAAAGCTGAAATGGGAAATATTTGGTATTTTCTTTTCTTTTTCATTTGACAAAATCATCCTTTTCTTTCAGATGGTGGACTATAAACAGAGGCAAAAGGTTTCCCCACATTCACGTTAAAGGCAGGAAATATGCTCATCACACTAGTGTTAATTAATGAAAATGTTTCAAGATCTGATTTGACTTACAGTTTCTTCCTGTGAAGAAAATCCTACATTTCAGGCACCAGCTGGGAATGCTCAACATCTGCCAGCTTATTGGAGGACAAGTATTTGGAATGTAATTCTGACTCAATGGGGTATAGCCCATGGTGGGAACATCTTTGATCAACTACCCATGGGTTTGCCATCTTTTTTTCTCTGACAAAAACTTGGTGCATTTACATGCTGTTTGTCAAACGGCAAGCAAACATGTGATAGCTTTCACTATCACTGTAGTCCTATGCCAAGAAAACCTACATCATAGATTTACTTCTTGTCATGGATGCAAGGCTGTTCAGTGATCAGTGGGTACTCCAAAGAGATATCGAAGGTGCTGAACGCTGTCAACAGCATAGGCCATTTATACACAATGTCACTATCCTGCAACAGCAGCAGGTTGTTTCCAGTCCAGGAGTCATGCTACCACATGGCATTGTCACTATCCAGCTATCTAATCTCCAAGTGTTGCAAAATCACCTTGTTCTATTTCCGGGGTGGGGGGATCCATTAAGAGCATCCTTTAGTGCTTCAAACCTGTCAGCTGGCTCAGTGTCATACTATAATAGTACCTGATAGCTCTTCCTGTCTTCCTGGATCCAGGAGTTGGTGGGATGTGGGTGTACCCAGCTTGTCCCTCACTTAGCTACCCCAGGACATGATAACTTTGAAATCTATCTCTCCATGTTTATTTTAAATTTCTCCTATGAGTTGGAACTTTTTTAAAAATATATTTTTAGCATTATAGCACAAAAGTGCAATTGTGTACTGGTGTGTCATGCTATTACAGCATTTCTGCACTTGTATGGTTTCCAAAAAAAACCCAAACCTACCAATTAGGTGCCATGGGGTGGGGTGAAGATGGGAAAAGGGAGTGGCCAAGGAGGCTGTAATGCAGAAGGAACACCAATGGCAATACCACTATTCCTCCACTTAAGGTGGGTGTGTGTGAAAGAGAGCTTTTCTAACTTTTTACCATAATGGGAATGGCAATGCTATGATTCTAATGGACAAACATGCTAATGATATATGGTGTCGAAAGAACCATAGTTTCAAAAGCTTATATGGCTTTTTTAAATTATAGAAGAAAAATCCAGAGAGAAGTCACAACACCACTGACACAGAAGCCTCTAGCTGTGTCTTCACACAACTCTTTTGAAGCACACAATCCTGGATATACTCAGAGCTTGAGTGTACAGAAACTTTTGTACATCAGTTCTCACAATCTCCTGGTCAACATGGCCAATGCTGGCTAGGAAATTCTGGGAGATGTAGTCAAAAAAGAAATAAGTTTTCCAAGGTCTGGTATTCCCACAGCAAGTCTTCAAATGTTGTGTGATGAGCTAATTGCTGCCATGATACAATTGTTAAGACTCATCTGGCAAATCTAAATATAACTTTCATTTTGTCTTGCTCAGATTCTAGTCTGGACTTAGTTTTGTCTTAATCTGTTTCATCCTTTCTTCTGTTTCAGAAAGAGTCAGTGTCATTGTCTCTTGTGGCTTGTAAACATAACCACATGCACACATGCAGTTAATAGACTTACTTGCTATTACGGTTCCTGTAAGTGGTGGCTATTTTTTTCCTGCAAAATGCAAACTATAGCTATGCTGCTGTGACAGCAACAAAAGAAAGCTATTCCCACTTCCATTACTTGACGCAGAACAAAATGCTCAGAAATGAACTCAAAGCCTCAAATGTATATTAATTGAATAGAACTGAAGGACACATCTGGGAAGCACAAAGGAAGCAGTCTTGAGAAATGAGAATCAAGACTGAATAAACTCTTTCTCATTAGCAACTTTACTGTGATCTGTTTTTAAAATGTTAGCATACTGAATTCCTTCAGTTTGCATTCTGCTTGTTGTATTAAAGGCCTTCTTGCATATTTGCAAATCAAGATCTTAAAGAACATGCAGATATGAAAATCTTATTGAACAATTTCTTTAAAAAAAAGGTTGATCAGTTTGAAAATTTGCTTAATGGTGTCTTCAAAATTTGACATGGAGATTTTTAATTGCAGAACCTCAAAGGGATAAACATGCCAGAATGCTCACTTCTAACTAGCTTAATGGTTTACTTAATGTTTTATTTATTTTAGGGACTTAGTGAACTGTCAATATCTTCCCCTATGCAAAATCAAAGTAACTATTTTTTTCCATGTTGAATCATGGGAAGAGCCATCCAGTCTATGCCAAATTTCTTTGATGTTAATCTATTATCCTGAACTGAGAGAAAATCCATTTTGATGTTTGAGGTAAAGGAAATATAGTACTGGTGAAGGGATAGTGGATAGTGACAGTGGATAGTAACACAAAATATGACCAGCTATCAGTATGGCACATGAGGGCCTTTTCACCTAATTTCTCCCTTCCTGTCCTCCAAAAGTGACTGTTACTATCAAAACTATATTCAGCTTGTATTGAACGTTGGGCAAGAGCATGGAAATTTACTTTATTGCATTCCAGTTAAAATTTCAAGTCCTCCTCCAAGTATTTATTATTCTAATTTTTGAAGTAATGCTTTACTTCCTTGTCTCTCAAAAGGAGCATCCAGACTGATTGAAAAATATCAGATTCTGTTCCTATTATTTCCAATTTTATACTGAATTAAAATAAACCAGCCTGGGGAGCTGGTGTAAAATGTCTCTGACGATACCACAAGGTGACAGAAAATATTCTAGGATGAACAACCATATACAGATCTCCAAAATAAAATCAGAAAGAGTAGGAACAAAATCTTGGAATCTGGATGTGGCCTTACAGAGACCAGAGAGTCCCAGATTTTGTTCCTGTTCTTTTCAATTTTATTTTGGAGATCAGACACATTTTGCTTCTCTCAGAATATTTTCTGTCAGTTCCAGGTACAACCAGAGACTTTCTACGACAGATCCTTTGGTTGGCTTATTTTAAGCCAACATAAAATTGGAAAGAACAGGAACAAAATATGGAACTTTTCAGTCAGTTCAGATGTATCCAAAATAAACTGAAATTGCTTTTGCTTTTTTTTAAAAAAAGTAAAATATAACGTCTACAAGCCACTGCCCTATGGTACAAAACATACTCTCTTCTTGAAATCAACATTCAGAATGAAGCACAAGGGATCATGAAGCATCATGAAGTACATATTTTGAACTACATGATATTTCTTCTCCATGATGTCTCCATGATGATTAAAATAACTAAAAAAAGTGTTTATACCATAAAATAGGGATGCATTTTTTTGTAAAATTCATTCTTGCTGGAGAGAAAAAAAAATCATAATTTATTCAGTTTTCTCCCTGCTACAAGAAGATCTTTGAAAACTTTGTCTGGAATTTATGATCATACCTACAAATGTGTAACCTAGAGTTACACAGCTGTCTCTGATCTGCATTTATGATCTTTGCATATTCATGATTGCAACAACAGTGTAAGCAATATATAGACAATAGTGTAGGGAATACGTTGTAAAAATACACCAATCCTGGTTTACCAGCCAGCAGTCACTAGAGCAATGAAGTTCTGTTCTCTTGCCAGTTAGAAGACTGCAGATTAATATCCACTTCCTTTCTACAAGCAATCTCCATTCTGAGGAGGAATTACCCACAGGGATCCTACTTCTGATTTTTATACCAGAGATTGCTGGTGGAATAAGGTTGGAAAACAGTCTGCTGTGTCTTGATCGATTGGAGAATAGACCTCTATTGCTCACAGTGACTAGAGAGCAACAGCGTCAGGCCAGAAGATTCTATTACTAAGTAGCTGATCTGGAATCTCAACTTTTTAAGTTTCTGAAGGTGTGCTTATGTGGGGAGACTGTTCCTCTCTTAGGAACTCACTGACGTGTTGACTCCTCAATATGTCCATTGGTGGCCAGGGGACGGTGTCACCCCAACATGGCTGTGTAGTAGCCAGAGGAGGGTGGTGGGCAGCCAAGTATCATGTGCACCACCATATGCTAGCTATTAGAACATAATCAAACAATCCTTGATTGTCTTCTATCATCCTCAGTGACTTCATGACCATGTAGTGAGGGGCAAAAAAATGGTGAAATGGTAGGATAAGAATAATCTTCCTGGATTGTTCAAAGATGGGGAGAATGAATAAGTGTCTTCCAGTTGGTATGGTGCTTTAGCCAGTGTTCATCTCAACATGTGATGAATATTACCATTTGTCATTTTCTTTTCAGTGAGGCTTTGAATATTCTATCAATTGCTCCCACAAAATAAGTTTTACAACAGTAACTTAATCATGCCTTATTTACTTGCAGGAAATTCATTAATTACCAGTGTTTCTGTCACAGGTTTGTTACTAGAGCTGCTTACTAATCATTACTAGCTGAATGGTTATTGATGTGGTCACAATTTATCTACTTTAATTGCAGTATGTTAATGGTAGTTAACCCTTAGAGAATATTACTGTAGCATGGAGGCTACAGTGCCAGATTGAGGTTTTGTGAAGTCTAGATTCAAGGCCACACTTTGCCGTGATACTGTTTAGGTTACCTTGGGCCAATTTTCTTTTCTGTCAAACAACTATTTCACAGACTTGCCATGTGAATCAAATGCAGAGAAGGAGATCCATATCTAGCACTTTGAACTCATTGGAGGAGAGGTGAGATACAAATGCAATTAATGAACAAATAGCACACAGCTTTGGTGTACATTGTACTCCAGTGGAAGTCAGCAAAGATGGAATGTGCATGTTCTCTTGTCAGCAACAAACTGTGGTGTTCTTATGGTTAGGTCTGGAGAAGACATATGAGGCACTGTTTGCTTCCCTTGTACAATTTCAGGATTTATCATATGTGAGTTTCAGTTTGGGTGGGTGGACCTTACTTGGGTTTAGATATTGTTGTTTTGCTTTACTCTACACAATGTGGGAATTCTGTTGCAGAAGTTCTAAAAGAAATGAAAATGCCGCCACCCCCTCCACCGCTTTTAATGAAAATTCTCCAAAGTTGATTTGTATGTACAGAACTTCCATTTCTGTTCCTGGAGCTTTGCTTATATAAACATTTATTTGCTTGCCCATGTTTCTGGAAAGCCATACCTCCCTTAATTTATTGGGTTTTTACTTTCTCCTTGACTCAAGGTCTGCCAGGTGATACTGCCTCTAATAAATTTCACTGTCCCAATATGGCAACAAAGGAATGAGATATCTGAAAAAGACTTTGCTTTGTGAGGGGATTGCAGGTGCCCAAAGACTGATGCAGGTGCTTTATTTTACACAGTTGAAATGGGTATGCTTTTATCTTGCAATTCTTTTATGGTGTCATAATTTTCACTCATAAGAGTGCTATAAAGCTTAATGGGATAACATTGGTATTCTGGCCAAATACACAACTACAAGCCAAATGTTGTACCTGCCCACTCCTTTTGTTCAAAACAACAGTAGAGCCAACCACCACAAAGATTTTTTTTACTAAATAAATAATGGCACTGGCGCAAACAATCTGACTAACAAAACCTGTTCTTTTTGGTACGTGCAGAAAAACTAACTTACAGAAAAGAGGGCTGCTCAATTTTTAAAAACAAACAAACAAACAAATAAATTTGAAGACAGTTTCAGTGGATGCTAACAAGTCCAGAAGCCTGGGATCAATGTAGGAAGGCTGACTCCACTGCTCCTTATATCATGAACCATCAAAAGCTAAGTAAAAGACCACTTTGTCCTATGTAAGCCTGCTTTGAGATATGCAGGAACTTTGAGATCTACAAAAGATTCCCTTCCTTTGATCCCAGCACCCTCAGGGGTATCTTTGATGCATACACTAGGGAGGATCTTGTCAATGGTCACTATCAGATTATGGAAATATTTCCCACAGGATGCAAAGCTGTCCTCCTGTCAGAAGGCAAATACTGTTCTACACCTTTCTATTTAGGCAAGGCGTCAATAACTAACAGCTTGTTTGAAAAACTGTTTTGCTGGACTTTTAAATATTTTACTGCTTATTTATTATCACTTTGACATTTCTTACATTGTTTTAATTGATACTTTAACATTAATTTCATTTACGTTTTAACTTTTGTGGGGGAACATGTTTAATGTCAGAAGCTGCCTTGCCTCCTGGCCCTGGAAACAAGATTGTATATAAATCAAATCAATCAATATGTTCAGTGAACAGTGTTCTTAAACTGTATACTCTATATCATTATCAAATGAAAAGCTGCAGTTCCAATGTAGAATTTAGGTACCTGAGCTAGGGATGGGGGGAAATGTCCAGTTAGCATTTTCAACCCCCCCAACCCCCCAACCATCCATTTCATACTTCTCAAGACAGGTTTGAAGAGAATGGTGAACATGTCTTATATTTCATAAATGTCTACTTTAATGAATGAGGTGGTGGGAGGTATGCATAAGAAACATACATATGTTTCTGTACTGGAAGAGAAAAAGACCACTTCTATCCTATATGGTCGGGCCCTGTGACCAAAATGTAGGTCAGTTTCTGGGCAACGCAATGTAAGTAAGACTGGCATAATTTTAGATACCTGTGACTCACTTTGTGTTGGGCTGTATATTCATGAAGAATAATTTATAGCTGAAGAGGAGACACTGTGAATCCAATTGTAAGAAGGGTGACATATAGATGAAACCAAACAAATACAAAAAATAAATAAATAAACAAACTGCATACATGTTTTTAAAGCCTGGTTGAATAAAGTATGGGCAGATCTTTTCTTTTCTTTTCTTTTCTTTTCTTTTCTTTTCTTTTCTTTTCTTTTCTTTTCTTTTCTTTTCTTAAATAATGCTGAGGCCTACTGATCAAAGTCTATCATCAAGTAATATTGGTGTTTATGTAAATATGCAGATGGGAAAACAAATAAGGAAACATGCATTATATCCTGTACAGGATATATCAGAAGTAGTTCTTAGTATCAAATAATCACACTAATCTTCTTTTGAGTACAGCCTAATTGCTTCAATGATATATGACCAAATTAACATATAAGGAAATGTTATGTATGCTACATTAAATGATGAGTTCTGTAGTAATAATAAAAGATTGCAGACTAATTTTTTTAAAAAAATAATTGTGTCCTTAAATCCAACTATTACTTACAGATAGAGTAGACTCATTAAATTAAGAGATTTTTATCATTGTTGGTTTAAATTCCTACTGATTCAGTCTGTTCGGATATCTCAGGGCTAGTTTATACAATGTGTGGAAGTGTGTGTGTGTGTGGCCACTATATGTGCACCTGCTAGCAATTGTGGCCATTATATTGTGCATATATTTTCCTTTGACCACATATTTGTCCCTTTTGATATATTTTACCTGGTTGTATGCATATGTTAAATGTTGTACTTGTGCCTACTTAAATGTTATGACAGTGAATAAGCTTCAGTGGAAACATTTCAAAAAGAATGACAGGTATATCACAGTATGAATACAAAACTGGGAGGAAAATGCATACCAAACACATTGGCCTAAATTTAGTTCTTAGTCTCAACAAGAGGAAACCCACAGAATCAATTTGGAAAACTTGATAAATAAACACTTGTCTAAGTTCCATTGAGTCAATGCATCTACTCTCATTGAGAACAGCGATTTGATTATGTTACTAGCTGACATCCTATTAGTGAGTTATGATGGTGTAAGTCCATCTTATGCCACCATAACCTATTGTTTTAATTGTTGTGGAGGCCAAAATTTTGTTCTGACTGTACAGCAACCTCCCTCAAGCCATCATTTCAGTGTGGCTACCTTCCCAGTGGCCATGTCTGTGTCATTTCATTGTCAGGGACAACCAAGGGACTCTGTGAGCTTCCTGAGATTGTTTCTTGCACTACCTCTTGCTAAAAACAAATAGCTGGACACACCTCTGCTGCTCCCACTTCTCTCCACTAACACTGAAAGTTCATACAAGGGGGAAAAGATGGGATTTGGGGATCACTTAACTTTTATCATTCAAGTAAATTAAATCAAGATTTTAGCTGACAACAAAAAGTAAAGAATGCTGCCAGATTTCCTCATTCTTGATAAGAAAGGGTGCTTTAACACATCGAGATGTCCTGACAAGAAAATGATCAACTCTCTAATGTAATTTGATACTTTCGAGCATGTTTGAGAGATAAGAAGCATTTAATTAGTTGTATCTTCATGGAGTCACATGCCAAGACCACACTGCATTAGGACTGGTCAAAGTTCACATAAAAGTAATTGCCAAGAATATTTTAACAGATAAAATAGTGTCTCGAAGTCATATCCGATGCACAGATTAGGTTTATAGTTGCTCGTGCTGTGTCATGAATGTTCCATCAAGATCTCCCAAACCTCTAGTTTAAGTGTTCACTTAACAAAATGTTTCCTTTTCCTCACACACCTTTAGCAATTTATGCCCTTTGGGAGCAGCATAGAAAACTCACTCTTCTACTGCAATATGTAGTCACAATAAGAAATAAGCTTCTGTCAAGCAGCCATATGAAGCACAGAAATGGGAAAATAGCCAAATATTCCAAGCTGCATAGATTGTAGCACATTTAACATCTTTGGGGAAAACTAAGCAAAAGTATATCCTTTAACTTTTGCACAAATAATTTGTGGGTTTTAAAATGCCAAGCCCAATTAAAAGAATTGAGTCCAGCTACAGAAGCTCTGCTTCCTTTCCAGGTTTTTCCTTTCCTTTCCTTTTCCTTTTCTTTTTTTCTCTCCCCTTTCTATCTTTTCTTTGCAGTGTCAGGCTCTAATGAGATGGCTGCACACTATAGATAGGTATTCTCAAGTGATTCATGCTACCAAATGAGAGATATTCTCCTACGCTGTCTGGAACATACTGTCAGCTGTTCTGCACAGAACAGAGGACTGTCAGTTGGCCTCATCGCCTATGGCAGTCTATGATCTCTATGAGAAATATGTTGAAGAAGATTGACAACCAGATCCCTAAAGTCCTTGAAAAATACCACTTTCCTAGCCTGCATGCACCAGCCTCTGCCACTGTGACTCTGCAGACACTATGATTACTCAGGTATGTCTCAAATACAGAGACAGGCAAGTACATGCATCTACATAATTTATACACACACATGCACACAGAGAGAAGAGAGAGAGAGAGAGAATATGCTACCTGAGGAAGGAAAAACAAATGTGTCATTTACCAACACAAGTTAAGGTGTGTAACACTGATGGGTGACCAAGTTCTTTAAGAATCAGAGGCAAAGTGATAATCACTACTTCCTGGTAATTAAAAATAATATTATCCAATTCAAATATTTATAATACATTAAATTAACCATTTCCTGCCCTTTCACAGCATACGTTAACAGTACCTTAATGTAAGGCCCTTTTCGCACAGCATTTGCCATGCGAAAGGGCACCTGGAGTGTCACGCGATTGTGAGGAACGATCTGCATGACGCACTCACAATCGTGTGACGCTCCAGGGTAGGGCAGATACCACTCGCACACTTTTTCATTTTTGACTTTGAGCCAAAAGTGGTGCATGATCGTGCATTGCTCCAGGGCCCCACACACACTTGCCATGCATGCGGAGCCTCTGGAGCCATGGTGGTCACGCTTCCTGCAGCAGCACAGCCTGGGAAACTCCCAGGCTGCCCTACAGAAGGAAGACGTGGGGCTCTTGCGCTACCTGCTCGGGAGCAGGCAGCTTATGTGGAGCTGAAGCAGCGGGGATGCGAGAGCCTCTTGCTGGAGGCTGCTTGTGCGAACCCTGCACCCCAGCACCGAAAAAAGGTAAGCTGTGGAAAGGGCCTAAGACTAGCAGGGGGAGGTTTTTTTAACCACAATCTGGGCCCCTCTCCCCACCAGCATATTTATATATATGCAGTCATCCATCTTTAGTCTTCACTGCTTCTTCTCTGTGTGAGATGCCAAATATCTTGCATCAAAGATTCTGGTGATCAGACTAGTTGCCTCAATTTGTACTATGGCAGCAGAAGAATCAAAGCTAGCCATCATCTGTTTAGGTGCCAATAAGAAAGTTCACCAAAACTAGATATCAGGTCCTGAATCTGAATCTCCAGTTTTCATGGATTGTCTCCAGAGAGGAGACTAGGATGAAAGTTCAACAGTTTTGGTTGACTCACATTCAGATAAGAGAAGACAGCTGTGTGAAAATCTCCAGCTCAGCAGAACAGGAGCTGTTTACTATAATTTTGATGAATTCAATCATTTGTTGCTGTAGCTTGCAAACCCTCTCTAGTCAGTCTGTGCATTTACTTGATTAGCTTCTTCCTTTGCTCCTATTGTTCATAGGGTTTTCTTGGACTAAGAGTATGTGACTCTTCCCAAGGTCACCCAGTGGTTTTCTGTGGCTGAGCAGAGAATCAAACACTGATCTCCAGGGTTGTAATTCAGTGCTCAAATCATGATGCCACATTGGCTATCTCTAGAAGCAAATAGGCAAGATTAAATGATCCATTTCCCATCTCCCTAAGTAAGTGGGAAGGAATAAATAAAGCCATACAAAACACATAATTATTCTCAGCAAGAAGCTTATTGACCATATACTGGAAACTTTCCACGTATAAGCTAGGTCTCTATCACTCCATTTCTCATCACCCAATTTTTAGTTATCTCCAGCCCTGGCCATCTAAAACATTTCTTATCAGTTGGAGAGGCTGCTTTGGAAAGTAGGAAGGTTCTGTCTTTGCCAGCCCAGTTGCAAGAGCCCAAATTTGGATTCATACCAATGGCAGAATATAGGAAATGTTCTGGTAGTTTAGACCAATACACGTTTAGACCAGCATGCTATATCCTGAAGCAGAAATCAGTGAAAATTTCATTTCAATTTTGTGTTGGGGAAATTAATGCAATTCAAGAACTTCCAATTAAAAATCATTCAAATGTGAGAGAAACCAGAACTGCCATATATGTGTACCCAAAGTTAGGGCTATGGGTGTTTCAATCCTTAAAAATGTAGGTTTGAATTCCTGTTTATACAACCACACCAGTGCTGAATTTGGGACAGAGGTGTAAAGAATGCTTATAAATGTTCTTATCCTCAACTAACAATGGTCAATATTTTATTATTTTATTTTATTGGTATTTTGTAAAATTGGCTAAAAACTTGGTTTAGCAAAAAAAAGTCACCTTCATTTTTATGCAATAAAGGAGGTAGTTTGCTCAAAATGTGTGTGGAAGGGGTTGGATGGAACACAATGCTTTCTGTACTAAAACCACTTGTTTTTCTGTACAAACTCATATTTTCTGTGCAGAGAAATTTTTCATCAAAAAATCCCAAAATATGACAAATTGTCAGAGAATGCATTACAATTAATAAAAAATGCACAAAACTCCTACAACACTGCCTAAAAGCAGAACAATTTTGAAACTCTTCATTTTCACATGCAAGAACAAAATAAGCAAATATTTACACCACAAATTATATCTTCCGCTCCTCTTTTTTTTTTTTTTTTTTTTCACTCCTGAGACTATCTCCTCATTTTTAACAACCTCAAGGCAGGTTAGATGATATCCTGCTTACACCAGGATTTTCTGACTTCTTCTACCTAACCAAAACATGCAGATGATAATCCAGAGTCTCAGAAACGAAAGGTGGCTATCCCTGCACTTGTCCTTAGAATTAACATATCAGATGTATACATAGCCTTGGAATTTGTGTGTTCCAATTATTTATCATAACAAATAGTTGTTGATATACATAGCATCTTCAGAAGCCCAAAGTCAACACGTGCAAATGCTCACATAGAATTTGTGCATGAGATGTAAATCTAGAACTGGCAGTGTCTGCAAAGCAAGAGGATTACACTGAATGTGTGTGTGTGTGTGTGTAATTTCTCATTAGGGTATTATAGAAAATCTGTGACTTCCTGGTTAACAGATCAAAAGAAAGAAGTGACTAGAACTGTGATTTGCTCATTTCTTTTCTTTCTTTCTTTTTCAGTAGTTGGGATGAAAGCAGAGTTTTAGCCTTGCTCCAGGGCACTGTTGTAATTAGTGGGTCACTTAAAATGTATCAGTATCAGGCCTAATGAGACAAAAGTGAAGTCAGAGTTAAGAATGTGTCTGCCTAGTCACAAAGTGCTAACAGACAGTGTTTGCTTATATTGGAGATGTCTTAAAATGCATGTGCTGTCTGGTGCAATTAATGCTACTGCTAATTCCAGGAAAGTCTGCCCACAAAGGAACTACTTCATATTGAACCCGCTCTGACTTCTAATGTCCTTCAGGCCTTACTGTCTGTGCATTGACAGCAATTAAAAAAAAAACAAAAAACAACTATTTAAAAGCCGTGCCCTATATGCTCAGAAACAGAAACATATATTGAGAACCAGCATATTTACCCGACGTTGCCCAGGATTTTATTTTCCTCTTAAGAAATCACCCAACTGTCTTCTCTAGTATCTTCAGCTTTTCCCCATATTTCCCATTGCAATCTGTATTCAGAATTATCTACTTACACAGTTTGGGTCCTGAGGGAATACGCTGTTCTCCTCTTTGCTGCCAGGTCTCATATTCATAGCAAGCAGCCTACTCCAGTACCTATACCTTATCTCCATATTCCCCAGTCCAATCTGTAATCATAGTTGTTAAGATACAGAGGTTGGGTTCTTGTAGGAATACGCTGTCTTCCTTCTTGCTGCTAGGTATCATCTCCATAGCAATCAACCTATTCCAGTACCTGTAACTTTTCCCCATAGTCCCCAATATAATATGTGTTCTCTGGCGATATTGATGTACTGGCTTTTGATACACACACACATATATATATTGCTTTCTGTTGAATTTATGCAATGGATTTACATTTTTCTGGAAGCATTTTTTGTTTTGAATTTCAGTTTTAAGTTTCCTCACATATGGAACCCATACAATCTACTGTGTGAAGTGAGAAGACCTTGTAACTGTTGTGTATGTCACTCTAATGTTTCTCACATTTTTCTCCCAAATGTTTCTAGCATCCTTATTGATGGTAGGCCTCATCTCCATAGCAACCAACCTGAGGCCCAAAAGTTGTCGGCTAAAGCCCTTTCCCTAAATGGCCAACCCCAGGATTCCATAGAATCTTCACAATCAGTCAATCATATGAGGTCTTCTCACCTTACACAGTCGATCGTATGAGGTCTTCACCTGCCTGACGCAAACAAAGAGACAAGTTCACAAACAGAAAAACTTTGACTTTTGTGTAGTAGATTGTAGGAATAGACCATTGTCCTGTTTGATGCTAGATAGGAACTACTGCTGTTCCCCTGTAGTTATACAGTTACTGTAGGAATGTCTGCTGTTCCTGTATTCAAACTTTTTTCCTACAGTATTTTCTGTTATCACAGTTCAGACACTTCCTGCTTATGCTCTAAAATGTCCTTGTTCTACTACACATGGAACAGTTTCCACCACTGAAGGGAATGAATATATGAATATATGTGCCAACATGGGAGCTCCTTCTAGGCACAGAAAGGTACCTGAGGGTTTCTTGATCCTCAGGCATAGCTGAAGCTTTAGGGATTGTTGCGATTCTCCACTGTCCAGTTTAGGATTGGAACTTCAGTGTGAATGTCAGTGGAAGAAGAAAGACAGTTCTGAATGAGAAGTGGCTTTAAACCTGGGCACCCATCTCACTGATTCCCATCTGGACACTGACTGGGCATGATGGTGTTTCTACTTGTGTTGGGTTTGTACAATGTTAGTGTACCTAGCAATAGGGATGAAGAGAAGAAGAGGGACAGAGAGACAGTGAATGCTGCATTTGGGCCCAGTGTACCATTCCATATAAACCAGGGAGTGTAGGGCCAATGTCACAACTCATGAGCGTATAGACAGTGGTGCATGCCCTTTATGAAACCCCCCTTTGGATGGGCATTGAGCCTTCCACTAGTCTTGGAAGCAATGTAAGGCCTAGGGGGAAAAAAAAACTCCTCATATGTCATATGTGCTATTGATAAGACTACAGGAAGGTAATATCCTAGGAGGGATGAGAAAAACTCCAGCAGCTAATGGGTGTATTGTGTGACCTGCCTGGACATAAAAAGAAATGAGCTTCTCTTTTCCCTGAGTTTCCATAGTAATAGGGTAGGCAGGTTCTGGGCCAATATATTCTGGCTACCCTAATATCCATTTTCTTAATCAGCTGGTCCAGAAGCAGTCTCATCATGGTCCTAGTCTGCCTCATTTCTATGACACCACAAGGAGCCATCTCTGTGACACAAGAAGATCACAAGAACCTGACTGCTTGCCTCAGATTTTGTCCCTGATCAGTCGTTCAAGAATCTCTGGAATGAAATAGTATTCAGATAAACAGCAACTTTTACTTGTTGAAAATGAAATTGGGTCATGTATGACAACTGCACACTGCAGACCTGATTTAAGAATTGTGTTCCACACTGAAATGTGAAAAAAGCACATGTGAGCGCATACAACTCTTCATGCAGTAGGATAATAGATGCTGGGACTATTTTGTTGCAAGGGAGAGAAAATACCTGAAACCCACAAAGTTTACATTTAGGATTAGCCTCTCCTAGGTTGAAGGTTATTGCTTGAGAAAGTAAAGAAGTGATACATGATCTTTCATTTTTAAAATTATACCATACAGGTTTCACCTTTTTCTTTTTCTTTTGTATTTTTTTTAATTTTGCTAATTAAATATTTATAGCCCACCTCCCTTTCAATGATGTCAAGGTGGCATACAATAAAACAGCAGCATCTATTTAAAACAATATTTAGAAAAAGATTGTAGAAATCTGGAAACTTATCAGACAAGTTAAGAAGTTAAAAGAAGTCAGATTCAAACTAGTTAAAATATATTATAAAACCATTTAAGACCATGCACACATATGGATCTATGTAGGATCAGTTAGGCCCCAAAGGCTTTTGTAAACAATTGGTATTGAAGCGACAAAAGTGTAGGCACCAATCAGTCCTCTAAGGGCTCAACTTGCCTAGATTTGTGTCCACCCTTCAGCACAATCCACATGTTCTTCATAAGATATGGCCTAGAAAAGGAATCTCTTATCTGTATGCCTAATCTCTCAGCCCACTCCCACCAATCCTGGCCAAAACCACAATGTTTTCCAGAGAACAACCACAAAATGTAAAACAAAACAAAACAAAACAAAATCGGTGCATGCATATGTGAATTCAAGTCATCAGTCAAATTACAGTGACCCATGAATTTCACAGGGTTTTTAAGGCAGGAAATATTTGGAGCTGCCTTGCCTATACCTATAATACTGCTGACAACATCTGATACTGCCAAACATTTTCCCTTGTGACACTGATCCTGCTCACATGGGATCTGGTACCTTCAAGGTATTTCGGCCTTATATATATATATTATGAGTGTTTTGCTATATATATATATATATTGCAAAACACTCATAATCTCAAATAGCCAGGAGAAAAAAATAATTCTGATTTGTTTCTGTGAACAAGAATGAAAGAAGAGAAGATTTGTATTGTCAGGTGACAACAATTCACTATAAAGGTAAATAAGGAAGCCTGCACAAAACATGCAGAGGAAGAAGGTAAGGCAGCAAATTGTATATCTGTCAGACAATGCAGAGAAGCAGAAGAATTCAGAGAAGCATGGTAGTGTCTGAATTAGTGCTTGCACTGTTATTGTTTCCATATGGTTCTCTGAGCATCTCAGATGCACTTGCAAGCTTAAGCAGACCTAATTCCAAGCTTCTTATCTGTACAGCATTACTTTTAAAAGACTTGAACCATGATCCATCTCTTTAAAAGACAGAACAAATGCAAATGAACTGTGATACAAATAAAGTAGTCAATTAACCCTCCTTTATCTTCAGGGCACAACAATTGCAGACTATTGAGTCTGCCTATGCAAATATGGAATCCAGTTTGTGAGATTTCTTCCCCCCCTTTTTTTTCTTCTTCAATTCGTATTTACCAGATGAAGAAACTGCAGATGAATACAAAAGAAGTGCTTTAACAGGAGATGAACAGACCCTCTTAGCGGTTGTTTTTCCTAAATCTACTCTTCATATGTTATTGCCTCCATCTCACCTCAGTCATGTTGAAATATGGAGTTAGGGATGTGCACTCTGATGCACATTCCATGGAAAAGCAGTGTTGTGCTGATAGATAACAGGAAGGCAAAATCATAGTGTGTGTGACCATGTGAGAAAAGATAGCAAGGACAGGACACATAGCTGGTAGAAGATGTACTCCATAGATCCATTGGGGCATCCTTCTTTTTAAATGTATTGCTTTATAGCATAGCACTTTATGTCATCTCTCTGTCCATTATGCTGATTATTTAAACACTGATAATGATGTAATAATGGATGATAGAAATAATTTCCAAAATGAGATTGTGAGAAAGGCTATAACCTTGCTGATCATTATAAGCTTCTACTATAAACTTATTCCTATGATCTTACTGTAATTACTGTATATTCCATTATTATTGTGAAACTCCAAGCTAAGATATATAATCATCCTGTTTTAAGTCTGAGACAACGTTCTAAGACAGATTCTTGGTTCTGTCCTGCTACAAGGCTTTTAGAGGCTGAAATTGGTACATCCAGCAGAGCAAGAAAATTATGTTTTTAAACAGCCTGGCACTTCTCATACATTTTTGTGTGTGTTTTATTTCTGTCTTTCATATCTGAAAATGTTTTGATGCTTCTTAATTAGTTGGACAGACATGAAACAGGCAGCTTTAATATGTGCCTCCACAAACTCTGAAACAACATGCTTTGAAAACTGCTAAAACTTTTTGAAGAAAGGATTAACACCAATGTTTCTTTTCATAGAACTTTGAATGACTTTGCCATCCATTTCCACTGCAAAAAAGTTGCCAGTGTGTCAATTTGTGGTGGCAGAAGACCATATGCATACGATTGGGAGGGGGAGAGATAACTTCCCTTATAGTAGTTAGTGACGCTAGCCACCTTCAGGAAGGATTCCATTTTCTACGGAAACCTTTAATGCCTCTTTAGATTTTGGTTGTTTCAATTGGTAAACCCAGTCTTTCAATATTGTAAGTTGCAGGCAAGAGTTGGAAGGTCCTGACACTTCTGCAGATGTGTTTTTCAAAGACTAAGGAACATTACTGTGCAAAGTGTGCATTAGTGTTACAAAGGTTTGGGTGCCATCCTCCCCTGCCCCCCCCCAAAAAAAAAGAGAAAGAAAGAAATAGTGTGTGAACAGTAGCTTGGGAGGGATAGAGGAAGGGTTATTTGTATGCACAATATTATCTGGCATTCCAAGAAGAAAAGTGATTGTGTGGCTGTGATGTAGAAAACAGTAGGCAGGAGGTGCTAGCAGACAGCTAAGAAGGTATTAAAGATATCAGATTTTGTCAGATAATATCATGCCACCAGGGACCTCTATAAGTTTCTGGGGAAAAACTTTCCTTAGCTTCATGAAAATCATGGCTGGATTTAACCTATGGCAATATCCTCTCACATGAATCATAGAAGGGATTGAGAGTGGGAAAACCTGAGAATGAGGTCAGGGAATTGTGCAGTCTGCTTTCAACAATTCTGAGCCCCACATCCAAGGAAATGTGACCACATTTGATTGATCAGTATAGGTTTCTACCATTCCTGATGCATTCATGTCTGGCATCCATGCAAGAAAACCAGCATATAGTCTCAAAATGGAGGATCTCCACAACCTTGCACCTCTACCTACAAAGTAATAACTCCAGGACCCAGGTGAGCAGATGCTGGGAACTTTGCCCCATCCCAGGGTGATGGGTATTAAAGTGTTGACAGCACTTATAGCTCTTCTTCTTGTAAGGTTAGCTCTCCTAACAGTGGAAGCTCCCTTGGTTCAGGCTGATTAATCAGAGTTATTTATCAAATAGCTTGCTTTCCTATGCCCCTTTTGACCTGATTGTGTTTCTCTCTCAGTCTGGCCTCTGGTGTTTGATAATGCTGGCTGTCTAATCCTGTCTCAAATAACTACACCGTTCCATGGATTCTGCAAAGAGCACCTGCACTGACTTCTGTTGTTTTTGGTAGTGAGTGTTCTATGATGGATTCTACTAACTTTTTTCACCTACAATTATTGGGTTTTATTATTATTATTATTAATTGTATTTATTATAGTTATAGCTAACAAGACTTATAACCACCAATCCCCAACTAATTTTGATGATGAGCAATAAAAGACCATAGTAAATTGAATGGAAGAACCACAAAGCTGAAATCTCAAAAGACTGCACACCAATTGGCTGCAGAAACCAAACTTGAGGGTACCCCTGACCGTAGGGTAGGATTGTCTTTGCAGCATGTTGAATAGGCCCAATATTTTTAATGATTTTGGAAAACGTATTGGACCAAAAACCATGGGAATGCAGAGTGGATAATCTGCTCCCTGAGACACAGTCCAAGAGGACTCTCTTCTTCAGGGCTTGAAAGCTCAAGAGAAATAGTGGAGAAGGGGAAGCCATTTAAGCATGTGAAGAATGACGTCTGTTTGGCCTGCAACAGGAACTCCTCTGAAATCAGCATAACCCAGTGTCTCACTACTGCTCACCACAACCTGAAAAGCAAGCCAGAACAAAGACATGAAAGGACTGCAAAACATACGTTTTACTACCTAAAATTCAGTCTTTGTTCCACTAACCAAGTGAGGAAGGTGGGGAGGCTTTGTGGCTGAATAAATAATTGCAGGGGTATATACACACAGGAACACACCAGCACCAAATGCGAAGCAGAGGGATTCACGGGTGCCTTTAAACACTCTATCTGAGACATTGCAATATTACTTGCTGATGCCTTGCATGGAGGTGGAAGGTTTATAGGCTCCCATGAATCTCTCTAGCAGGTAGCTAGGTGTCTGTCAGTGATGGCTCCACCCCCACTAGCAGATGTAAGTAAAAGTAGCAGTGATGGGTAGAGTAGGATCATCTGGTAAGGAAGCAGATCTTCAGTGAGAAGGAAACCTCATCTTGAATACTGTGTCCAGTTCTGGGCACCCCAATTCAACGAAGACATGGTCAAGCTGGAGCAAGTCCAGAGGAGGGCGACCAAAATGGTGAGGGGACTGAAAGCCATGCCCTATGAGGATAGACTTAGAGAGCTGGGTATGTTTAGTCTGCAGAAGAGAAGGTTAAGAGGGGACATGATAGCCAATATTTGAAAGGATGCCATGTAGAGGAAGGAGAGGGCTTGTTTTCTGCTGCTCCAGAGACAAGGAACAATGGATTCAAGCTGCAGGAAAGAAGATTCCACCTGAACCTCAGGAAGAACTTCCTGACAGTCAGGGCTGTCTGGCAGTGGAATATGCTGCCTCAAAGTGTAGTGGAGTCTCCTTCTTTGGAGGTTTTTAAGCAGAGGCTGGGTGGCCACCTGTCAGGAGTATTTTGAGGGTGTTCCTGTATGACAGGGGTTTAGACTGGATGGCCCCTGTGGTCTCTTCCAACTCTACATTTCTATGATTCTATGATTCTATGAAAGGAGAACTTTCTTCTCTGAGAATGAGGCCTGGCAACAGGAAGTCCTTCCTTATGTTCCCTCAACACCAAGATTCATAGATGCCAAATGCTACATCAGATTTGCCAACAGAGCATCCTTCAGTTTCCTGTATGTGGTGCGCTGCTGAAGCCATACAGGAGGATTTACACAAGTCTGGGAAATCCTTGTGAATCTCAAGAAATCATTTGGGAAAATGGAGAGTTCCCGCCACCTTCCCCCTCTGTGCTTTGTGAACACATTCTCTCTTGGTTTCAAATTCTGCAAATATCCTATCTTACTTCTTTGCCAATGCTACATGCCATGGAAAAACCCTGTTATAATAAAGAAATACTTTTGCTCCAAGTTTTGCTTTAGGCAAAATTACAAATTTCAGATTCTGCCTAATGCAAAATGTATGAGAAATTGTAGGAAAGGTAAAAGAGATTTGATATATTAAAGTTGGTGACATTTCTCAGGAACATCCTAATGTAGATCATAAAGTTGTTGCTTCACCAGAGGCTCTACATTTTTTCTTATTTCTTTCTTTTTTTTTTTTAAATCCTTCATTAAGGTCATTGGCATCTGCTTCCCTCTGATGTGATCAAAAAACTACCAGCATGTTCCAAGTGGTGGGTAACTTAAAGAAGCCTCAGATCAGAGGTACCAGGAACCAACCTCTTATTCAGAGGCATATTTAAGCAAATCCAGCAGGGGGCCCAGTTTGTTCAAGATAACATCCTTCAGCATGTATAACCTTATGATTAATCCATCCCTCAACATGCACCATGTGCATCAAAGCCGTTTGTGTACATTGGTGGTTATTTGTTTATACTGTAAAGCTACGTTTCTTTCTAAACAAATTATAAATTGTGCCTTGTATTGTGCCTTCTTTCCATGTATCCTTGTCAGTTGTATCCTGTGATGTCAAAGCCACAGAGGAGCAAATGGACTGTAACTTATCTGACTTTCATATTTTATACAAATGGAGATAACCCCTTTGATTATCTCCATAGCAATTAATTACAAAAATATTATTTCTTAAATATCTAATATAATATAATTTTGGGGCACCCTCAGTGATTTCCAAGGGATTGAGGAGCAGTTCACACATCATCTAAATATTTAGAAAAAAAAGAAGAAGAGAGAGAGAGAGAGACATGCAAGAACTTTAGTAAAAGGGCTGGTTAGTTTCAGTTGAGTAAGATAAGACTAAAAAAAAAGATCAACAAATATATTTAGTGGAAGTATCATCTAGACACTAAAAGAAAACTATAGGCTACAGGCATTTAGAAAGATAGAAACTAAGCAAATCAGCAATATTAAGACAGAATGGGATTTAGAAAAGTTTTTTTTTCTTCCTCTGTCAAAACTAGTCAGAATGAAGAACTGAAGTAAACAAGAGAGGACCCCTGAAATTTCTTATAGAAAGGGTTAAAAGGTTCGATTAAATAATAAGTATTTCT
The DNA here is from genome assembly GCA_948472985.1 of Iguana delicatissima. Lineage (NCBI taxonomy): Eukaryota > Metazoa > Chordata > Lepidosauria > Squamata > Iguanidae > Iguana > Iguana delicatissima. Next base: position 590,469 of record CAOKZL010001834.1, read on the forward strand.
GACTAAACAGTAACTATTTACATGAGCATAAAGTAAGATCTGGAAAACTATTTGTTGCTTTAATGAATCATTGTAGGAAAATAATTTAATTTTCTTAGGTTACTTTTACCTTGTTTTCTTGCCAGTGTTGCATTCCTTTGCCACTTTCTTTCATATCATACCCTTGTAATTACCAAGCCAATTGATTGATTGATTGATTGATTGTACCAGAAAGCTTTTTCAGTGTTGCATAATTTGTTTGGAGTAGGAGGATCTCTGAAAAGTTGATGTTCTATAAATCAATTTCAGTGTTATATAATGCAGAACTTAATCAGAATCATGCACATTGTCTGCTGTTTTGAACAGTTAAAAAGTAAATGGCACAAATGTGTTGGGAATCTGAGGAATTTGATGCTGTCATTCTCTTTTAAAAACAAAATCCAAGTGATGTTCTATTGTCCCAGTCTATTTCCTAGCAATTCCCCTCACCAACAGCGGTGCTTTATAGCTGAATTTCAGTGGGGTTTTTCTTAATGACAAGGCATGTCAGAACATGGAGGTGACAGCATCCAGCAAAATCTAAAGATCTGTATCACAGTAATTCATGCTGGAAAAACCACACTCTGCAGCATACAGTCCAGTTCATTTGTAGCTTTTTCCTACTATAAATAGATCTTGGTTTCCTTAGCTATTCTTCAAGCAGAGGCATCTACTTCTGGGTAGAAAGGGTCAAAAGGTAGATTTGAACCAGGCGGACACTTGAAAGGAGTCTGTAAAACAGATCTGTCCCATGAACTATGGACTGAATCTCTCCCTCAGCAGATCTCTTACAAACTTAAGTGTGTGGCTAAAAAGAGTATTCATTTTAAGAACTGCCACTGATTTTAGTTTATCACAAGAATAATCTCAGCCATAGCTGGGTGTACCATTTTGTTGGTGGAGGGTTTTAGTTTTACCTTTCCAGACATGATTATTCTGGCAGTTCTGACAGCTGGCAGAAAAGGCAACAAGACCCCAGGCCACTGGAACAAAAGGTGACAGCACAGGTTCATTTCAAGAACAGAGTGCCTGTCATCTGGAGGACTTACATTATTTTTGAGAAACAAGTTGACTCAGATGTATTAGCAAGAACCTATCTCTGATTCATGTCAGCTACTCCTGTATATGAAAGAAGCAATATCAGCCGCCTATTGATATTTTGCAACCCTGATCTCATGTAATGTTAACTATTTTTTAATAGGTGACATGATCACATCAAAATAAAACTGGAAAATAAAATAAAAGTTAAATAGCTTGTCCTATTTATGTTTCATGCCTTATGACTAAGCCTACATTGATCCAGGGAAAATGTAATGTTTACTTACTGGCTTGCCCACAGAACCGTCCCCCACCCTCACAATTATGCCTGAGGTCTGGCTGGTGACTCATATATTACTTTATATTCACATAGGTTTGTTTGTTTTGTTTTGTTTTTTGTTTTTTTGAACGGCACATTGTGGAAAGCCAGTAGCAGCACCTGTCCTTTTCAGGAGGTAAAGCCGCCCTACCAGCTTCCAGGCAGCTTTGGAACCAATGGGGAAGCTTTGTCTCTAAAGAGCATCTGCATCTCCCTTCCCTCTCCTTCCATGTTTCTTTCTCTTCCATTGCTTTTTCTGGTGCTGCCTTCTCTTCTACAAGGATCTTTGGGATCTTTGCCTGTCTATACTGTAATCGACTTTTTTTAAAAAAAAAATGATAGCGGCCATTTGCAGATTACTTACTTATCCATTCAAGACTTCATAACTGACCAAAAAAAAAAAAGCAATAACAACAACAAACCAATCCAGCTGTTCAGATGAACTAAACTGAAAAAAACTTATTATGGCAGTAGTTAGAGATCTTAATCCATTTGTCAATTCTAATATTACAATTTCGTCTGCCTTTGGATTTGTATGTTTGACAAGTTGCAGAAGTTCCATGCTAGTAAGATTTCCCATCTCCTTGGTCCATCTAAAATATACTTCTTAAAAAATCAAGATAGTATCCTCATGACAAAGTATATATTCTTTAAAGGTTTAAAGTATTCTGCAGTTTCCAGAATTTGTTTGAATTACCTGTTCCTTAATGTTCCAGCTATGTATGTCATCTTCTCCATGTTGCCCATGTTCCGTTTCAGGGCGTTCCAACAACCTTTAGCATACCTATTAGGGGGTGACACTGTATTCTGTACTGGTTTCGTATTTAATGTTATCTGTGGAGGAAGAGGTTTCACAGAATAGCTATACGTTCTTTTCTTCCCATGGAATCCATTTTGATGTTTTGCCTCCTGAGGACAATGAAGACAGTAGGAGGTCTGAAATCTTTAGGATCAGTTTCTGCAAGGAAGTATTATTACTTTCAGTTTCAGTGACAGTCATTGTCAGCTCTGATTAATTACCCTAAATGGTAAGAGCAATTATTAGTTTAAAATCACTGGATTAAGAAGCCTTCCAACAATTCTTCAAGCAGTAATTTTATATTCTTCAGACCAACATTTGAGTTTTATTTTTTGTATAGTTGTCTATAGAATGTGATCATTTTCTTTCAAGGCCATAGGAAATAGGCCTCATTCTTAAGAAGCTCTTTCCAATAAATAAGAGCATTTGCTGACCAACCTGAAAAATAACAAGACTATACACAGAAAATGGGTTGAAAAACTGGGCCACTTTATTCAATTCTATTCTGTTTATAAGAGACAGAAAGGGAGAAGCCACTACAGCTGAGGTCTTCCCCTAGACCTCTTCAGCTTCCTCTGGGTGATACACCTGAGCCCCAGGAAGTTTTCATCTAATACAGTTGCTTTCAACATTTGGTTCTTTGGTTGTTTTGTCCCAGCCAGCACACCAAATGGTAGGATATTCTGGGAGATGTGAAGTACAAATTCTCACAAAAGTCTGAGAAACCCTGAGTTACATTTTTATACAATTAGCAAATATAGATAATGAAAAGGCTTCCCAGAACAATAGCATCCTGTTCTCTGAGATTCTGGGGCCAAAACCAAAGACCAGGGAATGGATGTTTGTGTTGTTACAGTGGTGGGTCCTTCTGGAGTTGTTACCCTAAAAGTGGGTGACTCAGGGGTCCACCTATGATGCCAGTACCTCCAAGTGATAGTGGAAAATTAATTAACTCAAAATAAGGAGGCCTGCAAGGGAGGGGTAACTTAATGAGATCCTTCCACCCATGTTTACAGGATCATGCAGGAAAGAACCAGCCAGATAATTCAAAATGTAAACTAAAAACATGTTTTATTGGAAAATAACACACACACACACACAAATTCAAACACTCATGCACTCACACACGGACTAACTGAAGGAAAAAGGAAGAAAGTTGTGGATAGAAGACTTTTAGGGTTTGAGTGATAATTACCAGTCTGGAGAGAAGCGAAGAAAAGCTGCAATGTGGCTTTGATGGGCACCTAAGGACAGTTCTTATTTAGGAATCAGGCAGTGTGGCATTCAGAAAGTTGAGAGACTGAAAGAGACTGCTCAAAATCGAGGGTTTTTATACCCAAAAATCTGCCCAACAAGTATGGATATGAATTGCTCTCCCAGCCAAGCAGACAATGGGAGTTGTAACACAAACAATGAAGTCTGAACAAAGTTAATGGTCTTAGTGTTCAAGTAACAAAGGGGTAATGGTTGTCGTAATAGTTCTATATTGTGGAGACGTTGGAAAGACAAAGCAGGGATACATCCAGGTGTGAGGGATCAGAGTTAAAAAAATCACACTTTGATGTGAACTTCTCCTTTTTGCTGCGAGATGTCCAGCTCTTAGCATAAGCCTATTGTCTCTAGAGTTTCCTTACTCCTTCCACTTTACCTCCTTGTGACTGAGGATCAACTACCACCCCTTATTGCTATTTATTCTGAGGTCCTGACCCAGCTACCTCCCCAACAACTTTGTCCTGGCTAAATTTTGTTTGAAAATGGTGAAAGAAGCAGGGAGGGTATTAAATGTTCAGCCAGGTCCACACAGCACACATACTTGAGATGGCCAGGAACACAAACCATACTCCTTTAATCTTGCATATGTTTAAATCCACATAAAAATGACACTACTGTGTCAATGGTTTTAGGAGTCCTGCAGTGTCCCACTGCCAGGACTCTTCTGGAATATTCTGTCCTCAGAGCTATCTTAGATACATATCTTCTGTGTTTCTTTTTTCTTCCTCTTCATGGAGCTTCTGTCAGGTCCCTTTTCCCCCTATCCTTCCCTTTCTTCAAACCCCTACTCTATGACTGCTCACCTTGATTCTTTTCCCCTTTTCCTTCATTCTCTTGGTGGAGAACCCCTTGTTTCCCTTTCCTGTATCCTTTAACTTCCTCCTTCTTCTTTCCTCCCAATTCCAACAATGTGGAGTACAGGGATTATTGCTTAGTGATGGCTTAGAAACTGGATCATTACAAACTTCAGTGTATAACAATATTCCACTTATAATTTGGCATAACATTCTAGATTGGATGTGTGTATGTACATGTGTGTATGCTTTATACTTGGCCAAGGAACAAGATTTGGAAGTAAGAAAAGAGGGGACAAAGGATAAGTTAACCCAGTGACAATGAGATGGGTTGGAGATTTATTGATTTTAGTTAGCTGGTTCAAGATTGGAATTCTTCTCCTTACCATGGAACAGATGTTTTAAAATTTCAATCATATTTTGTAGAAGCATTTACCTGACTTGCTGTGAAAGTTTGAATGACTGACAAACTCATATGCCTGTATGTGGCTTCTATGGCCCTCTTCCATCTGATCCTATGTGACTTCTGCTTTATTGGAACTTCAGAATCTAATGTGAAATGAGTTAACTCCAGATTTCTCCAGTATTTCTTATAACACATTCAGCTGTACTTTTTTTCTTTTTAAAAGTACTCTTTTATCAGGAAAACAGCTATCTACATTTTGTGCAGATCAATATTCTAAACATGCTATTTTTCATCAAGCCAATCCCCCTAGAAACTTCCCAAGCAAAGAGCTGTTTTGGAGTTGGTGTTATTGTTATTATTATTTACATTTTTCACTCACACTTATCTGAATGAAACAAGCAGCAATTTACATCCCTAGCTGATTCTTACCAGTTTCTGCTTTTTCTATGTCCCAAAATTAATGGCATTGTAGATGAAGGAACTGGCAAAACTACTTCTGAGTATTCCCTCCCATAAAAATATCTACAAAACCCATAGTGTCAACATAAGTCAACAGGGGACTTGAAAGCACATATATACACACACATTCAGGCCTGTAGCCATGAATTTTGAGTTGAGGTGGCTTCAGTATAATGAAATGAGTTAAATGAAAAGTAGCTGGTTTGTACTAGTTTGAAATGCATTAATGAATGGGCCTACAAATCAGGAGATAAATATCTCTACAGGTAAGGAAGATCAATGGCTAGTTTTTCCCTATTCTTACAGGTGAATCCAAAATAATGTTTGGGAAAGCTACTTATAATGTAATATGAAGCACAGCTGAAGCAAAATATGTCACTTCCTCCATCAGTCACCTCATCATTAGCATCAAAGGTTAGCAAGTTGAGAAAAGCATGGATTGAATTTATTCCCACATTATTTCTTAAAAACATCAGGTGCTTAAATACAAAAAATAAGAAATTTGAAAAATTGGGAAAATTGATATTTAAAAAGAATCAAATGTATTTCTCAGTAAATCTTCCAAATCTAACAGGTACAGCTATTTCAAGAGGGGAAAAAAAAAGAATCGTATTGGATCTGACTGCTATATAGCTGTTGAAATCTGGAGCTATTGAAGACTAGGACCTTGGCAAGGAAAAAAAAAGTGTGTGTGGGGGGAGATAACTACCTTAATTCACTGCCACAAATGTGGTTGAATACAGAGTAGGGATGGGGATAATATTTGAACATATATATGAAAATGGTTTTAAAAATCATTTTTGAGTATCATGAAACCCAGAAGAGAAGAATCCTCAATTGATGAAAGTATTTACAGTTTGACCATATTCTGTGTAAAATTAGTGTGTGGCTCTTTTGCACAATACACAGCATTCTTGCGGGGGGGGGGAGAGAAAAAGAAAAACTTTCATTTCATGCAAAATAGGTCCCAAACTGCAAATAGTCTTCAAGAACTACATAGCTTTTAAAGACTTTCTTGCTGTACAGAAAAAAAAGGCTAAAACTATTCATTGTTTCCTTTGAGAACTAAGATCCCTCTCACAGAAAGACTGAAATCCAGAGTTTTAAGAGTCTATCACTCAAGCCTTTGTCCTCAACTTTACTCTACATGTGATTAAAATCAATCAATCAATCAATCAATCAATCAATCAATGGAGGTATGAAACTGTGAAATTTCTTATCAAAAAATGAACCAAACAAAATTCTCATCTATATCTAACTACAAGCTGATATATAAAAATTCCGCTATAAGAACTGGCTCACTAGTCAAGATGAAGACAGGGAATAAAATCACTTTTAGATTTTTTTTCAGCTACCCAAAGTGTGCCTTTCTGGCCAAGTCAAACAAATGATAAACCACATGAATGCTGCTCATATGCCATACTGTTTAAATGCATTGCTCTCAGTACATGGAACAAGTAGGTTTATCCTTTCAGGTTCATCCGCTTTCTGGTGGTTGATGGTAGTAGGATGAAAATGGGAAAGGTTTTTATCATAAGAAGGTTAGGGTTGCCTTGAGGAATAGCCTATGCAAAATTACTTTTCAATCAGTTGAGGCTTAGCTGCGCATTTGCCTCAATTCAATTTCACCTTTGGAAGATCTGGGTTAACCAAGTCTCACTATTGGAATACTAACATTTTCTGATGACAGTTCATTCAATGTTATACCTCTCAGATTTTTTTTTTTTAAAAAATTAGCTTTTCTGCTAATTTATACATTTTAGCATCAGAACAGAAACAGGTTCCTAGATAAAGTGAAAAGAATAAGAAATAATGTGAATAAATGATGAATGGTGTTTCTACTACACAGTGGTAAATTACTTTGGGGAACTATAGCTCTCAGAATCTGAGTTAAATTGGAAGTACAGCCCATTTTCACTTTTTTTTTCTTTCTGACTGGCATTTCATTATTTTTAATGGTCTAACATGAACTGAGGCTTCACCTGCCATTACAGAACTCTTGTGAAATATGCTTAACTATTATTTATAATTATGGGCATAGTAACATAGCAACAGAGTACCACCCAGTATTGCAATGTTGCTCCTATCTGTTTTATGCTTAAACATAAAAGTCTGCCAAGAATGAACTTCATAACCTTGACCACAAAGGGAGGATTTGCTCTGTGTCTTATTACAACATTTTCTACAGCAAATTAAAGCCCCTCTTAGTATAGCCATTCTTTAGTGTGATATATCTCTTGACTGGAAATAATTTGTGTTTTAAGTCCAAGACAAACAGGGAAGTGTAAGGATTTGTTCTGCTGGATTTTATTCTGTTTTATTTTGGTGTGGTTTAGATTTCCCTGGTCTGAAACACCTAGGAATATTTTCCACTTAGAAAATCATGTTTTCCACACCTAAAACCTACATTTTTTATTTTTATTTTTTTTGATGAAAGAAAAAGTTTTGCTTTCCAGCAGACTAAGTCTTGACTTCCTAATAGGCCCTAAAAACCATGCAGTTTTGAGGGCTTTCTCAAGTGGGGAGAAAATTGTTTTAATTATTCTTGCTTATTCACCAGAACAAAATAACATACACACTTAATTTCAAATTGTTCGTATATCACAGTGTCTGGAAACAGCAGATCTCCAAAGATGATTAAATAGTGGCATAGTCTCTAGAAATATGAACTCATGTAATTTTCTGGCACTAAAAATAGTTAAGAAAATATTCATGCATGGTTGGCAAACAGGTTTCACACAGAGGTACAGAAGTATGGGAGGTGCTCCTCCAGAAAATATTGTTCTAAGATTTTCCACAGGCTCATTGCGTCTTTCTACAATACCTCTTTAACTTGAAAAGAAGAAAGCAGTGTTATTATAAAGACACAGCAAGATATGAGAGAGGGGAAAAAAGAAGAAGAAAAAAGAAAAGAGAAAGAAATAGAGAGGGAGAGCCAGCTTCAAAGGGAGAGTGGGAAGATGGGAGAGGACACCACACTTTCTTTCTTTTTTGGATTGTGCCACCCACCTTAGGACAGATAATATGACACCTGCCACTTGCACATATCCACGTGTAGAATCAGCATGTTGATGCCCTTTAGAAGTCCTCCAACTGGAACCATACTTGGTGGCTAGGGACTATAATTAATTGTAATGGACAATATTAATTGTTTGTTTAATTGGTTGATGGATAGATGAACTGATTATGCACAAAAATGGGAATATAGTAATCAGCATGGCTTGACAACTTGAATATGTCACCCACTACTAGGTTTTCAGGCCTGTGACCACCTGCTGAAGTCTCAAGGAATTGTTGTGCTCTGAATTTGTCAACAAAGAGTTAAATCACAGGATGAGCAGCACTGGAGGAGGAAATTCGAGATGGGGAATACATGAGATGATTTTAAATCTGGGAATTCATATCTACCCATTCCCAGTTGACTTCAGGGCTTGTGCATGTTTAACACTGACACACACACACATACACACAGAGAGAGAATGGGAAAATAACCATGGGTATATGCTCTTGATCCCATTGTTCCTTGAAATTAGTGAGAAATTGAAGTGCCAGATTGTAACTCTTGAGCCTTCTTGTTCTACAAGTCACAGCAGCAAGAATGCAGGCTTGGGAGAGGGAACATAACCTATCCACTATCCTCCCCTAGGACGGATAGTGAACAGAAGCATATGGCCTGAAAAAACGCCACATGTGGTTTTTTTGTGTGCGATAAGTCCACTTATCATGTTCACATCAGGTGTGTGTGTGTGTGTGTGAGAGAGAGAGAGAGAGAGAGAGAGAATTATGGCAACTGTTGCAGTTAGTGGGCACATTTTGAACCTCCCTGGCCATTAAAAATGTTTGTTTTTCTCTCTAGCTCTATATTGCCATGTTAGCTACATTTTACCAAAATTTTAGACCATTATATTTTGGATTACTTCCATAAACACTTTGCACAGAAGCAGTTCTGGCCCATCTCACAACTTTATTCTAAAGCAACCTATGACCCTTTTACGGCCGCGTACCCTCCCCCCAATATTGATATTGTCAGGAACCGAATTCACACACACAAATATAACAGTGCAAATACACTATTTATTAGGAGTGTGATACATAGGACTTCAGTGAGTGAACTGGAGGCAATTAGCAAAATCCAAAACACTAAAAGCAAAGAGTTTCTAATCCCGCCCGCAAGAGACCTTGGAGTTCTGATTTCAGCCTGGCAGTGCTTATCACTACATTCCTAGCTTTGTTTATCTAACGGTTTCTGGTTCTCATACCTTGCTACAAGCAAGCCACTGATTAACTCCTACTACATGTCCCATAACTGAAATATGTAGGGCTACACAACAGATATGGTTTAATTGGCAATATCACTTACATTACATACATATTGCAGTACATTAATTGGCATTGATATAAAATGGAAATGTGAGTTGACTGGAAGGCTAAGCTGTGAAGAGGAAAATTACTGACTGTAAACATAAGATTGCAAGACAGGTCAGCCACACCCCCTCCCAGTCAAAACTGAAGTCATTGTCAGGCAGATTGTAAGGAAACTCTAGAGACAATAGGCTTATGCTAAGTGCTGGACATCTCGCAGCAAAAAGGAGAAGTTCACACCAAAGTGTGATTTTTTTAACTCTGATCCCTCACACCTGGATGTATCCCTGCTTTGTCTTTCCAACGTCTCCACAATATAGAACTATTACGACAACCATTACCCCTTTGTTACTTGAACACTAAGACCATTAACTTTGTTCAGACTTCATTGTTTGTGTTACAACTCCCATTGTCTGCTTGGCTGGGAGAGCAATTCATATCCATACTTGTTGGGCAGATTTTTGGGTATAAAAACCCTCGATTTTGAGCAGTCTCTTTCAGTCTCTCAACTTTCTGAATGCCACACTGCCTGATTCCTAAATAAGAACTGTCCTTAGGTGCCCATCAAAGCCACATTGCAGCTTTTCTTCGCTTCTCTCCAGACTGGTAATTATCACCCAAACCCTAAAAGTCTTCTATCCACAACTTTCTTCCTTTTTCCTTCAGTTAGTCCGTGTGTGAGTGCATGAGTGTTTGAATGTGTGTGTGTGTGTGTGTGTGTGTGTGTTATTTTCCAATAAAACATGTTTTTAGTTTACATTTTGAATTATCTGGCTGGTTCTTTCCTGCATGATCCTGTAAACATGGGTGGAAAGATCTCATTAAGTTACCCCTCCCTTGCAGGCCTCCTTATTTCGAGTTAATTGATTTTCCACTATCACTTGGAGGTACTGGCATCACAGGTGGACCCCTGAGTCACCCACTTTTAGGGTAACAACCCCAGAAGGACCCACCACTGTAACAACACAAACATCCATTCCCTGGTCTTTGGTTTTGGCCCCAGAATCTCAGAGAACAGGATGCTATTGTTCTGGGAAGCCTTTTCATTATCTATATTTGCTAATTGTATAAAAATGTAACTCAGGGTTTCTCAGACTTTTGTGAGAATTTGTACTTCACATCTCCCAGAATATCCTACCATTTGGTGTGCTGGCTGGGACAAAACAACCAAAGAACCAAATGTTGAAAGCAACTGTATTAGATGAAAACTTCCTGGGGCTCAGGTGTATCACCCAGAGGAAGCTGAAGAGGTCTAGGGGAAGACCTCAGCTGCAGTGGCTTCTCCCTTTCTGTCTCTTATAAACAGAATAGAATTGAATAAAGTGGCCCAGTTTTTCAACCCATTTTCTGTGTATAGTCTTGTTATTTTTCAGGTTGGTCAGCAAATGCTCTTATTTATTGGAAAGAGCTTCTTAAGAATGAGGCCTATTTCCTATGGCCTTGAAAGAAAATGATCACATTCTATAGACAACTATACAAAAAATAAAACTCAAATGTTGGTCTGAAGAATATAAAATTACTGCTTGAAGAATTGTTGGAAGGCTTCTTAATCCAGTGATTTTAAACTAATAATTGCTCTTACCATTTAGGGTAATTAATCAGAGCTGACAATGACTGTCACTGAAACTGAAAGTAATAATACTTCCTTGCAGAAACTGATCCTAAAGATTTCAGACCTCCTACTGTCTTCATTGTCCTCAGGAGGCAAAACATCAAAATGGATTCCATGGGAAGAAAAGAACGTATAGCTATTCTGTGAAACCTCTTCCTCCACAGATAACATTAAATATGAAACCAGTACAGAATCCAAATCCAAGACCAAATCCCCATCTAAAATCAAGAGAGGGCCAGATCTTTCTATGTATTTACTTTGAGAGTAGACAACTTATTATGCTACTCCAGAAGGGGAGGGGAACTACCCAATGAAGCATGGTTGCTTAATACCTTTGGTATAAAACTATGAAATAATAGTAGAAATGTGTTTAGGTTTGTTCATTTTAGTTTATACTTTAATTATTCAGTACATTGGGGGAAAGGAGTGAAAACTAAAATGTTCTAAAACATACTGATTTATTACAGCACAGGCCTATGTTCCTATTTCCTATTGAGCCTAATGTTCCTAATGTTTACTGTTCCTATATAACCTAATTTGATATTAATTTCTAGAATATAATAGGTGTTCTTTTAGTCTGCTGTGAGCTCTGTTATTATTGTATGAAATATATTTCCCAGTAAAACGTAGGTCACACATTCCATACTGAATGTAACAACTCTGAAGTGGCAATTCTGTTGTAAAGCAGGAGGAAATGGGGAGATAGGATGAGCTGCTTGTAAACAAGACAAGGATGTTGAGCTGCAGTTCTAGTTGTATAATAAATACTTCCAGAATGGACTCTTATGATATTTGGTAGCTCATTTGCTAAGGTTACTTGCTATTTTGCCAGGGACATGAGCTTCTGTGTACTTTGCCTCAGGTTTACTGCTCACTGGGCTAACATAAATAGGAGACAATGCAGAGGTGACCTTTTCAGTCTCTTACAATTTGCATCATTCTTATATGATTGGATAAAGGAGCAGCATTAATGCCAGCCTCAGGAGAGGGTAAGTTTTCTCCCAAACCCCCGCAGTCCACTCTCCCCTGCAATTCAAGATTTGGGAGAAGGAATGAGAAGCGAGGGAAGTAAAAAATGTCACCATTATTTCTGATACCTTGGAAACTTTCCATACTCTGTCTGAATAGTCTGTTCATCCTTTTGCAAGGAAAAACTTGTGAAACCAATATACTAATCTGTCTCTAGTGTGTTTTATTATGATACAGTGCCAATTCACCAAATTCCAAAGTTGTGGTGGTAATGTTGCATGAGAAAATATGAGGCCACATTCCTCCTGTGCCTTTAAAAGTAACCTGAACACTTGCAGTTTCATTGAAAAAGGACCAACTGAAATCTTGTACTGTTACAATCATATTGTAATTGATATAAGTCTTAATTATTACAACAAATAATTAAAAGAGACTCATTATTTGTCTGATAAATAAATGGATAAATCAGATAAAGAGTTTGCACAGAATATAACATTAACAGCATAGAGCAGAAGATTGTTGTATTTTCAACTGAACTGTTGGTAAAAAGGACAAAAGGCAGGGTCACTTACATAATTCAAATAAGGCTTCAAAAATGTCATTATTTCATCACTACCTCTAATGTAAGCCTTTCATCTATTTTTCAATAAGGTATTAGTGAAGTATAAATGAAGGAATTGACAGCATTAAAAATACTCTGATCTGTAAGCAAATACTTCCTCAGTCTGTTGTCATCCAGATTTCTCAGCCTACAACTCTATTGCTCCAGCCAACCAGCATGGCCATATAGCCTTTAATAAATTTGGATGTTTTCTTTGTGTGAGGAATGATAGAGGTTATAGGTCAACACGTTTGGCAGACAACAGGTTGGAGATGGAGATTGTAAAACTAACACCATTGTTAGGTTTTCCAGTCTACTTGAGATTACTAACTAGAATTTTGAACTACCAGATTCTCTCCAAGTATCAGAGAATCGATGTGATTTCCTCAAATAATGTAGTATTTTCCAAGTGTCACTTTCTGTACTTGTGGTATTGTGATCCATTCTGTGCCAATAGCTTCAAATCTTTTGTCAGTCCAGTGGAATTGCTCCCAAGTGCCTATCATTAGTGAATAATAATAATAATAATAATAATAATAATAATAATAATAGAAGCAATAGCAGTGATATTCCAAGGCCTGTTAAGAAGTTTGCTTCTTTTTGTCATAGTTAATACTGTTACAAATTTTTTCCATGATAACTTTCTCCTAGTGTGGCTGGAACAGCTGCACTGTTACAGCAACACTGGGGAAAGGACCATTTAAAGAAATTAATTTGTGATGATGTTCTTTTATATGTAATTCTTGAAAAAAACAAGCCATTAATTGGGTATTTTGTCCAATACTGTGTCAGAGAACATGCTCATCTATAATGAGAAACAGAAAAACACTGCTGTATAAACTGACATAAAACTAACACCCATTAATTTAATTATTGACTGGATAAAATGTATTTTTTTAAAATAAAAACACTACTTTTTATTAGTCCCTTGAATATGGGAATTCTCCCTTCTAAAAGTTTTGGCAGTCATTCTTTTCTCAAAATTTCTCAGAGCTTCACCTTAGCAAAGTTTCATGAGAAACAAAGAAGAGAGTGAGCCAAATCAAAACTATTTCTGATTTATGCCCCTTCTATTTGTTTTTATCTATAATTCCACTCCTTTTTATTTTATCTCTTTTTTTCTTACCATTTTACAACAAATACATATTTAACATGCCCATTTTAAAGTGCATTAAAATGTATGCTTTACATTTTTTAAATAGCACCTTTAAAAAGGATTTCTGTGGACATGGGAGTATGTATCCCCAGGCTCTTAGGTGAAGTTCTAGCCTTAGGAGGATATGCAGCATTATTTGGGTTTCTCCTTCCTGTTCCTTTCCTGATGCCACAAAGTCAGTTCCACGTGGTTCCCTTTATAAAGTCATAATAGGGTATATAAAGCCTAATAGAGTATATTAAGTGGACTCTATATGGAAGACAATGGACATGGTCTATAGCCCTCTTTAACCTCAACTATATCTCCAACATGGGCAATATTTACAGCATTTCCACACTACACTATTATAGTGCTATTATTCCACTTTTAATATCCTATGGAATCCTGGGGTTTGTACTGTAAGAAAAAGCATTTAGAATTCTCAGCCAGAGAGCTCTTTGGCCCCAGTAAACTACAAACCCTAGATTTCCACAGGATGTTGAAAGTGGAATAATAGCACTATAACAGTGTAAAGCCGAAATGACCACAGACCAGTGTCATGGCTGATCTAAATTAATTGTCTCCAAGGGCTTACAACAGAGGGGATTTTTCCCCCTCAAACTGAAAACAAGACAAATCAAAACTCCAATAGCAAAAATCCAGAGTAAAAAATTGTTCCCTTCATGCTTCTGCCATGCCTACAAGCACCAGTCAGATTTGGATAGATTGGAGGCTCTGGGTATTTGAGTCCTCTCCACTTCTGGTTTTTTTATTAATCAGTTTTTTTCTTTTACGTGCATATTTTTTCTCAAAATAATATATATGTGCTTTTTGATATGATTGAAGAGCCTAGAACTGAGCTGTAACATTTATGGAAATGTGAAATCTGATGCTTGTCTAAACTGTAATGCTTATCTTTAGGCAAAAAAGCACAATCAGGCCATTTCATACAGGAATCTGCAGAGATGGAATGTGGAGAATGTGAAGAATTATGTATTCTTAGGCCTTTTCCACATGGGGTTTTTGAAACGGCGCAGTCCATCCTCCAAGGACGAGGTCTGCATTTCAGACCGGACTGGGTCGGACCTATTTAAGGTAGATCCGCACCTCAGTCTGGTCCGGAATGACCCCAAGTGATCCTCCAGTGTGCTTTTGAAAGACCTGATTTTTCTCTTATGCAGATTCGCAGGCTTGCACCAATGCGAGCCTGCAATCTACCTGGGGGCAGGCTTTAGGCTGGCAAGCTTCAGTGGTTGGTTTAGACCCTCAACCAACCAGAAGCCACCATTTGGGATGCTAGAGCAGTGCTTATTGATGAGCGCACACTGCTCCGGAGCACCATGGACTGGACCGGGGAGCCGAAAGGTCCAGTGAGTAGCGGCGCGGGGCGATTCCCTCGCCCAGTGTGGAAAGGCCTTAGATCCAGTAACCATATAGTACAATTTCAGAAAAAAAAAAAAAAAAGGATTTCTTCTGTCCAAACTCTTATTCATTTTTCTTTCCTAACACATCAGTTTACATATTACAAGAAAGTGTTACTCAACTTGTGAGAAAACTTAAAGTCATTAGTACTGTTATATCATTTTTGAAAGCAACATTTTGTGATTCACTAACCTACGAAGTAGCATATTGCAGATAAGACAATTACTTGTAACCCATAGCTTCCAAGCTCTGGTTACAGTTCTTCTCTAACCTCTAGCAAAAGTTAGGACTCCAGTTATGAGGATCTCAACAGGTGTGATAGATGGGAAAGGAAAATGGATTATATGACTTCTTGATTCAATATAAGCATTTCTACATATCTATATTCTTATTAAAGTTGAAATGAAACATCTGAAAAGCATGGTGCTGAAGACAGTTATATACTAAACTTATTTCATACTATCTTAAATCTCAGCACAAATATGTGTGGTGCATATGTTTCTGCAAGAAGCCATCACTGGGTGAGGTGTTTTTCCTGCCTTCTGTTATTGCTGTTATTTTATTTTTATTGTCTAGTGTGTAAATGAGGTGGGTTTTTTTGTTTTGTTTTTGTTTTTTGGTTGTTGTTGTATTGTAAGAATTTCTACCACTAATGTACAAAAGGAAGAGTGGTAAAAAAAGTAATTTTAAATGAATAAAGAGAAAGTGTTTTCTTTCATTTACCTTAATGTACCCCTTTACCTTAATATTTAATTTCTGCATTCATGGAGAATCGCCAAATGTATAAAAGGCATTTTTGTGTTTCTGGTTGGCCCCATTTAACTGCTAACTTGGAAAGATGCAAGTTTGATCTTCTAAGTTTGATCTTGCATCTTGGTACCAGAATGACACTACCAGAATGGTATCAGAATGACATAGCATGACACTAATGTTTGCCAGAGTTAATATACTTATATAATAACTTTTGGCAATTCAACCTGGCAATGAATAAACAAGTCACTTATTTGCGAATTATGCCAAAATTCTGTCACTCAGCACAACTGGTAGAACCTAATTAAGGACACTCCCAAATTCCATCTGTCTTTCAGATATTTCAGGAAGCTGCTTTTGCATGTCCTGTGCATATCTGGTTATAATCATGGCAAGGTGAAATGCCACCACAACCACGCCAAAGATTCCAAGAAAGCCAGGCAGAAGGGAACTGTTATTGCAGTCCTCATATGTATCTTCAAAATTTGCAATGCACAGAAGCCGTGGGGTTTTATTTCCCAAAACTTTGCAAAGCAGAAACAAACTTGGCTTCCAGTCTTCCCTAAATTAATAGGAGCGCTGGGACTCTGCCAGATGCAGGGTGTGCCTCATAAGGAACAGTGATTTCAGATCCTTGTCACAAGGGGCTGGTTTATACAGGCATCTCCATTACATGACCACAATATAGTGATGATGCAAGTCTGAATAAGCCATCACATATTAATCATTACAGACAGCTTTCCTCACAACCCATGGCATCCAATGTGAACAGTAAAACATACATGAAAAGACAATTTTTCTATAGAGAATGTTCATATACTTGGCTCAAAGTCACTGGGTGCTGGGTAACGTAATCCTAATTTTAGGATGCTTTCCTGAATTATCAGCCATCTCCTGAAGTTAGCTATAACATGTAAAAGCTTTTACTGAAATGTATAGGTTAGTTTTAAAAGTACCACAAGGATCTCTTTTCTGTCTCTTTGTTTTACTTTCCTCATTTGCTAGCAGTCTTTTGTATATTGACTAGTTCCTACTGTGCCCAATGGGACTTATTGCCTAGTACGTGACTAAAGGCAGATCAAATGTCAACTTGAATTTTTTTTTAAATATATATATATATATATATATATATGTTATATATATGTGTGTGTGTGTACTTTCCTTAATTATGACATTATGAATATAAATATATACATACATATATTCATAATGTCATAATTAAGGAAAACAGATTGTACATAGCTATACCCACCTTATTCTCTCATATTCTCTATTTTCCCATAGTCCTTGCAGTCTATTTTCATCACTAGAAAGACATTTGGGCTGGGCCTTTGTAGCCTGAAGTGTCCCAAATGCATTTTCCCTTCAGCTCAGTTGAGTCTGATAGATGTGATGTTAACTATAATGGCGAATAAACTCTGATATTTCATCTATTCAAGGTGATGAACTTGGTGTGGTCCCTGTTTGAGAATAAATGTCTGCTTAAGACTTGATTCTAGAGGGGTAAAGATTATATGGACATTTTCCTGTCATTGACATGTCAAGGCACCTCATAAATATGTCAACTGCTGAAAGATATTTCAGCCCTGCTTCAGAACAAAACTAATAACACTCATTTTTATTCCCTCTTTTTTTATTTCTTGCACTAAAAAATAAAAGGTCTTTTTAGTAGTCACAACTAGAACAGATTGATTGAACCAATGGGATTTATATAAGTGTTTATTCACAATTCGACAGTTGGTTAGTGGGTCCATCCTAGTTTGGAATACCACCTAGAATATGAAGCATACTGCCAAAACGTCTTGTCTTTGATAAGAAGGAGTCATAAAAATCCTCCATCAGGAAGATGGCATCCTGCAGAGAGATTGTATTGCTAATGAATTTTGGTCCCAAAGGCTCTGAAATGGTGGAAGGAGGGACTAATAATTTTGCCCCAGTGAGAAAAATGTTTGAAATTCTTCCCTCTTGAACAGAAGAATGGGGCAGGGGCAAAAAGAGACATCTCTACTTCCAACATGATTTAGGACATTGTTATTAATGCAAAACACTATCTCTGTGTGTAAGTCAAATTGTTTTATTATTTAAAAATGAACAGCACCTTGATGGTGAATTATGATGGCATAAGTCTAATTTATATTATCTCAACTACTCTTCCTCCATATTTTTTTTTTTTTTGGTTCTTGTGAAGGTTGGAATTCTGTTCCAACTGTGCAATAACAAAAAATGTTACTGTTTCTGACTTACAATGGTTCTAAAGGAACTCGATCATGAAGTTTGCTTTGCCAGATTTGTTTTGGGGAGGGGGTTCTTTTGCCTTTCTCTGAGGCCAAGAGGTCCTGACTTGCCCAAGTCACCCAGGGGGTTATCAGGGCTGACCAGAGATTCAAACCCTGGTCTCTAGAGTCATAGTCTAGTGCTTAAGCCACTACATCATGCTGTCTCTCTACCTATATTAATCGCTCCATCCAAAACCCAACTTGTAAGCACCACAATATCTGCAATACAGCTATTTCCATGTTCTCAGACAGCAGGGGGATCAGCAGGCATATGTTCAGATATTTCCCTGCAGATGCCTGTCACAGTGTGCCCAACTGCAGAAAAATAGCTGAACATGTCCCTGTTGATTCCCCTGCTCTGCAACAACATGGAAATTGTTGTATTTCAGATACTTTGCTGCTTACAAGGTAAAGATTTCTTTTTTTGGAGAATGTGAAATTGGGAGATGTAGCTATAGAGAGGTATCTATGTTGTAGGTATAAATATCCTGATGCAGAATTCCAGATAAGTTTTGCAAAATTCCCAAAAAGCAAGAAAAAAAAAGTAAGCAAAATTTCTTGCTATCTTGCCCTGCAAGTAGAACAATTTTATTTATTTTTTTATTTTCAAATGTGAAAATGAAAAATGTGTCTTCCATCCAATATAAATTAGCCTAATGTGTCCATTCCAATGAATGCTTAATTGGTGGGGGTGTTTTGAAATGTCATAATAAAACTGCTTAGTTAGAGGACTCTACTACTTTTTTTTTTTTTTGGCTTATGTAAGCTAAGCCACATTTTCTCAGCCTTCTGGCTGAGAAAGATCGAGTGTAGTATATTTTCAAGTAAGTCATGTCATCTCAGATATGATAGTCTCACTGTAGTCATTTTGGTCTGAGTGAGAGTTCAGGGATTAAACATACCCCAAAGACCAGCCTTTCTATATTCTGGCTTTAAAATCAGTCAGTCAATCAATCAATCAACCAATCACACAATCTCATTCATATTATTACTATTATCTTTGCTTTCATTTGAAGGCCTTCTTGTAGATACTTTAAATATTGTTCTTTATTGTTTTTTAAATCAAATATAATCTACAGCTCATGACAGTTCTAAGAAGTTTCACACTAAAACCTTAGTAGCCTTTCTAACAACCTTGTACCTTTTTTAAAAATCAGTTTACTGAATAATCTTTTATTTGCCCATTCCTTCCATAATTCATCATAAAAATGTATTGCTCTTCCAAATGTATCTCCTGCAGTGGGTAGATATTTTGGGTTTTCCTATAGTATTGGCCATCTGTTCTGTTAGCAATTTATTACTTTTTGTCTAGTGTAAGAACTTTTTTTTCTGTTAAATGTTTACAGTTTTATTCAGAGGTAGAAAAATTATATAATCTTCTTTTAATGTAATGGTGACTTTCATAAAGTCATAAGGTATGACTTTCTCATATCGAAATAAACAACAGCAAGGAACTAACAATGAGAAAAGAAGTAAAATTTCAAAGTGGCTGTTACTCCTTGTGATATTCAGATTTAGGAACTGTAATTTGTTTGAGTTATGGCTAGTGAAAGCAACCCAAGATCAAAGCAAAGTTTCACATCCTGGGTTGTTTTGAGATCATAGTTTAAACCATTATTTAATTTTAATACAGTACAGTATAGTAAATTTTATTGTATTTGACTAAAAGCCATTACAAATAAACCACTATTTAAACTTGCTACATCTTTTGAACTACTGTAGCAGAAACA